>OU015750.1:83835093-83871073 GCA_907169655.1 Acomys percivali | reverse complement strand
TCTTTCTTTCTTTCTTTCTTTCTTTCTTTCTTTCTTTCTTTCTTTCTTTCTTTCTTTCTTTCTTTCTTTCATCCTTGACTCAATTGTCCTTGAGTAGAGCACTGTTCAGTTTTCATGTATGTGTAGGCTTCTTGTTATTTTTATTATTGTTGAAGTTCAGCTTTAGTCAATAGTGGACTGATAAGATACAAGGGATTATTTCAAATTTCTAGTATCTGTCAAGGCTTGTTTTGTGACTGACTATTTGGTCAGTTTTGGAGAAGGTTCTGTGAAATGCTGAGAAGTGAGTGTATTCTTTTGTGTTTGGGTGAAAAGTTCTGTATATCTGTTAGGTCCATTTGACACATGACATCTGTTAGTTTCTGTCTCGATGATCTGATCTTGGTGAAAGTGGGGCATTGAAGTCTCCCATTACTTATGTGTGTGGTCAGTGTATGATATAAGTGTGGGTGCCCTTGTATTTGGAGGATAGATGTTCAGAATTGAAATGTCATCTTGGTGGAATTTTCCTTTGATGAGTATGAAGTGTCATTCTTGATCTCTTTTGATTAATTTTAGTTGAAAGATTATTTTATTAGATATTAGAATAGCTACTCCAACTGCCTTCTTGGTTATGTTTGCTTGGAAAACCTTTTTCCAGCCCTTTACTCTCAGGTAATGTCTATATTTGTGGCTGAGGTGTGTTTCTTATATGCAACAGAATGATAGGTCTGTTTATACATTAATTCTATTAGTGTGTGTCTTTTATTAGAGAGTTGAGACCATTGATAGTGAGAGATATTAATGACCAGTGATGGTTAGAGCCTTTTATTTTGGTGTTGGTTGTGAAACTGTATTTGTGTGCTTGTGTGCTTGTGTGCTTTTGGTTTGCTGTAGTGAAGTTATCTATACTCTGTGTATTTTGAGGTATAGTTAACCTTCTTGGGTAGGAATTTTCCTTCTAGTATCTTCTGTAGGGCTAGCTTGAGCATAGATCTTGTTTAAATTTTGTTCTTTTATGGAATATCTTGATTTCTCCATCTATGGTGATTGAAAGTTTTGCTGCGTATAGTAATCTGGACTGGCATTCGTGGTCTCTTAGGGTTTGCAAGATGTCTGCCCAAGCCCTTCTGGCTTTTATGATCTCTGCTGAAAAGTCAGGTGTGCCTCTAATAGGTTTGCCATTACATTTTACTTAGCCTTTTCCCCTGGCAGCTTTTAATATTTTTATTATTTTGTTCTGTACATTTAGTGTTTTGATTATTATGTGGCAGAAGGATTTTCTTTTCTGATCTAATCGATTTGGTGTTCTGTAGTCCTCTTGTATCCTTATAGGCTCTCTTTCTTGAGACTGGGGACATTTTCTTCTATGACTTTGTTGAAAATATTTTCTGTGCCTTGGATCTGGGAACCTTCTTTTTCTTTGATTCTTGTAATTCTTAGGTTTCATTTTATCATGGTGTTCTTGATTTCTTGGATGTTTTATGTCAGAACGTTTTTAGCTTTAACATTTTCTTTAACAGATATATGAATTTCTTCCATTTTCTTCTACACCTGAGAGTCTTTCCTCCATCTCTTGTATTCTATTGGTGATACCTACCTCTATATTCCTATTTTCTTCCTTAAGTTCTCCCTCTCTAGGATTTTCTCAGTTTGTGCTTTCCTTATTTTTTCCATATCCATCTTCAAGTCTTGAACTGTTTTATTGATTTCATCTGTTTGTTTGTATTTTCATCTATTTCTTTATATGATTTTTAAAATTCCTTCACCTGTTTGTATTTTCCTGAAATTCTAACAGTGATTTATTCATTTCTTCTCTAAAGGTCTCACACTGTTTGCTTGTACCTTCTTGTATTTCTTTAAGGATTTTCTTTATTTCTTCCATTATAATTTTCATAAGTATAGATTTAACGTCATTTTCTCATGTTTCAGTTGTGTTGGGGATCCAGAGCTGCTTGCCATAGGATAACTGGGTCTGAAGATGCCATATTTCTCTGTTTTTTTTTTTTTTGTTGTTGTTGTTGATTGTGTTTTTATTCTGGCCTTTAGCCACCTGGTTGTCTATGGTGTTGACTGGTAGATCCTGTTGTCATTTGGAGTTCTCAGGGGTGTGAAAAGAGTCCAGGGAAGGAAGCTGGATGTTCCTGATGATGCCTTCCTTAGACTGTTTGGAGTAGTCTTGGATTGATGGGTGCTTCTCAGGGACTTGCTGGGGGCTCTTCTCAGCTGTATGATCTTGTGGACCAAGTGGACTCCTCAGGAGTCCAGGGACTCTACTCTCGAGAAGGAAAGTTCTGGAGTTGGCTGCCTTGCTTCTGGCTTTCTTGTTCCATGGTTAATGAGGTCCCACTGCGCAGCCACTGTGCTCACTCAGTCAATGTGCATAGACACTGTGCTCACTGACTTGAAGAGCCCTCAGTTGGATCTGCTTTCTAGAGTATCAGAAGGTATCCATTCTTCCAAGTGAAGGGCTGAGGATGTGGTAACTTGTAAGTCTCCACTGCCTCGTGGTGAGTGTGTGAACCTGAGATAGTAGCTTAGTGTCCCCTTCCTGGAAGGTAACCACTTCACAAGAAGTTATCAGGTTGGGGCTGAAGATGTGGTACCCGGAAAATGTCTGTCGTGTGGCAGAGATAGTGGGTACTTGAGGTAGTAGCTGCCTTCCCCCATTCCAGAAGGTAACCACTTCACAGGAGAGTGTGAAATTGGGGCCCGCAAGGTACGGTATTTGGAAAGTCTCTGCTTAGTGATAGTGGGCAGTGGTAGTTAGAGCTGCACTGCTCAGGTACCAGAAGGCCTGAAGGTAAAACCCGGCTGGCAAGAGCCCTGGAGTCTTTCCCAGGGTTTAGCCAGGTGACCTGGGGTTGGACCCAAGAGTTTCTCACACTGTGGGTTCTTGTTTCATCTGAGAAAGATAGCTGTTTAGGGTTTTGGGGTCCACTGCAGCCTGTCAGTTGCTTGGCTCTCACTGCTGTCCTTATGTTCAATTACCATGCCTACGCAGGGCCGCCATCATGAATCCTCGAGTTAAAAAATTTTAAGATTAACATTTAAATTATAGATTTACTACTTTAAATTGTGGAACCCACTCCTTCCTTTCTGGTCTTTGTTTATTTTATTGTCTTTGTGTGTGTGCATGAATGCATGTGCGCACGTGTGTGTGTGTGTGTGTGTGTGTGTGTGTGTGTGTATACGTGCTTGTACTTACCACAATGTCTTTGTGGCAGTCAGGAGAAAACTTGAGGGAGCTGGTTCTCTCCTTCCACCGTGTGTTTTCTGGGGATTGACCACAGGTTGCAAAGCTTTGGGGTAAGAGACTTACATGCTGCCTGAAGTTTGGTTTTGTTGCTGTGCTAAGATACCCTGACAAAAGCAATGTCAGGGAGAAAGATTGCTTTGGCTTATGGTTCCAGAGAGGATGCAGTCCAAACATGGCTTGGAAGTGATGGCGGCAAGAGCATGAGACCATCTGACATATTGCAGCCGCGGTCCAGGAGCAGCAAGAGCAGCCAGTGGTGCTGGCCTACATACCCCAAAGCCTTTCCCTTCATCAAGTTTCCGCCTCCTAAAGGTTCCTTAACCTTCTTAAACAGCTCCACCAGCTGGGGACCAGTTCATCACATATGTGAATTCATGAGCCTCTGGGGAACATTGCATGTCCTGACCACAGTACCCGGTGAGTCTTCTTACCACTCCTGCTTTGTCTCTCTTTCCATCGGACATTTCTTGATAGAAAAGGGTGAAAGGTTGTTAAATGAATATTAAGGGAAATCTCACTTGCAGTTGAGAAAGAAGCCCATATTCTGAGTTTTGGGGAATATGGGAAAGCTCTTTGCCCTAGTCCTTTCTGACTGGCCTTTTAGATGAACTCAACGTGCTTCTTATGCCACTAGAAACCCACTGCTTCCTCTGAAAGCTATACTGGTTTGCTGTAACCAATGTGGTCTGAATTCCAGCCAGCATTTTACTAATATTTATCAGGGTTAAGCTTAGCATAACTTGAGAAGTCAAATCTGTTGCAAATCTCTTCCACTTGTACAAATATATTATTTATGCATGATCGGTAGAAACCCAGTACTCTCATTAAATAAACTGATATGCTCCTGTTATGACCCAGGCTGGGAGTCTGGGCAAGTGAAATTATTCTTGAGGAGCAAAAAAATCAAAAGAATTAAAGAGTAATTGTATGAAAACCTGTAATCTTTAACAGCAAGAAAAGGCATTTGCCCGAAAGTGTTTTACTTCAAATATTCCAATCAGAATTTGGCAGTCGATGAAATGAAACCTGTTTCTTCAATTACAAACGATCCACCATCCAGATTGAACTCATGGGCTTAGTGTCTACCTTTAAGGGTTCAAGACTGAAAAGACTCACTGTCAGAGGAAATGCTTAGGGCATAGCTTCAGTTTGCAACAGAGACAGAAAGGTGATTGAAGCCCAGGAGAAGAGGCAGAGGAGAAGGAAAATCCTCCATGGAGGCTGGAGAGTGCAAATAGCATCTTCCAGATTAATGATCTACTAACTAGACTGACAGTGTGGAGACTCAACCTGGGACCTCGTTATTCATAAAGATCGACCACAGGCTTAGTGATGATAGCAGCTTGGCCATTATTCCTAATATTGATCAGGGTCAGTGGCTATGCTGAGACTCAGTTTTCTGAGAAGTTATGAAAAAAGACTAATGTAGATGTTTCTATTTTCTGTTGTCATATGCCTTTTGTCTCAAGGTGTCTGTATGAGGCCATGAATGGAGGGTATGTTGTCTCATTTCTAGGTCATACCTTAATGAGACATACCAAAAACTATTTCATTCATTAATTAAATTAAAATTAAGATCCTGTTGTGCTTCGGATACACAGGTAATTATTGTGGTGGCCTCCACAAACATGGTACTTATATTGTGGAATTTAACATTTTGTGTTAACATTTTTCATTTATTTATTTTTATTTGCTTTTTAAAAAATAATGTTAACTTTTTATTGAAAATAGATGTTTCTCTATGTTCTGATCATGGCTTGCCCTCCTGCAGCTCCTCTTAGGTCCTCCACAACCACCCAAGTCCATACTCTTTCTTTTTTTTTCCCCCCTCATTAGAAAACAAACAGGAAACAACAACAAAACAATAGAACAATGCAAACTGAAAAAAAAAGACTCAAAGAAAAAGCACAAGGAACACATAGAGATGCAGACATGCATACACTCACACACAGAGACCACCCCCCCATAGCAACACAAAATCAGAAACATAATATATACCCAAAAGACCTTTAAGAAAAAAAATTACCCAGACCAAGCATTATGATTCAAAATAACCCTCCAAAGATACCATTTGGTTTATTTTGTATTGACAATCTGCTGCTGGACATGGGGCCTGCTCTTAAGTGTGGTTTATATACCCAGTGAGCTTCCTTTGGAGAAAACCAATTTTGCATTGTGATGGAGTTGGAGATGGCATGTGGGTAAGGGATGGACCCTTGTGTCCACTTCACCTCTTAGTGCTGGGACCCTATCTGGCTTAAACTTGTGAAGGCCCTATGCATGCTACCATATTCTCTGTCAATTCAATGAATATGTGCATCAACTCTGTTGTGTCTAGAAGGCTTTATTTCTTTGGTCTCTTACATCCCTAACTTCCTGAAGAACTGCCACACTGATCTCCATAGTGGCTGAACATGCTTTCAGTCCCATGAGCAATGGCTGAGTGTTCTCTTTACTCCACATCCTTGCCAGCAGGAGCTGTTATTTGTTTTATTGTTTTTGACCATTCTGACTGGTGGAAGATAAAATATCAAAGTAGTTTTGATTTGCATCTCCCTGGTGACTAAGGAGGTTGAAAACATTTTAAGTATTTCTCAGCCATTTGTATTTCTTTTTTGAGAATTTTTTTTGTTAGATATGTGCTCTATTTTTAAATTGGGATATATTTTTCATGATGTGCAGTTGTTTTAGAGTTCTTTATATATTTTATCAAATGTGTAATTGGTAAAGATTTGTCCCATTCGGTAGCTTACTGCTTTGTTGGAATGATTGTGTCTTTTGCAGTACAGAAGCTTTGCAGTTTCATGAAAACCCATTTATTAGTTGTTGATCTTAGTGCTGGAGCAGTTGGTACTCTGTTAAGAAAGTTTTCCTATGCCAACGAGTTCAAGGCTATTCTCCACATTCTCTTCTATTAGGTTCAATATATCTGACTTTGTGTTGAGCTGCTTGATCCAACTAGAGTTGGGTTTTGTGCAGGGTGATAAATATGGATCAATTTGCATTTTCCTACATGAA
Organism: Acomys percivali; assembly: GCA_907169655.1. Classification (NCBI taxonomy): domain Eukaryota; kingdom Metazoa; phylum Chordata; class Mammalia; order Rodentia; family Muridae; genus Acomys; species Acomys percivali. The sequence continues at coordinate 83,864,817 of OU015750.1, read as the reverse complement.
GCCATCCACTTTGACCAGCACCATTTGTTGAAGATATTGTCTTTTTTCTGTTTTTTTTTTTTTTAATAAAAATATCAAGTACCCACAGGTGTGTGGACTTATATATTTTTTAACTTGATCCCACTGATCAAGTCTTTTCTTGATCAAGTCTTTTTCTTCAATTAAAATAATTTTTAAATTTTTTATTACGTTTCTTTTTAACATATACATTTATATTATCACACACAAATAAAATAAACTACATACAGCCAGAAGAACCATGAAACAATCAGGAACTATATAAAATTTACATTCGTAGTGATTTGGCTATGGTATTTGGCAAACTAGAAGTAAACATCTTTCCTATCTTATTGAGTCTAAAATTCTGAATGAATATCTATATCTATTATATCTCATCTCATTAACTTAAAACAATCTATCTTGATCAATATGTCTTTGATTGGCAATTTTATGCCAATACCACTGCTGCTTTTATTACTCTGTCTTTGTGCTTCAGGTTGAAACCGAGAATGGTGCCAACCTCCAACAGTTCTTTAATTCAACAGAATTGTTTTTTAACTATTCTGTTTGTTTGCTTGACTGTATGTATGTGGTTCTATTTTGAAGTTGAAAAGTGTCCTTTAAGTTACTTGAATAACTGTGATGGAATTTTGGTGGTCATTGCATTCAATATGTAGGTTGCTTTTGGTAGGATGATAATTTTCACTATATTAATCCCGCTGATCCATGAGGTTTGGAGGCCTGCCTATCTTCTAATATCTTATTCATTTTCTTTCTTCAGTGTTCATAGTTTTTATTACAGGAGTCTTTCACTTGTTGGTTTAGAATTTATCGAAGTTATTTATTTATTTAAAAGATATTGTGAAAGTTATTGTTTCCATGATTTCTTTTTCAGTCCGCTTGTCATTTGTACACAGGCAGGCTACTTTTTTTTGTGTGTATTAATTTCATATTTTGCCAATTTGCTAAAGGTTTTAGGTTTTCTTTATCAGCTGTGGAAGCTTCCTGGTAGAATTTTATTACTTGCAAAGAATATTTTGGCTTTTTCCTTTCCTAGGTATACCTTGATCTCCTTCAGTTCTCTTACTGCTCTAGCTAAGACTTCATGTTCTTTATTGAGTAAGGATGGAGAATGAGAACATCCTAGTTTTGTTCTTGATTTTATGGAAATCCTTTGAGTTTCTTTCTGTTTTAAATGATGTTGGTTGTGGGCTTGCTGTAAATTACCTGTATTAATGTTAAAGTATGCCCCTTTCATCCCTAGTCTCTCTAAGACTTTTATCATGAAGGATGTTGTATTTTGTCAAATTCTCTTTCTGCATCTTATGAGATGATCATGCAGTTTTGTATTTCAGTTTGTTTATATGTTGGATTGCATTTATCAGTTTAAGTATGTTGAGCCATCGTGCATCTCTGGAATGAAGCCTACTTGACTATGATGGATGATCTTTTTTATGTGTTCTTGTATTTGGTTTACAAGTATTTAATTAAGAATTTTTTCAACCATGTTCATAAGGGAAATTGTTCTAAAATTTTCTTTGCTCAGCCTTTGTGTGGTTTAGATATCCAGGTAATTATGGCCTCATAAAAAGAATCAAACAATGTTCCTTCTGTTTCTATTTTGTGGGATAATTTGAGAACTATTGGCATGAGTTCTTCCTTGAAAGAATGATAGAGTCCTGCAATTCCGCACTGAATCTCTCTGGCCCTGGACTTTTTCTTTTGGTTGAAAAACTTTGAATTACTGTTGCTTCTATTTGACTGGAAGTTATAGGTCAGTTTAAGCTCTTCTATGATCTTATCTTAATGCTTGCAGGTTGTATATATCAATGCATTAGATATGTATGCTTAAATTAGAGTTTCCATAGAAGTCAGAAAATGAGTAAGGGGCTATTTGCAGTGGTTCAGGAGAAAGGGAATAGGATGGAGGTGGTATGAAGGGCTGGGGAATACAAGAACAGAAAAAGTTAAATGGAGTACAGAATGGAAGGGCAGGAGTGGAGAGTGTGGAGAATAATAACTGAAACTAGAGACCTTTGAAAAGCCCCTATGGAAATACTACTATAGAAGCTTCCTAAAATACATGCACATACACATATACAGAGGGCGTTTAAATGGTGTTACCTTATAACGAAGGATCACTGTCTCTCTCAGACACTATAGACTATCAAAACAAAAAACAAAAACAAAAACAAAACCCTCAGTGTTGGGTATAGATTACCTCATTTTGGTCATTGGGGCTCTATAGAACTTCCTAAACTGCTGCATGCTATTGAATAGCTCCTGGTTAAACTCCAGGACCCTAATGATAAAAATACAATATATTTCAGTCATAAGGCATTAATTGGGATCAATATTTATAAACATCAATTTTCACCTGTATTTCCTAACTAACACTCAGGTTGGTAATATGTTTGTCTGCATGGATATGTAATATAATATACTGAAAGAGAAATTGGAAGATATTAGTTCAAGTAAAAACAAGTATGGAAAAATAAACAGCACTGGAAAAAGTAGTAAGTACATTACATATCTGGATTGTCAGTGGATTACAGTCATAGTCATAACCATGTACTCAATATCAACTTATCTTAGTTAGGGTTTTATTGCTGTGAAGAGCCACTGTGGCCAGAACAACTTTTATAAAGGAAAACATTTAATTAGGGTTAGCTTATAGCTCAGGTTTTGCCCATCATCATCAAGCTGGGAGGCATGGGGGCATGATGGAAGCATGGCAGACAAGGTACTGGAGGAAGAGAAAGAGTTCTACGTCTGAACTGTCAGGCAGTAGGAAGAGAAAGACAGTGGCCCTGGCTTGAGCATCTGGAACCTCAAGCCCACCCCCAGGGACGCACTTCCTCCAACAATGCCACAGCTCCTAACCGTGCCCCTCCCTATGGGCCTATGGGGCCATTTTCATTTAAACCACCACACAACTTTTAGTATCATTTTTATAAAATATGAAAGAGGTAATTGTTTAAAGAAGGAAGAGTAAATGTTTTTAACCTTGACAATGTATAAATAACAAATACTCAGACGAAAAAGAGAGAGAAGAGATATAGAACAGTGTAGGGAAGATAACATGATATATTGTTAGGACATTAGAATAACTATCTTTTGATTGACACAATAATAAATTAAATGATCAAATATATTCCTCAAAGTTTACTGAACATGACTTGTGATACTACTTATTTATATTATGAAAAAGAAGAAGAGATTGAAGTTTTGACAGCTAAGCTAAATTTTTTATACAAGAGGGCAATTGATAATGTCTTCAATTAATAAGTAAAGAGATAGTAGTATAAATGTGCTTTTCTGAAATATAAGATATGTGGCTCTGACTATTGAACCAAGGGTCTTAAACATACTAAGCAATTAGTTTATTGCTGAGCTAGGCTCCTGAAATTTGGAATTATATTAAATGTAAAAGTCACTTATATCTAGAAAAAGAAACTATTTTAGAAAAAGTTATTGTTTTAGTCCACTTAATACAATTTTGTTCTTTAAATCTAGGGCTTACTTAAGTCTAATCAATTTTTGTTTTAGTTTTCTACCCTTGCAGAGCTAAAACTGAACATTGTCAGATAAGAAAGAAAGGACATCTTTTTCGGTCAGATTAATCTACTGAGTCACAAGTTATTAAACAATGCTTCAACATATGTCAGTGGGGGCCAACACAGCCAATGAGGAGAGGGCTGGTATTAATACATTTCCACACCCCACCCTTTCCCAAAGCAGTATAATCTGTTCAACAAAAACCCCCACTTGACATGCTTATTACTTCCTGACTACAGTGGGCTTTGATTCAAAACAATAGCCTTTAATTCAATTAATCAGTTTTCATCACTTTCTGGATGCATTACTAGCATATTCCTGTATGTTATGTCTTCCACTCTCTTAATGGCCATGTGTTCTACAAACTGGCACAGAGTATGGCTCAGGTCCTTAGAGTGACAAAATGGACAGTGTATAATAGAGAAACAGTCTCCAAGTTAACCAGCTTTTTCCTATTAGTTTTGAATAATTTTTTTTGCTGTTCCTCTGATTCTTTCTTCTTTCCCCATCCTATCTTCCAGTCACTAGCTTCTCTTCCTTGTCCTCACTTCCCCCTCTTTCCTCTTTCTTCTCCTCTTTTCTGTTGCTTTCTTTCCTTTTCTAGTCAGTTTCTGCCAGGTTTCTGTACAACATAGAATGACTTTGGCTTTGGCACTGGAAGAATTGACAGTCTAGTTTGTACTAATTATAGTTCATATTGATAAGTATTCTGGAAGATCACACAGAAAGTAGTATGGGAGGTAAAAGTTAGAAACAAAGCAGCATTATTAAAAGTGGAATTACCCTTTGAATGCAATGAAAGAACCAGTTTTAAAAATCTGCTCTATTCAGTAATACCACTATATTTGGTACTTTTCTCATAAGTGCAACCAAAATATATGATGAGAAGTGACTTATGGGATAAAGGATGTAGCTTACTGCTTCATGGAGGGAAAACGGAGTAGCTAGGGCTCCAGCCAAGGTGATGGGAACTTGTTATGATTTTGGACTCTGAACACAGAAAGAGAAGCTTAGGATGGTGTGTGCCTAGGGACCAGGCCACAACCTACCTGTCCTCCCCAGTGTCCTGCTTCCACCATCTAGGTCTCACCTCTTAAAAGTTCATCCAAGACCCAGAGAGATGGCTCAGTGGATAAGAGCACTCATTCTTCTTGCACAGGTCAATTCTGACCTGAGGTCAATTCTCAGCATCTGTATGCTGACTCACCATCCATGACTGCAGCCCCAGGGGATCTGTCTTACTCTGAGCTCTACGGGTACCAGCCATGCGTGTCACACACATATGTATGTGCAGGTGAAATAAACATAAAATAAAGAGAATCTTTTAATTCCTAATCCTCTAAACTCGGGAAGAAGTTCAAATACATGAATCTCTGGGCGGGGGGCGGGGAGAGATACTTCATACTCAAAACATCATGAGTATCAAGCATGATAATTAATTTTAAACAATTACTAAAACTTTAGTGTGTGTAAACCACATATTTTAAATAAGCATATGTCTTTTACGTTTTAGTTTTAGATTCATTTACTGTTATTTTGTGCATGTAGGTATTTTGTATGTGCACCGCATGCATGTATGGTGCCTATGGAGGTCAGAGAGGCTGTTGGATCACTTGGAAGTTTAGTTACAGATGGTTGTGAACCACCATGTGGGTGCTGGGAGAGTACCTGGTCCTCTGGAAAAGCAGCAAGTGCTTTTAACTATTGTGCCATCTCTTTTTCCCAATTCTGTCTTTTAAAATTTCCTTTCTGGCCGGGCGTGGTGGCGCACGCCTATAATCCCAGCACTCGGGAGGCAGGAGCAGGTGGATTGCTGTGAGTTCGAGGCCAGCCTGGTCTACAAAGCGGGTCCAGGACAGCCAAGGCTACACAGAGAAACCCTGTCTCGAAAAACCAAAAAATAAAAAATTTTCCTTTCTATTACTTTTTTCCCCATCATACATATTCACTGTGCACAATACTACATCACATATGACACTTTAACATAAGTATGTGTTGAACATTAGGCACATTATGTGTTTTATTTAAAGATAACCAAATGAGGGGACTTACCCTTTAGCAACAAACAAGGAATTAGAATTTATAAATTCTCAATTTGGTTGCATATTAACTAAGTTGTTCTTGGTCTTTTAAATTCTGTAAACAAAAGCATTTCTCCTCACTAAGAACCTGTCTCGTTAACCTAAGTCATTTCTGGCATTGGCTCCCTTCCAGTCAGCTTAGGAAACTATCTATTTTGAATATAGACTGTATCTTTTGACCAGTTCATACCCTAACATCCAAAATACTTCTCAGCAAAAACTATAAACCCTAAGATGTGTTTTAAAAGGTGTTGAAACACGTCAAAGAAATATACATGTTGTGCTTTATATTCAGTAATCTTAATTTTTAAAATTATATAAGAAATTTCCAGAAGATTGTAGCTCTTTGCTAATCTTGCTTTTTAAATAACCAACCTTCACAGAATAGCTTTACTGTTCTCACTCTATTTATGAATATGTTAAAGCTGTTCAAATACAATTAGCAGTCTCATTCACTTCTGTACCTTAGGATTTGAAAGCTGTCATGGCTTTGTTGTCTAGACATCATCTAAGTGTCTTCCCAGACCAATAACTAAGAAGCTCCTATTACCCAAACTGTTTTAAACCAATTAATTACGGAGTGCAAATGTGTAAAAAAAAAGTCTCAATTAGTTTTCATATCAGAGCAGTTTTGATTTCAATTAGAAGTTAATGTATACTTCAGAAGACAGAGCAAAAGAGTGTTTTCTCTACAACAAACTGTGTGGGTTTCTCCATTATTATGCAATATAAGCCTAAATCCTGGATGCTATAAAAACACATTAGCCAGACACTGACTCACCTAGTAAAGAGAATTGAGTGTAAATAATATTTATGAACTGAAGACTATTTGGTTCAATTTACCTCGAGGGATGGTTTCATTCCACTTATACGTCAGTTTCACCGTCCACAGTAGCACGTATACTCTAATGCACGTGTGCATTCACACACACATGGCCTCTCATACCAAACTGAATTTGCCACATAAAGAAAGGTATCAAAGAATGCGACTAAACAGACTCCATACAACTGTTTATTTGTCATAAGTCTATCCATGAGCTAACATATAAGCATAAGAATTAAGTGAATGACAGTTGTTTTACTGTGTTTTCAACCTTTTTAGTTGTATCTTTAAAAATACCAGATGCTGTCTGTATGATGCCAAACATATGGCTTTTGCCATGCTCTCGTGATCTGTAGTGGATTGCTATAATGTACAGGGCAGGGGGAAAATAGCGATTTACAGATAGCCTTGGCCTGAGTTCTTCACAGCTGGATCTCATTTCACTAAACCGATGTCTTTTCCCTCCAGCAACTTTTATTTTATCAAATGCCACATATTAGTTTTTGAAGTGGTTCTTGTTGTCGTAGTGGATACCACAGATGGATAGCACACAGGACATTTGGTTGTCTGTTTGCTGACTAAGGTCAGGACCTGCTGTTGTTCACGTTTGGGCGGAGGACGTGTTTCATGGGACTGCCCCAGAAAACTAATGAGTTTCAGCTGTTGGAGAGATAATCTATAGGGCACTGCTCACTTAGTTGATGACATGCCTGTAGTCTATTACAGTTATTCAAAAATCCTAGGCACTAATATTGAACTTCCCAATACTTTTTCTTTCAATCAATTACTAGGCTGGCATATCATCTGAAAAAAAAAAAAGATAAATAAGATCAGAAGGAGAATGAATAAATTATACTTATTCCACTCCAGTATGATTCTCTATTTAATTTTTTTTTTTTTTACTCTCCTACTAGATCCTAAATTTCTCGGGGATGGATAATATCTTTTGGGTCAGCACCAAATAGTCCATAATGTGGTACATAATGGGGAATTAAATATCTATAGAATAAATAGATGGAAAGCTTTTATTTTCAACTTATATAGGAAGTGGTTGAGCAGTCTAAGATTGGATATCGTATTATGTTTTCTGGATTATTAATTAATTATATTACTGGCATTAATGCATTATGCTGACTCTATATTTTGACTATATTATATTATCTATATTATGATTATTCTTTATTATTTGAAATAGCACATTTCTTCTAACTGTGACACACTACCCTGGTGTACATTTGCTATATTTTCCTTACAGCTCCAAACTGATGAAATCTCAAGACCACTCTCCTCTCCATTTCAACTTAGGGTAATGTCTCGCTATCCTGACTCTAGCCACAGCATCAAGGTACATGTCGTATGGGAAATGGTTGCTCGTCATAGCTGTAGATGGGGATGACCAGTCTAAATTTTACTGATGCGATGCCATTTTTATCTCCCCAGGAGAGGTGTAACCAGAAGGTTCCTATTGCCTTCATCTTCATGTAGTAAACCAGAGAAACATTTCAGAGTTCACAGAGAAGGGCAATATGTAATTTTGGTAAGGGCTGGAAGGTTGGGTTGTAATCCCGGCTAACCCTCTCCTTCACGATTTGTGCTTGCTCAGTCATAAAGGTAATCATAGCCCCAGTCCATCATCCTTGTCCCATTCATACTGCAAACTACCTAAAACTCTATCAATAATATTTCTCTCCTGACTCTTCTGGTCGATTCCTAACTGGCTTCCTGCATCAATTGTGTGTTCTGAGCCATTATCTAAAATGTGCCTAGATTGTCCCCAGGCAGATACATGCTTGAGCATACCACAGCATACCACTCTGACTTCCGGGCCTCCATGAGTCCCATTGCTTGTGACCTGCTTGGCTGGCAGCATAAACTTCTCTTTCCATTGTTCTCCTTCCAAACTGAACCGTGGTTTACGTGTTATTCTCTTTCCCAGGACTCCCTTCCCTTCCCTTTGCTTTGTAACCGCTACATCTTTTGCACAGCTGATCTCGGATGTCACATATCCAAGATCTTTTTAGTGACTCAGTCAGCCAGGTTTTGCCCATTTTGTGTCGGCTTTGACTCTTACTTCTGTGTGACTGTACCTGCTAATTTTTTTGTCTTCCAGTTCACTATTGGGTTACTGCTACTGTGTAAGTATAGCTACTACTAGTAGGCTTTTTATGTATGTGTGTGCTCAAAAATGGTAGTTTGGATAGCAAATTATTTGTCTTCCCTACTTGTATGCCTCCTTTGTTTTATATGAATAAACACATTTATGCAATTGTGTAATCAAATTTTAAATGTATGTCATAGTTAAATTTAAACTTTAAAGGAAAAAAATTGTGTCTTTCTGTCCTGTTCACTGGGCTACCTTGATTCCTATTTATTGCTTATTAGGTGCCAAGGGCACCCTTATTGAGGAGCTACTAATGAGCAACATGTGCTTCTGAATTAAATTAAATATCAAAATGACACAAGAAAAGCAGAAACTGATAAAAGAGTATGTACATAAGGACAGTTGAATACATCATGTTTTATAATTAATCAATTATTTTGGGGTATGGAGATTGACCCCATGACCTTATGCATGCTAGATGAGAACTCTACCATTGAGTACACTTCCCAGTGGTGAGCTGAGTTGGGTTTACATAGAAGATCTACTCTGAGAGTTTACTTTCTGCTCAGCAGTATGGGCCACTTATGTCTGTGATTATTTGTAATAGCTTAAATAGGCAATTTTTATTTGTCAGTTGTACCTCAGCAAAGCCCTTAAAACTACAACAAAAAGGCCTTTATGAGTTTTCTTTTGATTTTTTTAATACAAAAAGCATATGACCGGGATTTCATTTATATACAGTAACATAAATAATAAAATTTAAATATTAAATAAATTAACAAATTGTAAAGTAGAGTTAGTTGTATTGATTTTGGCCTCTTCCAGCATTACCTTTAGCCTGATTAATATTTCAATCACTCCAAAAGTCTCCTTGTGTTCCTTTCCCATCAATACCCCAGAAAATCTTTTCTGATTTCTATTACTATATATTAATTTTTAAAGCTATGTAAATATAATGAAGTTGTATAATTATTTTATCTAGTTTCTTTGACTCAAAATGCCTTTGTATTTAACGCACATAGTTCTTTTTAGTGCTATTTAGAGTTTTTCTACATATCTTCCATTTAAGAGTTGGACATTTGGGCTGTTAGTAAATATGACCATTCCTGGGTACATCTTTCCTAGGGTGCAGCTCTGAGTCCTGCGGCATACGCAGGGCTAACTCCGTTGAGAATGTGCAGTGGTTTTCCAGGGTCGTCAAGTTATTTTGCACTTCACTAAGAAACCTGAGAATTCTGAATGGTTCCCCCGTGCGGCAAGCAGTCCTAGTTATCGCCATGTCACATCAGGATCGCGAGATGCGTTTCTTTGTGCTTAGTGACGCTGAGCTCTTCATGTAGTACTGGTTAGCTATTTGTTGTGTGCCGAAATGTCTCCGTTCAAGTTGTCCGCCCTTTCGTTAATTCAGAGAGTTTGTCTTTTTGAAATTGTACGCCTACAGGTCTCAGGGTTTTTTTATTTATTTTTTTATTTTTTCACATGCATCAGATGCTCATCTGCTCCTTGTTGCTCGCTCGGTGAGGTAACAGCTATTTTTTATTTTCTTCTGTTTGGTATTTTATCTTGGCATTCTCAGAGGCAAGTCTGTAGTTTGACATCTGGAATTAACTCTGGCTACTAACCAGGCATTATCTTTGCAAACTTGTCTCTTTTTCTCTTTCCTCTCATCTCCTGTGATTATTACTCCACACATGGTGACTGCTCAGGACTATCCTACTGCTGCTGACTGGTCTGTTCTTTTCCAGTCCTTATTTTTCTCTCTGTGTTTCACGTTGGGTAATGTCTGTTGCCTGTCCCTCACTTTATCAGTTCTTTACTCAACTACGTCAGGTCTACCATAAACCCGTTGAAGACATCCTTCCTTTCTTGTTTCATGCCTCCTATTTCAAGTATTGTCATTTGACTCTAATAGTGTCTATGCCTCTGCCGACATTTTTGGATCAGATGATACACATTGCCCGACTTTTCCTCTAACTTTTAAAATGATATTATTTACAGTTATTTTAAATTTCCTGTCTTGTGGTTCCAAACATCTGGGTCACATCTGAGTCTGGTTTTGTTGATTGCTTTGTCTCTTTACATGGCATTGTTTTTCACTTGCTTCTTTTCTGTCCCCGGAGTTTTGTCTGATAGCCAGACATCTTGTATAGGAGAGACGAAAGAAAGACAATGGCGTGGGAGGGAAACACTAAGTTCCCCCGGCACTGTTGTGACTTTACAGCGAGGGCTGGATTAGCAGATGTTTTTTTTTTTTTATCCATGTCAACCTTTGCTTAGGTGGTTATTTGTCCTCCACTTCAGAGAAGGCATTTCTTGATCATCTTTTAAAACATGCTTTTCTGTTTTTATTACATAGTCCCACTGTGTAGCCCTGGCTAATCTGAACCTTACTATGTAGATCAGAGGGGCTTTGAACTCACAGAGATCAGCCTGCCTCTGCCTCCTGAGTCCCAAGAATAAAGGTATGCACAGCCATGCTGGCTTCTCTACCGTCTCAAGATGCTTCTGCTTGTTACTTATGCTTGTACGGTGGGCGGGGTGGGCATGACTAATGGTTGGCCTTGTTCTCCAGTTTGCTGTTTTAGTCTCAGTCTTAGGGCGTGTAATTCTTCACCATCATTACTGAATTGATTTAAATTTTATCTCTTTATCGATGCAGTTAATGTTGTTGATGTTTTAGAAATTCCATTCCACTGATGTTTTCAATCTCTTTCCTTTTTCTTTTGTCTTTATCATTATCTTCTTGTCAGTCTGCTGCTATGGGGCATGGCTTGTTCTTTTCCTAGATACTTGAGGTAGAAGAGAATTTTGTGATCTTGCTATTTTCTTTACATAAACATCCACCATTGTGTATTCTCTCTTAGAATTGCTTTTGCTGCATGAAGTTTGCTATAATTTGTTTGTATATTCATTTGACTCATAACATTTTAATTTTAATTTAATTAATTAATGGAACTATTATGAATGTTATACAAATAATGACAGATTATTGAGTGCCTAGTAACAATCACTATAACAATATTTAACAACATTATATATAGCATATAACATTATAATAACAATAATTATAAATGTTGGTGTATATTAAAATTATAAGTAGCCCAAAATGACCTGGTAGTGGCATAGCTTGTATATTTTTGTTTTGAATAATTACGTAACTTCGATAATCATTCACTTAACTGGCATTTAGGAATTACAGGTAATTATTCTTGTTTGGAGTAAAAGCAGCCATAACATTATAAAGTCATACTCTAGATAAGAATGTTTCGGTGTTTGACTCTAAAGATTGTGTTCGGTGCCAAGTTTCATCACATTTCTTGGCCTTTCTTCTGATTCTAAATTTAAAGCCTGCTGAATCTGCAAATACTCTAACACTTTTTGAAGGATTCTCTTTCTATGAGTTATTCTGTGACTTAACATATTGAACCCAGGAGGAATTACTACATTAAAATCTTTTTGGGCTCTTAACAAACGTAAAAATTGTTGCTAATGTTAACTGTTGATTGTTTATAATGTTGTTGTGCTTCTAGCTAGTAATAGCAACTCCGATATCAAAATTCAGATCACATAAAAAAAAAAAACCCATTGTTTGAATGTGGCCTGAATATAATGTTCATGAATTAGAGAAACTTATGTTATGTAATGAAGTGTCAGTGCCATCTGGCTTGAATCTCATTACTACCTGAGCCATGCTGGATGACAGCTGATGTTTACTTTCTTTCTTTTTTCTCTCATGAGGATTGAACCTAAGGCCAGTACTCTACTATTAAGATATATATTCCCAGCCTCTTTTTGCCACTTTATTTTGAGACAGAGTCTCATCAGTTTCCTAGAGCTGGCCTTTAACTTAGTCTGTGACTGGCAGACTTCATACTTGTTGTATTTGAATGAGCCTCCCAAGTACAACCTGCACCACCACACCTAGTTGTATAATTTTTTCATTTTAGTTTTACTAATTTATTCAGATTACAACTCAATTGTTGTCCTATCACTTGTATCTTCCCATTCCTCCATCCCTCCTGCTTTCACTCTATTCCCCTCCCCTAGGTCTAAGATGGAAGGGGACCTCCTCCCCCACTATATGGTCATATGCTATCAAGTCACATCTTGGTAGCCTGCTTATTCTTAATTTGAGTGCCATCAGGCCTCCCCACCAAGGAGAGGTGGTCAAATATGGGGCACCAGAGTTCATGTCAGAGTCAGTCCCTGCTCTTCACATAACTGTGGAGAATATCCTGAGATGTCTCATCCATTAAAGGCTAGGCTCACAACCAAAAATAGATGTATAACTTATCTCCCATTCGTAACAGTTCTGCAATCAGTTTGTCCTACATCTCTAATGTAACATCTTCCTCATCCTTCAAAATATATATTCTCTTGTAGTCCTTTTCTACCAGGCCATTTATCACTTCAGTTTATCCTATGATGAGAACTCTAACAATCTCTGATGCTTCCAATGTGAAAGGCTATAATTTCTTCATCATTAGCTCTACAGTAGAACTCATCAGCTATGTTTTACATCCCTTAACTTATCTCCTAAGCCCTTATTCTATACTGTAGTTTTTTTTAGGCTCTATTAATTCTTTAAAAAACTAAAAAGAATGTCTACTTATACAACAGGAGGCTAATATTTGCAGAATATGTGTGTTGAAATTTGAAAATCTCATTGGTTATTTCATTCCTAGAAGCCCAAGATTTTCTAGGGCGGGGGGGGGGGGGAGTTATGTGTAAGTGATTTAAACTTAGTTTCAAATTTGCCTGAGATCTTTCACTGGAATTTTGTGTACAGTCATTTTTTTCTCCTTTTGTATAGTACAAAGCAAAGTGTCTATGTGCTAAGGCACTATGTCTAACTCTTAGCTATTTAAGCCTACCTCTACTTTGTAATTAGTTAAAAGAAAATACACAGTATTTTCCATTCATATTGAGTGGGCCTTAAGTATAACTACAGAGTTGTTGGTTATTCGCAAGGTATGTGTGCCACAATTGCACTGTTAGGATTAGGGTATCATGCAAGCTATTATCATGGTTCATAGACATCAAAGGTGGGCAGGGCTATTGGTTGCTTCCCTTCCTTGGGAGTTTCATGGTGCCTTAGGGTACATGAAAGTTCTCATAGAGGAAGATTGCAGGTCAGATCCTGCTCGGGCTTTCAAGGGTAATGGTGAAAGTACATGGTGTTTTCAGCCAGAGAGATTTACCATTAATCTTTGAAGAAAAACAAGGACAACATCAATAGCCTATAATGTTTTGGGAGTCTCTTGAGCAACCCTTATTACAAACACCTATACAGGGAATTGTCATGTCTGTTACTAGAGTTTTTGTTACATGGTCAAAGGCACTTTAGGGATGCATTATCAGCCCAGATGAGAAACTATATCCCTATCTCTACTCTATCTATCTATCTATCTATCTATCTATCTATCTATCTATCTATCTATCTATCTATCATGATTTAGTTGATAGGAAATAACATGATTCCTTATAACTTTTCCATATATTTTTACTGTAATTTTACCTCCTTCTTCCATCTTCTGTGTTTACCCTCCTCACTCCTTCCTAGTTAACCCTCCCTTCCATTTTCCTCTTTAAACACTTCTACACTGCTATTTCACTTTCTTTGCCCTCCCCTAGTCTCCACCATGATTGTCTTTACATTCTGGATTTCTGAAGTTACTCTCTGTTATGTGCCCACATCCAAAGCCAACTACCATGGGCTAGAGAAGCCATGTATCTTGGCGTACAACCCACAACCACCACTTTTACTAAAACAACATAATCTTTGACTACTTTCTAAATATGTACTCTTATATCCACAAATATGTGCTTCCCTCTCCCCCAACACGTACAGCAAATACTGAGACCATTACATAAAACCACACCAATCAAAATGCAGGGAACAATAAATTGTGTAGTGCCAAGTCCAAGCTCTTCAGCTATGGCACAACTCTTGCACCTGAGACTTGTGGAAGACAGGGTGGAGAGACTATAAGAACCATAGCAGCAGAAGTTTTCTGTGAGATTATATTTCCTAGAAATGTCAGATAGCTATGCCTATGAAGTCTTGTCAGCATGGCTGCCTAAATAAGGCCTGAACAACAACGACACCAACAGACAAGCTAACAAAAGTGGAGAAAGCTCATGAGTCCTCAACCCCTGACAAGGAACTGCAAGGAATGCTGAGAGTGAGAGAAACAGTCTTTTTCAGGGAAAAGCCCTCAATTGCTCATCCAATACCGAGTTGCCAGTCATGGTAATATTATGAGACCTAAGGAAGCTTACTTAAATATTTAGTTGTTGTATTTAAACATATATATTTGTGTATATATACACACAATATATATATATTCTATCTATATGTTTTATATGTGTGTAATTTATTTATAATCTATCTATATACCTATCATATATCTATGTGATATATTTGAGTAAAAAAAACAGGTCATGGGTTTTAGGAAGAACAAGGGGTTACATGTCAAAAGTTGGGGAAAGGAAAGGGAAAGAAGGAAATGATGCAATTATTATTTTCTTCATTTATTCATTTATTTATTCACTTTACAGTCTGAGCCAACCCCTCCCTTCTCTCCTCCCAGTCACACCTTTACACCTTCTCCCCCTGTCCTCACCATTCCCTCTCCTCTAAGAAGGGGAGGTCCCCAAGGGGTATCAACCCACCGTGACACCTTAAGTCACAGCAGGACTAAGAGCATCCTCTTCCACTGCAGCCAGACAAGGCATCCCACCCAGGGGAAAGGGATCCAAAGGCAGGTAACAGAGTCAGAGACACCCCTACTCCCATGGTTAGGGGACCCACATGATGACAAAGCTGCACATCTGCTACATATGTGTAGGGTGCCTAGGTCCAGCCCATGCATGACTTTAATTTATAGTTTTTAAAAATTTCTCTCCAGTGACAAAAATATTATTCAGTAGATATTTTCCCCAGGAGAAGCCCTTCTCAGTGTCTCTGCTGTGGGCTCTCATTCGACATCTCCTTACCTGAAGTTTGAGTAGCTACAACTCTGGCCTGATGGGGCGGCAGCTGATCTGTTTTGATGAAAGACTCATTAGATGCTAATTGCATAGAAAATGTCTATGTGAATTCCTACTTCTTCTGTTTCTATAATCATCACCTGTACATAGTAATAGCTAAACCTATCTATCTCCATGGAAACAAAGGAAGCTCTAAAGGATCGAAAGCTTCACTATATGAGAAAGAATGTGTATGTGTGTGTATATATATATATATATATACACACATATATATATGTGTATATATATATATATGTGTATATATATATATACACATCAATTGAATCTTAAAGACTTTTCAGGTTTTTTTCCTCATACAATGTACAGTGATTATAGCCTCCCCTCACCCCTCACAGTTCTTCTCCACCTCCCCTCCCCTCTGGATCTACTTCATTTCTGACTCTCGTTAGAAAAGACAGGCGTCTAAGACATAATAATAAAACATGAAAACTAAACTATAATAAGTTAAAGCAAAACAACAACAACAACAACAACAAAACCAATCAAACAAAAACCAGAAATCCCAAGCCCCATCATATTAAATGTGGACAAGACAACCCAATAGCAGGAAAGAAGTCTTAAGAGCAGGCACAAAAGTCAGAGACCCGTTCATCGTCATACTCAGAAGTCCCATAAGAAACACTAAGCTAAAAGCTATAATATATACACCGAGGACCTGGTGCAGAGCTGTGTGGGCCCTGTGCTTTCTGCTGCGGTCTATGTGAATAAACATTCCCCTTGGTTAGTTCATTTAGAAGGCTCGTTCTTCAGCTGTGTCTCCCTTCACCATCGGCTCTTACACTCTTTCTGCCTCCTTTTCTGCGGGGTTCTCTGAGTTCTCTGGGAAGGAATTTGATGGAAACATCCTATTTAGACGTTCTCTTTGTGTGATGTCTGGATGTGGGTTTCTGCTCCTGGAGACAGTACTTCCAATGATGACTTAAAACAGCACTGAAGGAGAGATAAACATGTTTCTTGTTTGTTTGTTTGTTTTTTGTTTTAGATCACAAGTTGAGGCATGAGAAAAAGACTTGTGAGAGAGCAGGTGATGTTTATCCCCTTAGAAGTTGAAGCACCGTGTGGGGGAGATTGGTTGTTAACCAGCTGAAAAACATCCTTGAACAAATTCTGAGAGGAGGTATAAATGTGAGGCAAAAACAAGAGGTGGGGCCTTTGGAGATTTTTGGATAGCTTTGGCTGTTATCGCTCCACTTCAAGATGCTCCTAGAGAGAACCACTCCAGGGAAGGCTTCAAGGACACTGGCTCCCTGGCTGAGATTCCAGGTTCTGGTTGCTCCAGGTTCCAGCAAGGAAAAATAAAAAATCCTGCTGATTACGCCAGGAGAATTGTTCCTTGGAACTGATATCCTATGGTTTCATTATTGTATTCTTTAATCTCCTTTTCCTATTGTTTAGGTTAGTTGGGTTATAAGTGAGGCACTCTCGGTTAATAAGTTCATAATAAAATATATTTGCTGAGAAAATTGAGCCTGCACGGCACTGATCTCTGTACAGCAGAATATCATCAGAAGTCATTTACTGATATTTTTTTATGTTAGAACAGCAGTGTTTGGTTTTACCTTAGGTCTCTGGACTGTCAACTCTTTTGCTTTTGGTCACCCAAGCAGTGTGAGGTAAGGGTTCCATCTCGTGGAATGAGCCTTAAGTCAAATCTGGCATTGATTAGCTACTTCCACAAGTTCTGTGCCAACATTACCCTAGCATATCTTGCAGTTAAGACAGATTGTAGGTAAAATGTTTTGTGGCTGGACTTGTGGTTTGTATTACACTCTCTTGGTAGCACACAGAGTACCTTCTCACACCAAAGAGACTAGGACATAGGTGTGAGGGCTCTGTGAAGGCACCTGCTTGACCTCTCCCTGTTCAATGATTTGTGTGAGTGTTGCCTTTGGCAATGTGCTCTTCTGTCACTTTACAGAGAGCCACCTATTGTCTTAGAGGGAAATAATGTAATTATAAGTTTTTAAAAATGGAAATCCTTATAAATTAAAAAAAATCCAGAAATTCACATATAAAGTGAAAATATAAAACACTCAGAAAATAGTATGACCTTTTCCCTGTTAGACATTCCCTCATTGTTTTGGGTTATAGACTCCAAGTAACAAGTTCTTTGTTTTTTTAAAAAAAGTAAAAATAGTTATCATCAAATCCACTGGACACCTTCATACATAGTAAGAGATACAAGGTGTTCTTGAACACGAAGGATGACTACAATGAATTGTTATGATGCACGAAAGGAAAAAAAACTTTCAGAATGCAAAAGATTAAAATGCTTAAAGATAAAAGAAGCACAAAAGTCATATTTTGAAAACTATAAAACATCTAAGGAATTAAAGGTGTGTTAGGCTTGGTTCTCTAGATGGTCAGAACAAATAGAAAGTGTATTTTTTGGAGTGGCTCACTAGAGGTGCTAGGCAATCCAACAATGGCTGTCTGCCAGCTTGAAAGATGGAGAACCAGATCCCAGTCTGGGGATCCGTGTGCACAAGCTACACCCATTTGGTGCTGGAAGTTGAATTCTCTCCAGGGACTTGTTGGTACTGGATCAAGAAACAAGATTCTGATATAAAGAGGCATCAGCGGTAATTGAAGGAGCTGAGGCAGCACGGAGACCCATTGACTCTTGTCCTGACTTTCTGCTACCTCCAGGCAGTTTGTTCATTGGGAGAGCACTGCTCTTATTCAGGGCAGTGATTTCCCCCAGCCCAGTCCCTATGCCAGTCCTCTCTGGACATAATTTCACATACACCAGTACAAGGCATCACAGAATCCAGCTGAGGTCACAACTCAGACCACCTATCACTGAAGACCTGAAAAAATAAAGAAACTCCATGTCTGTGAAACAGAAAGTATTATAGTATTCTCAAGAATGTAACATTTCTTGAAAATTTCCTTAGATTCAAAGTAATAGTTACCCAAATCAAAGCTCTCTTATTTGCACTTTCGGGGGGGGGGCGTTGTTTTCAAATTTATACGAAATTTCAGGGATACAGATTATCCAAAACAATACTGACCCAGACAAATGAAAATATAGAAAAATGAAGCTAATATAGAAAAACGAAGCTATACCAATATAACTCAATACCTTGGATCAAAATGTAAGAACTAAAACTATTAAGCTCTTGTAATAAAACATAAACATAAATGTGTTTTTTAACAAAACTTTTGACTAGGCTATGGTTTTCTTTGATTTGGAAAAAAATTAAACTAAAGAGAGAAAATAGGAGAGTTGGATATCATTAAAAATCAAAACATTTGCCTTTCCAAAGACACTGCCCAAGAATGGAAAGGTGGAAAGGTGGTACACAAAATTGGAAAAACATTTTGAAATCATAGGTGTATCTTTCACTCATATATCTCTGATGAGAAATTTTACCTAAAATATGTAAAGAATTCTAACAACTCAATAGCATAAAGTAAAAAACTCACATTATAAAATGGGCAAGTAATCTTAATCCTCAAAATATACCAGAATATAGTCTGGTAATTCCTGAGATCCCATTTTGTAAATTTCACCCTTAGCTTCCTGAGAAAAGAACAATCAGTTGTACACCAGTGTTAGTGTTGTTATTTCTTTTGGTTAAAATAGTATGTTTAGTATTGTTTTAATGAGAGAAAAGAGAGAGAGAGAGAGAGAGAGAGAGAGAGAGAGAGAGAGAGAGAGAGAGAGAGAGAGAGAGAGAGAGAGCCAGACAGAGAGACAGACAGAGAGACAGAGAGAGACAGAGACAGAGAGTGCTACTAGAATGGAAGTCTTGCTATGAAACTAGAATAATGAAGCAATTATGAGGCATTAGGCAAGAGTAGTAGATGAGTATGATGTATTTATCAAAGCCAGTAAGAAATAAAGGATGCTTACAGGTTGTTTTGGGGTGTGGGTATTTTATTACTTTGACTTAAAATGTTGAGAGCTTAATTTTATATGTGTGAGTGTTTTACTTGAATGTATGTTAGCACTCCATGTGGATGTTATAGGACTGTTAGGTGCATAAGCTCCAGGATGCATTCTCTGTACTATAAAAAGGCTCATCAAGAGGACTTGGCATAATAAAGTGTTTGCCATGCAAGTGTGACACCCCAAGTTCAGTCCCCAGAACCCACATAGAAAAGAAAAGGACCAATTCTACAAAGCTGTACCATAACCTAGTGGTCCTGTGGTATGACTGTCCATACTCCCTACCCTACACATACCTCACCCAATAATAACACAAAAATGGAAAGAAAACAAGAAACAAAAATAGTAAAATGTATTTACTTGAGGGTGGAGGAATATGGGCAAGGAGAGGTTAAGTTTCCTCCCCATTTTAAATCGATGCTTGTGGCCATGTTACAGTTTACAGAAAACTCTGAGACAAGGCCTAGAATGTGAGCCAGTTTAACCATGAGGCATGCTCGCTGTTCCCTCCCTGAAGGGAAGACAGTCTGGACACAGTTTGTCTGGAGACAGATTTCACTTCCAATCATTTCTCACTTGAGCCACAGTTACTCTGGCTAGATTGTGAATCTTGTTAAACTCTTGAACTTCAAAAGGTCACTGATCACTTACCCATGCTTTATGTTGATTAATATTTTTTTTGCTTCTAATACTCACAGTTGACCACCATCTTCTTTACATACTTTCTTTTCTGTTTTTTTTTTTCTGTGCCATATTCTCTAGCACACCATGGCATCTGAATTGATAAATGCATCCTTGTGCTCCACTGGGATTCTCTACTTTTACATCATAGGGAATGATGGCATCCACAGCTGGAAAGCCTTCTCACCTCAATTAGTATAATCAGGAGAGAAGGCAATTAGAGTGAAATCTATAGCTATGTTCCAATGGACAGTAGTCTGTGGGTCTTGAGTGGAAGATGTTCCTTCCTATGGGTGTCCATTTGGCACAACATCTTTTGGTTGGTGCCCCCGCATCCTGAAAATCACTTCTAAGAACCTTGACTTTTTTTTTTCTTTTACTGAGAAATGTTTATTTGTGTGAATGTGCCCCTGTAACTGGTTTCTGATTACCTAAAAGTGATTGTCCATTTTTTAAACTTCTTGAGTCAAATTGCTTCCAAATATGCACAGGTACTGACAAAATATCTTTGACAAGGTAAAACAGAGTGCATCTGGAAAAAAATTAAACTCTGCCAGAGTAATGAGGAGAGAAGTGTCAGAAGTTTGAGGTTTTTCTCTTTTAATCTACTCAGCTATAGTCCTGACATGGCCGATGTAGTGGCCCATTCTGGGAGTATTTACTGAAGGAGGTGGAGGCAGGAGGATCATGAGACTTTTTAGATGTAGCCCAGGCTGGCCCTATAGACCAGGCTGGCTCTGAACTCATAATTATCCTTCCCTAGCCTCCTAGTGTTGCTATTACAGTCAACTGACACCACATAGCACCTCACTTTAAACTCTCTCCCAGTTGGATCTTATTTGAGTGATGGTATCTCTTTGTTGTTGTTGTTGTTGTTGTTGTTGATGCTGCTGCTCCTGCTGTTAGGAGATATCTATCTCATATAACAATTATATAACAATTAAGAAATATATGAGGCTCCTGTAGATGCAGCTCAGTGGTAACACATATGCAAAGGCACCATTGGGTCCATTGTCAGCACCACAAAATACATAAACGAATGAATGAACAAATAAGTGAATAAACAAATAAATGACATAATTGTGATAGATATATATTAATGAAACATATATGTAGACAGAAATTGCGCTCTATACATTGCCAATTGAGTTTCCACAATCTTATCAAGATCATTCAGTGGGAAATTCCCCAAATTACTCCAGAATAATGCTATGTCTAAATGAGCAAAAGGGAGCCTCAACAATACTTGAAAGTGGCATGAAAACTTACTGGAAATCAGCTAGATTTTACAGGCTAAAACAGCAACATGAGACAACTCCAGACCCGATTCTCATGATGCTATCTTCATCTTTTCCTTTATAATTTACAAGAATTGTGATAGAGACAGGTAAGGTATGAATCAGTGAGCATCTCAGTGACCTTTTGCTTTCTTCATCAGCAGCAGTTATTAAATTTAGTGACTAATTTTTGTCTTTGTTATGATTTCATACAAAGAGTTAAAATATTTTGTTTAGGTCCTCTGAGAATCATCACACATGTATCCTGAAGAACAGTATGGAATGCCCATGCAACTTGTGGTCGGATTTTAGTGTATTTTTTCTTACTGTTGAGTCAATCAACAATGTTCTGTGCTGGCCTCATTTCTCATCCCCAGCAACTTGCCTATTAGGGTATGCTGGACAAGAAGGATTTCGCGGAAGCCTCCTGTGCAGCACAGCCATTAGCTAGGACCTTGGGGCTACTTTCCAAGAGTTTGCATCGATCAGAACTGTCTCATTGTTTGTGTGACATCACAGACACAGGAACACAGTCAAGCCATCTGAAATCATGATATCTGGGCAGAAGTGTTTTCCTTGTATTTCATTCTTAGCGTCTTTATTGTATCCAAAGGGCCTATTGAATACCATGATAATCATAGTGATGAGATAAAAGCTGTCAATGTAAAGCACTGCACAGTTTTTAAACACAGCAGACAAATTAAGCAAAAGGACCTAGCTCTGGGTCTGAAGTTGGTCTCAGAACCACCCACTTCATCTTTTACCTTTGATTATTCTTCTTGGAGTATTTTTATTTGTTTTCTTTTCTTCTCTGGAATATACTAATTTTAGATGACATTTTAAAAGGACATTGAACTGATCAACTGAAATAAAACTAAGAAATAGCTTATAAGTCCTCATTTTTCAAGGATTTTTCTTGGTCAAATAGAATGTATGAAATTTGGGGAGTGTTTCTTCAAACATACTGAACCTGATTATATCGGTGAAAACACTTCAAATTCCTCCCCTCAGTTAAGGGTATTTAACACCCTTGAGTAATGTGTTCTTAAGTAGTCTGGCTCTCTGAAAATATTCTGGACGATAAAATATGTTATATTTCTCTTACCTGAGAGTCCCTGCCCCCTTTCTGTCCACTAAATCCTATCATCTCTTGAGCATGTCAACCTAATTGTACAATTACAAGCACCCAGTTATAGTTGAAATGCTTTTTGCGATAAGTTCTGCAAGGAGAAAATGCATATAGAAAAATATTAGGATGATAAATGCAATTTAAAGCATAAAGTTACCTAATGTTTGAGCAAAAGAAGGAGAAATTAGTGAGCTTAAGGTAGCGTGGCTAGAAAGTACGGGAAATAATCCAGGTTTTCAGAAACTGAGGGCAGCATTTAAATGAAAGGAAAGTAGCACACAAGAACAGTTTATGCTATACTCCATTTTCCAATCAACAGCCTGAAGCTAGGTGAAGCTGCCGTGTTTCTTGAGAATTTATGTAAGAGTTTAGCAAATGTCTGCTTTGAAATGGCAATCCCTCAGGTCTCCCCTCAGTTCTTGCCATCAGAATTATTATTTCATTTTAACTAATACACAAAACAAGTATGTGGCTCTTCCTGTTCCACACTATAGCAGCCTGGAAGAGGCTATCGCAGACCTAGAGTATTAGCAATCAGCAATATTTCCTTGGCCTAATGTTTCATGTACTATTTCCATTCTTCCCAGATCCCATCCTTCTTACTAACATCTAGGAGTTACACAGAGTCCTGTACTGTCCGTCATGTTCTTTACATCCACAACCCCTACTGCCCATGGTCTACTGCTGCTGGCATTGCTACTGCCTGGGGCTGGGCTAGGGCTGTCCTGTATATCCATCCCAAAGCCAGAAACCCACTTGAACTTCAATGTCTTACTAATTTCTCACAAACTGAAATAGTCTTTATTCTTGTTTTTCTCTCAAAATTTCCACCACTACATCTTGAAAGACCATGCATCCTCTAGAGCCAGGAAGCAAATCTGATAGGTGACAGACTTCTTACCACTCTATTGCACTGAGTTCTAAGTCTACGGACGCACTCTGCCCACCCCCGCACAGCAGAAAGGCATCTGCCAGAAACAGTCTTTGTATCACAAATAAACATCTGCCTGGCTTGCCTGAAGTTTTCCCATCATGGACACATCTATCTGAATCTGAACTGTGCATAACCCCTAAAACCTAAAACCTTCCAAACATCACAGTTTCTATTCTTATTAAACACCCACCACCCTAAATTTGGCTTAAATGGCATATCTAAAACACCAGGTTTCCCTACGTCTTCAGGTTATGAGGCATCCCAGGTGATATTCTTGTCACTAAAATTCATTTTGAAGAAAACTTTGGGAGAATGAGTGATCGCCTGCCAAGTGCTTTAGATCCATGCAAATGTCCCAAGTTACACGGGCTGTGCTGGAGTCAAGGGTTAGCCCCTCACTGTCAATCTTTGCTGTTTGTTTGTTTAGACATGGTCTTATGAAGGCCAGGCTGGCCTTCAACTCTGTGTAGACTAAGATTACCTTGGAATTCTAATCCTCCTGCTCCAAGTGCCATGTGTTTGAGATTGACAGTTTGTGTCACCACACCCATTTTATGTGGGCTGGGGACAGAATGCAATGCTTTTCACGTACGTGTCAAACACTTTACCAACTGGATTAAACTGGTAACCTATTTTTGCCTATCTTTTATGTCTGTTACCTTCAAATTTTAATTGATATTTTTGAAAGTTTCTTTATCATGAATGACATATTTACTTTAGGAAACTAAATAATTGAAATTTGGGGTAAATTTTCATTCAGGTAGAATTTCCATAGAAGTGAAAATAAAAAGCACGCCAGCGGAATAGAGACAAAGGCAGAGTTCAAGGAAGAGTCAGAGGTTATGTGGTGGTGGACATGAGGGGGGGTATACTCATGAAGACATTGTTTTTCTGAAAATATCACATAGTAGCCAAACTGTGTGTGCTAATTAAAAAATTTTAAGGGGAATGAAATAGGGAAAGAGATTGAATAACTTAAAAAGTTAAATATATACAAACTGTTTCTATCAGATTATGTAAGAAATCAAGTATAGTTAAGGAAAGTCTAAGGCAACATAGAACAAAAACATTTCATCAGACAAATGCACAAAATAGCAAAGCTGATTCTTTTTTTTATTTTTTTATTTTTTGAACCTTAGCATTTCAATCTTTAATCAAGCACATAAAACTGTACTACTTATATATTTCTTCATGAACTTTTTGTGAAATTCAGATCGAAGTGTATCATTTACAAATCTTTTG
Source organism: Acomys percivali (assembly GCA_907169655.1). NCBI lineage: Eukaryota > Metazoa > Chordata > Mammalia > Rodentia > Muridae > Acomys > Acomys percivali. Next base: position 83,840,043 of record OU015750.1, on the reverse strand, counting down.
TCTTTCTTCTGATCATCTATACCTTTTGCACAGCTGATTCTTAACACTCTTGTTCAGATTCTGAGGGGTCAGGGTGGTGGGAAGGGAACTGAAAATAAGGACATCTGCAGAAAGGATATTGTTGAGTGATTCAGTTTTGTCAATCTAAATTTTAGGTATTCAGGAAGTGTACCTTGGTATACTCATGGCAAACATATTTCCTTCATCCACTTTTATACAGAAAACAGGTTGTAAAACTTAAAAGCCGACCAGTGAAGTGGCTGTTGTGGGTGCTGCAGTCTCTCTTTCTGAACTCATCAGAAAAGATTGTAATAGGTTTTTCTTCCCCTCCCACAATAGGCAAGCAGTTGTAGCAGCTGTGCAAAGCACTGGTATGCAATTTCAGAAATCTGTTGACTTCACGTTGCCATATGTGTTCCAGGGAATTCACATTTGGATATTGGTACCATTCAGGGTTATGGTTGTGTTGCCTAACACTTTTTTTTTTGGATGAGAATTTGCTAGACACCAACATAAGGCCCTCCAACATGCAGAAAGGTGAATCTTAGTTCTAGAATCCATGGGAACTAAGAGATTGGCAGTTATATGACAAGACCTATGTCACTTACAATTCTCCTAGGAAAAACATTCTATCTAGTGGCCTAAAACATTATTTTGAATAGTATAGATAATCTTTTAAAAGTGAACAGAGTCTCTTGTGGCACATGGAGCATTCACCAGTAAAACCTTATGCTTGAGTTTTTTTTCTGAATCCTACTGAAGAGGTTGTGGGTTCTTGGGGTTCATTATCACTAGCTAGACATGAGCAGTGATGTCTGTCTCCAGGTGTGAATAGTTGTGTTTACCTCTAGATGTGAACACGTGTGTCTACCTCAAGCATGAGGCATGCTGGCAGTCAATGTGTGTATCGGACTAAGTTTGCAATTGGTTTTATGGCCTGTCCAGGTCATAAATGTTCTGGGTAACATGATTACCTTGACATTAAACTTTCTTTATTGAGCACAAAGCTTCTCATCTTTTACTAAAATATTCCTAATAACTTGGCAACAAAATAATGTGTTAAAATTATAGTCAGCATCATTTTTGTTCCTGAGAATCAACTACAAAATCCTAAGGCTTGAGGAGACATAAAAAGCAATGCTCAAACATTCCAGTTTTCTTTTCTTTTCTTTCTTTCTTTCTTTTTTTTGTTTGTTTGGTTGGTTTTTTTCGAGACAGGATTTCTTCATGTAGCCATGGGTGTCCTGAATTCACTTTGTAGACCAGGTTGGTCTCAAACTCACAGAGATCTGCCTGCCTCTGCCTCTTGAGTTCTGGGATTAAAGGCATGAGCCACCACGATTGCCGACAGTGTTTTAAACTCTCCTTTATCTTGTCACGGCATACAGCAGTTTGCTGAGCATTCCCCTCATACTTTAAGGGAGAAGATGCTGTACCCTTTATCTCAGACCTTCCCAACTTGCTTAAGGCTGTGTGTTAGGAGTTGCTTCTCCTTGTCTAGTATTTCTTTCTTGTCCATGACATTGTGTTTTGTTACCTCATGAGAGTGTGAAGACGACAAGCAAAATATATTCCCTCCTGTTACATAAATTCATATTATGTATGCCAATACTTTGCATTTTATTAGCCTTTCACGTACTATAATTGAAAATGTTTTGTAATTTTTCTCCCTTTCAATTGGTACACACAGTAGTGCTCTAAGTAGACTTTGTCTTAGTTCTAGTAAACTTTTTCTTCGCCTGTTCATTTTAGGGGAGAGATTCTGGGTGTTTTGTCTCAACTATGTACTTCATTACATCCCATGCTATATAGATTCTGTAAGTTAATGTCTGTATCTTGCTAAGATCTTCAGGTCACATTACTTACATAGTTAACATTCTATGGTAACTTTCAATTTTCAATGTTTCTGCTTAAAACAATAAATAAGAGGCTACATTACTCGTACTGGGTTGTGTCTGAATAGACTGAATTTTATGGAAAAAAAAATTGGATCATTCCTCTTTCCTAAAGATCACACAGTTAATAGTTTACTAGTGTTCAGAAAGCTTCAGCTGCCAAGACCTTATGTTCTTAGTAAGTGTAGTAACAAGTAAAGTGTTAGTTTGGGAAAGTCAATGACGTTATCTCTTTTCTTCTGTGAAAATATTTGTTGTGATAGTATTGTGCTACTATGGAATAGTTATTTACAAGCAGTTAAAATCATTGCTGTCAAGGCCTACCTCAGCATTTGGACAATGTTATATCTTTTCTTATGTGAGAATATTTATTGTGATACTATTGTGCTACTGTGGAATGGTTACCACAAGCAGTTAAAATCATTGCTGTTAGGGCCTACTGCATCATAACTCACTTTAAGTATTGTATATATTTTCTTTATCAATGTATGAAGAATCTTTTCTCTTTTTTTCATTTTTCTGTTACTACAATTTTTAATGTTTTTGCTGTTGTTTATATTTATTTTACATGAAATTGTTTTACCTAAGGACATTTTCAGAGAGTTATAGAGCATACACTGAGAGTTTTAAGCTTATAGTTGGACTATCTGCAGTTGTTAGAATAGAGCGGCTGTAGGCTTTTTACCATTTACCTGCCTAACACCACTCTGTCCAGCTACAACATACTGTCAAAAGGAAATGACATCGATGGTATCAACCCACTGACCTACTCAACAATCCCTAATTTTGTATGCAGTCATTGAATGTGTTCATGGCTTTTTCATTTAATTTTGTCATATACACATTCATATTTTGTAACCTCCACCATGGCCCAAGGGACAGGCCTATGCTCTCAATACATTTGCCTAATATTCCTGAAAATTAGGATGGTCTCTGATTACCTTTGAAATATTTCCAGTCTGTATGTCTCAAATATTGAGCAGTAAAGGACAATGACACTTAGCACAATGCTTTTGATGTTATCTGTTTTCAGAATGTAGGGTTATGTGAGGATGATGAGGAATCATGCTCAAAGTAGCCACAGAATCAACCTCAAGTATCTTTTAAGCATCCTTTCTTAGTTGCAAGTACGAACACAGTTACTTCTTACTATCACTGAGCTATGGCATCACCTACTATAAATCCAGGCAGGTCCCTCCTACAGCAGTATTCACCGCTGTGTACAATCTAATACAAATGATATGCCTACTTAAAAATCTTCTGCTTTTTTTGTTGATGGATTATGTTGTTTTAAACATGTTTAAAGTAGATAGCAATGTCATGTTGGAATGTCAAAAGACTGGACTAAAAGTCAACATTGAGCTGTCCATCAGAACTCAGAGGAAGCAGACACAGGCTATCTAGATGAGAGCGGATAGGCTGTGGTCAGACAGTGGGGGAGGAGAACCCCATATGCCAGAGCTCTAGGGGAGGGAAATAGGATGGAGGAGTGAGGGAAGATGGGAACAAGAAGATAAGAGCGAGGGGATTACAATCAGGATGTAATGTGAATAAATTATAATAAAAAATGACAAAATAGTAAACATTGATGTTTCAGAGAACGCCAATATTCCATTTGTTTCTATGTTATCAAGGTGAAGATAGATGTTTATGCTTCTGAAATATGAGGTACAGTACTAATGACAGCAATTTTGGAAAATATTTTAAAAGATTTATAATCGTAAAAATTTTATTTGAAGTAAGAAAAGGTTAAGGTTCTCTCATGTGTAATAACATCAGTTTTAACTCCCTCTCTGTCCACGAGTCCCTAGGCAAAATAAGATAAAATATTCTATTTAAATATTGAGTTTACTAGTGGAAAAATGGAATATCACTTGCAGTAAGACACCTGATCTCTTCTAGGCCTATGGTTTGCCCGCTTTCTGACTCTGAATGGATGGATTCCCATGGTTGTTAGTTACTCAGATGCCAGGAGTGAAAGTTTATGGCTGGGGCTTCAGGGTTCAAATGCCACATGAAGCAAATGGAGTGAATGGGTTTTGAGCTTTTTGCTTTGTTCACAGGTTTTGGCATGTTAATTGGCACATCACATTAGTTCACCCTACCATAGTTATTGAAAAGTCGTCACTGGTTAAGAACAATCCAGTAATTAAGCTAATTATACTTTATTATTATTTTTTATTTGTTTATCTTCTCAGCTGTCTTTCCTCACTTTACTGAGGCGGGGTCTCTCACTGAACTCTGAATCTCGCCAGTTCCAACTATTTTATTTAACCACCCATCTCTGCCTCCCAACTACTAAGATGACAGGCAAGTCATGAGTGTCAGACTTTTTATGTGGGCTCTGGGCATGCGACTATTTCGTCATGATTCTCCTGGTAAATGCTTCAGCCACTGCTCCATTTTCATATTGGGAGAATAGCAAAGTAGAAGGATCCAGAGGGTCCTAGAAACCTACAAGTAGAACATTATAATAGGAAGATTTGGGCACAGGGGTCCCACTCAAACTAAGGCACCAGCCAAGGACAATACAGGAGGTAAACTTTAAACCTACCCAGATCTAGCCAATGGGCAGGACATTCTCCACAGCTGAGTGGAAAGTGGGTACGACTTTCTCACGTACTCTGGTGCCTCACATTTGACCATGTCCCCTGCAGGGGGAGACTTGGTGGCACTCAGAGGAAGGACAGCAGGTTACCGAGAAGAGACTTGATACCTTATGAGCATATACAGGGGGAGGTAATCCCTCTCAGGAACAGTCATAGGGGAGGGGAGTAAGGGGAAAATGGGAGGGAGGGAAGAATGGGAGGATACAAGGGATGGGATAACCATTGAGATGTAACAAGAATAAATTAATTTAAAAAATAAATAAATAAAAATTGATTGGTGAGCATTTTATATAATGCATCTTGATGATACTCACTTTTTTCTCCAACTCCTGTCAGATATGCTCCCATTTCCTACCCACAGAACTGTGTGACCTGATTTTTAAAAACCTTGTTAATCCAATTTCTCTCTCTCTCTCTCTCTCTCTCTCTCTCTCTCTCTCTCTCTC
>OU015750.1:83807249-83834993 GCA_907169655.1 Acomys percivali | reverse complement strand
CTCTCTCTCTCTCTCTCTCTCACACACACACACACACACACACACATCTACTTAGAGGGGTATACCCTTACATAAAACCAGCTCTCCCTGTCCTAGCACATATCAGTTTTAAGCAGTGCCTAATGTAGGGGTGAGATGTTTGCCCACCTCCCTCCGCCAAGCTTAGATTTTGCTGTCTTGGTCTTGCACACATTGGTACAACTTCTGTGACTGTCTATGTAGAGGTGCGCTGATGTGCCCGAGAGCACTGTTCTTGTTGTCATCATCCACGTCTGCCTTTTCCCTGGGTGTCCCATTTCTTCTAAGCAAGGCGTAATGAAAAAGTATGTCGAAAATGACGGGACTCGGGCTAAATTTCTTAGAAAGTTTAAAAATAGACTCAATTCAGTTACATTTACGTTATCTCAATAAAAATCCTTCTCTATAATGAATTCTCGCATGAAACTGTCGGATATGTCAGTATTTGGCTCAAGTTTTGATTCTGATCTGGTTAAATTTTCTTTGTTCTGCAGCCAACTTTACTGAAGGCTGTAGACTCTATACCTTGAGCCCAGTCAGACACAAGAGAGCTTTCTTGCCTTCTACGTTAGTGGGAAGACTTTGTAATGTTACAACTCAGTTTGAGCAAAAGTCTAGTGTGGAATTAGGAAGTATCCTGGATTCTCCTTCCAGCTTTTTCTATAAAGGAAAATGCATTTAGGTATTTACTAAGGAACTGAACAGTGCTTTAATAAAACATGTTGAATGTTTAAAGAATAAGATAGTATCTCAATTACCATAATGATTTTAAATTCGTTGACATTTTATTTTAGGTTGCCAATTTTGGCTTTGAATTAATTTTATTTCTCATTGAAAGATATTGAGAAGAACGAACATTTTCAAGTGTCCTGGGTCTGGTTTATAATGCTAATATGTTAATTTCATTTCTGGTTTCTGTGACTACATACTTTGAGAAAGCCAACTAAGGAAGATAAGACCTATTTGGTCCCTATACAGCCCATCACTGAAGGAAAGCCAAGGCACCAAGAGCTCTGTATTTGGTTACATTCACAGTCAGGATCAAAGAGCAATGACATCATGTGTGCATGCTTACACTCGGCTATCTTCCATACTCGGTGCAATATAAGATCTCCACCCAGGAAATGGTGAGTGGGCTTTGCCATCTAAACTCACATAATCAAGCCAATTAATCACCCACGGACATACATGCTGGCCAACCTGGTCTAGACAGTACCTCGATGAGAGTCTCTCCCAAGAGGACTCTAGGGTGTCAAATTGATGGTGAGTATGATCAATCACGACTAACATGTAGAAGACCTTAAAATAATATGAACATGTTTTTGTTGTAGGAAATTAACCTCAGAAAGCATTGTGGGAACTGTATCTGAATACCTATGTTTTCATCAGGTATAAATATACTAAATGCACTTGTAATTAAAATATGAAATCACTTATTTTGGAGACATGGTTTCTCTGTGGAAGCCCACTATGACGGCCCTACATATCATGATGACCCTGCTTCAACCTTTCTGATGTTGGGGTTCCAGGCATGCAGTATACTATTGTCACTTTTATATAATACCCATTTATCAATCCACTTATAAACCATTATAAGTTAGCTTATTTTCTTCTTTTATTATGGAAATGAAAATGACTAAGGTGATGTACAGCAGTCTTATCTGATCTCAATGTAAGGCAAAAAGAAGTCCATTTGCTTCTAGAAAAAAAATGATCACACATGAACGTCTGGACTTCATGTGCATCCTCACCCAGTAACAAGCATCAGCCCATGCTCGGCTCCATTCCCACATCTGGGGACAAAACATCATAGGAACTAAAAATAAAGACAAGAAGAAAAGTTAAAAAAAAAACCCTGACTGCTGTAAAATAGTATGGTTAATCTACATTATAAATTAAAGGGGTTATGTCACCCTCCTTGGAAACAAAACATTGCTTTATTCAGAAGATGTTCCTAGATACTACTCAGGGTGCTCTCACACTGATTTATTTATTTTTTTAATGCATTTAGGAGTAGAGACTGTGGTTTTAAATCATGCTTACGTGTTATGGAGAATGATTGAAAGTATTTTCAAAAGCATTTGTTGACTGACACATTTTCAAACAGAATTTATTAATAAAAATTGATAGAATTACCATCATATACTATCTCTTTAGGGGCCTGAGGGAAAAAAACTTTTTAACAGTATACCACAAAAGCTGGCAAACATATGTACAATAGAATGCATGTTGGTAAGTGTATTCTGAGTAGCAAAGGTATACATTGCTTTTTGTAAGTGTCACAGGACGACAAATTTTCAGAATTCTAATTCCATTGGCCACTCTGTCATTTTTGCCTACTCAGAATGGCAATATACATAGTGTGCCTGAGAGCAATCCAAACTGGCAGGCTGCTTGAGACTGTTGCATGGATCTCTAGTGTCTGTTAAATTATAGGTTTTTATGGACACACTGTACGGCTTCTCTAAAACATCGTAGAATGTATACCACATGTTTCTGAAACTGCTTATCTTTTTAATTGACTGGAGAATAAGCCCAGATGGGGAACACAAGCAGGCCCTCCACTTCAGAGCAAGGGTGCAAATATTCTCCAGAGATCTCAGCTCTGTTTGCCAGACACCCCGGGCCAGCTCGACAAAGGCTGGTCACCGCCTCTGACTTTGGCCCGATAACTTTGCAGCAATGAGGAAGCCTTGAAAACTGCCAGCCATGTTAAGCTGTGGGAGTTCCAGGGAGTGAGTGAGGAGTGAAGGGGTACTGTAGTTTGTAGCTTTCACACTGCCTTGATTTATTATTATTGTTGTTGTTGTTTTTATCATTATTGTTGCTGATTATTATTATTATTATTATTATTATTATTATTATTATTATTATTATTAATGTTATGCTGGTGGAGAAGTTTCATCCCCAATTCAATTGACACTGCTCTGAACAGCTGACCACTAATATTTGAGTATAAATGTGTGTACCAGTTTGATGTATTATTGTGGCTACTTCAAAGCCTCTAGTTACCAGATACGGGAAAGATTGAAATGCACCTGCTTTAGGCCAGAAAGGTTTCTTCTTATGTGTCAAGCCACTTCAAGATATTGTGGCAGAAGTCATGCTGTTTCCTGGGATCACTAAACCATTACGAGCTCTGCAGCATTGTCTGTATCATATTCAAGCCGCCCTTCCATGCCTTCAGCCAGTCCCTACTTTATCATGGTATGTTACATGGTCTTCTATGAAGCTGGCTTTCCCACTGGTTTCCTTTTGCACTTTGTGAACAGAATTGTGCATTGTTGGCATCAGATTCTGTGGCAGGTGGGCCTAGGTGCACTAATGCAATTATGAGTGCCCTTACCTAGAAGAGAAAGTCCTGACAGCTCATTGAGTCTGTAGATAGTTTAGTAATTTTATGCTTATGTCTCTTTATCTGGGAAAAGAGAAAAGGATTTTAAGAATAAGGACTCAGTCGGATTTAAGAAAATGATTAAATACACTTTTCATGATCACTTCAAATATCCATGTAGCCATGACATATGAACCGTGGGCTGAAAAAAGAAGGAGTGGTTGGCCTTCCAGTTTGAAGAATGTGAACGTTGGAACTTGGTGGTGTTTATCACATGTCATTTGGCAGATAATTATTTAAAAAGTAGTATGGTAATATTAATGTCATTCTATAATTATGTTATATTCTAACAATTTCTTAAAAGATAATCATGTTCTTCTAAAATTTTTGTAGCTTTAAAAGATACTTTAAAATCAAACTATAGATTTAATTAAGAAGTGCATGTTGGCCGGGCATGGTGGCCCACGCCTTTAATCCCAGCACCCAGGGAGCAGAGGCAGGCAGATCGCTGCTAGCCTGGCCTACAAAGTGAGTCCAGGACAGCCACGGCTATGCAGAGAAACCTAGTCTCAAAACACAATACAGAAACAAAACAACAGCAAAAAGAAGTGCATGTTAATATACACAACAGCAACTATAGGTTTACATAAGGAAAAAAAGATTAAACTAGATAAGGTGAACACAGATAGACATGCCCAGTGAACTGATTTCCAAGGACATCAGGACGCAGCAGCTAGTTCAGGAGACACATGCATCAGCAAGCCAGCCTTTGCCCTGCTCTCTGTTAGGTCAACACACTAAACACAGACTCTGGCTTAATAGTTTTTTCATAAAAGATTGTAAAAGTAGCCGTACAGCTTTTCTATGCCTGCTTTAGCTCTAAACAATGACGCGGAGACTTATTTGTTATAAGCCTAGGACACTATAGCCAGGCAGATAGTCAGCTATTCCAACCTGACAATACTGGCCTGGCCTATGTCCCAGCCGCATGGCCCATTACCTGCCATCTTAGTCTCGCCCTAGCACCTCCTTCTCCATCCATGTCCCAATGGTGACTCAACTGGTCCCCACCTGAGACCCTCACTCTGGGCCCAGCAGTCTCTGTCCTCTTCTCTCCTGTCCAGCTATTGGCTATCCAGATCTTTATTTGACCAATCAGAAGGTGATGGAGAACAGTGTTTACGAAATACTAAGACAGGAGATGCTTCATGATAATGACAGTATCAAAGACCTGACTACAAGCAGAGGATCTCTGCCAGCTCAGAAACCAGCATTTGAATACACAGTGCACAAAACCATCACTCCAGCAAATGATAACTAAAGACCTCCAGGAAGAATGGTCTCTTTGAGGAGAATTAGGGGACTCAGCTGTGCTTGTGTTGAAGCTTAGCTTGATTTTTAAGTATTATAGGATGCAGGTCACAGTAGAAGACACAGAGAATGCATGCCTCTCCTCTAACATACAATGCGGTCTAGAAAGCAAAAGCTGTATGTCTTAGATGCCTTTGAAGCAGCGATTCTACTTACAACCCAATGTGTCACAAAACAGAGGAGCTCTGAGATCTGGGGATGGATGTGAGCAGTAGTGGCCCTGGTGAGAGATCCAATCAGCTGGCAGTTCTGGCCATCAGAAGCACTTGGTTCTTTCTAGGCAGGAGGGATTCTACATTGATGAGTAACCTCTGGTATTTAGGTGTCAAGTGGCAAGGGTTAACCCTGTAGCTGTAGTATGGGGACTAGAATAGCTCAAAAGAAGTGGAGTCTTTTTAAATTTAATTTAATTTTAATTTTTGAAGCTCCATCCCTTGACTTGCACGGCCTTGTTTCCTTTTCTTCTAGTGTGTATGTATATGGTCAACATGCACTTATGTATGCTTGTGAGAATGTGCATTCCCATGCACACGTATGTGATGTATGTGGAGACCCTAGGCCAATGTTAAGTGTCTTCCTTGTTGGCTTGACCTTCTTCATTGGGGTGGGGGCTGTCAATTGCATCTAGAGCTCAAGGGCATGGGTAGGCTCGGGAGAGCTGGAACTACAGGTGAGCCTCCATGCCCATGAGGCACTTGCACAGGTGCTTACATGGCAAGGACTTTAAATGGAACCTTCTCCCCAGGTCTATCATTGCTTTCTCTAACTCCAGTGAATATATGAACTGTCTCCTTGTGATCATAGTAACAATTCCTCTAAACTTGGATGTTGGAGCATCTCAGTTCACATTTTACTTTTTTTATTGTTTGATGGTTGCATACATTTATATAATTAATTTTAGTAATTTTTGCTTATCTCTCCTCTCTCTCTCTCTCTCTCTCTCTCTCTCTCTCTCTCTCTCTCTCTCCTCTCTCTCTCTCCAGATGTTTGCTTTCCCCACCAATTCCTGTGTTACTTTCATAACCTCTGTTTAAGTATGTGTCTCCTCTCCCTGAGTTTTATAAGTTATTTCCTGAGAGGGAAGCTGTTCAGTACAGTGTGGGCAGTTTCTCAATGGCTCGCCCACTGAAAATGAGATACCCCTCCTCCAAGCAAGGTTAATTGCCATAATCTCTCTCTGAGAGGGGTGGGACCCTGTGGGCCCCTCTTTCATGATGAACTGTTGAGGAGCCTAGTCTTGTTTAGAGAACCACAGCATGGTTCTCTCGTGAGTGCAATGGTTATGTCATGTCTAGAAGAACTTTATTCTTACAACTTCTCATTCTGATCAGATATATTCTTTTTTATTATTATTATAATTAATTCAGATTACATCCTGATTGTTATCCCCTCGCTTGTATTTTCCCATTCCTATCCTCCCTCCCTCTTTCACCCTATTCCCCTCCCCTAGACCTCTGACAGGAGGGGACCTCCTCCCCACCATATGACCCCTTTCAGATCTCATCTGGATAGGTTGGTTCTCCTTCCTCTGTGTGTCTGCTGGGCCTCCTCACCAAGAGGAAGTGATCAAATCAGAGGCACCCAGTCGTGCCAGAGGCAGTCCCTGCTCTCCCCACAGCTGTGGAGAATGAGCCGTCCATTGACTAGCTCTGAACAGGGGTCAAGGCTCTCCTCATGCATTGTCCTTCCAAACTCTCCCCAGCAACGTTTCCTGGGGTTTGATGCATTGATTTTTTTTACTTTGAATAAGGTTCCTTTATGGTTGCAACACTACAGAACATTTTTTTTTTTTTTGGTATGATAGTAACTGATGAGTGCATTTACAAGGAACATATTTGAAAAACTACCTCATTTAATGTTTTTTATTACTTTTTTTTTTGAGAATTTCATGGATGTTTTAAGAACATTAGCCTCCCTCCCCCAACTCTTTCCTGCGATCCAGGTGTCCTTGATATATATTGTATATGAGAGTTGATTTCATTTGTCCTTTTCTGTCTCACTATTACTTTAAGTTGTCTTTCACTATTTTTACTTTCACATTTGTTTTTAATTTTCTCTTTCTTATATTCTGTTATTCATAAGGCATTATACACGTAGCCAAAGGCTTTGGCCATTCTGTAATACACTTGTTTTTGTATTTTCCCTGGGTTAGTAATCATTTTGGAGATGATTTTTAACTTGTTTTCTAGGCCTTTGTTTTGCCTTACCTCTCTATCAGCTCACCTCTGATTTTGACTATTTCTAATTCTTGCATCATTTCATAATTTCTACCAGTTAAAAAAAATATTTTTGCTTGATTGGAGATATGTTAATTTATCTTGGGGCATGGCTCTATTTCCGTATGAATATTATTCTGCTCATTATTCTTTTTTTCTCATAAAATTTTACATAAAATTTGTCAAGAATATAGCCCTTCTCATGCTTTTTAACTGTGAAGGCGTTTCATTTACGCAAAGAAAGAGAGGACCACGTGACCTTCCTTAGCTTCATGGCTTCGAATTTCTCCATATTTATTCTTGAGTTGTTCTTTTTACCTTGATGTTTCTATTCTGCTTCTCATGCTCCTCACGACCACTTTTTTTTTCCTTCTTTTTTTGAGGTTGGGCGTATGCTTTGAAATGGGCTTTAGGGTTGTTCTCTTTAGAGGCCTCGGCAATCAAGACTCCAATGGTGATCTCAAGTTTAGTGGCCGTTTGAACTCACGCATGAACCGCAGTCTCTGAAACCCTTCTCAGATGTGTCTACTGATGTCACACTGGCTCACTGAGCTTTCAACACTAGCGAGGAGATCGTGTTTATGGGGTAAACATTGGCTAGGAATTTGCTTTCTGGCCCTCACCCTCATCAGAACTGCTTCCCTTCCCCGCAGGCCTGCTGATAACACGTAAACTTGATGGCAGGTCCAGGTTTTAGGGGTTTGGAAGACTCTCCTTCTTGGAATTTTTCTGTAGATGTTGGCCATGAAGTTTTGTTTTCTTATTCTAGTTTCTCTGTTTTTATTGGAGATTTAGAAAGGTTTTAAAATTTTTTTAAAACCACAAACCAGTGTTGGCTATATTGTCTTGTTGAGAACCATTAATCGGTGTATTCTTAATCTTATCTCACAACTCATTTTTCTTGAAGAACTATAAGAATAGGTTGATTTTCCATATTTGAAGAGCTGGCCTGTTAAGAATCTATTAATTTAACCTTATGCTCCTTGGAAGTCTTTTGTCATCACTAAATGCTACCATAATATAATTCAATCACTTTTTAAAAAAAGTGGTAGTTGAGTAACTTCTTAACAGAAAGTTTGTTTTCTATAAATCTGCACATAGGTATACACACCCACACCCACACCCACACATCACAAATGTAAGACAAAAATAATAGAAAATTGATTTCTTTAACAATTTTTAAAGATATATATGCCATTTAATTTCAAAGGAGCCATGGATTTGTTTTTGCTTATAAAGGACTAAGGCATGCATTGCTATTTGAATCATTTCTCTTTTTATCCTAAATGTTTTCCTCTCACCTAATAAATAAGGGAAAGAATGTTTTGCCAAGCTCAAGAGCTACTTGAAGTCACGGCTTCTAAATGTCACGTGCAATCTCACACTTTGGAGGCGAACCCTGCTTGTTTGGGCTGAGGTGGCTTCCTGTTTCTAAGAAAAGAAGGGGGGAAAAAAGCTTTCAAAAGTCTAATAAAAAGATCACACGTCTTCCCCCAAACGCAGAAGTACTCAAAACAAACCATTCTGATGAATTAAGCACAGACGAGCCTGAAAATGTAGGTGGACTTTAGTTGGAGAACATAGTTGAGTTTATATGTTCAGAAAAGGGACCATACACAGAGGCAAAATGCCTTTGGGAAAAGGAGATTCCAGAGTTTGGCCAAACCCAAGTGTTTGAAGAACACTGTGGCTGTAGACACATAATGAACCCAAAATTTGTGAAGTTTTTGTGTTTTTCCTTCTTACAATTTCGTTGTACTCCTTCCCATAGGCCACTTCAAATGAGCCCTCCTCCTGAGCAAAACAGAGGGGCTGAAAAGTTTGCTTAAACTTGTTAATACTTTTAATCCCTACTTGTTATAATTTGATTACTGAGAAAGATTTTCTCTCTGGGCTTCCTATTAAATCTCTTTCAAGTTGAAACAAACCAGAAATCCTTTGGAATAACAGAGTTGGTGTTCACTTTAAGCCGGTCAGAATTTGTACAGGAACTGTAGACCATTTCTTATAAAACACTGTGGATGTTCCCAGAGGCTACTGGAGCAGGCTTAGCCCCTCAACTCAACACAAAATAAATAAATAAAGGAGTGAACACGATGTCCTGGGCTGTGGAGAATGCTATGCCTTAGCCTTACATCCCTATGGATTTGTTTTCCATTCTCTCCAGTCTCTGCTTTGATTGGCTACTCCAGATTTACACTGGGGGTAAGTAGCTTTTTATTCTACACTCAATGTCACAATTCTGTTTAGTTTGGTATTAGGAGGATCTGGCCTACACCATCTTTTAATTATATACTTTAAATATGAAACTGAAACTCAAGTCATGATCAAATATTTTTTCTCTCTGTTTTGGATGGTGTCAGAACATCCAGAATTGATAGAGTTTTGTATTTCTAACAGGCTCACAGGCATCTTTTTTTGTTTGTTTATTTGTTTGATTTTGAAAATGTATTTTATTGTACAATGTTCGTCTTTTCCATTTCCTCCCTCCAAACCCTGCCATATGCCTCTCCTTTCTATCCTTCAAAATTATGGCCTCTTTTATTTTCAGAACTTGTTATTGCATTTATATATTTATTTGCATATCCATCATGGATCTAGGATCTTAAAACCAAAGATCAATTCTTCCCTTTTTTTGGAAACTGTTGACTGCCCATAGCTTTTCAAGTAGGAGTGCAATCTTGAGAGGTTTTCTTCTTCTATGGTGGCGTGTCAACTGATGTCACTATGTAGGTTTTGTTTAGGTGATCATATTGTTGAGGCTTTTATAGGCGCATCTCCTCTATCACATCTAGAAGATATATTGTAGCTGACGTCCTGGATATCTGGTTCTTACAATGCATCTGTCCTCTCTTCCACATGGTCCATAAGTCTTAGGTAGAGGGATTATGTTTTAGATGTATTAATTGGGGCTTGGGAACCCCATGCTCAATTGATCTCTGCACTTCAACTTGATATACATTTCCTCAAAAGTTTCCATCAACTGCAAAGGGAGCTTCTCTGGTGAGAGGTGACAGCTACACTTACCTGAGATATAATACAAAGTACTCAGAATATGGTTAGACATTTTGTTGGTTTACTAGAGTCTCCTCTAGGGTAAGTGAATTCTCCAGCTACATGTGGGTAGCCAGGTTTATATTACCAGGCATATATATTCCCCCCATTAAGCAGGCCTCAAACTCAATTAGACTTCTGTTGATCACCCCTGAGATAAAAATGCATGACTGGGACTATCTCTCTAGAATGGTTATTGTGGTCTATAAGCATACAGTTTGGTATGGATATTTATTGCTTTTCTCCCTTGGAAGCTTACATAGCACTTTCAAATACTTTGAGAGCTAGTCCTCAGGGAGGAAGTTTCCAGGTCAGCTTTAGCTCAGTTTCTTCAAGTCCTGTTTCAAAGCCATATTGCGAATACGGCCATCCTAACAAAATTCAATTTACTGATCCAATATACTCTCAGTCAATGTCACCATGAGATTCTTCACAGAAATAGAAAAAACAAATCCCACAATTAAAATAGAAAAACAAATCCTACAATTAAAATAGAAAAACAAATCCTACAATTAAAATAGAAAAACAAATCCTACAATTAAAAGATCTCGGTCTACTCCAAACCGCCCAAAGCCCCCAATGTGAAACCAAATTTTAGGAACTGCTAGAAGAAACACTAGTTTCCAGTTCCACCTATTTACCTGAAAATCCCATGATTTCATTTATTTTACAGTAGAATCATGTACTGAGTGAAGTAACCCAGGCTCAGAATGACAAATGCACGTGCTCTAAATCTTTGGATACATGTATATGACTAATTACTGTGTTTTAACAAGTTGCCTCAGTAGGTCTTAAGTGTAATGAAGTTGGCCATCTTCACGGCGTCTCCTCTAGACTCTCCGGAAGGGCAGCACTGCTGAGCATCTGTTGGACATCTCCCAAGGAGTTTTCTGTTGCTCTACTGTTCTTCTGGCTCACAGCGATTGTCCTGTGTAAGAAGCATGTTTCTAAACTGATTTCATGATTGACTACGTAATATATGTATATCCTGGGGAGATCTTCTAGTGAATCCCTCAGTCAAAGAAACGTCTGTATATTGAGACCTTCCCATCACTGGCCCTGCTACAGATGTTACTACAGAACTCACATCACCCCAGGGAAGGGTGATTCCAGTCTCAAATCATGCTTTGAGGTAAAAGAAATTGGTCACAAAAAAATGGAAATAAAGAAACATTGACCCCCTACATGTGTCCATTTCCCCTGAGAGTGGGGTGAGAGTTGAATACCCCTGTATAATTGACCCTTATTCCAAGCCTGGACATCCACTCAAACGGCCTTGCTGCCAAACAGACTCTGCCGAGTTTGTAATGGCTTATCTATTTTTATCAGACATTCCATGTGTAACTTCAGAATAATGATCCAAACAAATGCAACATTAGCTTTTGAGATATGAGCTGCACAGATTTACCTCACAATATGTATGAAGGAGAAATCTTTTCTGATACCAGAACTTTTCACTGCTCCCAGCAGCTGCTGTTTGAACACGTAGGCATACTTGTCTTATTAGAGATGTTATTAAAATCATAATCCTTATCAAAGGATCCATCTTGTAGTGTAATCACTTGTGCCTGTGTTGACTTGCTCATTCTACTTTTAGCATCTAGAGAGCAAGAACTTGGTTATATTTAGATATGAAATGCCCCACAGTGTCTACGGGTGCCTTGAAAATTCTCAGGAAAAATTATAAGATAAAAATACTGATCTTTTTACCTCTTCCTAATACTTCCACAGCATGAAATTTGTCCATCCTGTGTCTCTCTAGTATATTGGTAAGCAAGCTTCCAGCCAACTGCTAAGACAACCCAGGACTCAAATGTTAAAAAGTCATTTGAATGATATAGTTCACTGAGGATCTAGTTATTTATCTATTTTCCTCTGTTCTGCCAGAAGGGACTGAGGATTAGGTGAAAGGAGCAAAGAGCTTCACAAAGAAAAGAGCCACATTGACCATATCCCCAGTACAAACAGAACCCGGACTCATTAAACAAAATGATTCAAAAAAACCAATCAGGAGCTGGAGCGATGGCTCAGCACATAAAAGGACTTTTTCTCCTCTTGCAGACACTCAGCATCTTACAACCATGAGTAACTCTAGTGCCAAGGCATCTGGCACTTTCTCCTGACCTCCATAGGCACCCAGCACTCATGGGGCACACATATATACCTATGGAAAAATACTCTCATATCTAAAATAAGAATAAACGAACCTTTTAAAAAAATAAATAAACAAAAGCCTTACTATCATGTCCTGCCTCATAGAACTGCCTCATAAATAGCCCTCCTCACTAATAGCAACTGTGCAGAAATACCAAAGGACAATATGTCTACAGGTTTGTGGGAAAGGAACAACTCAAAGAAAATGCTTTAGGAGGAATAGGATGACATTCATGGTTTTTTTTTTCGTTGACAGTGGCTGAACATTAATACTTTTCTATGGTTCAAGCCAATAATTTATTTTTATTTTTGAGAGGTCAGAGAAGATGCCCTTTTATTGTTTGTTTGTTTGAAATCACAGGTCCTGGTGCTGCCTTTCAAATAAAAGTTGTTCTTTAAAGTTAAAGACTTTGAAAAACACAGCAGCCATTAACAATGCCAAGTGCTGAGTGCAAAGATGAATCATTCTGTAAACAGAGTTTCCAAAGGACACTGATGACGGGCACCTCTGTGAGATTTTTTTCTTTAAATGCGCATGACTTTTGCTTTCTAAAACAACAATCATAACTGGATTGAGGGATATTCCACAGAATTGGTAGGTCATACACTTCTCTGCTGTCTAGGAGGCTGACTCCAGAGAAGGCTAGTGTGTTGGGCCATGAAATGAATTGGTAAATATGTAGCCTGGTTGTGAGCAATGTTACCTGGCAGGCCGAGGATGCATGGACTGAGTATCTGTCTCTTTCTGGTGTTTGAGCTACTGAGGGGATGCAGTCTTCTGCAACTGTCATCCGTGGATATTGGAATTTAAAGTCTGTAACCTCTGAGCATGGGTTTGCACCAGGAGTCTCTCAGGGCGCATGGGCAGCCTCTGTTGGCTTGAAGATTTGTCACCCTAGATCTGCAGTCTACTCACCTCCTGGCTTTTATGCGGCACTGTGACTCCATAGGCCCTGATTGGGACAGTTACTGGAATCTTCTCATATTTTAAAATGTCTCCACTAATTCTTCGTGAATTTCATGCAAAGTATTTTGAGTTAAATGGCACCATAAATCCAGTTGGACTAACAGATACCTTTATAAAACATTCCAACCAAACACTAAAAGAACATGGTTTTCTCAGCAGCCCATGGGACTTTCTCCAAAATCAACCACCTACTAGAACATAACACAAGTCTCGACTAATATAGGAAAATTAAAAGCACTTCCTATATTCTTTATGACCACAAAGGAATAAAGGTGGATATCAACAGCAATAGAAGCTACCGAAAGGACACAAACTCATAGAAACTCCTCAGAACCACTGAAGCATAATTGGGTTGAGGGAGAAATCAGGACAGAAATGTTAATATTCCTAGAATTGATTGAAAATAAAAAACAACATACCAAAATATATGGGATGTAATGAGAGTATCTCAAGAAGAAAGTTTACAGCATTAAGTGCCTACATCAAAAACCTTGAGTGAGCTCACATTAGTAACTTGGTAATTCTCTTGAAGAACTTGGAAAAGTGAGGAGATAACAGTCAGAAAGGGATAGATGAGAGATAAACAAAAATCAGGGCTCAAATTAGTGGAATAGAAATGAAATGAAAAGGAATCAAATTTTGCTTTGCAATGACTTGTATTTAATGTTTCTGTTTCCCCCAGAGAACTTTAACCAATACAACTATATCCTTTCTATTGTAGTCACTAGACTACATGCATCTGATTAGACTCACTTGAGTAAATATTTGTGCAGTCAACTTTTTCAATCAAAATCTTGAGGGGAAAACCCCTGAAGTCATCATTTTTACAGTGTTTTTGTGGCTAGTTTTTTAAAATGTTAATTTGATATTGGCTATAGTCATCTGGGAAGAGGTAATATCAATAAAAAATGCCTTCATCATACTGATATGCAGTCAAGTCTGTGAAACATTTTTTGATTAATAATTTATGAAGGAGGGTCCAGCCCCCGTGGGAAGTCCCACCTCTGGGCAGGTGGTCTTTGGGTCTATAAAATAGCCAGTGGGAGAAGCAGGTCAGTAAGCAGCATTCCTCCATATGGCTTCGGTTCCTGCCTTGACTTGCTTCAGTGATGGAGGTGACCTAAGACTTGTAAACTGAAATTAACTCTTTCCTCCCCCAGTTGCTTTTGGCCATTTTGTTTTATCACAGCGGCAGAATCGCTAATTAGGCAGGGCTGAAGATGAATCTTACTACACTGTGACTGCTGAAGTCATGACCCTTTTTGTCATAGTGGGGATAATATGTTTGAAGACAACTGGTGTGTCCTGAAGCTACATAACCTTAAAATACTAGAGTAGTTCGCTTCTCCTAGCCTTTAAAAATATTTTTAAAAATTGACATGAATGTGTGGCTGTGCTTGTGTGACTTTACGTGAGGCACAGGCATGCATATACCCTTGCAAGCCTGTAGAAGGTATCAGATCCACTGGAGCTTGTTTTATAGGCAGTTAAGTACCACTTGTAGTCAGTGCTAGAAACAGAACTAGGGTCTTCTGAAAGACTCTTTGTTACCAGCGTTCTGTTTCAGTGTTCTGTTTCTTCTTTATCATAGAGACTAAACAGAAAAGGACTTTTTTCTTATTACTTTTCTCAATATTCTGTAAGTTCCTTTGGCTACACATTATGTGAAAATGGCCAGCAACTCATAGACAACCCGCTCATGCGGTAATTTTCTGTATAATGGTAAACATTTTTACATGTTTTTCATCAAATTAGTTTACTAGTAAATTTATAGAATGTTTTATGCATATTACACAATCAGTTTCATAGTATTGGTGGTTTTATATAACAAATCCAACTTTATTTCTCTCTCTGATCTAGAGAATGTTTTTCAGTTTTACAGAGAGTTGGTGTAGCAATTTAACTCAGGACACTTTTATAATGAATTCTATATTTCAAAAAGAAATGAACAATTGATGTTATTTGAACTATCTCAGAAAAAAATGGATGGAGATATAAAAAACCCAATTTACAAAGATATAATAATTCTATGTTTACACATAATAATAAGACATTAGGGAAAATTGCAGAATAAATTATAATTGTACTTTAGATCCAAAATTTCTAAATGACATATTAATGGTATTATTTCAGTAAATATTAAAAGAATATTATACCACAATTGAATGACATTCATGCTAGAAATGTAATAAAAGTTAAATATTAGAAATTTCTCTCTCTATATATATACACTCTTTTATATTAAAATTTAATGAGATTTTTGTTTTGAATTAGAGCAAGCAAACCACACCCTGTGTCTGCTACTGAGAACCACTATAAAACTTGGACAGAATGCATGGAAAAACCGTACTAAAGAGTATTAGCATGAAAATATTGGAGAAACCACTCCTGCCATAGTATTCTCTGATCTGAAGACATAACTGCAAACCTACTGTCGATGCTGGGGTTCAGAGAGATAGATCTCTGGAAAAAAAAACACAGTAGGAAACCCAAGCTTTAATTCTCTTTCATAAAAGCGAGTAAATCTCTTAAATATAAGAGGAGGAAAGAGAGAGAGAGAGAGAGACAGACAGAAGAGGGAGAGGGAGGGAGGGAGGAAGAGAGAGAGAGAGAAGGAGAGAGAGAGACAGACAGACAAACAGAGACAGAGACACATACACACACACACACACACACACAGAGAGAGAGAGAGAGAGAGAGAGAGAGAGAGAGGGACAGACAGACAAATGGAGGGAGGGAGGGAGAAAAGGAGAGAGGGAGGGACAGAGACACAAAGAAACAGAGACAGACAGACAGAGACAGAGACAGGGAAGGGGGTGGTGGATGGAGAATGTGTGAAGGCTTTTCTTTCTTTTCACCTGAGTCAGGGTGTCATGGAGTCCAGGATGGCTGTGAACCTGCTGTGTAGCTAATGATGGCCTTGATCATTTTGCCTCTCTCTTCAAAGTCTGGAGAAAACAGCTGTGTACCATGTCTTGTTTCATGTGTTGGTGACGTCAATCCTTGGCCTCACACTGGCTCGGTAACAATCCTAACGGACACATCTCTTTTCTTCATTTTCTCACACTCTAAGTTCTAAACTAAGCTGTGCTTGGGGAGAAAGAAGCTTTATGGGTCATGTGTAGGCAACTCAAGCTTGAAGGGGACCTTCTTGTGATTGTTGGTGCTTTATCCCAATAATGTGGTATAGGCACTGCCAATTGCCCCTCTCTTGTGCATCTAACCACTTGGCTCTAGAAGGTGCACTCACAGAAGTGCACTGTAGAACAATTAAAATCCAAAATATTGGGAACTCAAGAAAACTGGTTAGTGTTGAGGGAAGAGCATACTTCCACACAATAGTTACTGATTGCTGTCTTCACTTTCCAGTTGGGCAAGTGTAGATTTGATCCTAATCACTATAAAAAAAAAAAAGAAAAAGAAAAAGAAAGGAAGGAAGACTTTAAGAAATACCTGATGGGTGTATCTGCACCCAAGTCACAGACTGATCCTTCCTGGTTACACATGTGGGGGCAATAAAAACAGAATCACAAAGGCACTGAAGAATGAGGGAAACTGCAACCAGAGACCACAGAAGATACATTCCGACTGTCACCAAGTCACTCTCATACTGAAGCAATAATGCTGTTTAAACCCATTGTCTTAAGGTATAGTATTGAAAGTGTTCAAAAGTTCACCCAGACTAGCTCAGGCTTTTGTCTGTCTTGAGCTGCTTTGAGTTGGCTTATAGTTCTAAGAGTGCTATCTGGGAAGGGGCTTGGTGGTGCTCTGTGTGGTGGGACAGGATAAAGAGAAGACGCGGGAGAACAAGATACACACATCGATAGAGAACTCACTCCTGCCGTTACCTACACTCTCAATAATGATGTTAACTCAACCCTGAGGGCAGATGGCCCAAGCCCTAATTACCTTTGCCTTTTAAAGATGCTCCTTTTTTTCTTTAGCCAGAGTTGAAATTTTTTTTAAATTTATTTTTAAAAATGTATTCACTTTACATCCCAATTGTAGCCCCTTTCCTCGTCTCCTCCCGGTCCTGCAGTCCTTCCCTCTTCCCTCCTCTTCCCTTCCTCTAGTCCTCAGAGAAGGGGAGCTCTTCTCCCCTACCAACTGACCGCATACTACCATGTCTCATCAGGACTGCCTGCATCTTCTTCCTCTGTGGCATGGTAAGGCTGTCCTGCCAGGGAGAAGTGCGCAAATGGCGGGCAGCAGAATCCATGGCAAGGACGGCCCCTGTTCCTTTTATTAAGGGACCCTATGGAGACTGAGCTGTCTATCAGCTACGTCTGAGTGGGGTTGGGCTAGGTCCTCTCCATGCATGGTCATTGTTTGGTTCATCAGTCTCTGACAGGCCCCCTTGGCCCAGATTTGTTGGCTCTGTTGGTCTTCTTATGGAGCTCTTGCTTCCTCCGGGTCCGTCTCCCCACCCACCTCCACTCTTCCATAGGACTCCCAATGTTCTGCCTAAAGTTTGGCTGTGAGACTCAGCTTCTGCTTCGATCCCCTGCTGATTGGAATCTCTCAGAGGGTCTCTGTGGTAGGCTCCTGTCCTGCGCTCTCTCTTCAACTGCTTCCTGTATTTTTTTCTATTTGCCCTTCTAAATGAGAATTAAGCATCCTTCCTAGGTTCCCCTTGTTACTTTGCTTCTTAATATTGTTAGAAATTGTTAGGGGTGGTGAGATGGCACAGCAGCTTAAAAGCATTTGCTGTTTAGCCTGATGACTTGAGATTGAGGATAATTCCCAAGGCTCACAAGATTGAAGAAGAGAACTTACAATTGAAAGTTGTCCTTTAGAACGTGCTAGAGCGGGAGTGATCTGGAGCGAAATCTTCACCATGAGTCTCCTCAACAAACCCAAGAGCGAGATGACCCCAGAGGAGCTGCAGAAGCGGGAGGAGGAGGAACTCAACACAGGTCCCCTGTCGGTGCTCACACAGTCGGTCAAGAACAACACGCAAGTGCTCATTAACTGTCACAACAACAAGAAGCTCCTGGGCCAGGTGAAGGCCTTTGACAGGCACTGCAACATGGTGCTGGAGAACATGAAGGAAATGTGGACCGAGGTCCCCAAGAGCGGCAAGGGCAAGAAAAAGTCCAAGCCTGTCAACAAGGACCGCTACATCTCCAAGATGTTCCTGCGTGGGGACTCAGTGATCGTGGTGCTGTGGAACCCACTCATCGCCGGACAATAGAGTGGAGGCCCTCCTCCTGTCTGTCTTGCTGCCCTGCCAAGCCCTGCCCCAAGAATGGAAATAAAGCCCTGTGTGTTAAAAAAAAAAGAAAGTTGTGCTTTAACCTCTATATATGCTATATGTATGCCATGGTATGTACACACACACACACACACATACACACACACACACACACACACACGCATGCACACACACACACACACTACAAAAATATTTTCACACATTCAATGTAAAAATACTATTTTTTAAAATGTTGATTAGATTTGCAACAATGCTGTTTGAGAACCACATTCAAACCATAGCACTTAGCAAAACTAAGAATATGATAATATACATGGAAATACAACAAATAGATGCAAATGAAATAACATTGGTGATGGAGTGATGCTGTGGCATGCAATTGAAAACATTAGAAATGAATGGAAAGCTAGACAGATCCAGCAAAGAAGGGGAAGACATAGAAAAACCAACCAAGCCTTTTTGAATGTACCAAAGAGTAACAATAACACAGCAAGACTAAAAATTCTCACTAAGTGGTCTTGGGACCAGAGTGGAGAGGTGGGATAAACAAGTCAGTGAATATGAAGACAGAGCAAACAAAATTATGTTGTTATAATGGCAAAATAAAAAAAGACTTAAAAATGAAATCGGCCTCAGAAGTTAGGATAACCATAATAAAGTGCCTACATGTATTAAGTTAGTGTCCCAAATGATGGGGAATGATGTGCAGAAGGAGTTGGAAGGAAACTGGCTGAAAGTTTCTCATTTAGCAAATGACAGAAACTCTTGAGTTGCAACTTTACTGAAGCACAAGCACGAGAAATCCAAAGCAAGGTGTGATTCGGCACCTCAGAACTGAGGCAGCACAAGCTGAGGACTAGGAGAAAACTACTGAAGTCATCAGACCAAACAAGGTGCATTTATGGGGGCTTCTTAGCAGGAGGATGGGAGGCCAGAGGGAGGGAGGCAGGACTATAAAACAGTCAAGCAGAAGGGGTGTTGAGGCAGATGGACTAGTCAACAAAACAGTCCCAGGTGTGTAGGCAAAATCAAGACATTGACCAAGGAAGAGCAGCTTCTAGAGAGCGGTCCCCAGCAGCCCTGATGCAGTAGAAGGTCAGTGAGAATTCTGTACACTGAAAGGAAGTGGTTGGGAGAAAAAATGGAGAATGAGGAAAAGTCACAGAAGTGGCAGGTACTGCGTGAATAAAATAGTTTATTCTTTTTCTAAATAATGTTTGTATTTATTTTTTTTTAATTTTCATACAATGTAATTTGATCATATTCATCCCCGTCTCCCATTCCTGCCAGATCTTCACTCACCTTTTAACCCACCAAATCTATAGTCTCAATTTTATTAAATTTTTACTTTTAATTAAAATGTAATTTCATTATTTCCCCTTTTTCTCCCTTCAATCCCTCCCATGTTCTCCTCACCTCCATTTTCTTTCAAATACATGGCTTTTACACACACACACACACACACACACACACACACACACAAAAAAAAAAAAAAAACCCTGCTCAGTTCATTTAGTGTTATTTGTATGTATATGATTGTAGTACCTTTTTTTGTTCTTGTGTTGGTGGTGTTTTGGGGTTTGGGGTTTTTGTTTTCTTGAGACAGGCTTTCTCTGTGTAACCTTGGCTGTCCTGGACTCACTCTGTGGACCAGGCTGGCCTCCAACTCACAGAGATCTGCTTGCCTCTGCTTCTCAGAGTGCTGGGATTACAGGTATGTACCACCATGCCAGCTGATTGAAGGACTTTTAGAAAGATATTTACAATACATTAGATACTTAAAATAAAATTAACAGCACAAAGAGAAAGGGGAGGCAGGCTATCCGGATGAGACCTGGTAGGCTGTAACCAGATGTTGGGGGAGTAGAGCCCCCCTGTTAGAGGTCTAGGGGAGGTGGATAGGGTGGAAGAGGGAGGGAGGGTGGGAACGGGAAAATAAGAGCAAGGAGATAACAATCAGGATGTAATGCGAATAAATTATAAAAAATTAAAATTAATAAACGACATTTTCAATGTATGGAGATAATTATAGCATTATAATTATATAATCAGGTTATGGAACATCCATAATGATAAAGCTTCTACACCTAATTTTAAAAAGTAGAACATTAATTCTTAGGAAATTCTGAAAAAGAAAACACATGCACTATAAATTCCATTCAACTACTAAGGACATTATATGAGGAAAGGGATAAAACCCATAATTATAAATTAAAATGAAATGCTGAAAAATTGTTAAGAGAATCTCAAACTTGTAGAAGACATAAATGTGCTAGCTGTGAACCCTAAAAGCTACAGTGATGACTTACTAGGCAAGATGTACCCCTAAGACAATAGTAACACGACTTTTATGGAGGTAACCAAAGATTTTTCAGTTGGATTTGAAGTCCACTCAGTGAGAGGGAACTCATGAAAGGTGTATTAAGCCTGGTCCAGAACCTTGGCTGGGAAGTCCTAGGCCCTATGGTGGAGCCTACTACTATTGTTTAATAGTACTCACCTTGTCTGATTGTTTTCTAATTATTAATGTTTATACATATAGATTAGTGTTGCATCCAGTCTTCATTTGGGAGATTTTTCATTGCAGCAGAAGATGGTTGATGCAAAGAATCATGAATGGCTAAAGAGTCAAGAATGCACGATGCTCAGCCACAAGTGGGACAGCTCTGTCAACCTTTCCAAGGCTCAGAGACCATCGTGGGACAGGGGTCTGAAAGAATGTAAGAACCAGAAAAAGATGTGTAGCAAAAAGAAGTTTTCCAGGCATGCCAGAACTGTTGCGCTCATGAACTGGCTACAGCTGTAGTTTCCTGCCCAAGACTTAAACAAGCTTAGGCCCCTCAATATTTTATTATGGATGACAGAGGGTTCCCTCAGGTCTCACCTATCCCTGAGGGACTACTGCCAATTAAAGCTCATTGGGAATGGTTCCATTTTTTCCAGTGGTGTAGTTACAGACAAGTTGCTTCAGCTCTGTTGAATAACCTCCCACAGACACTTGGGCAAGTAATCAATTAAACTCCATGGGGGTCGGGGACACACACACACACACACACACACACACACACACACACACACACACACACACACCATAAAAGTAGTAAGGGGACATGTTTAGGAGAAGTCTGCCAGTAGGAGAGAGAAGGATATAGGGAATAGTGAAAACAACTGAAATTAATTAACCACATGTCATAAACTGTCAAGGAATAATAATAAAAACATACTAAAAAGCATGAAGGTGGGAAGGGGACTATTTGTGAGGGAGAAGAGGACAGGCAGAGACAGAGGTGTGTGGAGTTTGAAGGGGATGGATATATGTAAAGCAAAGCCATCCACATGGGAAGAAGGGGCATCATGGATGCTTTCCCAAGTTGGTACTCACCACAGTGAAGCTTGACAGTTGCTGACTTAGCTACCAAGTAATGGCCAAGATCGGTGGGTAGCAGCAGCTGAGGACCAATGGCTGAGCAAAACACTAGAGAAACGGGACAAGATGACCCTGCCCTACTCTAGAAAAGTGGTCAGTGCCCATGCCAATCTGGAGGCGAGAGAAGCATGTTTATTTCCCATAGATCGTATAAACGTCATAAGAAATCAATTCATTAATTGGACATTCACAGACTCAGCACTGATCCGAAATGTGGGGAAATCAACAATGAGAAAAACAACAGAGAGCCCTCTTCTCATGAAGTCAAAACTGAACATGGATACTATGGGATGTGTTACCTTTTCTCCACAACTTGTAGGCATTACCAATCAGCAGTCTCTTGTATCGCAGCCTGTGTAACAGGGGTCGGGTGCTGGCTGGTCAGCTGTGTTCACAACTTGCATCTCTGCTGTTTTTTCATATGTCTGTTGACCACGTTTATATCTTCTTTTGAGAAACGTCTAGTATGGCCTAGTAATTTACCATCTCTTTTGTGGGGTTATTTGTTGTTTGTTAATGGGTTCTTTATATATGCTCTTTTAGGTGGATAGTTTGCAAGTATTTTCTTCCATTCTGCAGGTTATCTGTTGTTTATTTTGCAGACTTTAATTTTTTTTCTGTGTAGAAGCCTTTTAGTCTTGGTGCAATTAAATTTTCGCCTGTTTCTTGAACTTTGGGGCAGGTGTCATCCAAAAACTCCTTGCTTATTACAATGCCATGAAGTATTTCATGTATACTTTATTCTAGTAGTTCCATAATATTAGCCTTTATAGTCAAACACTTTTGTTATAATTTATTTTATATATGTTTTAATTAAAATATAATTACATCATTTCCTCTTCCCTTTTGTGCCCCCAGCTCCTTCCAAGTCATTTCTCTTTAACTTCCATCTTGACCCATTCAAAAAATGTGTAGCCTTTCCATCACATTAGAACTTAGAGCACCTATGTAGACCTAAAAACATCTTAACCCCTAAACAATTAAGCTTCATTGTAAAACAAAGCTACCTGGTCTTCAACTCCCTCAGAGACTTGAGAAGGGGTAAACTTGATTATCTGTGTATGCCGGAAATGCAGGTTAGTAGCTTTAGAAGTGAAAAGATGACAGAGACAGTTTTCTACCTGGATAGTCATCCAAAACTCTCTATAACATTGAAGCATCATCTTCAGCCTTCTGGCCCAATATATCTGACAGACATATTTGTGAGTCAGGAACTATTGAGGACTTGCTTACCCTGTCTTGGCAGATTTTGGCTATTGACTCTGACTGCATCCAAGCTTAACCTAACAGATTAGGAGGCTCATATCTCAGATAGGCTAATTCTCCCTCTCCCAGTAGTCATTACTTGCCTGGAGTTCTTTGTCTAAGAGTGTGAACTCATGAGATTTCCCCCTTCGTGTTAACATGTCTATTGATATTGTCATTTCTTCTGGTCTTGTTTCTGGTATTTTTGCTCTTACAGTCTTTCTGCCCCCTCTTCGGGAATGTTCCCTGAGTCATAGATGCAGAAGCTGTGATGTAGATGTGCCCACAGGGCTGTGCTCCCCAAAGTCCATTGATATGTGCATTATGTTCAGAGGTGGTTTTTTGTGATGATCTCCATTTTCTGTGTAAAGAAGCTTCTTTGGTGAGGGGTGGGAGTTAGGCTTATCCAGAAAGGTGGCTCAAGCATAAGGAGGGATAGAGAGTTGAGGGATCTCAACTAGGTTTCTGGGTTTACACAATATATTTAAATCTTTAATTCAGTTAGAACTGATATTTGAATAGAGCAGTCAGGAGAGGCTTCGATGATATGGTGTTCCCTGGATAATGATATTGCCAAGTGTCTAATCTGGTAAAAGCAAAACCCAGCATCAAAACTCCAACATGGTGTCACTTTCTCTAGAATTTATGCTGTTAGTTTAAGTATATAGTGATTGAGGATGTGTATCACTGATTATGTAACCACCCTTTATTTCTATTTAATTCTTTGGTCCCCAAACTCTGAATCTTGTTGACTTTTACTGCTTTAACACTAATGGATTTCTAAGTACCTTTCTTGCTGTCATTTTCCAGTCATATTTCCATCATTAAATGGAGACACTTCTCATAGAATCTACATCTTAGGTAATTAGAATTATATATATATATATATATATATATATATATATATATCTTAGATAATTAGAATAGATAGATAATTAAATAAAATAAAATATAATAGCAAGGTGAGAATAGTTGATAATAGTCTATGAATGCAAAAATGACCTCTTCTAGAAGTGGGCCTACAATACAAGAGTTAGATAATATCTATCAAAGCTAATGTGTTTGAGGTCAGATGGGTTACTAGATCCTTTGCAAAAAGAATTTATAAACACAGGAATCACATGTTAATCTGTGAGCAAAATTATTAAGAAAAAACTCTCAAAATTGAAAATTATTTTTGATGTACCTACCAATTGCATAAAACATTGTATAGCATATTAAAAATGCCTTGTATATTTGCAAACAGCTTAGAGAAGTCCATGTTGGAAGACTCAAGAGTATTATATGATTTGGGAAGCTAATGAATGACCATTAGGAGGCAAATTCAAGTTATAAAAGCCAGAGTGTTAGAAGTAGCTAAGAGGGTTCTCTGGGGTTTTTTTTTCCCTTAAGTTTTAGTTCTCATTAATCGCCATGCAAGCCTGACACTTTGGGATTCTATCTTCTCACACTGAAACATGAACTGTGAGCATTAACTACTGGTGCAGGCCTCAAAACAAAGTCCTGGTAACCTCAGTATGCTCTTTCTTCAAACCGTTTTTAGTTTTAAAGGAAGCTTTAATCTCTAGCGGTTAGAGTTTAATTATTTGTTTTTAAACAAACACATCCCATTCTTGTGGGTAATTGTTTTCAATCAGCAAAGATGCAGAGTTTCTGTTCATATTCAAACTGGAAGAAAACTGTACCCAAGTGGTGACACTTCTGAATTTAAAGTTTAGCCAAATTTTCCGTAAGTTATTTCATTATTTATGTTTATCATGAAAGTGTCTAAACTTGTAACCACATGTGTTGATGTGGAAACAACTTGAGCCAGGGTGTGGAGTTTTGTTTTAAATTCAGTTAAGGGGAGAATCCTGAATTACACTTGGGGACGTTTAGATTTTTTTCCTGTTAAGTACTAATGTACCATCAGACTGCAAATCATGGGATTGCACCCATTACACACAATTACTTTCCTGTGTAATTCAAGTACTTCAGAGAAAGGGAGTTGGAGCTCTGTCTTCCCGTCACACATCAGCATTTGGTCTTGGTATTCGCCCCTCACATGTTACAGGGCTCTCAGTAGACCTGTGTTGTACCCCAAGTTATTGATAGTTTTCTTCTTAATAGAGCTAAAGATAAACAGAATAAATGGACTGTAAAGTACAAAAGTCAGATTTTATTCAGAGACTAATAGGTCAAAAATATCTATATAGAACAAGACTCTATTCCTAATACACTATGAATAGGTGGGGCTTTATAGGTAAGGAGCAGGGTGTATGAGTGTGTGTATGTGTTGTGTCAATGGATGGAAAATTAACATCAGAGATAAGGCAGGGAGCTTCAAGTTAAACCAAACTGAAGGATTCTTGTTGAAGAAAAACTAGAGTGATCAGATAGCAAATTATACAATGGTAGAGGATTGTGTCTAAATGAACTTTCCAAGATTTTTGCTGCAGGTAGGCCATATGGATGGAGATCCAACAAGGACAGACAACAGTGTTGCGACCAGAAGGCTTTTGAAGATTCCTAATAAAGTTTAATCAAAAGGAACCTGTTACTAAGCAGGAAATTCTTTAAAGGCTCAGAGAGGATTCCCTTTTCAGTTCCTGTACATGCTTATGCTTTTGTTCATGTGTGTGTTGGTGTACATGTGTGCAGGTGCATGCATGTGCAGGTGCATGTGTGCCCAGATGCATATAGAGCTCAGAGGACAACCTTAAGTGTCATTCCTTAGGAGCTGTACATTTTGGTTTTGAGACAGGGTCTCTTGATGGCCTGAAATTCATAGATCAGGTTGACATGGCTGGGCTAGCAAGCTCCAGATCTCTCCACCTGTCTCCAACTCCTCCAGCACTTGGAGTCCAATGACACTATGTGTATCATCTTTCCCCATGGAACCAAACTCTCACCCTCTGGAAGAGTAGAAATCACTTTGCCAACTGAGATAGACCTCCAGCTCTATTTCCTTATTCTTTAACATGGTAACTGGTGTATAGGAGATGTTCAGTAAATATTTTGAAGAGACACATTAGAGAGAAGAGGTTAACGTATCTTTAGAGGTCAGTGTGTGCAAAATACCAAGCTCTTTTGAGAAAACTCTCTGGTTTGGAATCAGACAGACTAGGGTTTGGGCTCTGAGCCCAGCACTAGTTACGTGACTTTGTACAATTTGAATAGATGCTGAAGATTAATTCTTCTCCTTTAAATGTGGGAAATATCTAGCTAATTCTTTTGTATGTGAGAACTGGCTATTTGTAGTATCTTTAGGTGGCCATAGTCTTCTTATTGTCTACATTATCTCCCTTAGCACTCTCTGCACAGTGAGGGGCTTTTTAGATGGAGAATGATGGCTGTCCCATGGCTCTGACGTATTCTGTATGTGACAGTAGCAAACTATAGCACAGTGCAACATTCCCACTGACTATGTGACATCAAGCCAGTCTCTCATGCTTCCTTGGCTATGAAATTAGAAGGCCCCACTAAATCATGCCTAAGGGTTTTAATGGTAGCCATCTTGAATTATACTCCTTAGGAATCTTAACCCACAAGTGGCTTCATTTCTCACAGCACTGTGGTGGGTAAGTTGGCCAGTACATTCTTTCTTATTAATATTACATAATGAGAATTAAGCATTCCATCCTCCTTAGGATAATTGTTCATTAAACACAGAAGACTCGGTCATTGAAAATGTTATAAAGAGTCAAATGGTAATAAATATGGGAAAGGGAAAATAATTACGCAAGAAGACACCATTCTTCCTTGAGTTCTCTCTTCCGCTGTACTTTAGAACAAGATGAGTCTTTTGTGTTAAGCTGGAAGCTATGGAAATGAAAAATGCAAGAGTTCTGTGCTTCTCCAAGTAAATATTTGCATCTGCGTGTTGGTCTGCGTTCTCATGTGAGCAGATCCAGTAGAATGAACATATATTGAAAGGGATTCATCCTGTTGGCTTATGTGATGCCATCTGGGTAGTCCAACCATAACTGTCTTCAAACCAGAGAAGCTAAGAGAGTGGTGGCTGCTTAGTCAATGAGGCTAGATGCTTCAAAGGTCTCTATGTGACACTGAGAGCCTGGAGGGATTCAGAAAACCACTGGTCTCCAGTCCACCTGAAGGATCCAAAGATGCTGGGATTTGGTGTCAGCAAGCAATGGCAGTAGCAGCAGTAGACTAGATGAATATGCCAGCAAATGTGAAGGCAGGCGGGCAGAAAGCAAATGGGGTGTTGGACCCCATTACATCTGGACCTCGTCCAAAAGTACTGCTCACATTTCTGCTGGGTCTTCCAACTTCAGCTAAGCCAGTGAAGATCACCTAAGGAGGACGCAGTGATGCTGGTTCCCCACGAACACTGAGTTTTAGAAGAGATGCATCTTAAAACAGAACCTTCTGAGGCCAGATTTATCATATTAAACCCCAGATGAAGATTAAGAAAAACATACCACATAGCAATAATAGATATAAAACTTATCAAACTAGAAAAGAATAAGCTGTTGCTCTAGAGAAGAACAGCAGGTAAGCAATTTCTGCTTTTCCAGAGGATGAGTGTTTGGTTCCCATGAATATGGTGCATACCTCACAACAGCCTGTAACTCCTATACCAGGGAATCCAATATGCCCTTCTGGTAGCTGAAGGCATATACATGGCATATATTCACAGAAATACACATTTTAGGAGGCTAGTGGTATCTTGATACCAAGGGCAGATTGTGCTCCGATAAACACAGAGGTAAAAAACAGCCATACACACACACACACACA
>OU015750.1:83785287-83807239 GCA_907169655.1 Acomys percivali | reverse complement strand
TCGATACCTATATGTGACAAAGGAAGAACAGGATAGCACCTCTCATTCACATTCCTTCTATTCTACAGCATGTTGATGCCCTAGCCACAGTAAGCAAGCTATTGGCATTTTTTCCCTCTCTCTTTGTTTAGGATCCAGAAGAGTATAATTTTCCACATGTGAACTTTATGTGTTTAAAGGCTCAGGATTTCAAAAAGGAGATTGAACCAAATATTGAGATGTGACACCATCACCTTGCATTCATACTCTCTAAAAGCAAAGAAGTGATCATAAGCAAAAAGGTTTGAAGCATTTTAATAGGAGATGGCTCTTAAAAGAGTTTTAATGGTCATTACATAAAAAGCTTCATCTTTTATGACAATTGTCCCTACAAGAGTTTCTTGAGGTGCTAGTATTTTTAATCTCGTCCGAGTTCTTTTCACCCTTGGAAGCAAACACGTTATCATTGCATCATATGTAAATACTATTATTACTTTTCTGTACACAGACTGGCTTTCTTCTATTTCACGTGTTCTCTCCTCATCTGTGATCTCGATCCCGAGGTATCACAAAGAGAATTCCACAATGTAAACTTGCGGTCTGTTGAAGATGTTGATAGTCTTTGCTAGTGAAAATCAAGCTATTTGAAGTAAGACTGCTAACATCATCGGGTCCATAAAAGCAAAGATGAGGTGAATGCCGTTGAGAGCAAGGCAGTGTTCCACCAGCCTGCACATCTTACGTGCACATCATCAAGTCGTCGGTACCGTGTGGGAGGGAAGCATTGTGTGTGTCGCCAGCCCCTTGGAACACCTGTTTCTGAGAAATGAAAGGAAGAGAGTAAACTTTCTGACGTGAAAGAGCTTAAAATGACTTATTTCTAATTTCAATATGAGATTATTTTAATAATAATACATGATTTGAAAAAAATAAAAAACTTAAATGTGTTTTCCCAGCAGCCCCAGTTAACTAGACAACCGCTGCTATGCAATCATTGTTCTCTGCGGATTTTCACATCAAGAAAGGAAAGGCTTTATGAATTGGTGAATGTCGTCTACTTGCCATTATTCACTGCATAATGGTACACAATGAGTTATTTTCAGTCAGTCTGTGGCAACAATTCATGGCCTTTTCAAAATACTTGGTTTCTTGGTGAAAACACTGGCTTTTGCCCTCAGCAGTTTTAAGTAAAAAGCCTAAATTCATTGCTTGCCTGAGTCTTGGCAAGTCAGCAGTTCTTTCCTGTGCTTCAGTTCCCTCCTGTGAATATGTACATAAGTTGACCATTTGAAGGAATGATCCATCATGGGCGTGCGGAATGCTGTGGCCGGGTATGGAGTGGGTGATGACATCTAATCCATGGTCAAGAGGTAGAGCGATGGATGCTTGACTCTTCTGGTTCTCCCCCACTCAGAGAACAGTGTTGTGCACATGTAGAGTGGACTTCTTCTCAGTTTGGTCAACCCTGTGCCTCACAGCTGTCTTTAGAAGTTTGCTCTTGGTGAATCTTGATTCTATCAAGTTGACAGTGGAGATTAATTATGATGATATCTTTTAAATAGAAGATTTTCTTTTTGGGTTAACCTGTGTATTGAAATTCCCAAAGGCCATACAATTGTCATTGCAATTATGTCTAAGGCTTCCCAACTGGCAGATAACTTATATATCATTTGCTTAAGAAAAACATTAGTTTAAGAAAAAATTACTATAAATGAATCTCTTTGTAAGAAATAATTTCATAGGTAGATAACCTATTTTAAAAGACCAATGGATGGTGCAATTAAGATATCTCTTAATTGCCACCCTTATCTGCCTACTTGTGTAATCATTAAGGCAGACTGAAGAAAGAGCTAAAAGAAAATGAACTACAGAATGTAAAAGGAGGGCTGTGGAATTGGTTTAGCCATTGAGAGCTCTGGCCACTTTTCAAGGGGACCTGGCTTTGGTTCCTAGCTCACTTTTTATAACTGCAGTTGTGTGAGATCTGGTGCCCTCTTCTGCTCCCCATGAGCACTGTATAAAACGCCCTTACACATGAAAGTGATTAAAAGAATGAAAAAGGAGTCTTACTAACTTAAATGGATGAATGTTTTAACTTAATACTCTATACACACTAAGAAAAGAGACTATAATGACCTAGATAAATATGAAGAGAAAATTAAATAAATGAGCATTTCCATATTTAGAAAGTAAGGAAAAAAAATCAAACTACTGGAAGCTAGAAAAACAGAACAGAAGAAAAGCAAACTTCTCTTTGGTATCCTAGATTATATCTTTTCCCTAACTTTGATCTAGCTAGCATTCTCTGCGTACACTATATTACTAGACCAACACCCATTGTACTATCACTGACTGGCACTTTACTATAAAAGTGGCTTTCTTCCTCCAAAATGTCACTGAAAGCATTAAAAGATTGAGAGCAATTACTTAAAAACATTAATGACGCATTGAAATTGTAAAACGTTGCAACCAAAATAGGTTGGTATGAGAAGAACTCCCAAAGGTGGTAGATAAACAGAAGATACTCTATTTTCAGGCTCTGCACCAATGGGTTGTGGTATGGATGTGAGCGATTTTATGATCAATTATTCAGTCAACCATTTTCAGAATTGTCATCGGATAATGTATTAATTTCATCCCATGCTCATGCACTGCCCCATGACAAGCGTTATCAGTTCATTTATGAGTAAAGTAACAGATGTAAAGAGGCCAAGTGACTTGTCCAATTTTGTGCATTGAAGATTTGAATGACGTCTAATCAACTTTGTAGCTCGAAGTCTAAAAGTTTGAATTAACATGAAGGAAATAATTGTCTGGTTGTGTAATGGCAAGAAGAGTGGTTAGGAGAAATTTTTACATGACAATACATTAAAAACCCACACAGTTAATTCCTCTATTTTTTTTTTTTTTGCTTGATCCTTTTGCTCTTTTTCTTTCATATCAAACTTCTGACCCTTAGAGAATGTCACTCCCAAAGCTGTTTGTCCTTGCGCATCTCGTCTCATTTCCCATTCATGGCCCCTCATCTTCTGGTCCCACCATTACTTGAAACAGCTTTGCCCAGATGTGATCAATGCTATGGGTTAAATACATCCCTGAGAACTCAGGTGTTGAAAATCAGCAGCCAGAGTAGCAGCATTAAAAGGCCATGGGAATTGGAAGATATGATCTTGCCCTTATGAATAGGTTCATGTTGTTCTCATAGATGAGAGAACTTAGCTACTGAAAGAATGACCCATTGCAATTAGGGATACTGCTCCCGCTGGGTCTCTTCAGCAGCTCCCTCTTTCTTGATGGGATCCATATAAGCAAAGCTCTCCTGTTTAGCCAAATGCCCATCTCTTGTCCCTTTCTACACTTTTCCTCGGACTGGCTTGTAGAACCTATTAGCCCAGTCTTACTACAAATAATTTCAGCTCTCTTCCTTCTTGGAGCAACCTAACTTCATCCTGAATGTCCTTCTGATTTTGTTTTATATCTCAATGCTGAGAGATCTCAATTCTGAGGCACCTACACTATCCTAATAGTGTGGTGTGTCAGGGTCTGCTGTTACTGGAAGATTCTTAGTCCCAGCTGATCTTCTAGCTTGGCAATTGCATTCCAGGCTGTGTTTTCATATGTGGAGCAATGAGTACCTGTCACATTTTTATCTGGTGTCAAGGTCTCTTTCTGGAGTGTCAACCTTACATTCTCACGCTGGCTATTCATCTCTACTGGCGTGTTCTGTGATAGCTTAATTCTTCACCTTATAAGGATACTCATCTTCTTCATTTTCTCTCCAATCCTGCCTTCTTATCCCTCAGCCCTATGGGTTATCTTCTTACCCATATGTGCAGGAAACAATATAGATTTTCTTCATCTCTTTAGACTAAGATGCTATCTACTCCAAATTTGTCTACTAAGCAGTGATCATTTTACAGAGACAGGCTGGTGATACGTGAGGGAAATAAGTACACATCTCTTTGTGGTTTTATATCCTCTTTCCTGGGTCAATTTTAATTTTTAACTGTGAAATTCCTTTTAAGTGTTTCCTAGTGTATGTAATCTTTTACTTCTTATGTGAGAACTCCAATTATAGAAAATTATTTTAGGAATGTCCATCATTTGATTTTATGTTTACTGTTTTGGCTCTTGACATATTGGGGAAATTTTTTTTCTCAGTGTTTTTCTCTAACTGCTTAGACAACCACCTAACATATAGTCTCCAGTGTCTTAAAAATTAGTCCTGATCTGGCCATGCTGACCTTATATTGGGCATGGATAATACAGGAGTGAACTACAGGCTCATCTCATGATCTGTTAGTGATGGTTACAGCATCCTTCCCTTCCTTCCACTTCTACATACCCCCTACTGTCTTATGAGATAAAACAGGACATTTTGTTATAGAATTTATTTTATTTTTTAAATGTCTCTTACTTAACAGATACACAGAGAAATAAAGTAGGAACAGTGTAATAAATTGTAGAGCATAGTAAAAATAGCCATTTTTTTACTTCACAACATTGTGTCTTTTGAAGCATCATCTTGTGGTTTGTGACATGCAATAGGGAACTGGGAGTGTTTCTCAACTGTCTTGGAAAGGGACTCTGTGTGTACTCATGGAGAAACTGTCTGATACTTCCATGTTATCTGCCTCCTGAGCTAGTCTATGCAGTGATCATTAACTTGAGTGACAGTTCTGCTACATAAATGATCTACTAAAGTTTATTCGATAACTTTAAAATGCTGATTTCTTTAGAAACATAACATATTTAACTTGCTATTGAATTAGTCTCTGCTAACATGCCACATATTGGATGAGGTGATGTACTATTGAGTACCTACTAGAACATTCCAGACTCAGGAGGGCACTCCTAACATTGAACAATGGCTTTGTAGGAGAAAGCATTTATTTCAGAAAGTGGATGTTAATTTGAATTGGTTTCTAAATTTTGATTGGACATTAGCTTGAGGAGGAATTTGGTCAAATTTGACTTTCTTAGTTCATCATGTGTGAAGGCAAAATGTGACTTGTTCAACAAAGTAAGTGCCTCTGAAGAGCACACGAGCACCTCCAGCAGGTACCCCTTTACTCCTGGGAACAAGAGAAGGTCCCAAATCTCAAACCCACACAGGGTGTGTGTGTGACTCTATACATGGAGTGAGGTGGGTCTGGTAGTGCATTTCTAGTATATTGTTTAATGAGCTATCACTAGCCTAACATATTTATTGATTTTTTTCTTCTCAATGAATATTTCATAACATTTGGTGCAATATGCTTCACTGAGATCTCTAATTTCATATTGTCTGATCCTGAACAAGGAGTACATGATTGAATATTCTGGTTTACTCAGTTGATATAAATAAGCACTGAAGGACAAGGTCATGCACTGTGCTTATATTTGTTACCAGGCATTGGATGCTTCTGAATGTTGTTGTTGTAAGCCGTATTAATTATTCCATGTATTTTTATGCTCCAATTATTTGTAGTGCAAAGAAAAAAAAGTGAGTTGATAATTAATTTCAACTTGCTCCTAGTTATTCTCCCCTAGAAGCATTTACTGGGTGTATATCCAATAACTATAATTTATAAAAGACATTTTAATTTTACCACTATGGTAACTTCATAGTTATATTCAATTACATCTTAGTTTATATTTCTTAGATGATTACAGAAATTTGACACATATGCATATGCTACTTATCATTTGGATACACTATTTTAAAAAGTTTCAACTCATATTTTTGCCCATTTTTCTGTTGTACTGGGCATTTCCTCACTTTTTTATGTATGTATGTACATGTGTGTATGTGTGTATGTATGTATGTACATATGTGTGAAAGTATAATTATTTTCACACACATGCACATGGGAATATACATTACAAGTCCAAACTTCTAGTTTTACTCTTACTAGTGACTTGAATATATTTTTATGGATAATGGTTTAGTGTATTAAAACTTTCTTTTATTTTTCAGTGCTATTTACATTTTATTTAGGAAGTGCCCTCAGTTTAACACCATGATCATCTTGTGTATTATCTTTTTATTATTTGTCTTTATTGTCCTTTATGAGTCATATTACATAAGAATTAAATTGAATTTATTTCACCCAGGCAAGCAATTTTCCTAGAACCACCTTGATACAATTAACAACAATAGTGCTTTTATCAAATAAGCGAAGTGTTTTACACATCTTTCAGGACTTTGTGATTTTTTTCTTATTCAGTTGTTCATCTATTCTATGCTCACCTACCCTTATAACAATTATATTTAGACTTATAATAATTTCTTACATTTAATGCTACATGGGTTACCATTTTCAATTTTCTTCTTTAAGAGTTACTTAATTCTATTGAGTCCTTCTATTTTCATGTTCATTTTTAGACCACATTTTAACTTGCACAATATAGTGAGATGGAGTGTTCTGACAGGACTCTACAGATTTGGTGGAGAATTGATGTTTTCTCAACACCATGTCTTCCCATCACTATTTAGAGCATTGTCTCTAGTCATCTGAGTGCTCTTTAATTTTTTCTGCCTCATTCTGGATTCTCAAGGACAGGGTCATCCACTGTGCTTATATTTGTTACTAGGCAGTGGACACTTCTGAATATTGTTGTTGTAAACCATATGAATTATTCCATGCATTATTATGTTCTAGTTATTTGTAGTGCCAAGAAAAATAGTTAGTTGATATTTTCAATTTTCTCCTAGTTATTCTTTCCTAGAAGCATTTGCTTTTAAAGTATTCTAACTATTAATTAAATTTGTTCTTTGACAAATTCACACATACATAGTGGACACTGACTGACCACTTTTCTCTCGCCCTCTCACATCTGTATTATCCCTGTCTGTGCGCCCCTACTACTTCCCTACAAATACGTTTCTCACATTTGTGTCTATTTGTTCTGTTTTATGACTCATTGAGTGTAACCATGTTTTTCCGTGTGACCATGGATTTGGAGTTATCCACTGGTGTCTTGTGGGCTTAGCAGTGGGTCTCCAACAGAAAACAATCTTTCTTTCTTTCTCAGAATCTAACAGTAATCAGTAGTTCACCAGTAATGGGAAAGGCCCCATGGGACCCTCCCTGATCCATGACTGATTAATGGCAGGGACAATCTCATGTAGACTCTGTGTGGGTAACTGCTGTTGTTGTAAGTACATGATAGCAATATCTGTGTTTCTCAGCCCTTCACCTTCTCTCCTCTTACACATACTTCTTTTAGAGGCATAGTATGAGTAATGAGAGTTGAGCTTAAGCCATCACTACTCTCAACGCCTAGGGAATGAATCAGTATCTGAATTCATGTGCCTTTACTGTAAAGTGATGCTTCTGTGATTAAGGACAAGGAAGCTAAGAACAGGACATGTGGAATTGCCTTAGATGAGGGGAACATTTGAACATAGGTACTAGAAATGCAAATAGGGGTAATAGTGTGTGTTGTAAGGCATTAGCCAGGAGGGAGATGAGGAGATTGGAGAGACAAGGGTGATGAACAGAATTAAAGAGTGGACACAAGGATTCATGTATGAGAGAATATGTAGTGTTCGTTCTTCCGGCCTTGGACATTTCACTCAACATACTCCACCTCTCCACTAATTCCATCCTTTTGTATGTAAGTTTTATTTTTCCTTATATAATTTTTAATTATTGTGTCTATGAACCATGTTTTCGTTATCTCTTTCAGTTGATGGACACTTGGGCTGATTCCATATCCTAGCTATGGGGACTAGAACTACAGTAAATAGCTATCTCTTTAATATGACATAGAGTACCCTGGGTGTATGTCCGGAACTGTTATAGTGACACAGTTACATTTATAGTTGGGATACTTTCTATTACTGTTTTGAGCTCACTGCTGCTTAGAGATCTATTTATTTTCTTCACCTTGGTTCAACTTTTGTATGACCCATATATCTAGAAGGTGATCCATTTCTCCTAAATTTCCAATTTAGTAGAATATAGATTTTTAAGGTATGTACTCATAATTTTGTGAATTTCATTGTTATACCCACCCTCCCCCTCTCTGTCTCCCCTCGTATTGAACACAGACGCTTCTCTCATGCAATACATCCCATACATCCCAGTTACAGTTTCCCTTCCCTGTTCCTCTTCACCTTACATCCCATCCACATCCATTCCCTTTTTCCACTGCTTCTTAGAAAAGAACGGGCTTCTGAGAGATTACGATAAAACAACAAGTCAAAGCAGTGGTCCTCAACCTTCCTCATGCTGTCACCCCCTTTATGTTATGGTGACCCCCCCAGCCATAAAATCAGTTTTGTTGCTACTTCATAACTGTAATTCTGCTACTGTTATAAATTGTAATGTAAATATCTGTGTTTTCTGATCATCTTTGGTGACCCCTGTGAAAGGGTTGTCCAACCTCCAAAGGGCCATGACCCACAGGTTGAGAACTGCTAAAAATTAAGTAGAAAAAGACGAAGCAAGAATCATTATGTCAAAGTTGGACAAGGCAAATCAACAAAAGGAAAGGTCCTAAGAGAAGTCACAGGAATGCGAGACCCACTCATTATGCACACTTCGGAGTCCTGTAAAAGTCCTAACTGGAAGCCATAACAGGTATGCAGAAGACCTGGTGCAGACCCATGCCAGCCCTGTGCTTGCTTCTTCAGTCTCTGTGAGTTCACATGAGCTTTGCTCAGTTGATTTAGAGGGCCTTCCTCTCCTGGTTCTCTCCACGCCCTCTGGCTCTTACACCTGGCTTTCTGCCTCCTGTTCCATGGGGTTTTCTGAGCTCTGAGGGGAGGGGTTTTATGGAGACATCTCATTTAGAGCTGAGTGCTTCAAGGTTTCTCTCTCTGTAATATGTGGCTGTGAGTTTCTGTGTTTGTTCCTATCTGCTGTAGGAGGAAGGCTCCCT
Organism: Acomys percivali; assembly: GCA_907169655.1. Taxonomy (NCBI): domain Eukaryota; kingdom Metazoa; phylum Chordata; class Mammalia; order Rodentia; family Muridae; genus Acomys; species Acomys percivali. Next base: position 83,798,389 of record OU015750.1, on the reverse strand, counting down.
GGTGATGGCAATAATCTTTGAGGATAGCAGAATGCTATTGAGGGTTATTTTATCACTATCTCCTGTTTTACTAACTTGGATCTTCTCTTTCTCTGTCTTTGCCTTTTCTTTCTTTCTTTCTTTCTTTCTTTTTTTCTTTCTTTCTTTCTTTCTTTCTTTCTTTCTGAGTAGAATTTGTTGATGTTGTTCATTTTAAAATAAACAACTGTGTTCATTAATTTTTTCTATGATCTTAATTGTTTTATCATCCATTGCTTTTGGGGTTTATTCTTATTTTTACAAAAAATTTAAGGTGCATAGTTAAACTATTTATTTGAGCTATAACTTTCCTCTTAGTACTGCCTTAATTGTATCCCATAAATGTTGAAATGTTTATTTCAGTGCTTTCATCCAGGTCTAGGATGTTTTCACTTCTCCCTTAGTTTCTTTGGTGACCCATTTATTATTCAGTAGTATGCTATTCAAGCTGCATGAGTTTGTGTGTTTTGCTGTAGTTTCTCATTTTGATTATAACTGTTTTATTCCATTGTGGTCAGACAGAATACAAGATACTCCATTTTCCTTATATCTGTTGAAGGCCTTTTCTGTTTTCTAGCACATGTTCTGCTTTGGAGAAAGTTTCATTAAGTTCCTGAGAAGAACATGTATCTTTAGTATTTGGAGGGAATGTTCTATAGATGTCTGGTGAGCCCGTTTCATTTGTGATTTCACTTAACTCCAGTGTTTCTCTGTTCGTTTTTTTGTCCAAGTGATCAATGTCTTCTTGGCATTGTGCTATTGATATCAATTATTATTGTGTTGGGTTATTCTGTGCCTTTATATCTGTTAGCATTTTTAACTAAGTCAGGCACACCCACAAAATAGATGCATATATATGCAGAATTTTAGGATCCTCTTGATGGATTGTTTCCATAATGAGTGTGAAGTATCTTTCTTCTTCTTACTCATGTTCATTTGAAGTCCATTTCAGATGACATTAGGCTAACTATGCCTGCTTCTTTCCTAGTTTTATTTGTTTGTTGTTCCTTTTGCATCCTTTAGTCTTGGCGTGTTGTCTGTCTTTACTAATGAGCTAGGTCTCCTGTCTCCCATCTTGCCATAAGCATGTTGGGATTACACATGTGTGTTACCATGTCATGCTTTCATGTGAGCTTTGTGGATCGAAATTCAGGTCCTCATGTTTGCGTGACAAGTGCTTTATGCACTGAACTAACTCCTTGGTTCTTCAAGTGAGATTTAACTAATACTTTAGGCCAATGTGTGGAGATTCAATATTATTTTAATATGTAGTTCTTCATATATATATACATACATGTATGTCATAAATGTGGCAAATAACTCAATTTATTTGTCTTTCATATGTCTTTATTTTGTTTTATGGATATCACTGTAAGGACATGAACTACATGCCATTACACTTGCAGACTCTGGTAGAAGTTAAACTTCCTCTGCCCCTTCCCCTCAGACTGTGGAGAGTCCTGTCTCTTCCTGCTTCTCTCTCCTCTTGACTGTCCACTTCTTGCTCACATCCAAGTAAGAAAGAACAAATATTTTCCAGTAAACAGGACACAACACCAGGGTGAACTAAAGTCAGTGCTTCATATGATTTGCTGCTTTTTTTCCTGGTTACTTTTGGTGGAGCATTTTACTATTATAAAATCTGCAACAGTAGGAAGAGATTACCTAGAATTCTCTTAATAATACATTTATTTCTAACATATGATTTCTTTACATGGTCTGTATTTTATTTGGATTTTGTTTTCTTATGTAATTTTCTTCTGATACGAATATCATGTATTATTATTTTAATTATTTTTCATAATCAGAATTATGTATAAGTAAGTAAATCTGTATTTTTCCCTCTTCTCTTCCTCTTTCTTTTTTTTAAATACTTATTTTTTTATTTTTATTTTTTTAATTTTATTAAATTATTCTTGTTACATCTCAATGGTTATCCCATCCCTTGTATCCTCCCATTCTTCCCTCCCTCCCATTTTCCCCTTATTCCCCTCCCCTATGACTGTTCCTGAGAGGGATTACCTCCCCCTGTATATGCTCATAGGGTATCAAGTCTCTTCTTGGTGACCTGCTGTCATTCCTCTGAGTGCCACTAGGTCTCCCCCTCCAGGGGACATAGTCAAATGTGAGGCACCAGTATGAGAAAGTCATATCCCACTCTCCACTCAAGTGTGGAGACTGTTCTGACCATTGGCTAGATCTGGGTAGGGGTTTAAATTTTACCGCCTGTATTGTCCTTGGCTGGTGCCTTAGTTTAAGCGGGACCCCTTGGCCCAAATCTGCCTATCATAATGTTCTACTTGTAGGTTTCTAGGACCCACTGGATCCTTCTGCTTTGCTATTCTCACATGGTTCTCTCATCTAGAGTCCCAATAGGATGTCCTCCCCTCTGTCCCAGTTTCTAATATCCAAGATATATAAAGAACTCAAGAAATTAAACACCACCAAACCAAATAACCCAATTGAGAAATGGGGCTTGGAACTAAACAGAGAATTCTCAACAGAAGAATATCAAATGGCTGAGAAACACTTAAAGAAATGCTCAACCTCCTTAGTCATCAGGGAAATGCAAATCAAAACAACTCTGAGATTCCATCTTACACCCATCAGAATGGCTAAGATCAAAAACTCAAGTGACACCACATGCTGGAGAGGATGTGGGGAGAGAGGAACACTCCTTCATTGCTGGTGGGAATGCAAACTAGTACAACCACTTTGGAAATCTATCTGGTGCTATCTCAGAAAACTGGGAATAGGGCTTCCTCAAGACCCAGCTATTCCACTCCTTGGAATATACCCAGAAGATGCACCAGCACATAACAAGAAAATTTGCTCAACCATGTTCATAGCAACCTTATTCATAATAGCCAGATCATGGAAACAGCCTAAATGTCCCTCAGTAGAAGAATGAATAAAGAAACTGTGGTACATATACACTATGGAATACTACTCAGCTATTAAAAACAAGGAATTCCCGAAATTTGTGGATAAATGGATTGAACTAGAGATGATCATAATGAGTGAGTTAACCCAGAAGCAGAAAGACTCAAATGGTATATACTCACTTATATCTGCATACTAGCCTAGCCCAAGGGGCATGTCCCATGAAAACCTTCTCTTCCTCTTTCTTTGCTTCTTTTCTTCTTCTTTCTTTCTTTCTTTCTTTCTTTCTTTCTTTCTTTCTTTCTTTCTTTCTTTTTTTTTTCTCCCTTGAGATGGGGCTCACTATGCAGATTTGATTAGCCTGCAAATTCTGTTCCATATTAACGGGATTAGAGGAGTGTGTGCCAAAAGATATAACCCATATTTTTTTCTTTAATTATTATTTAAAGCTTAAACAGTTAATGTTACTTATAAATATGTGTTGTGTGTGTTTTACTTGTTCACATGTGTGTGAGTGCCATGGACATGGAGGGTAGAACTTGATGTTGCGTGTCTTCTTGGACCCTCTCCACTTCACTCATTGAGGCTGAACATGGAGCTCACCAGTTCAGCTAGCCTAAGCAGTCAGATTCCTCCAAGGCTTCCTCTATGTCCTCCTGAGCACTGGGATACAGGCAACATTCATACTTGTCCAACTTCTATCTGGGGATTTAAATGATGGACTTTGTGCTAGGCCAGCAAGTGCTTTTTTCACTAAGCCATCTCTGAAGCCAAATTTCTGTTTTGTTATAAATAAATTATGTCGTGCAACAGCCAAGGGCAGATTTAATTCATTTTCACTTCCTCCATTCTTCACGACTACTCCTTTTTAGTTAATTAACTTATTTTTTGTGGTTTTCAACTTTATGCTTTAAAACATGCCATGATTTCTGCCCTAACACATTATATTCAGTTGCAAAAAAAAAATGTGTTTTACAAAATTGCTTTTTAGAAAAAAGCAAATCTTCTGAGAACAGGGCTAGAAGAAGGTAACTCAAAACCTATGAAAACTAAATGGCTAATGAAAAAATAATTAGTTCCTGATGAAATAACTTAGAACAGAGGCGAGCAGTTGAATTGCACCTAAGACTGTCAAATTGAAAACACAAAACAGTGACATTAAAACGTCATTAGAACTTTAATTCCAGTCTTTCAGGTACTGAGAGCATCTAGATGGAATGGATCTCTGAGCGAGTGTATCTGCTCTGCCTCTTTGCCTGGGAAAGAGAGTGAGTCTACAATCTGGGTATAAATGCTCAATCTAAGTTTGTTCCACATGCTTGTGGGCTCCTAGCAGTAGTCTAGTTAGGAGATGTTTTTTTATCCTCCTGCTTAAATTCTGTTGTACACTCTTACAATTCTCTTCACTGCATAAAAGTGATGGTCTATGTGATTTCCATACATCTTGTGCCCTTCTTATCCCTGAGATAACTTTTGTCATGGAACTATGCACTGGGACAATGCCATGCCATGTATGGCGCGACTCTCGGGTGGCCAGCTCTAAGTGTTATTTTGAACTCTAATTATTAAACAAACAAACACAAAGGAAAGAAGCCTACTTCCCAAACCAATTAGGTCCCATTTCCTATAACAATGCCCCCTTTACTCTCATTAGCACTGTTATTATGTTATACAACTTTAATTTTCATTCGTTTTGCTATTCAACTTACAGTTACTTCCTCTGTGTAGTGTTCTTGGCTGGCTTAATTCTATTTTCTAGTACATTCTTTATTAGGAACTTACAATGCGAGTTTTTGTATTCTTATATATGAAAACATTTACATTTGTGTTTTAATAATACCATATGCAGAAAATTACCGAGTCACGTTTATTTTTCTAATTAACACTCATAATTCCACTGATTTTACTACTTTCTTGCTGTAAGTGTGAGGGTAGGTAACTGTAACTCTACTTGTCACACACTGAATTTGGCAACCTATTATGGTCTATATCCTGGCATATATATTTACTTTGATGTCCTGATCACTAATGTTTTATCTTTAAAAACCCATATTTTCATAGACTATGCTTAAGTTTCAATCTTCTTGCCTTTTATGCCAATACAAAGACATAAAACTTTTTTTCTATCCAATATTCTTAATACATTTTTATTCACCATCAATTTTAAGTCTCATGCCTGCCTTGAAACCTTCAACCAGAGTGTATCTCTACTTCCTTCCTTCTTTTTTTCCTGTGAGGTTTATGTCATATTATAAGGAAAGTGGCTTGTTCAGGCAATCTGTAAACTTCAACACCGTTAAGTGCTTGAATGGATAATATCTTTCCACTCCACTTTGGTGGTTTTCCTTTTTCTTTCTCTTTCTTTCTTTCTTTCTTTCTTTCTTTCTTTCTTTTTTTTTTCTTTTTTGAAGAACAAGAACTTGGTGTATATAGTGGATTGGCCTAGAGCTTGTCACCCTCCTGCTGTGTCTCTGGGATGCTGGCACTCTAGGGATGCAGTTATTCTGGGTTCAGAGCTGGTTTTTACAGTGTTGCCTCTAGCCCCTGCATTAGGTATAAAACATCTTCAGTGTCTACTATGAGCCTGTTACATTTGTACATAAAGCCACAAGATCCTAATACAGAAAATGCTGAGAATTAATTACATTGTGACACAGTACTATAAATTTGTCTCTATTGGATAATTTTATTTCATCTTTGTGAGAGTGTTCTTGGTCACCCTTTTTAATTTTAGAAAAAATGTCAGAGACACTGAAATATTTTCATGTTCTGCTCTAGCCATTATCGGACCTGTGATAAAAGACATAAAAACTGGCTGATTTCATTCATTCAATTTGTCTAGTTTTTATTTAGAAACGCTCTAAAAGACATCACCTATTAGATATGGATACTGTCTACTTTCTTACTTCAGTTAGTTTTGAAGGATTCCACAGTTCATATGGAAACTTTGGAACAGGTATCGCACTGTATAGAACATGTGACTAGAAATTAAATATGTATTTGCATAAGAAAAAACCAGATTGTAACAATTTCAGCCTGCATAGATCTGATTCTAAAATCATTAAGTGATTTTTAGGGCTGTTTTGTAAGGAAATAAACATCAAACAAACATATTTAACACCCCCCTACGCCAGCACCAAAGAGCCAAAATAAGTCAGTTTTACCTAGCAACCAGGTGTTTGTATTATGTTGTTTGTTTGTTTGTTTGTTTCAAGCAAGAGCTTTCCCCAGTTTTTTATTCAATGGAATAGCCAAAAGGTGAGAAAAAAAATGTCCTTGCCAGCTTGCCATAAGCATATTGAAGCAGCAGTAACTGACATGAATGTGCTGGCCCTTTCAGCGTGGAAATCCATGCTGGGGCACAGAGAACATCAAAGGGGTCGAGGGGATAGGAGAGGTTTTGTGTCCCAACTTGTCTTATTCTCTATGTTTTAGCTGATCCCATCTGTCTCCTCCAAGAACTGAGTGTAGCTCATGCTATTGTAAGCATTGTTCCCAAGACACCTAAGTAAAGATTGAACTTGTGGCTTCTCTTCCACGTGCTAAAATAAGTCTGGTGTTAAAATAAAGTTAGATAGAAGAAAGACATTCTAGTGTGTTATTGCATAACAAAATGACTATAGACAACATTTCAGAAATATAGATGAAAGGACATTTTTACCACAGGAAAAAAGTGATAAACGTTTGAATATATATGTATGTATTTATGTATGTATATATATATATATATATCACCATTTAGCATGATATTTGTGTATGTTACTGAATCAGTTAAAAACAAATTAAGAATACATGAATAAAAATTAACAGCAGACACTTAAAATGCTTTCATGTCACTCTGTAATCCAGAATAACAAATACAATATTTTGAAATACCAACAATAAAACTGTTTGACTTTGTGCTTATTTTGTATAGAGACTTAGGTACCTAGATACAGTGAGCAACAGCCGTGGTGCAGCGTGGCTATGAAGCTGGAGATTGCAGCAGTATGGGGAAGATGCCAAGTGCAGGCACTGAGAAACAACAAATAATAGTTTGCAACGTGACAGCTAAGCTTCTGCCGCAATGGGCAGCTTCTACTGATGTCACGGGTAGGTGTATGCTCAGATTTCCGGTAGTTGCTTACTTTCTCCTTATTTAAATCCTAAGAGTTCTCATTTCTGTGTGATGAACAGGAACCACATCCCACACTTTGTTGATTATTTCGGGGTGTGGTGAACATCTCATATAGCTCTCCACACTGTGACCTAGATCTTGAATAAGAAATTAGCGTATACTGAACTGAGACATAGCCAGTCATTGACTCTTTGGCATGGTTTTAGAAGAGAACAGTTGATGCATTTTGATAGCTCCTTCTGAGGCTTACTCATATTCTAAGAGAGGAGTTTCCTGTAAGTTCTAATGTTAATTAAACTATATGCACACGCTGCTGTTCCTTTTTGATTTATTTGCAATCCTTGAATGTACTCAAATATTTTAATATTTTCGTCCCAGCCCAAGGATGGATTGAAATGGACATTTAATATTTTTTCAAAATTAAGCAAAACAGAAGTTAAATTGCTTTTGTGCCCTGAGAACAGCCTAGCTTTGTTCATTATTGTAAAGGAGGAAGTACAAGCAATTTGATTGCTCTTTAACCTTTTACTATATTGACAATCTGTTACTGCCTAGCATCAATCCCATTCTTCTCAGAAGGTGGTTTGACATTTTTGAGGTATTTTCAATCTAGGGAGATAAATCTGAGTCTCCATCTGGATTGACCAGATGAGGCTCCCTTTAGAGCCAATTAACACTTTACCGATGGGGTCACCTCTGCACTGTTGGAGGTGTTTTGCACCTCCAGGGCGACCATAAACGGCCTTCACAATGCCTCCAGATGCTGCAGGATTGGAAACCAATCAATCTTGTATTTAACTGGTTAGCACACCTACCCTAGGGTCCTAGAAGACACACCAAGTTACGTCTATGACTTTCCAAGCAGGACTCTTTGAATATTCTTTTGTCAGCCCCTTAATGGATTGATAAAGACAGAAAAAGGTTCATGGCACGACAAATGTAATCGAGATTGGAAGGCAAGGCATAAATCCCGCTACTTCTTGAGTAGTTAGACGAGAGATTTCTAAAGAGCCTTGGTCATGGAAACCGAATGGACAAAAACTATACAGAATGCTATCAAGTTCTCAGAGTAAGGACGGTGCTACGCATGACACACCTGTGAAAATAGCAAAAGCAGAGCCTGGACACTCTGGTACCATGAGGGGCTGCCTTGGGCATCCCTCTGTGGTATCCTGGCCTTTATCCGGGTTGTCTGAGGTTATTTGTGTAGCGATTCCGTTTAGGTTCACAGATTTCCTAGGCTTCCTACACAGGCATCTCATTTAATGAAGCAGTCCCCTGAACTCTGCGTTAGCTGGGAAAGAATGTAAATTAAATATTCTTTAGTCGTGAGGTTGGGAGGGGTGGCAAGTGAAGGGGAAATAAAGAAAAACAAGCATGGGCGGGAGGGGGCCGGGTGGGGAGGTCAGGGAAGGCGAGGAGCTTTCTCAGGTGGCTGGATAAGTAGCTCAGCCTTTGTGTAGACAGTCTGCCTGTGGGACAGAGCTCCGAGACAGAAGATGACAGTCTGGAGGAAGAAAGCAAGACAGTAATTGTGGGATGCGTGCGATTAGTGTGGTAGCCCGAGAAATTAAGCCGGCGTTCTGAGAATCTCTCCTTCTCTGTGGTACCTGCCGAGGGAGAGAAAAGAGCGCAGTGCACATTTCAGTGGGAGTCTACTCCCTGCCAGCTCGCCTTGATTGCTTTCTGGGTTACCTACTGCGGGGGTTCAGCAGCTCGACCTTCCTTTCAGCAGAGCTATATTGTCTTGCTCTGGAAAAAAAAAAGACAGATTAAGAATTTACAAGGATCCCTCCATCACTGGCCTCTGACAGGAACTCTCAGGGAGCTGATTTTTCATGGTTCAATTTGCCTGGGGGCCAAGATTCTTATCAAAATGTATTCTGTACGGGTAAAGAAAGATTGCGGTTTTCAGAAACATCTAACTTCCATTAAACTTTGTCATCTCCTCCCTGTCTCCTGTGTCGGTAGGTGGCATTCTTTCTGGGATATGGGACCAGAATCGTTATTCTTTGAGGATTATCTACACTGGGTTCAGGTTTATAGGTCAAGAGTAAATCCTATGATTTAAGAAGTTTATAATTATTTTTGCGGACAGTGAGCTCTATATTGTGATTGCTTAAAGTGGGAGATATTCCCAGCTTTAGCTCCGGTCCTTTCAGTTGCTTAATTTAAATATTTTAATTAAAAGCTATGATCACAGAATGATAGCTATTTAATTTCATCAAGCTGGGAACAAATGGCTTGCTTTCCTCTCTCAGTATATTATCCAATACATCACTTTAGAGGGCTCATTGAAAGAGTGGAGAAGACTTAAATTAATTTTGTTATTTGACAATTTTATACGTGTAAATAATGTAACTAGAGATCATATTAAACTCATATACCTATATATACATGGATACATATTTTTAAAAAGTTCTGATCGGGTGAGTATTACTGTCATTTCTATAGTCTCTTCTGATTGATTATAAGTAGCTTGAAATTAGAATTTTTTCTTTGTTTTGTTTATTTTCTTAGCACCCTTAATTCTATCAATATCAATAATCTAATTTTGGGGTCATAGTGGTAGGAGTTGTTACATACTGACATATGTACATACATGCATACTGACAGATGTTTCACTCTTTATTAGTACTTTAAACCCAGAGGTTATTTTTTTTAATGCTGCACATTTTATTAATAAAGAAAGTGAGAAAATGGAAATGATGTTGTTGTGATAAGGAGGGCTCTCAGATGAACTATGATGCTTCAGAAGAAGGAAGTAAAATACCACAATCGCCAGCCGAAATCGCTACTCCCTGGCACAGACACATCCGCAGCAGAAGTCCCTATGAGCGTGCTCAGGGATGCCACTGCCCACTGGCGATATTCAATGTAATTGTACGAATCAATACATTTTTAAATGTTTTCTGACTAGAAAGCCGGTAGTTTGAGGGTCACATTTTTCAGTCCGCCGTTGAAAGCATTCCGTATAAGACCCAGACAGACTGTTGTTCGGCGTACGGATATTTCATCCTCGAGGGCTTTCCACCCCTCTCTGCTTGATTATGAGATCCTTAAACAAAATCGTGTTGACTCCACTTTAATAAGTCTTTGCTAATGTCAGATCTAGGAATAGTGCTTCAAGGCAAAGGCCAAATGATGTTCCCTGTTGGCAAGCCAATAGGGATCTTTTATCTTTGTGTTCCACTCCACAAGGTACAGAAGTGAAAAGGGGCACTGGCACTGCTCCATACCTCTGAATGAATTTAATTCTAGGGACATTTGCCAATTATTCGTGATAACTTCAACTGGAGGAATTTTATTTTTAAGTTAATTATTTCCTGATATCCACTCATATTAAATGCACGGAATTTATTTAGTAGGCATTCTTTATTTTGAAAGATTTATTTATCACATATACAGTGTTCTGCCTGCATGTACACCAGAAGAAGGCACCAGATCTCATGATAGATGGTTATGAGCCACCATGTGTTTGCTGGGAATTGAACTCAGGGCCTCTGGAAGAGCAGAGGGTGCGATGCCCTTAACCACTGAGTCATCTCTCCAGCTAGTAGGCATTCTTAATGAGTTATTCTTTATTGATGAAGATCTTATCAACAGATAGGGATATCTTTCTCCTCGTAGTTTAGCAAGTAAAGCTTGAGAGACATTACTTTTTCTGTGTTCAAGTTCTCCAAGGATACTTTCTTCTATTATGATTAGATCATTTTAACTTAAAGTACCCAATCCTGTAGCTATATGTTTCTAGTAACAAATGCTTCAGTGTGTTTTTTGAGATGGAGAAAAAAATCAGGCGAATGGAGCATTAATTAAAATGTGAAATAAATTGGATGGTAAGAAGTCACATTCAGAAGACAAAATATATCAGGTAAGTACAGAGACACAAGTAACTGTAGGTTACGTCTGTCCTGCTAGAGAATCACCCCAGAAAACTTTCCAAAAATAATGGTGGAAATACGTATAAAACATGATCATTTTTGTGAAGGGAAAAAAAGGAGGGTGGAGGAGGTCTGCTGAATTGCTATCAAGACCAAAGAAAGAATGGCTATAAATTCCAAGTTAGTCAGCTGGAACAGAGAACTGTGCAGTGATACAGAGCAGGGTCAGGGGCAGCATATCACGTTGTGATGTCGCCAGTGTACAGCAGAGTGTGCTAGCATGATTAAAACTGAGTGCAAGTCTGTGTTAATATAATAGAACAGAGGGGAAACAAGAGAGCAAGCCAAGGAGCAGAAGGATGAATAAGGAAACTGGCTGTTGATAGCTTGTGCATACTGCGAGCCATGCAGGACTTTCTGATGTCTTAACTACAGGAGTCTCTGTAGAACAATGATAACAAGAGGGATAGACGTTGATGTGTAAGTGACGTCATCATCAGAACCATACTGGGCTTCAAAGAGACTCTAATCTTAGCCTGTTCATTTCTTTCCCTCCTAAGAACTTGCCAGAAATGTAGGAAACACAGAGACACTTATTCACATGAGCTTTTCTTGGGGGACCTGGAGACTAACAGACAAAGGCTTCTCAGAATTCATGGGTTGAGGGATCAAGTTGTGAAGACAAGAGCTCGGGTAGATAAGAACGTGAATGGAAATTGGCATTACGCAGCTCTAATGAGGATCTTAAGAGATGTCTAGTGCTTTGAGGGAAACACAAAGCTGTATCAACAGTTTATAAATAAAAGTGAATTTATCAAAATGTTGTTAGAACTGTCTGTGAAAGGAACAAAGCTGCTTCTTTCCTTGTTCTGGAAACTCTCTTTGTCCTCTGAGTAACTCGGGGCCCACAGATTGGGTTTGCCTAGATTGCACTAAGCAGTGTTTTGTTGCAGTTTTTATTGTACAATGAACCTCTACAATCTGGCTATTTGGAATTCCTAGAGATCATCCACATGGAAAGAGCTGGAATCAGTGTTAGTGTCTTCTTGCTCTTGTTTGCACAGTGTACGTAATCTGGTTCCTCACTGAGAATGGTGAATGGTGGGAGTGGGGCAGTAAGTACAGAAAATTCACACTGCTGTTTGGTTAAGTCTTCCCCCTTAAATGAGAACCATTAGATCTGAATCTTTCTATGTTTAAATAACAAGCGAGTATTAAATGTTTATATAGCCACAAACTAATTAGTATTAGAAATATCTGCTTTATTTCCTTTTCTCTGCAATTTAGACATCAATGGGGGAGGGAGTAGCAAGTGTTCTGTTCAGTGTAAGCAGTAAGGAGCTACCCCCTGTACTTTTCCTGAACTTTGTCACACTTAAATGGAGCTATTTCCACCGTGAACTTGTGAACGCCTCCCTTTTAGTTATTTTGACTAAAGTGGAAAGCTTAATGGAAAAAGGAAACTATCTTTCTACGACATAACAGGTTCTTTAATGGGCTATTCACACTAATCAAGTGTGGCAATTGATTATCATTCCAAGTTAACTGAAAACATTCTCAGTATAGACTCCTCAGTTAGCATCAGGGTAGCACATGTTCCTCACCTGCTCTAATATCATAGGATATTTGCCGAGGTATTCAATAAAACTTCTCGACTTCAGCTAGTCAACTCTCAGCCTGGCTTTAGTTATTCAGTGAAACTCCAGGGTATCTTGTCTTTGGTAACATCCCTCCAAAGCTGATCTGTAAGTAGATGAGTTCATACATCCTAATCTGAAACTGGCATGTGCTTGGCCAGAATGTCAGCTGAGCTGTAGCTCAGATGATTTGGAATTTCTGTATATTTGGCAAAGCAAGAGGTTTGGGTCCTTCAGAGAATCAGGACTAATGGGATATATATATATCTCCACACACATACACATACAGATGGACAGACTGATAGATGATAGATATACACCATATGGATGGTAAGAAGAATTTATTATAAGAGTAAGTTAATACGTTGTAGAAGTTGATAGGCCAATTGTAAACTATATAATGATGTGTGCGCCTGAAGGTCTTAAGAACAAAAGCTATGATATATAAGGACTGGAGAAGATGGATGGAGAGAGACAGAGACAGACAGGCAAAGGTTGGAGGGAGAGAGAGAGAGGGAGAGAGAGAGAGAGAGAGAGAGAGAGAGAGAGAGAGAGAGAGAGAG
>OU015750.1:83772422-83785277 GCA_907169655.1 Acomys percivali | reverse complement strand
GAGAGAGAGAGAGAGAGAGAGAGAGAGAGAGAGAGAGAGAGAGAGAGATTAAATATCATATCTTTAAAATAATTCTATTCAGAATCTTAATGGGTTGAAAGAGACACATTCCTTCTGATAAGGACAGTCTTTCCTCAGTCTCCTGACTCAATTGCTAGTCTAGTCCAGAAGCGCCTCAGCTTCTTAGCTGTTTACAGGTTCTGCCTGTCAGCTGCATCCTGGCCTTGTAGGAAATGAACCATTACAGAGTGGCATCTGAAATCAGCCAACCTGCTTCATCCCTGCCCACCACCTTGCCTTCTGTTGCTCTGTTTTCTCAGCTGATGTGGCTCTGCATTGTTCCTTCTAGTAAACTCCCCATGGCAACTGTACTTGGACAGCTTCTTTCTTCCACTCTCATTGGCTTTCCTTTGCTCTCCCTTCTCTCAATTCTGCAAATTTTAACTCAGAAAACATCCCTTGAGCCTCTGGGCTTATTTCCACATCTTCTTTACGTTAACATGGAGTGCAGTTATACCTTGTCTAGGTAAGACAAGTGAACTTTAGTGTGCATAGTCTATCTACGATTGCCAGTTTTCTTGTCCATCCCTCCACCCCTGTCCCTATTGTAAATTAGCTTATGTTCAAACTCAATATGCTCAGCCGTAAGAGCAGGAAACTGCTGAATTTGTCATGTGATACATTTAGTGTGAGTAGGGCTATTTAACATGTCTCCCTACAAAACACTCAATAAAAACAACCTTTGGTCTTTATTGAAACTACCATTATGGCAATAGACAAGACAGAAAGTCATTAAGAGTCCTTGGAAGAAGAATAAATAATGAAGATAAACCTTGTCCAGTGTTCCTGTAACCCCCTCCTCACAGGGCCGCCAAATGACTCTATTATTTGCCTCACACTAGGGGTGTGTCAGTGATGTATTTTTCACAAGTGCTTAAATACTGAGATAAAAAGTCCAGTGTGAGTGTCAGAGGTGGAACTGAAACATAAGGCTCTACTGCTTGCCAGCTTTCACCGAAGATAAATAGTTTTGCTTTGTAATAACAAAAGATTCCCAAATCCCCACGTCAGCTCCTTAAACCTCAGGAAATTGATCTCAAGAACGCTCCAGAGTAGAGCCTACAAAGTCTGATGGCTGGTGAGTGGTGGTTCTTCTAATGCAAAGACAAAGTGTGTCAAAACACCGCACTGCTAGCCACGTCTTATAACATAGCTAATTCGACTTTAGGATCCAGTCATAACTGGTTTCTGTACTACCACCACCATTTATTTCAGCTCCCACAACAAATAGAAATATTTGCTATTCACATTGGCTTTGTCAAATACAACAGAAAAATTGATGCTCCCATGGTTTATTTTCGCAAACCACAAGGCAGCTACTTGATAGAATTTTCTATTTGCTTTACCCTATATGTATGTACGTATGTCTTTATACATAAGAGCTCAACATTGCTGAGAATAGGTAAAATCTCAGGTAAAAGATTTCCATTATTCAAATGCTCAGGATTTCTGTGGAAGTATATGCTGCAGATACAGACACATTTCTCATGTTAAGTCAAGAACTATAGAAATCAAGAAAAGTCTTGGGCTTTGGCATCATTGGAGTACAAGTACTCCTCTAACAGTGTATGTTAATCAGAGCGGCCAAAAAGCACTATACTCTCCTATGTGCATTGTGTGCTGCCATTGAAGTCTTCTTTTCTGTTTTAAGTAAGCATTGCCTCCAGGGTCATCTCTGACTTGGTGGGACTCTGTAGTTACACATAAAGTATGTGTTATAAGCCAGAAAGTTCTTCACATTAACATTTAATGATTCTATATGTGAATAACTATAAATAACTATATTTTTGATGACTGCATGTGTTTCATTCATATGACTTGCATCACTGAAAGCATGTATTACAACTGTGGTAAAAATGATCATCAGGGTTATTTTTCTTTTCTTTCTACTAAAATTTTATGACTGGTGAAGACTAGGAACAAGAAAACAATTAATGTTAAAATCAGGCCTTATTTTGTGCAAGAATTCTGAGACACTGGGTTACTTCATGTTGCTTAGCTTCAGGCTTTCAGGGTGACCTTAGAAACTGTGCACACAGTTTGATTACCACATTTTTTTTTCCCGCCAGAGCCTGCCTTTACATCCCCCAGAGTATGGAAAGGCACTGAGCCAGAGTGTTCTGAGAGCACTCACCAAGACATGCCAACAGGATGAACGTATATTCAGAGATCAAAATAGATTTCCCTTTTCTTTCTTTCTAAGAACACCATTAAAGAAAAGCCCAGTGGCTCATAAGGAATGGTGCAACCAGGCACCATATAGGGCTGCTTTGACGAATTAAACCCATATCTTTTTTTAAAATTTACTCATCTTACATCCTGATTATAGTCCCCTCTCTCATTTCCTCCTGGTCCTACCCTTCCCCCTCCTTTCCCCCTCCTCATCCTCAGCAAGTGGGAGCCTTCATCCCCTATCAACAGACCTCAGCCTATAGAGTATCATCTGGAATGCCTACATGCTCTTCCTCTGTGGCCTCGCTAGGCCGCCCTGCCAGGGGGAAGTGATCATCAAACAGGCAATGGAGTCCATGACCCAGAGACATCCCCTGCTCCCCATCTTAGGGGATCCACAAGGAGACTGAGCTGCCTGTGGACTACATCTGAGCAGGGGGTAAACCCTTGTCTTTTCCCAAAGCTTCTGAATACAGTAATCCTCGCGAGGCCCTCAGGCTCTCTTCTAACATGTTACACGCATGTTTTCTGTGTTGCAAGAGAAGTTATAACTCCATTTTATGGGGTATATATCTCTAAAGGAAAACAAAGCTGCGGATTTTGAAAACAAAATTAGGTCATGTCTTGGAGGTTATAAGATAGTAGACTTATACTGTTTTAGTCACATATATGCAACCCCTGTTCTTGTCTAATTCACCCTGTGCTCTGTATATTTATTCTAGCTAGCTTTAGGAATAACATTTTTGTAACCAGTCATTCCATTTTTGACATCTTTCTGATTATTCTGAGACCATTGAATATGTATTTTTTCCAGCAACTAGAATTTAATATAAAACTAACCTTAGGCCATTTTATTTTTCTCAGTTTTCTACAAGCCAGATGAGTAACAGCTGGATGGATCAGAATGATGTCTGCAAGAAGACTGATGAGCCGAGGAGCAAATCCTCTAGAGGCACGTTGCTTTAGTACTGCTCTCAGCACCCTGTAATTTAACCAATGCAGAGTCTTTCTCATTTAGAACACCCATTAGCAATGTGAACACATTCTGATACGAGGGCGTCATCTGGTAAACACCCCAATTATATCCTCTCCAAACCCCTAGTAGCCTGATGTAGAACTCTATATGGCTGTGGTAGAGCCAGCCACCATCTGCCCAAGTCTGAAGACACTCTTTCCCTCTTCTCATTATTTCAAAGACAAAAAAGTATGTGTTTGAGTTGTATGTGTGCATATGTGCGTGCATGCTTGGTATGCGCTAGATAGGGTCAGGTACTAGAAGGGACATCTTTTTTTTTTCACATAAAGGAATATAAAACTATTTATTGACCACTGTTCATCATTATTTACATTAAAGTAAATATACAGTTGGATGACATTCTGATGGTCCGAAGTTACTTTTCTGGCTCATTGAACCAGAATCAAATACTGAAGAGATTGATCCTACCAGGAAGGAATGAGTCAGGGTAAGGAAAAGGCATGCAGGGCATAAACTGATATTAGCAAGGGTTGTTCACTTGCTTAAGTCAGCAGGTCGCAAACTGCCAACATCTCTAACCACGATTCCATCTCCACAACAAACAGATTCGACGAATCACAACCTTTCAGTACGTATTTCAACTTTCTACAGAGGAATGGTTCACCAGAGGAACCTTTATATACCCTGGCTGACCTAGAACTCGCTCGTAGACCAGACTGGCCTCTAAACCAAAGATCTATCTGCCTCCAGAGTGCTGGGATTAATAGCATGCACAACCACACTTAAGTTTTGTCATGAAACCATACTACTACTTTGTCTAATTCCATTTTCTGGAGGGGATGTGGTATGGACAAAATTTTATAAATAAACTACTGTGTTTATGTGATAATACACAAATTCTGGTGTGGTTGCTTTAAAAACTATCAAATAAATTATAGAACCCGCCCGCTTAATTGGCAAGATTATGGTTTCAGGAAAAACGTTCATGACGACAGAATCTCATCAACTTATGTTTTCATTTTTAGTTATTTTGAGTATTTAAAAAAAACAAGGCAAAATGAAAAAAAAGTTACATGTTTTATGCACACACATGCATACAAATGAAAAACCCAGAATGGTCCTTCTGTGTCCCAGTTAGAAATAAGTTCTGATTGGGTAATGACTGTAATTTCTCACCAGCATTTAAGAGAAGCTGTCTCTCAAAGCTGAGGAGATACAACACAGTGTCGAAAATTTTATTGTTAAAGGAAGCAACTACAGAAAGCTCTTATTTGCTCAATGGAATCAGTGCCTTGTGATGCAAAACAAAACTCAAAAATATCCCAACCACTGTCAATACTTTCAAAACCAGCAGAGTAAAGTCCGTTTTCATTAGAATGCTATGTTTTTCACACTAGTAATTCAAAACCCAAGGTCCAGAGTATACATATGCATATACATGTACATGTACACGTACACATACACATACATATACATATGCGTTTATACACACACACACACACACACACACACACACACACACACACACACACACGCAAACAATTATTGCACTTCATCTTCTGGACAAGAATGCCAAGTCAGCCTCATCCAAGTCCTTCCATTTTCTGGTTCCCAAGTATTATCAGCCTCTGTGAACCCCTCCACTTCAGGAAGTACTCCACCCTCCTGTCCACTACACGGCAGCCAGTACTTTTTCTACCACAAATTCTTCAGCTTTTTTACTCTTTCCATTCTGTTTCTTTCCCATTTTTTTGCAATGTAGTTTTGTTGGAGGCCATTTTTTTTTTAAATCGAAGGTTTGAAGAATTCACCGTTCAGATGCCCAGGACCACCTAGAAGGGACATCTTAAAATTTTAATTACTTAAAAAAATTAATACTACCACCTCTAGCCATTAATCCTGTGTTATGTTTTGATTCAGAGAAAGTCACTAAACACTGATTTTTACAAGCATCAAGTAATGAATGAGTTAATTTTTTCATTCTTTCTTTCTTTACTATTAGAAACTGGTTTATTGTGTGATCTACATGTGTCTCTTGTGAATTTTCTACAAAAATAATTTTAAGTTGCAGATTTGCGAGAGCTTGGAAGATAAGAAGGAGGGCTCTTTTCCTGGACATCTTAGCACAAAAGCCCAGAGGAAGTCCGCTTCAGGCTGGTGCGTTCCCCCATCGGCTCTCTTTTACGTATTCATTTTTTAAAGTTTATCTGCACAAGCCTTTAGTGAATCTTTTCCAGTGAGCCCATGCCTCACAACTTAAAATATTGTAAGAATGTGGTCTTAAATAAAGAAACCATCCCTCATTTAAAACACAAGGATTCTAGCAGCAGAGGCAGGGAACTAACATGAGATATCCTTCAACACGAGCGCCGGAGACCACTGACGTACGTCAGCTTTCGTTTTACTCTGTTTGGAATAGGAGAGACATTATTTTGTCAACTTTAAAAATACAGTTCACTAACGGCCTGGCAGCCTTAAGACATGAGCACATCTTGGAGTTAGCTGGGCTCAATGCCGTGGGGGTGACTTGGGGTTTCCTTTCAGTGTTCCACTTCTCCTGGTTCTTCTGAAGGGAAAAGTCAAGCTTACTAAGGAATCTTGTGTGCACATTGAAACCCACTTCTTCTACTAGAAATCAATTATGAGTCATAATTTTTTTTGGGGGGGTGAGACAGGCCGAATTAAAAACACCTCCAATTAGAAAAACAACTGTAAAATAGATTTTCTCCTTAGTGTGACTTCTTTCCTGAAGGCCCAGTTTCCATTCTTTCAAACACTATTGGTTATATCCCACCTGTTTAATAAATACAGTTTAGGTATGCCAATTACTCACTGAGCATTGATCTGAGTGTCTAAACGTGTATTGCTCCGGCTTATAGTTGTATCTGGATCTGCTCCTGCTGTCACCTCTACTGTTGGATCTGATTTTTTTTTTTTTTTTTTTTTTTTGTAGTGTGAGTGACCCAGATGAGGTTCTTCTTTTTAGCTAGGATATAAATGAATGAACGTGTCCTTCACTTTCCCCTGTGTTATCTGAGGTTGGTCACAAGGCTTCTTAGTGTTATTAGGTCTCCCTTATTTTTGCCAGGCAGGTGGTTCCCTAGTTTTCAACAGAACTGAAGGCAAACTTAATCTAGTTGTCAACTGGTAGGTCATTAAAATAATTTTTGGTGATGGATCACCATGTGAATTTTGGCATGAAGGGCTGACAGGGGTCAAAGAATTCTGACATTTATGTGAAAGCAACCTTCACATTCTCAACTCCTTTGTTTTGGGAACAACTTTTCCTGGTGATCTTCTATAAAGGGGGGAAAATAGGATAGAATTGCTGACATGGCCTATTTTATCCTAGCAAAAGAAAAATGATATTTATGCAGTACTGAGCCAATTGCAAAAATACTCTCTCATCCATCAATGTAGGAGAGCAACTTACAAAACCATTTTTTATTTAGTCACTATTTGTCAAAATTCATAATAGAGGTATTTTCATGGACTAAATACTATTAGTGTTAGCACAGCATTTATTTATCACCTTAGGATTGTGTTATATCAATAAAGGTTTTCTAAGCATAAAAAATGACGAGGTGAAATGGTGTTGTAGAAATGGTCCCTAGATAAGTTCTATATGCAACACCAGCACTATGCAGGTGAAGGTAGAACCTACCCACATTTACTCAGGAAGATAACTTGGCACATGTGCCTCTCAAGTTCTGTTGGCTGCAGTTGAATGATGTGGAAACTTTGTTTTCAGAAAGGAATGTATTTTTTTTTTTAGCTACTGCATCTTTAGCAAGTATTTAAGCTAAACAAAGTAAGGGGCATTAGGGACTGTTTTCCAAGCTTCTTTGGGAGTTTATAAACATAAAATCTGAATGCCCACGCTTGCCCGGGGTTTCTTTTCTCCACTGTTTTGTATCCACTTCATTCCACCAACACAGATCATCACTAAGGCCTGAATAATTGTGGACTAGCCTGCCTTCTCTGGGCACTTAAGCCAGTGCTTCCTTGTTGGTTCTTCGGTTCAGTTATGACATCATACTCCTACAACATCTAGCCTTTCTTTAATCTTGGGCTGGATATCTGCATCCTGTTGATCCTCCTCACTGTTATTTCAATGGAAAGAAGTTGTCCTCCCTCTGCTTTTTATTTTATTCCTTAGTTTTTGATTTTTTTTTTTGTTGTTGTTGTTCAAGTCTCACTTTGTAATACAGGCTGGTCTGGAGCTCACTACAATATCCCAACCAAATCTTGAAATCGTAGCAATCCTCCTGCCTCAGGTTCTTGAATGCTGGGTTATAGACATGAGCCCTCAGGCCCCCACTCTTCTGCATCATTTTTTTTAAGAGCCTTATTTGTGTGAGTTTGAAATCAGCAAATGTGGGAGGACAAGATTAATATGGAGGAGTCACACTGGACGATAGATAATGTATCTATGCATTTCAGTAGATAAATGCATAAGTGAGACATAATATTCAGAAGAGTTTATAACCAGGAAGAAAATCACAAGTACTTTACATTTGATGTGCACTAACTAAAGTAAGAAATATTTTGAAGGAGACCAGAGGATCGATGAGGCCCAGACCTGGTAGGTAAAGCACACAAAGAGGCGCCCTACGGAAGGAAGCAGGGCACTCAGTCAACAAGCCAATCTGTATGGCCAGAACAGCTGTACCTTTAATTGTTTTATTAGCTATTTTTTTTCACAACATGAGTTCCAAAGTAATCAAATTACTTAGACAAATATAAAGAGAAGTTTTTTTTTATCCCGTTTTCTCATATTTGTTTAATTTTTGTTGGCGATAAAATAGTTCCTAACTTTCTTAACTTTTAAAATGGTGTTGTAGAGAACAGCTATCTATAATCTAGAACTGGCAAGGGATCGCATTCCTCAGATGTTGCTTTTTATGTTCTTACCGCACTTGAAATGATGTGGGTTCTAGGGGAAGCAGTTGTATTCTGGGGACAGGCTACCATCAGGACAGAGTTTTACCACACAAAATCCAGGTTCACAAGACGGAGAAAAAGTTTGGGGAGCCGGCTCACTGCATGCCCTTAGTATTTTCTGTATTCAAGAAGGCAGCTGGTAGTCCCCCGGGCAGTTTTGCTTCCTTCTTTGTAATGTATTGCTGACATGTTGTAGCTGGGGGACTGAAACGAAAACTCACAACTTTCAATTAAAAAAAAAAAACTTAAAAATTGGAAGGCCTAAATTAGAAATAGCCTCATGGTACTCTGAAGCAAATAAGAAATATTAAAACAGAATGACTTTTTTCTGCTTAGACTGTGGTAATAGTAATATGAATCAAAGTGTCCCATCTTTGTATATGACTAGAATGGGACATGTGCTTTAACAGGCTTATTCTCACATTGTTTTTTGCAAAGTTGTAAGAAATATTCTTTATATGAGAGTAAAATTGAGATAAGTAAAATGTCTAATGGGCCAAATTATTATTAATTTAAAATGAAAGTAGTTTCATTTGGTTCATGGGTTAAATAATCTACGTCATCTAGAATTCTTGCGTTAGTAAGTAGAATACTACATAAGTCTCAAGAATATTAACAGAGCAACACATTTACATAATTAATTGGATACCTACCATGTGATGGGTAGTATTCTAGACAGTAACCAAAACTGACATAATCTCATCTCTTAACTTGCATTATTGATTGTAAGTGGAATAGACAATAAACAAGTACAAGATACATGCAGTGCATATGAATACTATAAAGGAAAAGAAAAGAGGGAAGTGAGCGAAGAGCGGCCATGCCTGATGAATGGTCTCTGTCCCAGTTAGTCATGGACAGTGTCCTTTGTTCTCCATATAACACAAAGAAAAAGCCCTGGAATTATCTGAGCACTAAGATTACAGATGAAGGCCTCAGTGAGATCACACCATAATTTGCATTTTCAGAAAAAAAAAGCAAGAGGCCCACAATATTAAAGGAGAGTGACAAAGAACAGAACTAGACTAGTCAAGACCCCAAACAGATACCAGTGGAGTGTCACAAGAGCCTTACTGAGCATATAAGGGTTTGAAGTTATTCTGAGTGAGCTGAAGTCACGCAGTAGTGACAGATGCTAGACTCTTGCTGTGTAAGAAATAGACTATGAAAGTGACACATGTAAATCAAGGTCACGGTGATACTTATGGTAGAGATGAATAAAATCTCAGCCAGACTGGTAGCTTTAGACCTGATCTTAAGTGGCAGGATTCAGGACAGACTTTGAACAGTGTACCAGAGAGAAATTTTAAGTTGTGAAAACATGCTGAAAATATCATATTTGTGCACCACTTACCAAGACACATGTTTCTTTAAAAGAATACTTACACCCAACTATACCAAGCAGCAAAGGAAATGGCTGTGGTTGCTCTGAAAAGAATTGACTCTAACTGTGAGAACACAGAAACAGGGAAACTTGCCAACAAGTTACTGAGATGAATATATCTGGAAGATGGTGCCCAGTCAGGAATTATACTTCACGTCAGTGACCGTGTCCAAGTTTGGTCATGTTACTTCCTCTTAGCCCTGAATTGTAAAAGGTGATGATGTGAGGTTCCTTTATTTCATCTGTGTCTTAAGAAACTAACTGTAGCTGCCATACTCTCATTCCTTGCCTGATGGAAGAAGCAGAACATTTTCTGACAGATAACAGAACCAGTGCACAACTTTAGCATCTTCCAGAAACTGGTGTCCTATGAGTAGGAAACATACAGATGTCTGAAAAATTATTATCATATTTTTACTGTTATAGTTACTTAGACAAAGTTTCACTGGAAACACAGTTGATATTTTCAAAAATATGTAGCACTAACATCAACATTGAGGGATGATAAAAACAGACATTAGGTTGGGGGAAAATAAACATCCATGTTTTAGAGTAGCATATTTTTGATAGAATTTCTCTTGTAAATTAGGGCATATGCCTTCCAGACTGTGACTCTATGACTGGAGGTTGGAAAGCATGTTTCTACATATTCTCACTTATTTTATCTTATGTGCTGCCACAAAGGGGTGAGTTCAGTTAAGAATTCAGTACTTTTAAAGCTTAAATAAAAGCCAGTATATTAAATCCTCAAATCTAAAGGCTGACAGGGTTGAAAAATCACAGACAGGTAGAAGACACCCAGAGGCCCACCAACCTTGTCGCCTGTCCCAGCAGAAGCCACTATCATGTGCAATAATGCAATGATGGAAGAAAAAGAGAGGGAGAACAGTTTGAGCATTATGAAGAGATGTGGAATTGGAGACATGAGGTAGGACAGGAATAGCCTGTTGTAAGTAGCCTGCTCCACCACCTGAGGCCATGGTGAAGTCCCAACCAGTGCAGCCATGGAGGGCCATGTCTGAGTCTATGGTCATGCAGCATCAAGGGTCTACATTGATGTCAGTGGTTCATATTACCACTAAAGGCCATGCTGATGCTCCTGGTGTGGGGTGCTGTTAGGGGCCACATCAATATCTACAGGCTTGTGTAGAGATGACTCTGCCCCTTACTGGGTGAGGCACTCTGGAGAGCTGGCTCTGCCTTTTTCCTGCTCCCACCCTCACTCAACAGGGCCTGCACCTCACCTGTGTGACATAGTAGAGCTGGCTCTAGTGAGGTGGTGTGGCTGCAAGGAAAGGCTCTCCCCTGCTTTGTCCCTGGACACCTGTGGCAGTCAAGAGAGCTGACCCTGCTCCTTGCCAGCTGCAGCACTGGGTGAGCTTGCAGGAGAGCTAGTACTGGTGGCATGGGTGCAGAAGTGCCACAGGCCAGTCAAACTCAGTTACAACTTAAGCCCAGATCCAGGGTTTTGAGTTGGCCTGCTCCAACATCTACCTTATTTATGAACTGCAGGAGCGCATGAGAAGGCTGATCCTGTAGATTCAAAGCTGCAGCTTCCACAATGAGATGTTTTCTCTGCTTCAGTTCATTCATTTATACATATTTATTTTTTTTATTTTCACTTGGAGGGGCGAGGTTACAAGGGCAAAAGGATGATGGGGAGATGAGTGGGATTGGTGTGTATGAAGTGAAGTTCACAAAGAATCAATTAAAATTTTTAAAAAATATCTTAATGCTCTAGAAGTCAATCAGTTGAAATAAGATAGGAAAAATCCTCATTGTAACTTCTGTTAAACAATGTGCTCTACTCTGTGTGAAGATCAAAGGAAAATTGGGTGAGTGTTTTTATTGTTTCAGAAAGTTCTTTAGTAGATCAGAAATGTGGGAACTTTGAAAGAATCATTATGACATGAGATTTCAAGCCAAAGTCTTTATGGAGAGTGTCTGTCAATGGCAAGGTCTACACCCTGCCTGGCACAATGTCATTAACAACACAAAGCAGGGACTACAGTGTGCTGTACAGTCAGTGTTTGACTGTGACGATTCCGTCCATGTAGTGGCATTACATGCTGGGATCAGGGTGTGGAAGAAAAAAATTTGCCTTTTGGTTCATAGATGAATAAGTTATTTTTTTACATTATATTTTTCTTTTTTAATTTTTTAAAAATTTTTTATTAATTTATTCTTGTTACATCTCAATGGTTATCCCATCCCTTGTATCCTCCCATTCTTCCCTCCCTCCCATTTTCCCCTTATTCCCCTCCCCTATGACTGTTCCTGAGGGGGATTTCCTATAAATAGCTACATTTGAGTCTGCTGGGGAAAACATCATATTGTTCAAAGCTTCTACAGTTTGAGGCAGGTTCTATGACTGGATGGAAGCTTGTATCACATAGACTAGGCAGTTAGTGGGTGTGCAGAAAGATAATTTTAAGTCAAGAGATTTGACTGAAGTACCGATGCCCAGCTGTCTACCTAAAATGTGTTTACCCTTTCCACACTGCTGAGGTACCAATAGGAGGAAGATACTCTCCGAGGAACTATATCAGGCTTTTCCACTTTACTTTGTCAATTCCCTTCTCTTATTTTGATATGACTCATATCCTGGGAGTCATTAGTTGACCCTTCCTGAGATTTAATCTTCAAAGAAGGAGATGCCTAGCCTAAGTTTTAAGAGTAAATCTTTATTAAAAGTGAAAGTCCATACAGAAGCCAGGCATGGTGGCACATACCTTTAATCCCAGCACTTGGGAGGCAGAGGCAGGTGGTGGATCTCTGTGAGTTCAAGGCAAGCCTGGTCTACAAAGTGAAACAAACTAATTGGTTTCTGAGAATAGCACTGTTACCTTCAGGCACAGAAGTTCATTAAGATCTTGTACTTTCCAATTTACAGGCTGCTATTAGAGAGCCAGACATTGTGATGCATGCCTGGTAAATCATAACATCCGTGAAGCTGAGGTAAGATGACTGTGAATTGTGGACCATCCTGTGCACCGCCAATAAGGCAATAATAATAATAGCAACAGAGAAACATGTGCCATTCTAAGCCTCCCTCACTTGGAAGTTAAGATGTCTGAAAATGTCACCCTAGATACATACAGGAGAACAGGACACTTCCACAGTGATGCTGAGTCTAGTCAACGAAGCTGAGCTTCGTAATGGTCCACTTAAATATAAGCTAGAAGTTTCCTTCTTAGCAAACGCAATACTGCTTTTCTGCCCCCCCCCCCCCGCCCCATCCCCACTGGCCTCCTTTTCTGTCTTTCTTATTCTCTGCATTTCTGTATGAAGTAATTCTAAAGCTATCTAACAGTATTAT
>OU015750.1:83744925-83772412 GCA_907169655.1 Acomys percivali | reverse complement strand
ACACACACACACACAAACACACACGAGACCTTTACATTTCTTGCTTTCTTTGCTGTTTTCACCCTCAACATTACTTTTAAATAATCACGTTGACTTTTGTAACTATGAGAACCATAGGGCTTCGATTTATGATTTAATTAAACACAGAAGCTTATACTCTCAAGTCAGCAACTTTGGTCTGAATTGACACATAGATCCACTACGTGAAGATAGTTTGTTGTTTGTTCAAAGGAACATTCATGACTTTCAGAAAACAGTTTGAGCTTTTAACTACTTACTTTTTTTTTCTTCAAAAGATCCTGACCTTTCTGGGACTCTTCTATTCTGGGCAGAGGCCCCCTTTCTTATAAGGGCTTGTGATCAACAACTCCTTATTTTCATGGAAGTTTCCATAACTGAATGTAGCTCTGGAGCTGATGAAGGGGCATTCTCTCCATAGGGCACTGAGAATTAAGCGTTGTTGAAGAATAACTAAATACACTGCTAATGATGAGTTCTTTATGTTTAAATTGGGAGAGAGCACCCCATGCCCAATTTGCCATAAGTAAACAGAGGCACTGGGCACACGAGGATTTGTCTCTCTCAAAGGAAGCTATTAGAATCTCTTGCTGCTCTGAGTGGAAAAAAATCATTGGTCTCACAGCCAGTAGGGCAAGCCTTGTTTCAGCACCAGCCGCAATAAACACAGCACGGACACCTTGAGACAAGAATGCCAAGACTGAATACCATGTCTCCTGAAGGTATAGCTGAGACAGGGCTGTTTAAACAGTTTTTATTTTTTACCAGACACTTGTTGTTACAAATAAACCTTCATGAACTGGGGGTGACTCTGTGACAGTGTCTACCTTGGCTAGAATGGGTGCATGTTCCTCACGAAGAGTCTGATGCAAGGCTATAATTGACCCAGACAAGTGGCTGTGATGGTCCAAAATGAATGGCTGAGATTGTCCCAAACACCTCTTTTCAGGCTAGGCAAGCTGGCTGCACAGGCTCACACAGAGAACCATCTGGGAGACACTGCTCCACTGCTGGGGTTAGCTCAGTAAGGCTACCCTCAGGTCCTCTCTGGCCAACTTTCAGTATGTGAACTGAGCTGAAATCAAGAAGAAACAACCATGAGTGCAGGTGGCAGCAATAACCCTAAGACAGTGATGGTGACAAACAAAGAGGAAACGGAAATGACAGCCAGTAGTCCTGGAGGTTTGAGCTGCTTTCCACAATGCTGGGCTCCTGGACAGTGCAGCATGCATAGAGCACCTGGTGTCTGAGAGGTGTGGGCCTCAGCTTGCCAGCACAGTATGCTGTCAACCTCTTATAGGCAGCTGAAGGAGCGGTGGAAGCTTTAGCATAGTTGCCAAAACACAGAAGCAGCAGCCACATGGCGGTAGACCATAGAGCAGCCACAGACTTGGGTTCACTCATCTGGCAATGGGCACCCATAGCTGAATGATCCTGTCTGGGCCTGATTCCTGGGTGGACCCCTGGGTCCTAAGCAGTGGGTGAATTCTCTGGCTCCCACTATGGCTCCACAGTGTAGTCCCTGTTGTGGTTGTCATCCCTCATCATCCAATCAGCAGCAGCTCAGTTGTGGGGGTGAAAAAAGCAGGTGTCTAGGGCAGGGAGTCTGAGCAGAAGCAGACATAGAGATGAGTGTGTAGAGTGGCTTAAAGAAAGATGACTAGCCCCAAGGAGTCCGAGAAGGGGACTTGCAGTCCCTGGTTGCCAGAGAAGTGCAAGGACCTAGTAGTCTTCAGAGCCAAGGGTCTCTGCGGCCAAGATGAGAATGGGTTAGAGCTTGCATGGGACTATAACACTAGAGGGCATCACGTCTCACTGATTGCTTTTGCCTACTGCCCAGTACTGTGGAAAAAGAAATCCACAAGAGAGCAGCCATTGGAGAGCAGCCATTGGAGAGCAGCTTCTAATCCACCAGGGGATTTTGTGCTGATGGAGCAAATGAGGCGTCACTGCCTAGCCAGTTGTGTGCGCACAGATCGCACTGCGTCGTTTCCCTTATGGTATATGCTCTCTTATCACTCAAGACTTCATTATCTGATTCTGTAGTACCCACTGACTCCCTCAGCCTTTATGGGACAGAATGTATACCATAGGCATGTTCTGAAAATATCGTATCACCAATTACAAAAATTGCCTCTTCTCCTAACAACAGTGACAACGACAACGAAGACAAAAATGCTGTCTTTATCCTCAGAAATTTTCCTGATGTCTTATGTTTTTATAAGGCTGTTCTGCAGTGAATATGGCTTCAGGCCACAGATACTCTTGGACAGGGGTTCCTGCTTTTGCTACTATATATGACATCACTGATGCTTCCACGTTAACAGCAAATGCAGTTTATGTGGTGGATGTTAAGTGAACAGCAAGACAAATAATGTTTCCAAAATGAGTGTTTTTGGCAGGCGCCTGGACTGGACATCATTACTAGAGCAGGAAAATTTTCTCTGAGTTGCTCGGATTTTATGATAGTCTCAGTTTTTGGGTTTTTTTTTTTTTTTGTATGTGTTGAAGTAGCCTTGTCTGAGACATTGAGTGGAAACTTTGGCTCGTAAAGAATAGGAATTCTTTCCTTCACTTGTTAGATATGTTTATGAAGTAAAAATTATTTGTTGGGCTGTTAGCTTTCATTACATATAACATATAATGGAGTTAATTTGAGACATGGACTTAAATAGCACTTGGGTGATTGCCCAGGTGTGAAGAATCCTTTGGGATTAAGGTTGGATGATACAGAATTCACAATAAACTTTGTCAGCTAAAAGGGGCCTTTAATTCCTTGGGACACATTCTTAAGTCTGTTTAGTAACTATTTCACTCTGTTGATAAACACTTCAACAGATTCAAAGGTTATGCTTGAAAAACAACTCCCCAAATTTAGCACTCTTTATCTTAACAGCGATTGGCTCTATTTTAGATACGTCCAAAACAATAATTTTTACTTCTTCCCAACTTCACGGAGTATAAAGTCCCTTCATAAAAAAGCCTCTGAGGTGCAGATGCAGTTTTCATGTGAACTCTGTCTTTATTCAAGAATCAAGGAATCCCAAATGACAGTGGGGACAGAATTCAGCCTGAAGTGAAGACATACTAAATTTCTTAATGTGTGTGATTTTGTTCTCTGATTTATATCACTATATGCCCTCTGTATTCTGCTGAGAAGAAATAATTTATTATTTTGACTATGATTACTGTGTCTTTGTTTCTTGAGCACTTAAAAAAAAAACACCTTGGGACAAAATTAAAATATCATGCTGGAGACTTGTATTTTGTCAAATCCAACATTGCTTAGTTTCTATGAACTCTAAGGTCCGTGATCTTCTATGGCCATAGTTTTCAGGGGAGATAAACTATCAGGAGAGAGAAAGCAAAGAAAGTACAAGTTGTAGTGGTCCAGTGGCACGTGATTGAGTCTAACTAAGGAAAGCTTACTGGTCTGGGTGCAGAGAAGGGATGACCTTTTCTGTGGCAGGTTCAACAAAGTGTCTGTAGATAGCAGAGGAGCTGACAGAGTTCATACAGGGAGAGAAAAGGGCAAGCAGTGAAACAGAAGCAAGGATAGGAAACAGTGGGCCTCCGTAGTAACAACCGCCCTTGAGGCTACAGCAATGCTAGTGGGTGAAGCATTTAGAGAGGAGCAAGGGTTCAATCATACGCCCACCACACTTCTGATGCTTGTTTTGAAAAGACTCCTCCATAAATTGCTAACCACTGAATTCCAATGCAGAGAGCGAAGCACCGAAGTAATCGTTGATGAATCATCACAATGGCGCTCTCATTTGCTCTCAAGGAAATTTCCAGTTTGCTGTGTAGAGGAAGGTCATCCTCTTCCAAGAGACACGAGAGATGTGTGCCTGAACTGTAGCACACCTTTCTATCCATTAATGACTAAGTCTCTTTAATAGTACCTGTGTTCAGATAATCCAGAGAGATCTTGAGCTTCTATGAGAGAAAATTAAAAGTAAGACTGTAATACAAAACTGAACAGAGAGGAGCAAATTAGAGTCATTTGGGGGTGGTTATGCAAGGAACTGTTCTCTTAGCTTACTTCTGTTTTCATTATTATGATTTTTTTTCCTTGCCTGACACACATACAAAATCTAACACGTATTTGATCATTCTGCCAACAAAACTAACATCCGTGCAGTTCAGTAAAGTAGTGTACCGCTCACTTTGGCGAGATGGAGAAATGACTCGTTTGCTTAGCATGTAAATTGTTATCAGTAGAAATCTCAAATTGGACTAAACAAAAACCCTTCATGTAATTATGTTTTGCATCTGGGTACATTTGGAACATTTTGTATCATAGTTAGCCTTTTTTTTTTCTGTGCTCAAATAGTTGGGTAGGTATCATTATTGAATGAATATCAAAGGATTTGATAATATTAATTCGGTCAATAAATACTGGTAGATCCTCATATAAAAGTATTTACATGGTTTCAAGCTCTGTTACTATATTAAAAACCTCATTTTTAGAAAGTCATTATCGCCTTTAAGCCTAAATATATCTCTTTAAAATTAAAATCTTTATTCTAATTTTATCTGTGCAGTAGATAGACACTAATTATCAGATGGTTATTCTTCAAGAAGTTAATGACTTTTAACTATTTCACCTAGTTAGTTTATAACATCCCATTTCTAGATTTATCTTTAATTACTTCTACAATCAACTTAGACTTATTTTCTCTAAATGTACGTCAACCGAATGAAATTCTATTACATCAGCGTTGTGAGAATTTTACTTTACTAAAAACAACAACAACAACCACAAAAAACTCAGTTATGTTAAGTGAATATGTTTTTGTTTTAATCTCAGGTGTGGGACATGGAGCTGCTTCAGTTTGGCACCAGCTGTTAAGTGTGATTTGTCTCGTGCTCTATAAGGGGGCACGCTTTTTGATCGCTGCAGATAGTTTAGTTCCGGGGTCTCTGAAGTTGTAGAGTCCAGAGAGCCTAGAGGGCCTGCAGTGGCAGCTGCTTCCTCTGCTGCCGCCACGTTTGGTGGTTGCAGGTTGGATGGTTTGTTGGGTATTCTGACAAGGAGGATTGGACTTGCCTTTAGGAACCAATGCCTCTGACGAGCAGGAAGTAGTCTAAAGAGGTCTAAGCCCCCTTGACCCTCTAACTTCTTTTCTCACCTACCTAGTGTATTGGGGGGGCGAGGTTGGAAGAAATTGGGGTAAAGAAAGGTGGAGAAGGAGGTATAAGAACCCAATAAAGTATTGCTTCATGTTTAAGAATGTAATATTCTGCCCCTTTTGGGTTTTCCCATACCTATCAATGTACACCAACTACTGTGTTCAATTAGTTTGGTCTTGTGTTTTAGTAGCTACAAACTATGCTGATCATATTAAATTTATGTTAAATCTTGTGTTTTAAACAACCCATTTGCTCATTTGGATTTCTTTATCTGGAAGAAACATCACTGTGTGCTTTTATAACGACATACTCAGAGTTCTTTCATTCATTAAGCAGATATCTGCAGTGTTTCAGGCACAGAACATGGGAGGGATGTAAAGTCAGAATGAAAATGCATTATTTCCTAATGATGCTTTTTGTCATCAGTAATACCACTAAACATCACAATGAACAAATGCATCCTTCCTCACAGTGAAGAATGACCCGGCGCCGCATACCGTGTGGTATAATGTACTCCTTAGGGCATTTCAGAAGATGTCCCTATAATATCTTATCAGAAAATCCAATAAGCCTGCATCCTCCATCTTTCAATGAGTCGCTGATAAGAATTAAAGCACAAATCTCAGTGCCACATCACTAGATGGTTCATTCTCTTGGCTAAAACTTTTCTCCTAAACAATACGCAAAGCACACCCTCCAATCCAGACCAAATTTATTTAATAGTGCTGCCTTTCATTCTGGTTCTATTCCTTTCTCTTATCAGTCACTTGTTAAAATACTTTATCAAAAAATAAATAAAATACTTTGCCAAGTGTTTTCCTAAAGTCAAGACACACAGAACTTCACCTGTCTTAAAAAAAAAAAAAGCAGTTTAAAAATATCTCAAAGGGTACAGAACATTTTGTTCTGGAAACCTCTTGAAATTATTGGATCATCATGCATACGTAGGAAAAATTTTCATTTTTCAAGAATTGCCATTTAGTTATTTAAGGTTTTTTTTTCAATATCAACCTCTGAAATGGCTTACTTCCTTGTCTTACGATAGAAATGATTACTGTAGAGTCTGCATTCTAATAGTAGAGTCTACCACTCAATTGGCTAGAAAAAGAAAATAACAGCAAGCACCCTAATGCCTTTATGTATGATGGAGAGGAGCTCAGAAATGGGATCTAGGCTTCCTGAGGATATCAGACACACCTAGTAAGAAGAGAAGGCAGGCCAATTGATCATCAAACGAGAAATGCTTCCTATAGCTTGACAAACATATTGTGTATTTCAGACCTAACACATGATAACGGAATAGTGGGAATAGCAATGAAGTTGTAGGTATACTTAGCAAATATCAGGCAGTGTAACCAAAGTTTACATGTGGTCAAAATGATTAACATGCAATCACTCTTGTCACATCTGTGATTGGATTTGATGGTAAGCCAAAGATGGCTTTATCTTGACATGTGCCATTTTTTTTTTATCATACTGTCAGTAAAGAAGAAAGGTGGTTTGTGTTAATCAGCTTTAGCACTCTAACCCTTCAGGTAATACTTTTAAGTACTTGTCTCGATTGCATTCAGAGAAGTTTCATTGATTTGTACAGATTTTCATATTCATGAAAAATTTAAAGGTAGAATTTATTATAGAATTACCTAAGTTAAAACTTGAGCATTTAGTTGATTTTCATCATGGAAGTCCATTTTGTCTAACATGTTTGAGTTCACAGAAATTTAGAACCATGAGGTGAAAGAATACCAAATTCTTACTTTGAAACAAAAGCAGATGATATTTAATTATAAATATGCCCAAGTTCATTTTTCAAGTTATACAATTGACTACATGAATCCCAAGTTAATCATTAAAAATGTTTGACTTCTCTTTTGACCAGAGAGTTAGATAACATTTAGGATAGCAGTAGCAAAATTAATTTTCTTCATGTTGCCCATGGCAATGTAACTCTTAGTCTGTCAAGATTCAAATATATTTCTGAAATGAAACTTCTATGAGCACCAACAACTGGTGCAATCACATAGAGAGAGATTTTAAAAATGCTAATATCTTTATTTCTTTATCTAACCCCTATATGAAAATGTTCACACTTCAGATAAAGTGACTTTCTGTCTCAAATGAATATAATAATGCATGCTTATGAAAACTTTATTATAAATAGTAAAATCTATAACATATGTATGGTAGTTTTCCTTACCAGTCCGTTGGAAGACATGAATGCATGTCTATAGTGCCTACAACTACTTGGTATGTATTTGCTTTAAGAGCATTTGATGAATAATTTGTTGTGCAATAGACTAAAACAACCCTTGATTTATTCCCATTATAGTTACTTACTTATTTCTCACCCCTTTTTTTACAACAGGGTCTCAGTGTGTAGTTCAGGCTTTTTTGGTCCTCACGTTTTAATCCAGGCTGGCCTTAAACCCTCAACAATTCTTCTACTACTGCCTCCCAAGTGTTGGGATTGCAGGCAGGAGCCCCACTTGACCCCCTAGTAACCTATATCAGTGCTGTAGCAAGTAGCCTGCAAATGAAAACAGAGGAGTCTAACTGAGGTATGACCCTATGTTGTCACTTTCCATATTAAATATAGCTGGATGTAAGTAATCAAGGACTGTAGAAGCAACGAGGGCTCATCATCATAGAAGCTGGTTAGAGAAGACTGTGTTAGTTCATAACTTCATCTTTGTTCCTCCAAAATCAATTGGTGGTGTCACATGAGAAGCCTGATGCCATATCATAATAAGGACATTTACAAATCCCCAAAGATGGCTTTATCTTGACATGTGCCATTTTTTTTAATCATACTGTCAGAAAAGAAGAAAGGTGGTTTGTGTTGCCTAATTCCATCAGCCAGGACTTCATATGCCTACAGCTCTTCAGACATCCTAACTTCATGTTCACGAGACTAAGAGACACTTTGCCAGAAATTCTCTGAGAAGCCACTGGGAGTGGCTCACATACAAACTGAGAGCTGGTAAGTTCTTGAGCTGGTAAGTTGTTGAGCTTCCAGGTAGTTTGTTATGCAAAGAATAATGATTTATATAACTAACCTATCTGTTTAGATTAGAGCTTTGTGCAAAAAAATTCTCCCTATATTTAAATGAGTTAGACATGTTGAACTAAGGTTTATATAGAAAAATGTCAAATTTACATTTCATGTAGAAAATGTCTTAAGTCAACCAATAGTTTCCTAATGACTTCAATCTGTTTCTGAATAAGAATAATAATGCCATTTACAAAGGTACCATTATTGTGTAAAATTTCAATATGTTTTATGTGATGATGGATTTAAAACACAAAGGCTACTCAGCTATTTAGAAAATTTGGTCTGCATTTTTTTCATGTTATTTTAACTGTTATATCATGAATATTTCTATACATTTTTATAAACAGATACTGAATGCCTTCTTCACTCTTATGGATCCTGTTTGGCTTAGGAATTATTTCACCTTTCTTTTTCTTGGGTTATGCCAAGACCAAGCTTTGTATTATACATTAGAAAAATGGGTATTTTTTGTACTATGTCCAGTAGAACATATGTGTTGTTTCTGAAACAGGTTATGACTTTAGAATGGTTCTAAAAACAACACACACACACACACACACACACACACACACACACACACACGCCCCACAACACATACATACACATGTATATTAACACAGCTTGTATTTTGTTTTAGGAATAATCATCTGCATTTGAGTCCAAGAAAAGACATATTTGCTGTAAAACACCAAGAAACTAACTAAAACCATCAAAAATAAACACAACGAGTAACAGTTTGCCCTTTTAAAAAAACATGTTAAAAATCTGTAATGAAGACATTGGCCTGAGTGGAAAGAATAATTTGGTGTAGTCTAAAGTGGGAACCTCTTTTTCTCTTCACTTTGCCTGCTTTTGTAGTTGAAGAGAGTATGAAGGTCTGGCCTGGGCTGTGTAAAGAAAGGATCATTATCCCTAGTACCACAGACTCATTCTGCAGCATGGGAAAGGGCTAAGAAGCTGCAGATGTCTGTATCTCTCCTTCCAGGAAATGCATCCCAAGGGCTGACTCCTGAAGCACTCTATTCCCAATGTCTCTGTCTCTCGGTGTCTCTCTCTATGTGTGTTGAGTGGAAGTTAATCTATGTTGCAGAATATTTGAGTACGAATGCTTATTATAAATAATGAAACACCAATAAAGTAGAGAACTGATGGGACAGCTGTCTAATGAGATAAAGGTTAAAGGGTATCAAGCTGTGCTAGACATTTCTATTTGCTGGTGTTAAATTATTCTGTCTGCTCCAAGTACTCTTCCCACGAGAAGCTGATGCACTGTTGTTGACGGGCAGTTTATGAACGCCTAGCATGAGCTCCATGCCTATGCTTCTGGGATGTGAACTGCACGCATAATACCAGTAACAGGACTGCAGTAAAATAATATTTACAACAATCCAAACAGCTTCTTCTTCCGTATGCCCTTAACAGACTGCACAGGCTTTATTCAGTCGAACACAACTCGTTATATTGTTTGTTGACAAGACATTCTAGAATACTGTACAGATGTGAAGAAACAGACTGGTTCCTACACTGTGTTTGTTTTTTTGTTATGGACCTAGCTGGATTGGAGAAAGGCTTGCAATGTTCCCGCATCAGAGTGGGAAGAACACTGTGAGCACTATAGTGACAAATGAGGCTGAGTTTTCTATATTGATCAACCTATATTTAGTGAGTCTCAATAATAAAGTGCTATGATACAGTGTAGGGAATTACATGTTGTTTTTCTTTATTATAAAGTTTCAAAGAGTGGAGGAGACATACTATAAATCTAATAGGTGTTCCAAGTGGAGAATTTAGAGTATGTGTATGGGTGTCAAAGAAAAGGAAAGATGGCAACCTTACAGATTGAAGCTTATTTATAATAAGTGAAATGTTACTTATGTTTTAAAAAAATTTTAATTAAATTAATTGTTTGTCAAGCTAATGCATGTGCATGAAACACCTTGTTATGTATATGGGGATCAATCATAAAACATTCTTTGTTTGAGAAGTAACAATGCACCAATTGATGCAGTTTATACTTGCCTTTTCTTTCTCAATTTCTTCAAGATCTCCTCACTTCTTATATACTCAAATTTGTGCCCTCTCAACAAACAAACAAAAGAGCTCATCAAATCAAATTTTGCTCCTACACCCATAAGTTCTTAGATGCATGGCATTCCACCTAAGAACGTCTGACTTACCAAGGACTATAGCTTTAAAGAAAACCAACTGTCCTTCTAGAAGCTAACAACTGTCAATAGCTCCTTACTTATGAGTGGGACGCCATTCCTACCTCCCTTTTTCGAGTTATAATTTAGGTCATATTGAGCTTGCACACATCTTATGAATCTAACTGTAAGTTAATATGTGTAGTGCCCTGAATTGTCCAAAACATGTTATTTACTGTCTTTTGCACTTAAATACTCTTTTTTATCTCCTTTTCTGCAATGATTTTTAGGCATTGGAATGGGGTAGTGTGGTATGCCCATTTAGGGCTGAACATTCTACAGTCTCTAATTATTACCAAAAGCTGTGGGTCCCTGTGTTAATCACTATCTATTTATTGAAAAACAGAAGCTTCTCCAAGAGAATTAAAAGATGCAGTAATGTGTGAGTATGATTATAAGTCATCAGCAGTGGGTTTAAAACTATGCCCATGTATCAGAAAAACAGCAGTAGTTAGGGCCTAACTAGCTACTGTTTCTTGACATGCTAATAGTGCCAGGTATAGGATTCATCATGTTGAGTGGGATTTAAATCCAATCAGAATGTGTTTGGTTACTTCCATGACATTTGTGCCACTACTACACCAATAGATATTTCATAGATTTGGTTTGACCATTATCAGACTACAAAACATTA
Organism: Acomys percivali; assembly: GCA_907169655.1. NCBI lineage: Eukaryota > Metazoa > Chordata > Mammalia > Rodentia > Muridae > Acomys > Acomys percivali. The sequence goes on along the minus strand of OU015750.1, from coordinate 83,761,368 downwards.
TTGCATATAATAATTGTCGTTTTGTTCTGAAAATTTTCCTGCATGTAAGTGAATTCTAGGTTTCTTCACATAGTTGACAAAGCAGCTACCCCCTCCTTTTTTCCCGAGTGGCATTCTACTAATGTATATACCACAAAAATTTCATGCTCTTACTGAATAGATATTACTATTGTTTTCAGTAATTGTACATAAACCTCAGTGAGCATTCCAGTACAAGTTTGTGTGACTATATTTTCTTTTCATCTTTGTAAACAGTCAAGGCTGGATTTGCTGGGTCAGGATAGGTGAAACATTAAGAAACTACCAATTTCCTCCAGCGATTGTATCATTTTTATATGCTCACCATCAAAGAATGAGTGAGCCCAGCTGCTCTGCATTCTCCCAGCCTTTAGTGTTGTGACTTCTTTTTAATTATCCTTTTAATCTCAGCTATCCTCTCATGGGTGTAGTTGTAATTAACTTTAGCTTTATTAGTAGTTCCCTGATGACTAACAATTTTGGCATCTGCATGTGTGCTTGTTTCCTACTAAATACCACTTTTAGTGAACTTTCTGTCCAAAAATTTCCATATTCTTGTATTTTTTGTTTTCTTTTTTATTAATGTTAATATTTTTCAATTATCTTAATATTAGTCATTTTCAGATGAAATAGAATTTCTTTAACAATTTATTTACTTTCTTTTTTTTTATTTTTTGTGCATTAGTATGAATGCTTGGGATTGGAGTTACAGACAGGAGTGAGCTGCCATATGGGTGCTGGGAATTGAACCTGGGTCCTTTGGAAGAGCAGACAGTGCTCTTAACCACTGAGCCAATTCTCCAAGCCCCAGAAATAGAATTTCTTTCAGGCTAAAATTTGCTTTTCATTTTCTTCATGGCATCAATAAACAAGGAGACTTTAATTTTGTTGAAAAGACTAGTTAGTATAGTTTTTCCTGTTACAGTCATTGATATTTGTGTCTTTCAAAGAAAATATTTCTTTATCTCTAGGACACAAAGTTTTTCCATAAAAGAGTATTTCTTTTATGTTGTATATTAGATCTCAAGGGTACATTAGGTTATCCTCATAGTTAATTTTGAAGAAAGTGTTATGTCTGAATCAAAATTGCATTTTTCCATATGCAAGATTTAACATTCAACACTTCAGTGTACAACTATTGAATTATGCAATAAATTTCACCAAGATTAACTTACTTTATATGTGTTGTTTAACTTTATTTCTGTTTTTTAGTTGATTTACTCATTTTTATCCTTATGCCATATTGTACCAATTTTTACAAACTTCACAGTAAATATTTAAGGTGAGTACAACAACTGTTTTCCTCCCTTTTAAGATTGTGTAGGCAACTTGATATTTAGATAGCTTCATCATATAAATTTTAGATAAGCCTGCCAATATCTACAAATAATTATATGGGTGTATTATGAACATTTTAAAGAGAATTGGCCCCATTAATAACTATATTAGTAAAAACAATGGGAAGGCCTAAAGATCTAGCACAGTTGGAAAAGTATTTGCTGAGCAAGTGTGGGCACTGTGTTCATGTCTTCTTCACTCACGTTAAAGACAAAAGCTTCTCTTAGTGGTATGAATCTGTAATTTCTATACTGGATGGAACGAGTGGATCCTCAGGGATTGTTTAGCTAAACTGGAGGGCTTCAGGTTCAATGAGAGATCAGGTCTCAAAAATTAAGGGAGAAGGCAATGCTACTGAGAGCAGATGCTCACCTCTGCCTCCCTAAACATAGGAACACACAAACCCTATGACATCTTTATTTGATGTAGATTTCAGCTCATTAACAAAAGGATCTGGCCCTAATATAATGTAGCACAAGTTTCACAGAAAATAGGATTTGTTTGATCTGAAATGTGAGTAAATATTCTAGATTAACACCTCTTTCAACCATTTTAAATTATAATAATAAAATTGAGGAGGTGCAGCTAAGGTTTAAAAATTGTCTAACTTCTCTGCCATGGGTTCTAGCTAAAGACTTTAAGTTCCTGAGAGTCTTAATATGGTGAAACCCTCAGAATGACAGCTGAGAAAAAAAAAATAAGAGAGCATGGGCTCGTGAGCAGCTGATTGAGTACTTTGGCCAGCACCATTCAGTGTTGATTTGCTGTGAGGCTATACTTGGTGTACACATTTTAATCTGTTTTCAATGAGCACATGAAAATTTCCAAAGGAAACATTACAGAATGTCTATTTTTTTGCTTCAATTGCTAAATTTACTTATTGTATTTAAATGTGATTTTTGACACAACCTTAGAAATAGTGGAATGGAATTATTCAAAGTACTTTACTGGGTATTGGAAGACTAATTTTTCAGTGTAAGCCTAATGATGTTATTAGATATGCTTGAATTTTGCTTTGGTCCAAATTCAGAATATATTTAGCCTATCTTCAAAAGGTCTTTTGCTTTATATCAAGAGTGATAAAATATTAGATTGTTAAACTGTTTCTTTATTAGGAATGAACATCTAATGGGAATGGGATAAAATATGAAACATTAAAAATAAGACCTATTAAGGAAAATGTTAATTGTGGGGACTACTTGTGAGAAAAATTCCTCTTAGGGAGTAAAACAGATGAAGTACTAATAAATAACATTTCCAAGTAGGAAAAATCAGTTAAGATGCCAAGTCAGAAAAGAGGACCAAATAAACTTCATACTGAAAGTTGTGCTATATAATGACATTAAGTATAAATAGTTGTTATTAAGTCCTCAACCTCATCAAAAATTAGTTGATCAGAATTAAGACAACAGTACCCACAAAGAGCAGTATCATATTTACCCATTTCCAACAAGCATTCTGAGAGAGAAAGCAAGAAAATGACCTCATTTTTCAATAGCTAGAAAATCAGAAAAACAAAAAGAAAAATTTAGGAATAAATTTAACCAAGTAGATGAAAGACCTATAGGATAAAAACTATCAAAGACTGGTATTAGCAATTGAAGAAAAATAAATGAAAAAATATTCCATGCTTATAAATTTAGAAATGAATATTACTAAAATGCCCACATTACTCAACATTCTCTATACATTCAATGCAGCCTCTACAAAAATTGTAAAATTAATTTTTTACACAAGTAGAAAAAGTAACCGTAAGATCTAAAGGGAATCATAAAAGATGCTGGACACTCAAAGCCTCATAACTTGGGCAAGAAGACCAAGCTAGAGGCACCCTACTACATGACATAAAATATTTAAAGCCCATGATAAGGACAATTTCCAGTACTGGCATAATCACAGACATGCAAACTAAAGAAATAGCATAAGAAGATCATCTATTCATCCCACATATTAGTAGTTTATTGTTGGTAAAAATGACAAGAACACAAAATGATGGAATGTTCTGAATGAACAGTATTGGGACAACTGGACAACTATAGACAAAAATACTAAAATTAGACTGCATCTTATACAATAAAACATCCTTAAAAAGTAGACTAAAGACTTAAATATAATACCCCAAACCATAAAATATCTAGAAAGTAACTGAGAATGGCTCCATGACATTGGTTTGGACAAAGATTTTTGCATATGAAGTGAGGTGCAAGCAACAGGATGTAAAAATTATAATTAAAACAAGAAGCTTCTACTTCTATACAACTCAAAAACACAACAACAAACCAGGGTGGAATCACAATCAATGAAACAAAATATGTTCAAAGCATGCACTTATGAGGGTTAATGAATAACATATATAAGAAACTCAAATATTTCAAGAACAAGAAAACAAATATATAGATTTAAAAATGGGCAAAGGATCTGAACAAACATGACTTTTGTCTTGAAAATAAAATGTTTTCATACAATATATTCTGATCATAGTTTCGAATCCATAGCTTCATCCTAGATCCTCTTCACCTTCCCACCTATCCAATTCCGAGCTTTCTTTAGAAAACAAAAAGAAAGAAAACTATATGAAAAAGGAAAAATCACAGGAAACACAGACAGAAACATACACACAAATAAACAAAACCCATAAACACACAAAATGAGAAAGCATAATATTCCAGCAAAAGACTAGTAGGTTAAAAAATGTTCAAACAAAGCAATATGACACAACAGTAACAACAAAACCTCCCACAATACCACTGAGTTCATTTTGTGTTGGTCATCTACAGCTGGGCATGAGGCTTGCCTTAAGTGTGGTTTGTATGTCTAGTGAGAAAACTAATTTTTTTTCAAGAGGTTGTAGCTGGAGATAACTTTTTAGTTAGGAAGGGGAGCTCAGGTATGTTTATTTCCTGTCTCAGCACTGGAACTCCATCTTAAATCCATGAAGGCCCTGTGCCTGCCACCACAACCTTTGTGAATTCATATGTGCATCAGTCCTGTTGGGTGTGGAAGAAGACATTGTTTCCTTGGTGTCATCTATCCCTCTGGCTTTTATAATCTTTCTGTCTCTTCTGCATAATTCCATGAACCATGGGAGAAGGGATTTGATAAAGCCATCACCTTAAAGACTGAACATTCCACTGGGTGTGGTGGTACACACCTTTAATCCCAGCACTTGGGAGGCAGAGGCAGGTGGATCTCTGTGAGTTCAAGGCCAGCCTGGTCTACAAAGTGAGTGCAGGACAGCCAGAGCTGTTACACAGAGAAACCCTATCTCAAAAAAAAAAAAAAAGACTGTACATTCCAAAGTAGAGATTGTTCATTGTACAGTTGTGGGACTTGGTGTTAGTTTCCATCCACTAGACGAGGGAGTTTCTATAATGAAGGAGACAATATGGAGAAAAGAGTCGCTTGCACATGGTGAAAAGAATATAAATTTGTGCAGCTATTTGCAGAAAACAGCTTGGCAGACTCTCAATAAATGAAATGTGATCTAGTCATCTTCCTGCTGACTGCATATCTAAAGGAATTAAAATCACCACTTTAAAAAGTTTCCTTATATCTGTATTCAGAACAGTATCCTGTACAATAGCCAAGATGTAGAATGAATATAGACGTTCCTCAGTGGAGAATAAATGTAAGAAACAAGGTAAATGTACAAAATGGACTAGGATTTGGAGTAAAGAAGAAGGAATCCTGTCATTTGTGACAACATGGATAAACACAGCAGAATTACATTAAGAGGAACAAAGTGGGAACAGGGTGATAATACCACATGATCTCACTTACATAGAGAATCTAAACATTTGGGTTTAGAGAACTGCAGTCTTGGGATGCTGGTTCTCAGGAAATGGCAGCTGTCCAAAGGACTAGAATTAATATAACAGGGCAATAGATTAAAAAGACCTCTCGTAGGACAAGAGCTATAGGTATAGACACTGAGAGTTTTGAAAATTGCTTAGAAAATGGGAATTAAATATTCTTACTGGCTGGAAAGATGGCTCAGCACTTGAGTGCTAACTGCTATCACAGAGGGCACTTGTTTGGTTTCCATCCCCCATATGGTGGGGATGGAACCATATATGACTCAAGTTCCAGGGGAATCTGACATCCTTTTCTGGCTTTCATAGACTCCTGTGTGTGTGCATGTGTGCATGAGTGCATGTGGGCATGCATGCACACACCACACACACACACACACACACACACACACACACACACATACACACACACACACACACACACTATTTTTTTCTGTTTAAAAGTAAATAAAAGTAAACAAACATGCCAACTAAGATAATCAAAGTAGCTGTAGAAAATTGAATAGAGTTTTTAGAACCTCTGATTGGCTGCAGTATTAGGCTGTCCTTTTATTATTTTCTTCTGATAAACAATTATGCTTTTATTTCTTTTTTTTTTCTTTCCCGTCGTGTACGCAAATTTTTTTTGGTTTTTCGAGACAGGGTTTCTTTGTGTATTCTTAGCTGTCCTAGACTCGCTTTGTAGACCAGGCTGGCCTTGAACTCACAGCGATCCACCTGCCTCTGCCTCCCGAGTGCTGGGATTAAAGGCGTGTGCCACCACGCCCGGCTGCTTTTATTTCTTATTGATCACTGATAGTGAGTGTCCTTTTGTGAATTAGAAGACTACTGGGGCTGATTTTCACCTTGCCAGAGTTGATCAGTAAAAGACAATCTTTTAAATGGATTTTTGAAATAAAGGATATCAAAGGAAGGTGTGGCTTTGTGTTTGATATCAGGTAATGGCATGTCTTTCTAAATAAACCACATTTGCTGTATGGAAAAACAGGGTGCCCTTTCCAGCTCCCAGTGATCTGTAGTAAATGTCTAGGTTACTTGAGCATTAGAGCAAAACAACTGTAGAGAAGAGTGAACAGTTGGTAAGTGTAAGCTATTCTTTTAATGCTTAAAGTACGGGTTATAATAAAAATATGAAGTAAAATATATATACTTTCAAAGTAAATAACTTAGTATCTGTGTTGCCCGATTGGCTACTTTAAGGATAAGTCATTGTTTCTGGTCAGAAAAGTGACATTCCCACAGAACATTTAAGAGGAAGGAGTCACTCGTGCTTTCTATTGTTGATGTGGGTATATTTCCCAGTTTATATTAATTTATACCAAGGAATTATAAGTATTGGGGCTGGAAAGACAGCTCAATGGTTTAGAGTACTGGTTGCTATTGCAGAGGACCACAATTTAATTCCCATTACCCACAGAGTGGTTCAAAACCATCTATAACTCCTGTTTCATGGGATCTGATGTTCTCTTCTGGCCTTCGGCAGCAGCAGGCACTCATGTGGTGCATATATTTACATTTCTCCCATGTAACACTCATGCATGTAAAATAAAATAAATGCATCTAAAAAAGAATTAGAAATGTCATCGAGTGTACCGAGAATTTAAGGGGTGCAAAGGTAATTAGTATAGACTTTCTTTACTTGCCTAATATGCTCAAATAAAATAAATATATCACAAATTGTACCTGAATGCAATTACATCACATTTTAAGAATCTATACAATATCCAGTAGAATCAACTACTTTTATAATTTTATCACATAATGACTATTATGTCATCTAGTGGTGTGTATATATTGAGGGGATGATTGTGCCCTACTGATTACTAAGAGAATGTCTTGCTGATGTCATAAGTCAAATAGTTATGTGAGAAAGGTTTTATACAGTATCAATAAAAAACAGACGAGGCCCCAATAAAGCCCAATGGGGCCATATAAAGAATTCTGGTTTTTAGGAGCTCAAGGGTGCAGTTCAGTGTGCATTCCTTTTTCTTATAAACATTGAAATATTACAGTCAATAGTTTCTGTTCTGGCACCTTCCTCATGCAAGCTTTTCAAGAAAAAGAATAGTGATTTTTGCTTGATAGTTCACACACAATCCATCAAGAATCAAAATGGAAGAATTTTCTTAAACAACACCAACAAAATTAACATTGAGAATATGTTAAGAAACTGTAGTGGTGGGAGAAGCACCAGTGTGTGGTGATTAAGGACATGTTCTCATTGACAGAAGGGATTGGGCAAAAGTGTGCTACACCACTTTATATAGAACTTTTAAATAGGGAGTAGTTTAGTTTATTTTTAGTTTTGGTTACTCTTTCCCTACCATGTGAGTCTTAGAGATCATACTTAGGTCTCCAGGCTTGGTGACAGGTACCTTTATATGCTGTGCTATCTTGAGGGTACTACGTTAGTATATTTGCCTTCCTAGGTGAAGATACTTTTACTTAAGTAAAATCAGCAAGCACCAATTGATGCCAATTATGTCAATAATTTAAGAATCTATTTGTCCCATGATGTAATTTATGGTTATGCAAAGTAGATTCCACTGATAACATCATCATTTGGGGCTCACTGAAAGTGTGACGAAAGATCTCTATCCATGACTCTTGAATCCAAATCTGAATGTTAACAAGATCCCTGTGTGGTTTGTATGCAATGAAGGTTCAAATCTTGCCTCTACTGCCATCAAACTCTTACTTTCAACAAATCTAATCTTCATTTATAAAATGAATTACTGATAATTAACTTACACATTCTTTATTAGAAATAAAGTGGTTTTTAAAATCACTTGGTGTTGAACTAAGTCCTTTTGCATGATGACCATATAATGAGAAATTACCATTAATCCTCTGGCTAGAATACAGACACACCTTTAGTGTACATCTTTAATGCCATACAATGGCATGTAATTGAGGGACAGAAAAAGTGATGAGCCAGAGAAAGATTTGACAGAATGAATCAGAGATAGGAAACGTTCAACTCTCATAATAACAGACAGGAAAGAGAAGCTACTTAAGAGCATCTCAAAAAGAGTAGAGGGGAGGAGTGTACAGTATAGGAAGACAGTAGAGTTCATGCAGTCAATACAGTACAGTTTGTGCAGTTTAGTTCAGTGCAGGCAGTTTGGTGGAATTAAGTTCGTGGAGTTTAGAGGCAGCTTTTTTTTTTTTTTTCAAGCAGAACAATTCAGTGAGAAGCTGAGAGAAAGCAGGTTGAATCAGTCAGCTTGGAGAGGAGTTTTGAGCAGGACCAGCTGAATCAAATCAGCCAGGCAGAGTTCAGGAAGAACTGGAATGGATGAGTTTATTCAGCAGTAAATCTCAAAAGTTGAAAACATTCTAGCCCTAGGTTAAGAGACAGAGGCTGGACACTGATCCTTAACCATGTGAGCTTCCAGAAGATTAGACTGAATGGAGGCTATAAGTGTCTGGGCCTAGAAGTAGTTAGATAGAAATGCTCTGGGTTCAATCCAAGCCATGCATTACTAAAGCTTAGGAACAGCCTTCATCTCATCCCATCTTCTGAGGAAATAAAAATAGTTACAGTGTGATACTCTCCATTATGATTTAGTATTGAAATGCATAGTATATTCTTCTAAACAATGTAGTTGAATCAACACAAATATGACTGAAAAGGAAGGTATCTACAAGAAATATGTGAAGTTGGAAATTATGATTGAATAAAACATTCAAATTATTTGGTTAACATTTTAAAGAATTAAATACTTTTACAACTGTGGTTTTTATAGTGTGATAAGTGTACCATCAGTCTATGATGTCCAAAAGAGAACATAGCATTGACAGAGCACATTAGCTCACAATTGTATTACTTGATACTTTCATGACCATGTGAGATAGAATGATTTGTTACCATAATCCTCCTTTAATTTGTGCATACTAATTTGAGTGACTCACTTCAGGTCACACAACTGTTAAGCAGTTGGTCAAATTCTCTGGGTTATTTTCCTTTCTGTTTATCCCTTTCGATAGTTTTCCTATGATATTTCATTTCCTTTTGGTGTTTCCACTATGAGGCAAGAAAAGATGTTATTTATTGACGAACAAATCAGTTTAAAAGCTACATCAACTGGTGAGCCTTGCTATATACTGCCAAGCTTGCTCTTTGGGATGATGCAAATTGTGGTGTTTGCAAAGTGGAAGCCAAGTCTTGTTGCTAAGTGAAAATACTTGAAAGAATAAGAGCACCATGGTAATTCTTGTCTGTAGGGCCAGCATTTGTTGAGGCAGTGAAGAAGAATGAGCAGTTCAAGGTCAACCTTAGATACATAGCATGTTCATGATCAGCCTGGGCTAGAGTTAGTATCTTAAAAAAAAAAAGACTAGTAAGTCTCCTACTCATTTCTATAGTGTTTAGGATTTTCAATAACTATAGCTGATCCTGTAACATTGACAGGTTATGACAGCTGTGCTGAAATATCTACATCACGTGTTTCAGGTTGTGTTGCTCCTTTCACTGTGCACTCAAGTTAAGAGGTAAAATGCAAAGTGTACTCTCAAATTTTTACTTCAAACTACACTTTTGATGTAAAGGATCATGACTCTTAGATTGGCTGCATGTATTGTATCCGCTGTATTTATTACATGCAGTGACTCAGCACATCTATGTTTCCTACAGTGTAAAACTCAGAAATAAATTTATATAAAATAAAAATAATATTTGGTTGTTAGCCTGTCTTTTTGGATACAGAGAGAACTGGAACTCACACTCATTGCTTAGTACTCTAAATAAAAATGACTAGAACAGAGTTTAGACTAAATATCCACAAGTTCAAGGAACATAACGCCATTCATTCAGTTTGTTATATAAATACACATGAGCAAAAAGTCAGTTGTTCTAGGCAATAGGCTAAGTGCTTCGGGAATAAAGAGATTAACTAGAAAGAAAATAAACTTCCCTTCTTCAAAGAATTTAATATATATCTGGAGTCATTATTCAATACTGCTAAATAATTATAAACAAGAAGCTAATAAATAATTAGAAAGTGAGCCCTTAATGCACTCACATTTGGATCAACCTTCATATTTGTCCACAACCTGCCATTCCTTCTACCGCCTCTGACCTTGTGTATTCCTATGGAGTTATATATCATGCAACAACAGAGAGAATTCTGGAAAGTGTGCTGTTAGGTGATTTCATGACTGTGTGAACATCATACAGTAGACTACAGGAACTTGGGTTGTTTGACCTACTGCATAGCTCAGCTATATGAGAGCACTGCTGGCCAAGCAATTTACACTGGCTGAAATGTCATCCTGTGCCATATGATTCTAGCTTGGGCCAGTAGTCTACCACCATACTGGGTCACTGCAGAAATGCAATAAAACAGACTATATCACTCAAAAAATTGTTAATTACTTGAGCAATCATTTTCAATACAGGAAATATTCCATATATATAGTGAAAATATTCTTTACTGGCTCCATGTATTGAAATTTTATCATTCGGTGCAGGATAAATGAAACATTATTATTATTGGTGAGAACTTAAAACTGTTAGATGTATCTATGAAACAACAGTTAAAAATCAACAAAATGTTAAATAAATTAAAAGAAACTTTTACATGACAAATAATAAAAATACTATCCAAATAATTTAAAAAAGAACATAATATCACATTTGAACAAAATAAATATAAGCATTTACATAACATAATGCAAAAAGTAGAAATTGGATTTTAGTCTAGTTCTAACATTATAAGTTTGTTTTTATGCTTGTACTTACAATATTGAAATTACATTTAAGTACTGATTTTACTTAAATTTTTAGATTTACTTATTTTGTGTGCATAAGTGATTTGCCTTCATGTATATATTGCACCACATGCATGTCCACAGATGCCAAACTAATTTCTAGGGATGGTGAGATCATGGAAATGTCACTTGACTAAACTAGACTATTTTCTAACTGCATTCCAAATACTCATCCTTAGACCCACAGATAAATGTAGCTCCCAGCCCTTAACAAAGAGGCTTCTCTGTGTAGCAGACAGAGATCGCTACAGAAAACTGTCACTGGCCAAAGTACATCTGGTCACAGAGTGTTCATCCCTCGTGGACACATCTATGATACAGTTACTGCACTTAAGGCTGTGGAACATGGTGGAAAAAGGAATTAGGAAGTCTGTCGTGAGAGTCCTTTCACAGAAATGAAAAGAAAGTTTTACTCATGATATCTCAACAATATGGCTGCCTATGCAAGATCCAAATAAGAATACCAACAGATATAACATTACGAAAGAGGCAAATCTCACAGGGTCCCATCCTGAGACAAAGAACTCCAGGCAACTAAAGGATGCTGAAAGAGAAACAGACAGAGATCAAGAAAGACAGTGTGTGTGTGTGTGTGTGTGTGTGTGTGTGTGTGTGTGTGTGTGTGCGCACACACGCCCCCTCATGGAGCAGCATCCTGACTGGTTATTCAATACCAAGTGGTCATCTCTGGAGTTACATAAAGAAAATTAACATTATGTGGACTGAGCAGTTTTGTATTTATATGTTACACAATTTAAATAAAATAGTCTGGGAATTTGAAAGGGAACAGAGTTGGGGTGGAAGGAAGCACAGAAGGAGTTGGAGGGAGGAATGGGAATGGAGGAAATGATATAAATACATTTTAATAAAAGTAGGAATAAAATAATACATTAATTAGTCTTTTATTTAAAATAATATAAATCCTGCTGATCTAAATGTATGTGCCTTTTGCTAGGTCTTCATTTGGTATGTATAAAGAGTTTCTGATTGAATATATCAGAATTATACATTTTAAAAGGGGACATGTGTATATACATATATTCATGTGAAAATGCACATCTCATTTATCTGTAAATGCTGAAGCCAACAGAATATACCATTGAAATCCTGAAGTATGGTCCGTACTTTTCCTCTGTCCTCCTTACAGGCTCATGATCTAGCAGAAAGGACCCCTTTTCCCAGTTATTCATTATTCTCAGAATATATACAAAATGCGTAGTACAAATGATAGCATTTTCTAAATAGAATATACATGTACATATACACACACATACATGTACATGTGTATGTATGAGTGCATACATATGTATATACACCCTTTTTGATCATTATAATTGCATTATGATTATTAGAAAGATTTGTATTTAAGCTGCAGCAGAAGGAGTGATGAAAAGAACACTGCTATAAAAGCAAATAAGATCACAACAAAATGATAATAACTTTCTTTCTGGCGAGATATACTATTTGTAAATGCAGCTGGATCGATATAAGAGCGAAAAAATGTGACCCTTTGGTATCTTAAGATTACCTTCTTCACTGTGTTACAAATGTAATTCATATGATTTAGATGACTTTCATATATTATGTTTCAAATTAAAAGATGTGTCTACATGTCACTTTCAAAATTTGCTCTCGTTCCAATTTAACCGTCCTTGGGAGGCCGTTGTTGACCCACCCTTCCCCGATGGCATCCTTTCTTTTCTGTCCTCTTGGACCCTTTCATCATGTGTATGTCAACAGGTTTTGAAAAGAGTCACTTAATTCAGTTGATTATGTGAAAAGGGAATTGGTCAAGTCAGCTGTGAGAGTTCTACAGACCGAGGATCCTGCTGGCTGGCTGGCTGGCTGGCTGGCTGGCTCACTTACTGAGTGTTTGCTTTGGCATTATTTAGACACAGCCTCTGCTGCTTTGACCTCTTCTCTCATTATTGAGCCTGCTTTTATTGCTTTTGCGTTATCTTTCTTGGCTTTCATCTAGCTCCTTCTTTCTGTGTTGGATTGCTTAAACAGTCCTATCTTTAAACACACTCTTCAATTGATCTATATGATACGTGTTCTAATTGGTTTAGCACAAAGTCTATAGGCTATTTATCTTGATACCATAGTCTGTGCTCAAGTAACCCAAGCTAAAGTTTGAATTGGAATAAGATTCAAGGCTGTGTATACAAACTTATTTATTTTTAATATCTCAGCCAAATTTAGATATTCATAGAAACACATGCATGGCAAGCGAGAGAAAATAAGGTCAATCATCAATTTTTGTGGTTCTAATACCTTAATGACTTCCCCCTCCTCTTTACTGAGCTGCTATGAGATGCCTATTAGATCAAAGCAGGGGCCCACTTGGCCATTTTTCCTGTTTGCGTTCTAAGGGAACAAAGGCAGAAAAAGTTAGCCAAAGAAAAAAGGCCTAAGAAGTCCTCAGGTGCAATTCACCTTAAATCTTGAAGAGGCATTCCAACACTTCAGAATACCACATTTTCCCATTGAAGTCATGATCCTGTATTTTCTCCTGACGTCTTCACCAAACCCTTCCTTTTTGACGTACATCAGATGACCTCTCAAAACAGTGACAGAAAAATTGATCTAGAATTAAGCATCCAAAGAGACAAACAGCGCTACCCCAACTGAGGTGTGCAGTTAAGAGCCCTTGAGGCTTTGCCACAGGACCTGAGTGTGCTTCCCAGCACCCACGTTTGGTGCTTCATGACTTCTGTCACTCCAGCTCTAGGGCATCCAGTGCCCTCTTCTGGCCTTCACAGGCCCCTGTGTTAACCTGGCAGGACACACAGGCACGTGCAAACACGTAACTAAAAATAAAATACATCTTTAAAATCACATTTCCTACTAATACTTCAGATTCCTCTGATAAACAAAGGGCTTGTGCATGTCCTTCCAGCAGACAGATGGGTGAAAGTCACATTTCTTTTTGTTGTTGTTCTTTTGTTTGTTTGTTTGTTTGTTTGTTTGTTTTTTGAGACAGGGTTTCTCTCTGGAACAGAGCCCTGACTGTCCTGGACTCACTTTGTAGGCCAGGCTGGCCTCGGACTCACGGAGATCCACCTGCTTCTGCTTCCCAGGCACTAGGATTAAAGGTGTGCACCACCACTGCCCAGCTCAAAACATATTGCTTACAAGGTCCTATAACACTATTCCCTTAGAAAGTAAACGTTTTACCATCTACACTCCATCTCCACTGTCATCAACATCCCCAGTCTGAAATATCCTTTCTGAGTGGCTGTCAACCACAGGATACCAGAGTGCTTTCCTTTGGATTTGTACAAGAAAGTTTGGAAGAGACAAAGACAGCCTGCTCTTTTTGCCTTCTTGTAAGCAGCGCTTCTTGGGTGACAATATCTATGTCAAGGGCCATATGAACATGCTGCAGCTCCCAGTATCCATGGAAGTGGCGTGCATATTTTTTTTATCCTAATCTCATCCTGCCTATGGCCATTAGTCTCTTCAAAGCAGCTTCTACAGTTTCACCAGTCCAGCACAGCTGGGTCTGCTTGATTCCTTTGAGTATTCCAGCTTGGTGGGTGAGGAACTGGACCTTCTTGTGGCACTCATGTGACTTCTCTTTTGCCTGGCACAGGTAATCAACAGGCTCTGTTCTTTCTTGAAACAGGGCCTATAATGCCTGGGTTTCAGCCTTGTGTCCTTCCAAAAGGGCAATTCTAGAAAAAGAATTATTTAGGAAGCAGAAGGGAAGCAGAGGAGTGGATAAGGGAAACCAGAAAGGATCATGGGTAAATATGACCAAAGTTCTTTATATCTGCACTTGAGTTATCTTAATGAAGCCAGTAATTTTTGTGCAATTAATATATGCAATTAAATATCAAATGGCAGAAAAAATAGCCATTTAAGTAGCCTAGCTTACAGTCAATGTCAAGAAGCACTAAAAAAGCACCATGACATCTCATACAAATGTTTACAAGGTTTGCACTCCTGACTTTTTCTCCTGAGTCACTGCAGTTGCTCCAGGAGCCTCATGCTGTCCTATTCCCATACTCAGTGCTGTGCCTCCATGCCACCCTCCTGTCAGTCAACCAGCTCATTCACTGGTATCACTCCTGTTAGGTTCCCAGCGTTGCTGGCTCTGTTTGTGCACCTGAGAGGGTGTGTGTGTTCCTGTGTGTGTTTGTAGACCTGTGAGAGTACATGTAGAGGCCAGTGATTAACATCAGGTATCTTCTGTTTATACATTTGAAGATAAGGTCTTTCTCGGTGAACCTACAACTCATGTGGCTGGCCAACAAGCCCTTGGGTATGCCCATCTCAGTGGATCTAGCCCTGGGTCTAGCTGTGGTTCTAGCACTAGCACTAGCACTATAGATGTATGCCTCTGAGAATGTTGGGAGTCTGAACTTAAATCCTAATACTTACCCAGAAAGCACTTTATCCGCTTAGCCATTTCCAGAGGCCCTAGCTGTGGTTTTGCATTGTTCCAACTCTGTAAGCAAGGTCCACCTATTAGCTTGCTTCAGGGAGAGCACTTGGCCAGCGCAGATGAAGAAGCTGCTCTGCTTGTGCAGCTCCCTGCTGCTTGTTGGCTCAGTTATTCTCCTAGTGGCGCTTGTGTGCTGCCACGGACTAGAGTTTGGAATAACAGAGCCTGAGGAACTGATGTGTTCAGGTGATGTTATCAGTAGTACCAGGGTGTGGTGAGCTGTTCTGACCTCTAGGGGTGGCAGTGCTGTGTAGCTCCATATGAGTGTACTTCCAAGGCCATTCAATATCTGAGCCAAGATACTGAGGACCCTGATCTGGGAGAAGTATGAGAGTGAGACAGCGTAATAAATCTGCACCAGAAGAGATATTTCTCTAGGTCCGGGGAGATGGTTCAGTGGGTAAGAGACCTTGCTGTGCAACCATAAACCACAGTTCAGATTTCAAGACCCATGTAACAAGTTGGGCATCCTGAGAGCACCTGAGAGCATCTGGACCTGTGGGATCCCAATCCCTCTTCTTACCTCCATTTGCAAAAAAAAAAAAAAAAAAAAAAAAATCCCATGAAATATTTAAAAAAAATCTGTGAGCACACATATGAACATACACTAATGAAGACACGTGTACACCCATAAATATATTAATTTAATTAATATTTTAAAAGAAATCTTATCATATTAGTTACATCTATTTATGGGAAATATTTACGTGATTTGTACTGAAAAGAATCAGCAACCCATGCCATAACTTTATTTACAGTATTGAATTGTTTTAGTATATTTATTCTTAAGGAAATAACACAGGAAAGTGTGTATTATCTTAATTTTGTAACTTGAATTTGATCATTATCATTTGTTTCGTATTGGCTTAAGTCTAATTGCTATCATTTTAAGAATTCAAGACCAAATGCATTCTATTTGAGTATTTCAGCCTGGTTGTCATATACAAAGTGTATGGTCCAAAAGAGTTATTGCATTTATTTTTTTCCCTAATCTGTATATTACAACACACACACACACACACACACACACACACACACACACACACACACACA
>OU015750.1:83725656-83744915 GCA_907169655.1 Acomys percivali | reverse complement strand
ACACACACACACACACACACACACACACACACACACACACACACACAGGCTTATCATAAATTATCATAAAAAAGGTACATTAAACTTAGTCTGGATTGCTTATGTAATCATATTATTTTTACTTTAGATGTAAGGCCCAGGTCTCAAGTATTTTAACTTAGAGCATAAAACTTCAATGGGCTTATGCTCTGAATTTATTAGAGTCTCCTTGAGTAGTCAAGTCCCTGAACTTCTCTGCCAAAACAATCAAGGTAACGCAGTCATAATAAATACATGGATTTTCAGGTCTCATAAACAATTTACCATTTCCTAGTGAACCAAGCACTCAAGATCCTGTGAAATTTTAGTATTAGTTATCAAAAAATGAAAGAGTGCTGGAACTATTGAATCTTGACATAGTCTCTGGGTAGCACATATACTAAATGAAATTCCCTGAGAGAGTCCAAGACTGGGGTTAGAGTGGAGCCTGTGTGGTGTCTTCTAGGAGGCGCAATCACTATAGCACTGTTTTCCTCCTGCGTCTGTCCATCACCTGGTACCTCAGAGAACACAGTGTATTCTGTCAAAAGCAGAGTGATCTTTTTCTAATGGAAGAGAGGTCAGCTACAGTGCAGTACAAACTATTAACAGTAAATAAGCACTATCCATTCTGGGATAAATTCTACTCCCATCTACGGAACATTACAAAAATATCTTTCTTATAAATTTGGTGTCATTGTTGTTTTACAGAATGCAGCTTTCCCGTTGTATGTGGGTCAGCTTCCAAGAAGGTGAAACCTTTGCTTCCTCTCTCAAACAAATAGTGGAGTGTTATGTGAGCCTGTGGCTCAGGAGCTCTGTGAGCTGTGCTGAGATTTATTTTAATGAAATAAGTCATTTAATTTCAAAATGCTTTGACTTAGTATTTTATTAGTATCTGAGAAATGACAAGCAAAGATTGTCAGGGTCCATCTCTACTATGTAGCCACTTAAGGATTTTCCTTTTGTAAAATGAAGCTCACTAAGTAAATGATTCAAAGGCCATATGACTAAAAGATTGTCCTAATTTTTTCCTGAACATCGACTTTTTATCTTTCCTTTGTGGAAGCGAGGAGTAAGAAAATTCTGTGCACCCCTGAACTCAGATTTAAAACATTTAAGTGTAATAAAGGTTCAGATTTTTCATAATAACAATTGACAAATAAATTTATATCACACTATTACAGAAAGATTATTTTTAATATTTAAGTCTTTGGCTAACTAAAATTAGAAATTCCGTTAGGAATACTTCATATTCAAAGTTAGTCTTGCATCAGGTTTTTGAACTAGGTATAATAAATGATGAGCTAGGAGCAGGGAATATTGCTGTTTATTTTACTGTCTTACCTTAGAGAAGTTTAGGCTGGTAAAGCTTTTGTGATTCTAAAATGTCCTAATGTACAACTGAACCAAATTTATGCCCTGTATTTGACAGTCATAATCTTACCGTGAAGTTTCCCAGGTCACCAGAGTAGCAAGATCCCTTTTAGCTTAATCCGTTCTTCACCAACCATCACTCCTATTCTTTCCTCCTCTCCACCCCCACAGTCATCACCCAAACATGTACCAAAAGAGTCCTGGGGAAAGCTAGTACACAGTACAATGTGCTGGCATTAGCAGCTAACAGTGCTGTAAGTCTCAACGATCACCTGTAATCTCAAAAATGTGCAATCCAATATCCATAATGAACATTAAACATGAGGATGCTGCAATTCATATCAAAATGTATACTTCTCACAAATGCAGTTCATGTTCATTATCGGACAGAGAAACAAACTCAATGGGATGAGAAAGGAGTGAAGTCACTTTCTATAAGGTGGGAGCAATAATCTGTTGGCTGACCTCTGACAGGTGTTCACATACTACTTAACCAAGTTGTTGCTGATGCCCAGAGTCTACACATTTCCTGCTTCTACAAGGATTTCTCGGTTGCCCTTATTTTTGCATAGAAGGAAATTATAGTTGGGAAAAATATTGTTTGGCTTCATTCAGACTTCTAGCATCAACATGTAGTTTTCTTCCAGACACTGTGCCCACGTTCCCCCCTCCCCCCTATTATTTTCTGGCCCTGTTCCTGGTCCTAGTCTGTTCCCACATTGCTTGAGTTGGAGTGTTATCCATTAAGTTTCATATGCATTCAGTTTCTTTTGGTTGCAACTTTAATAGCTAATACATTGCACAAATTTAAGTGCCAACCATGATTTACATTTTCTACAGAAATGAAGAGAACTTGTCAGTGAATACTCCAACTTGGGGCATTCTATTAACTTTGGTTAGCTCTACATATCATAATGCAAGTAACAGAGTAAGAAATTTTTCATGACATAATTTGTGGTACTGTACAGAGATATTAATAAAAACACACTTTGCTAGGTCAAAAATTACATTTTATATAATGAAATGACATTGCTACACTGCAGTTCTTTGAGCAAGATTTAAATGCCACATTTAAAAATTATTTGTTGAGTACATAATGTATAATGCTTTTTTATTGCAGATCTAAAACCCAGCATATCCAATCTGTATTAATGAAAATAACAAGACTTGCTGCCTATGGTTAGCAGACGTTGAATTTAAGGGGCCAAAGGAAGTAGCCTGTGCTACAGGAAAAATATGTCATAATCTCTTCACCAAAGCAGATGAATATTATATGTTATAACTTATCAAGCTGCACACATAAAACTTGTGCTTTTTATTCTGTAAATATTATACAAGGAAAATATGAGATCTTTATTTAGATAACAGTACTACTAATTTTTTCAAAATGTCAGCATCTTCTACCATGTTATTTCTTTTTCATTGTTTCAGCTGCATTTGAAGCAATAACACAACAGCACGCCATGTTTTCTCACTATTTCTGTATTTTATTTCAAATAACAAATTAATGGCATTGTATCTATTATCTACTAGGTATTCCTCTCATTGCCTTTCTAGTGCTTAGAAAAACTTCAATCATTTAGTTTCTAATTTTTTTGTTTTCATATTTTTTCAGTATATCCCAGCCCTAGTCTCCCTGCCCACCTCTCCTCCGAGCCCTCCTCTACTCCTTCCAGTACTTTCATTCCACCTCCCTCTTCCTCAGATGCTCTCCTCCTCTGTTTCCTTTCAGAAAAGAGCAAGTCTCCTGGGCATTTCCACTGAACACAGCATAACGAGGTACAGTAACTCTAGCCACAGACTCTCATAGCAAGGCTGCAGGTGGCAACCTGGTAGGACAAAAAGGGTCCTAAGAGCACATAAATAGTCAGCAACACCTCCACTCCCACTGTTAAGAGTCTACAAAAACACCAAGCTAACAATGGTAACATACAAGGAGAGGCCCTAGATTGGACCAGTGCAGGCTCCGTGATTGCAGCTTCAGTCTCTGTGAGCCCCTCCCCTGCCCCATGAGCCCTGCTTTGTTGAATCTGTAGGCTGTGTTCTGGCATCCTCAATCCCTCTGGCTCTTATAATTCTTCCTCCCCATCTTCTCAGAGTCCCTAGTTTCAAGGGGAGAAACCCAATGGAGATCTCCAATTGGGGCCCTCTCTCTGCCTAATATTTGGCTGTGGCTCTCTGCATTTGCTCTTATCAGCTGCCAGTGGAAACCTCTCTGTTGACCATTGGGTCGACATTGATCTATGAGTATATATTAACTTCAATTTTTAGACAAGCAAAGTCATCTTTTACTATTTTGAAAGTACTTTCAACTCGGTCTGTTATTTAAGCTTCCCTCTCACACAGAAAATGTTTTCTGTAAACTACAAAACCAAATATTCATGCCTGATTATTCAGCCTGCAATCTTAAGCAAATGCTGGACTTTCTGGTTAAGTAATTGCTCTCAGATCTAGGGTTTTATATATTTAACTCTGATCTCTTTGTAAGTCTTTTAGAGACTTGTCCAGAAGCTCTATATTCTGAGTTTTAGAAATTTGATCAGATGATAGGCACAGAAGAGTGTCTAAGTAGTGAGGACATTCTCTGCAGAGGTTTTCAGGGTGAAGACAGAGTAGTAGTTACCTCATGCTTTCTGAGTGTTGGCAAAGGATGCTGTGGATGGCTACCACAGTGCTGATGCTGATGTTGGAGTGATATGCTGTCCTGGGTTGTTTCAAAATGTCATTGGATTAATCTCCTTGGAGCACCTGGAAAAGTCAGGTTGCTATCTTACAAACAGTAAGGCATCACAGAGAGAACAAATGATCTGGTATATTCTTGAGTCACTTTCCAGAGAACTGCAGTTATGCCACAATTGTACAGGAGTCTCATGAACAGCAGAAGTGTTTTTCTTGGAATTCTGCTCCTCTCAACCCACTCACTCCCTTCCTTTCCTGGTCCCTCAAATGAAGTGAACAGCAAAGCCTTGCCCCTGTGACATCCTGGAGTTAGTTGTTTCAGAAAAAGAGGAGCCCTGGGATTCCAACAGGAGACAAGAAAGCAGTTGGTTTGAGGGAGGAGAAAGGCTATGAACCATCCTCTCTGTTTCTTTATGTAGATTTTCCTTAAGGGAACCTAGATGCTGGAACATGTTTGATTTGGTGAGTGAGACCATGAAGTACCTAGTACAGTAGATAATTAAGCCAGAGAGAGAAGCCATCCTCTCAGTGAAAATAAATAGAACTCTGGCTAGAAGATAAGTGTGGATCAGTGTCACGGGGAGACTATGTTTTAACATAAGGAGTTGACAGCAGGGGAGGAACAGAAAGTACACGGGTATAAGAAGGAGAGCCTAATGGTTAGACTGAGTCTTGGAGAAGAGGGTATGCAGGGGCTTAAAGGGAAGACATGATATTACGAAGTGCCTGCTTTTCTAGGAACTTTATGAGCCACCGCTGGGTAGCAGTAATGGAAAACTTTCCTTTTCCTAAGATCTGGGAATGTGATTGTTGCTTTCATTCTCCTCGTGGGAATTAGCATGTGTTTGTAAGGCTTATTAGAGGTGCATGTGTGTGGGGAAGACAAAATGAAACGCTGTGTTGACAAGAGCTGTCTGTAAATGTCTACGTTTGGATTGGCTCCTCTATTCTTGGCTTCATACCTCTGGCATACTCAGCACAGGTCAGAAAAAGTTACTGAAAGGCTTAAAGCAACAATTTTTAAGCGAAAAAAAAAGCCACAAATATATTGCATTAGTTAAAATAGGAAATGATTTGCATGAAAAATTTCAGTTGCTTTCTTCTTGACTACTTCCATCCTATAATTAGATACACAGTGTTTGCAGACTGGAAGCGCTTATGCTTTTGAGACAAGGCTTCCAGCACGGGCTGGCCTGGGATTCGCTATTTAACCAAAGGATGACCTTGAACTTCTGACCATGCAGCCTTCATATCTTGAGTTCTGGAAGGAGTTTTTTTTCAGGTGGTAAGGATCAAACCAATACAATTACACCCTGAGCCCCACACAGAAAATTCCCAAGCACTCTTCTGAGACATGATGATACACAGCCAGAAAAAAAATTCACCTACTACATTTCTTTTCAAATGCAATGTCTGTTAGGTTTTTCATGAATTTGCAAGCATGTTTTTATGCAATAGAAATCTAAGCTACCAAACAGATAATTTCCATCTGGGAAGCTGCATGTTTGTTCACACAGACTTTTTGAATAGGGTAGGAAGAAAAAATATGTTTGTGTGTGTGTTTCTCCTATATTGGAGCTATGTGGATGTGTTTTTCTTTCTGTAGAAAAAAATCTCTATAATAGTTGTTATCAAACTGTTAACATTTCCCCATAGAGAGATAAATTTGGTAGAAGGATAGAACACACACACACACACACACACACACACACACACACACACACACCCCGCACCTCTTCTATTTAAAACACTGCAAATTACTGCTGACAGTAAAATTAAAATTCAAAATTCAACACGTGAGTCTGTGAACATGGATATCTTTAATTAATTCAATATGAAAATAAATCAATAACTGAAATATCACAACATATATTATAATTTCTATCCAAATATCTTAGCTAAGAGGTAGTTAAAATACATGAAAATATTTGTTAAATTGGAAAAGGTACATAAAATGAACTGGATTATCAGGACTTTAAAGTGACTATAAAGATAACGAAACATAAAATGTGTCAAATTAATTTTGCATCGATATGGATGACTGGAGTGCTGGCTGCATGGCTGATATAACTGTGATGAGACAGGAGATAGACAACTTATAAAAAATGAAAGTAAAAATTTTATGGTCTTTACGTAAAGTAACAGACAGAAAGAGACTTAGTCCTTATTTTCCCTTTTATTTGAGAGTGATCAAAATATGACAAGCCTTCTGCAATTAGTGTAAAGGACCTGCCACAGGACCTGCCACAGTCCAACATACATTGAGCCACTAGTGGGGAACAACTTAGTGTCATACTTGAGTGAGAGGCCAGGAATTTTACAGTGTATCATTCTCCTGAAATACTTAAAACTGGGAAGATACTCAGTCTATGCATTCACTAGTGTCAGTACTTTTATTATTCCTATTTAGACAGAGAAGGAAAACTCATATATAAGAAAGAGAATTTAATAAGGTTAATATGATGCAACAAACATCCCCTAAGTGTCAAGGAGGCAAGTCTGAAGTTTATAAGGAAATATATTAGATAGAAAAATATAACATGATATCAATAGTCAAATTTATAAGACCATGGATTGCTGAATATGAAATAGGAAAAAAAAATGAAGAAAACCCATTGTCTTAATTACTTTCTCATTACTCTGGTGAAGTACTTGGTGAAAGCTACTTCAAGGAGAAAAGGTTTATTTTCATGTGAAGTTCCAGAAAGACACCATCATTGTGGTGGAGAAAACATGGCAACATACAGGGCAGGCATGGTGCTGGGAGCAGGAGACTGTGCCAGTCGCCATTCACCTATACTCAGGAAGCAGAGAGAGAACAGGATGTGGAGCAAGTCTGTGCAGCCTCAAGGCCCATCCCAACTTACCCATTTCATACAGTAAATTTATTACCTCCTAAATGTTCCACAACCTTTGCAAACAGCACTACCAGCTGTTGGCCAAATATTCAAACCCAAGAACCTACAGGGGACATTTTACGTTCAAATCACAATGACTCTTATCCCTGCTGATTATAAATTCATTGATACATTTCACATTTTCTTAGTAGACAGGAACAAAGAATCATCTCTTTTTCAATTGAAAACGGAAATCACCATTGAAATATCAATTTTTAGGTCTCAGGAAGGTGATTGGACTGCCCCCCATATAAGACATAAACAGCTAGTTACAGGACAACGATGCCATGGAAAGGTAAGGCAAAAGTTAGGGAGAAATATGAACAAAGAGAAAGGTTGATATTATAATTTAGCTGTGTTCAAATAGCTATGATTTGGAATTTACAATGGCGAAAAATTATATTATAGACACCAAGACCTCTGGTCTTTGGGCTAGATAAAGCTTTGATCCAGTACCCTGGATAGCTCCGTGGCATCTCAGTAGGTTCTCCGAATGAGTTTTCTGCCTATTGTCTATATTGTTACTAAAAAGCACATTATCAGCACCATTACCATCTGAAAATGTTTAGTTTTCCCAATGAATCTGAAGAGTTGGATATTCATTACAAATCTTGGATTTGATCAAATAACTTGTCTCTGACAGATACAGTGACACAAACCGCTTATTCCAGCATTTAGGAGGAAGGTGCCAGCAGGTCTCTGAGTTTGAGGCCAGTCTGGTCCACAAAGTGAGTTCAGACCAGCTAAGTTATATAGTAGGAAACTTTGTTTTTAACAAACAAACAAACAACAACAAACAGTGTTTTGAAATTTTTGTCAGAGTTGTTGGGGAAGATAAAGAACATGTTGTCCAATTCAAGGAACAATGTACATCCTGGTATTTCTTTCATTCTTGGGTTAGAATTAAAAATCAGCTTATGGAAATGGACTCAACTTTACTCTAAATGAAAGAAATGTTACATATATTTATACTTATTTTTGTTTATCTCTTTGGGAGACATATATAGATTGAAAAGGTTTTTTAAAAAGATAAGTGTGTGCATAAAATAGAATGAATTTTATCTGTTAAGAAACTGACAATCCACATATATATAGGATCAAATACTTTTAAAACTAGTTAACTTCATATCTCGACTATATTCTGGATGTGGAAACAATTATGGAGATGTAAAATTAGGCACAAGTGTGAAGAGTAATTATAGATTTGCTATTCCCCTAAAACAAAGTTTCACAAACTGATTATTTGTTCAAAAATGTTAATAGACACAAAATACATTAAATTGATAATATGTGTTCACACACACACACATTATAGATCTAGACACATATGACATATAAAACTACTCAAAAATACTACATAATTAAATAAATGATATTTTACTAGGCACTGTGGGGCAAACCACAGGAAGATGAGGGAGGAAGATTGTTACACATTTAAGACCACCATGGAAGCCATACTGATGACCAGAACATGCAAGTAAGACCTATGTCAAACAAACAAAAACCAAATGGAAACAAAACAATATACGTCAACATATAAAGCTCATTTTACATCCATGTTACAGACATACACACACACATAGACACATACACATGAAGTGTAAATACAGATGAACATATGAACATATGAAATTTAATCCATTTACTACACATAATCATATATTTTCTAACATATATATATATATATACACACATATATATATGTAAGACAATGCACTAGAAAAAAGGATTAAATGTTTTTCAAATTTTAAATTGTGGCTGTTTGTGGTAGGTATTACATGAAATTGTTCTTTTATTAAATATGAATGATATTTTCAAGAACAGTAATCAATGAATAAATTATGAAATAAATGTTTTATAATTTGTGTTGGTAACATTTTATTAGACTTTTATTGACCATTGGGGTCATTGGCTTAAGAATGAGTGAGGAATCATGACATGGTACTGTTCATCACAGAGCTTACTGTGCATGGGAAAGACAATAAGGAACATTGGACAGAAGGTAATACCATCAATTTAATGATAACAAATTGTTATAAGCTATACTTGGGGCATGTAATAGGAAAAACAAGATTAGTGGTATGTCTGAGTTTAACTCAGAAACACATGTGTAGGAAAACAAATAAGCTCACATATATACCAACTTAAATTTACTTCATTTGAGAATTCATTTACTCTCTAATTCTTGTGCCTTCTCTCAGGCTCCTTTTCTTCTGTTGGTTTGTCTTGTCCAACTTCAATGTGATAGTTTTTATTTTAGCTTATTTTATTTTGTTATGTTCTTAGGTTAATAAATGAGTGAAAACCTGGCCACTGTTTAATCCCCAACCAGCTGGGGATGGGGATGTGTAGTGAGATCCTATGAGAAAGAAGGAGAGAGAGAGAGAGAGAGAGAGAGAGAGAGAGAGAGAGAGAGACTGTGAGATAGCTCCATGCATAAAAGTGATTGCTTTATGGTTTTAAACCAACTACTCAATTGTCCTCTGACACACACCTCCCTTACACAGAAGGACACACACACACACACACACACACACACACACACACACACACAAATACATAAATAGTAAATACATTTGAAATGAGAATTGAACAAGAGTTTGGAAACATCTCAGCTCCTTAACTCTTTCAGATAAAAAAAAAATGCAATTTCTCTGCCATATCCTCTTTCCTTATCAGTGGATGGATTCTAGAAACTACTTCTTTACTTTAGGGGATCTCTCTCTCTCTCTCTCTCTCTCTCTCTCTCTCTCTCTCTCTCTCTGTCTCTCTGTCTGTCTCTCTCTGTCTCTCTGTCTGTCTCTCTCTCTCATAGATGAATGCAACAGCAAACCCTCTCTAGGTGCAGAGCGTGTGTAGGCCAGGAGAAACAAGGCCGAGCTTTACAAGTACAGTGAAATGAGCTGCAGCAGGCTAGGGTGCATGGCTGCCATGACTGCTCACAACAGGCAGTGGTGGATCCAACCTCCCTGCTGCTGCAACTCTTTAATACAGTCCCATCTGTAAAATTATTTCTGTTGCTACTTCATAACTATAATTTTGCTACTGTTACGAATTGTAATGTAAATTTCTGATATGCAGGAGATCTGATGTGCAACCCCCAAAGGGGTCAAGACCCACAGGTTGAGAACTGATGGAATAGGGTAAGGCCTCTGAAGCTTAGCAAGGGGTCCAGGCACTTATGCAGTTTCAAAGGATGTCCAACTGTTCCTTAGTTGCAGAAACTCTGCCCGTGTGTTATGGAGCCAGTAAGGCAGAGGGTGTGGCAGCCATTATCTCTACAAGCAACTGAGGTTCAAATGGGACTCTTTGCCCCTGATCTTTAGACTCCTATGCGTACACAGAGATGAACTTGATACGCAGGAGAGCCCAAGATCATACAAAGAGATTTGAAACATTCTAGTCCTTTACAATGTTCTAGTGGCAAATGCACATTTTAGTTATACTGGACAACCCACAAGTGTGGCTACCCTTGGCTTTGATATAGCTCTTGAAAAACAAAACAGTACTACTATTTTAATATTATTTTCACCTGAATCAGAAGGCAGGGAATTACCTTCATCAGTAGATTGTTTTGTTATCAAAACAGTTTTTTTTTACTTCAGAGTGAGTATTTAAAGTAAACGTCACCGAATATTTATTTGACAACATTAATTCCTACAGTACTACTAAACCTCTCATTCCTATTCCCTAATTATTGACCCACCATGACAACAGAACATAGGAGTCACATGAAAATTTGAGAATGAAATGGGGGAAAATACTAGGACAAGCCGAAATCGGAGTATCCCAGGGAACTCACTAGACTGGAATTAGAGAGAGGACTGGGTTGGCCCTTTACTTTGAGCCAAGCTTAAATAGGGTAAACTATGTTAGAAACATAAATCATACGTGATTAGGTTAAGCCAGGGTCTTTATGATTCAAAAGTCTACAGTAAATAAGTAAGGAGAATCTTCATGTTGTAATGTAAGCAAGTCATTACTGTAAATACTGGACCATTGTTTGTAAGAGGCCATAGTCACAAGGTATTTGTCTCCTTATATATTTTCTGGCTGCCGTGTGATATTTTGTTTTGGGGAAGTTGGGGAAAGATTTTTGAAGAAAGTAGGAAAAGTTCAATAACTAGATTTAACTTGAGCTTTCTGGAAGCTGTTGAAAATTCAACTTGAATAAAAAATATAAGCCTCTGAAATTTAAGTTTTCTCATTGTTATTGCTTGAGAGGGCCCTTATTATATCTGGCCCAAAATGACTACAAGAAGAAAGGAAGTAGGAGCGAGCTTTTGATCTTAATATAAAGAGGGAGAGGAATAAAAAAAAAAAGTTCCATGCTCCTAAACTGTCCATAATAGGCAAAAACACCATTAGTCTCTTTGGGGAGATAATCTTACTAAGCTTATTAGATTCTGTTTTGCTTGTTGATTTTTAGCTGCTATGATTTTGTTTACATCCATGTGGTACCTATCTTAACCATAAATTACCCTGGAGCAGATCACTTGGGCTGTACATACAAATGTGGCCCACCATCAGTGCACTATGGCATATGAGAGTAGCTGAGTTACTCATGTGATGATGTCTCTCTTCCTATCTGATGTTTGGGTGAAAGTATGTAGTTGAAGACATCCATGATGTGATGCCCATGTATGGTACTACTTAGCCATGGGATGTCAGGGTTGCCATTTGGAGATGTGTGGATTTTTACAATGAACTATAGTTATTATGCTATCGTGGTGGATAACTATCTAGCCATACATTACGGTAGATATCTGATGCTGGCTGGAGAAGCTCTTTCACCCAGCAGAACACCACAAGTGACTTATTACTCTGGACTTGATTATATACGCTTTCATCCATTAAGCAGTAAATGTGTTATGAGATGTGGAGAAGTAAATAAGATACTTTTACTAAATCAATTATCATGTAATCTTATAGGGCGACTAATGCGAAGAAGAAGGGCAGGAAAGAGAGACGGGAGAGGAGGAGAGAAGAAAGAGGCACTAACTGAACTAACTGCTTCGTGGGTCTATTTTCATTTTATATTTTAAAAACACCAATGAAGTGCTAGGAACTCACCGTTCTGTTTTTGTAGATGAAACTGAGGTTCTAAAACATATTTACATAGGGCAACAAATTTGACAGCTTCACTTTACAGCATGGATTTACTTCGTGCCACACAAGATTCTGTCCTTCTCAGTATAACATAATGAATACAAGAGCCAGGACTTTTGGAAAAGGATACTAGGTGATGATGGCTAATGCCACGAGGGTTAGGAGATTTTGTTTCTGCTTCTAATTTTTTTCACTGTTTTATTTTGTACATGACACTTGGTTTATCACAAAAATCTCTCCATACCCTTTAAGTACTAATAATGTTTGTATCATATTCATTTGTTGGAGAACAATGAAGGAATTGACTTGAAAACAAGAAGATGGGGCAGGGAAATCAGTGTACGTAGGGCAGCTGTTTTGGTCTTGCTTCAGTTTAGCAGGGTTGGGATTGTGACAGTTCTCTCTCCCTTAACCAAAGCCTTTGCCCAGCCACTGTACTCTCTAAACTTTCTTACTGGTTGCAGCTTTGGAACTGTCATATGCTAAAACTTAAGCATAAACCATGACTCTTGGTGTTGAAAGCTGTACTGGGACAGCCAAGCAGGTCCTTAACTATCCAAGTAACGTCAGTAAATCAAACAGAAAAACCTTTTTAATAGTTTCATGAGTAACTGGTATTATGGGAAGACACCCACACAGAGAGCAGAGGTATAGGGGAAGATCAAATTCTGAAGGGTTTAATAGGGGAGTTTGCTTTTTCTGTTAGACTCCACCTGCAGCCTACGCGAGGGGGCTGATGAAGACACGGTTACAGCACCGCGTGCTTCCTTTCTGTATTGTGTGGGATCTGATAAGTTTTCAGGATCCAGTCCAGCTGTGCTCTCATCACATTGATTTAATAGCCCTTAAGAGAAACCATAAAAGTGCTTTCTGGTTAGTAGGACCCAGCTGTTTCTCATGCTATTGCATAAGACAGCAAGCTGAGTTAGCTATAGATTATTGTTAAAAATTCAGAGTTTTCCATGTCTTTTCTTTCTGTACCAAAAAGACTTAGATTACACATACAGTTTATTTAGTTACATTGTTAGTCCCAAAGGGAAAAGTCTTAAGTGGATTATCTGATTTGATCCTAATAAGCTTATTGGGCCACCCCAAAAGCATTGCGTCTAATTAACGTAGCTGTAGTAGTCATGGTATGTGTGTGTACTCAGTGGGTAATGTGAAGGATAAATGCCTGCAAAGAAGACTTTGTTTTCATTAGCAGGCAGCAGTGTAAGAAGCCAAGAAAATTATTGGCAGATTATCAGGCTTTCTGATGAGGTTATAACTGGTGGAAGTTGGTACAAAATGAGTGGCTGTGTCGATTTACAGTGGTGCTCATGTCATCTGAGCCCTTTGGTTTCTGCAAACAGAAGGGTGACTGACTGCACTACCAGGAAATCTGTTAAGTATTAAGCTAGGGCATGAAACAGCCCGTGTTGCAAACCAGACAGGAAGATCTTGGAGCCCTTGTGTATCAGGTGCTATTAGACAATGGGGTCTCCTGAAATACGGTGGGAATGTTTTCTCATCCTGTTTAAGCAGTGAAGGACATTGGCCTGGCAAGGATGGAATGCTGATTTCAGAGCCGTGATTTTAGTTCTAAGCACATTACAGTTGCTATGTTGAGGGAGTGGACTCATGGAAATGAAGTCTTATGCAAAAAAAAAAAGTTCTGAAGAATTAATATTTATTTTTGTTGACCATGTCTGACTGTGACAGCCATTATTTAAAACTGACCATATAAAGCAATTTATTGTTATAGTTGTAGGATCACAAAATCCTATATTGAAAACCGCTGAAATTAGACAGGACAGATTTGCTATTTACACTAACACTAAAAAGGATGTTTCTGGAAATAGTATTGCCTTAGAGAGCTGACATATAATTTAAACATTCATTTAAATGTAGAGCTTGGTAAGCATTTAAAATACACATGCAGATGTTTTCTTTTCTACTCATCAATGCATCCTATGGTTGGACTACATGCTTAAGAAATTCCTGTATTAGAAGTGTTATTCTCATTCATTCA
The DNA here is from genome assembly GCA_907169655.1 of Acomys percivali. NCBI lineage: Eukaryota > Metazoa > Chordata > Mammalia > Rodentia > Muridae > Acomys > Acomys percivali. The sequence goes on along the minus strand of OU015750.1, from coordinate 83,730,824 downwards.
TTGATTCATTCATTGATTCATTCATTCATTCTATTTTGGAGGTCAGGCCTGGGGACGTATTAGGGCTAGATGATGTTACGAGGATGAGGCAACCATGATTCAAATCCTGAAACTAGGAAAGAAAACCTGATCGGACCTGTTCCAGTGTTCCAGAGATGTCTGCCCTGTAAAGCCGTCCTCTATAAAGTTATGACAGCAAGAAGGTCAAGCAAGCAGACGCCCATGCCCTGCCTTTAAACTTCCCGCCTCCAGACTGTGAGAAATAAAATGTCTTTTCTTTGTAAGTTATCCAGCCTGTGGTGTTCAGTTATAGCAAAAGAAAACAGACTAAGACAATGTGGTTTCCAATAATAACACTTCTATAACCCATTTCAAACTTCATTTGATTTAAAAACATCTAAAAGTTGTATATTTCAGACTTAAGAATTCTTTTCACCACAAATCGAAGCACTGTTTTGTTTTTTTTTAAACGTTGTTCTTGGCTTATGTTAGTTGTTTTGAAAAAAATACCTGTTGAATATCTATGGGAAACCTAACCAGAACCTCACAGGCCTATTTTGGTGGTAAGAAAGCGGAGCAGTTGTATAGTGCTAGACAGTGATTGGATAATGTGCAGAACTTGCCGTGCTTTTCCTCTGGCTAAACAGACAGGCATGCTAGGGTCTATAAAAGCTACCTGCGGATAGAACTGCAGCACGCTAAATACGATAGCCAGAGGTATTTTAAGGTCACCATTTCAATAGCTGCTGTTTCTGCTCAAGTGTCACGTAAACTGGTGTTCTTCTGTAGTAAATAACATTAATTTGAGAAATCAAAGGATTAGTGGCTCGAAGAGACACCAATAACCAGTCTCTTAACTTTGCCAGACAGTCTTGTGGGAAACAGTAGGCTGTGTCAATATTTGCCATTATTACAATTCTAGCCAGTGCCCGAACGGTGAAATAGTGTTGCTTTTTCACAACGTGAGCGTGGTGAGTGCGGCACCCCTCTGCTCTGCATAGTTACAGCAGTCAAGTTTTCTTTTGCTAAAAGAAAGAGTGCAGCCCAGGCCCTCTATCTTTCCCTGGTTTGCATTCAGTCCTGGATTTAGAGTCCAGAATAAGAAAGGGCTTGGCAACCAACACTAAGCAAGTCAGAAAAATGCCAGGCTGATGCAACACAGGGTTCTCTTTCACTTGAGAATGAGCGTTTAATGTTCCCTGAGACTGTTACAGGGTAATACATTATGGCTATCTTATGAATGATGGCTTTTGAAAAGTAATGTTTGTGCTACATATTTTTCTGTGCTATTTTAGAAAATGTATTACAAGAGGCAAACAGCCAACAGCACAGACCAAGCCTCAGATGAAGTAGGACTGGTTCTGTGCAAACTGAGTTTTGGTTTGTTATTTTAGGTCAGAGGTAAAACACTGTGTCATATTGCACATGCATTTTTGGGGATGAGTGCCTGGTCAAAATGGTTCTTTATAAGAAATAATAAGTTTGTTTCCTTCTTTTCTTTGCCCCATTATGGTCAACTGAATTACTTTGAAAGCTTGGTGATTAGCATTTCTCTATTTGGTCACTTAAAAAAGGAAAAAGAAAATCAAACAAAAGGGAAGCAAACATCTGACCACACGCATGCAACTCCTGGTAACATACTGTTCTATCTGTCTCCTTCTGGCAGTACCTTCTATGGGCAGGCTCCAAACACAATATGATCATGCCAGTAGCTTATCACCGTAGAAACAGATGGCCACTAATACTGGATTGGGTTTTCACTTATCTCTGTGGTACAAGAATATTATGTGCAAGAAGAGAGTGGCTTCCTTAGTTCTTTGTAATATTAATACTCTGAGAATAATGCAGCCACATCCTGCACTGCTTACCAGGAAGGGTGCTCTTGTGTGCCCTCTTGATAGTCACTTACAAGCTTAATGTTCTGTACATTCAAGATGCCACTCATCTGTTTATATCTGCTGTTGCTTTGTTACACCATTCACTAGGTTTGTCCTGACACCCACACCCTGACAATGACCACATGCTAAATTTTCTAAGTAAGAGGTAATACTAGGTGATTAACAGTTATGAAATTCCTTTTCATTTTAGGGTTATCAGATAACACAATGTCAAAAGGAAAAAATTATAAATACTGAAAAGAATATTTGAAATTATATGAGGAAGGTAATCTAATATTCCTGGTGTGCTTATTTGAGTCTTAAGGCCATTTCAAGTTTTCATTTCTTGGTTGTTGAGTTTACCTGTGACCTGTCTGTCTGTCTGTCATCTATCTATCTATCTATCTATCTATCTATCTATCTATCTATCTATCTATCATCTATCTTTCCCCTCTGCTCTCTCATCCATCCATCCATCTATCTACCTATCTTTAGTTCAGGCTGACCTAAAATGAAACATCCTCTTACTTCAGGCTTCTGAGTGATGATATCACAGCCAAATGAACCCTGCCTCACTAGGATTTTCACTTGAAAATTAATTCTTACATGAATTTTTTTGTGTACAGTGTTTTTATAATTCTAATATGTGTAATATTGCTGTGTCAGACAATATCAGTAGTTCGTGAAGTCCACTGAGCATTTTCTGAGACATTCTGTTAGGAAGAGCCTCTACTTCCACTTAGTAGCTGATGAGTGTTTATTTTCTACTTCCACCTGGATTAATTTGATAGATAAGATTTTTTTTAGGAACTTGTTCCTTTTGTCCAATTTTTCAATTTGATTGTAGCATTATATTACTTGGGTCTTATTCATAGAGGTTATTACCCCCCTCTTTGTTTTGCTTCTGATATTTTCTTAGGGCTATCTGTGCCCTATGTGTTTACATTCCTATATTTCTTAGTAGAATTTCAGAACATTTTGTTAATTTTACCATGAAAACAGTATGGTTTAATCTTTACAGGTCATGAATTCCTGATCTGTTATTTATTATTTCCTTTCTTCTACTATATGTAATTATTTTTTGTCATAATTGGGCTATTTGAATCTCTAATTGGTTTTTAACCCTCACCCTCTCCTGGTAAAAATAAAGTTCTATTTAATCCCTCAAAAGTCTTCACCTATGCCCAGGCATTTCTATTAGTAATTTTTAAATCATTTTTATCATAGTAAAGTATTATTTGGCTCTAAATCTTTTCTAGTTTCTATGAAAAATTTTAATTCCCCGTTATTATTGTTTTTAATACTTGGCAGTTTCATACATGGCTGTAGTTAATTCCAGTCATTTTCACCCTGATTACCCTTTCTCATATCCCTCTCTCTTTTGCTGAAGCCAAGAAGTCACCTCTCCAACCTCCAATTTCCTGGTGTGTGTGTGTGTGTGTGTGTGTGTGTGTGTGTGTGTGTGTGTGTGTTTGAGATAAGGTTTCTCTGTGTAACAAGCCATCTTGCTGTCCTGGATACATTTTGTAGACCAGGCTGGCCTCGAACTCACAGAGATCTGCCTGCCTCTGCCTCCCAAGTGCTGGGATTAAAGGCATGCGCCACCACACCAGGCATGTATACATATTTATTTATTTATTTATTTATTTATTCCTCTCTGCATATTTTACATTCTTACCAGTTTTTCCTCCCCACTCCTCCAAGTCCCTTTCCCCAACCTCCCCTCTTCCTCAGATTCCCTCTGTTTCCCTTCAGAAAAAGAACAGGCCTCCCAGGAATATGAACCCTATAGGGCATAACAAGGGGAAATGAGGCCACTCAGCAAGAGGAAAATGGTCCCAAAAGCAGGCAAAAGACTCAGAGACCACCCCTGCTTCTGCTGTTAGGAGTCTCACAGAACACCAAGTTACACAGCCAGAACATATACTCAGAGGGCCTAGGGCAGACCCACGCAGGCTCCCTGATTGGCGGGTCAGTCTCTCTGAACCTAGATTAGTTGATTCTGTGGGTTTTCTTTGGTGTTCTTGACATCTTTGGCTCCTCATTTCCTCCCTTGCCCCCCTTTCCCATGGGGGTCAATGAGTTCTAATGTTCAACCGTGGGACTCTGTATCTGCCATCATCAGTTGCTGGGTGAAGCCTCTCCGATGATGATTATCCTAGGTTAGACTCTGGCCTATGAATATAGAAGAATATCATTAGAAATTATTGAATAACCTCAATGATTTTTGTTTTTGCCAGTCATGTTGGGTTCTATCCTAGGTCTCTTAGGTTATCAAGCTTCTGGTTCCTGGCCATCTAAGCAGTGTCAGGGATGGGCTCCCTCTTGTGGTATAGGCCTCAAACCGGACAAATCATTGGGTGGCCATTCCAACAAGTTGTGCACCACCATTACCCCAGCACATCGTGCAGGAAGGAAAAATTATAAATCAAAGGTTTTGTGGATGGATTTATGTTCCAGTCTTGCCACTGGAAGTCTTGCTTATTTATGTAAGATGGGCCAGTTCAGGCTCTGGACACCCTATTACTAGGAGTCTTCGCTAGGCTTACTATTGTAGATTCAAGGGAGTTTCCATTGCACTAAGTTTCCACATCACCCCCAAAATGCCCCCTCATTCTAGATGTCTCTCTCAGTACTCTCTCACCTTCTCCCCCTATCTTATCCCTCCTATTCCTATCCCCAGCCACTCCCAGTCCCACTGCAATATCTATTCTATTTCCCTTTCCCAGGAAGATCCATGGGTCCCCACTGAGAGCCCTCCTTGTTACCTAGCCTCTCTGGGTCTGTGGGTTGGAGCATGGTTGTCCTTTACTTAACAGCTAATATCCACTTATAAGTGAGCACATACCATGTTTGTCTCTGTGTCTGGGTTACCCTATTCAGGATTATTACTTTTTCTTATTCCTTCCATTTGCCTGCAGATTTCATGATGTCACTGTTAACATCCTACTAATACTCTATTATACATATTTTTAATCACTGGAAGATTTCTATCATAAGGGGTTCATCTGGATTTCTCAAAATATCTATATAATGACAAATTACAAAAGTAAAAAACTCAAAGTTTAAATTAAATTAAATGAAGGAAGACTGTACTTAAAAAGTAATGAGCAAAAACAATAAATGTGACTTATGTGATAATTTTATATATCAACGGTTGCGATACACTCCTGCTGTATTAATAGTTCTATTGAGGTAAACTGGTATACTAAGAATTTCATGCATTTTGCATGTAAAGTTTTATGAATTTGGACATATGAACTTACCTGCTAAAACATTACTGCAATTACA
>OU015750.1:83674446-83714459 GCA_907169655.1 Acomys percivali | reverse complement strand
GTGTGTGTGTGTGTGTGTGTGTGTGTGTGTGTGTGTGTGTGTGTGTGCCTGCCATGATGCATTTGTGGAGGTCAGAACACTATTTCCATGTCAATTGTCTCCTTTCCCCATGTTGTTTGGGAGTTGAATTCAGTTGCCAGGCTTGGAGGCAGGAACTATCCCATAAGACCTATCCCCTTGTTAACAGCCTCTTCCTGAGTGTCGCCCCGCCTCTGTCTCTCGTCTCTGTCTCTCGTCTCTGTCTCTCACCGGAAACTGAACTGCTTACCCTAGATCTATTACACCGAACAAGCAGTCTGCACACTGGCTGACTGATCTGGAGGACTCAGAACTTCGGCGGTTTGTTTTTTCCTACCATTCTTCATCTTCTCTGAACTCATGGGCTGAAATAACACGTCATATTCTCCCTTCCTATCTGTAACAGGCTACTTTTCCAGCCTGCCTCTCAGAAGTAGACTTCGAAGAAAAGAATAAAGCAAGCAAGCAGTCAAAGAAACAAATAAAAAACATTTCAAGAAAGGAGGGGATCAATTATCTTTTCAAAATTCACCTTACCCTGCTCCCAACATGATTAAAACATATAAGCTACTTGTCCACGGTATCCTTTAAACTTCGAGTTCACCAGCACTCACCCCGACCCCTGCCCGGACACAAGCACGCGGTCCATGATTCTGAGCGTCAGCTTTATGGAGGTGACGCTTATTACGTTCCACCTTCAAGCTCATTTTGAGGTGAGATAGACAATTGAACACCACAATCTTACATGTTGAGGATGCTTAACTACTAAAAACGGTACCACATTATTTCCTTCTACGTTACGCCCTCTGATATTCCCAGTTTGTACTGTTATTTCCACTTTTTGATTTTTTTTTGTTCCAGTGCATCATTAACCATAAATGGTGCACTGCAGACACTGAGCACAATGAATCAGCTTCAATTGATTAGAAATTCTATTTCAAGTACAAATTCTTATATTCTATAATGATAATGTAATTATAGTTCCTGTGTCACCAAAATTGGCATCCATGGTCTTTTGTATTTTCTCCTAGAAGGTTTGATAGAAATGGAGACCTTCTATTACATATTTCCCCAGTTTCCATATTTTCCAAATAAGCACTTCTGGACCAACTTCTAACCCCTTGTGAAATGAAACGGTATAGTTACACTCTTTAAATGGCCTTTTCCTGAGTAAATCCAATTTTTCTGGTTTCGTTTTGTTTGTTTTGGCTTGGTTTGACATAAGAGGAATTCAATGTATTTTTGTTGAACGAAGGAATGAATTGACACATGAACTAAATTGGTTTTGAGATACCCAAGTAACGAACAGCGCAAAAGACATTTTTTGTTGTTGTTAAGACTTTTATTTATAATCTGATATCAATAAATTTCCTCAAATGTGATTCATATTTCATGAGGAACAAATGTGTTCAAGCACATACTTTAGTTTTTTAAAGTAACACAAACATATTAGACTCAGACCTGTGCATGAACTTTCCATCTTATAAACTCCCTAGAAAAAGAATAACTTCCATTCTAGAGAGACTCTATCCTGAAGTCTGCCAGTATCAATTAAAGAAAATTTCCTGTTGCCAAAGTGCACAAGGTCTTTAACATTACCTGACTTAAGAATTGAAATCTAGAGTAAGCAGACATACCTCAGTTACAAAACAAAGCATTTCTACTTATCAAAAAATGCCTCTCTGGTGGACCAAGAGATATCCCAAGAAGACAAAGTACAGAGAACTGCATACTTAACCCGTATCTGTAGATTTTCTTGTCAGGACCACTTACCCTGAACTTCCCAGACAGTGAATGTGCCCGGACTGGAACAGCGGACGTGTCAATCAGGGGGATCTTCTCAGTATCCAGAGAGCGTTTGGTTTACAAGAGCAGAGGCCTCCGAGACTCTGGCCGTTACAGAGATCCTAAAGACACAATTGTTGTTTCCCTTCTTAACAACATGACTTTATTTCTAACACTAAGTGGTGTGAAGTTACTGACAGTGTTAGTGGCCTGGAACTTATTGGATCAGTGAGCGGAGACTTCTGGCTTCCCTGTTAGACACGGATCAGAAACCGTTTAGAGTACGGAAGCCCACCCAAGCCACAAAGCACCCAGCGCTGAGGTCCTGTCTGTGTGTCTCCATTATTAAAACTGTGCAAAGAAGTTTTCGGGGAGGGGGATTTCTAACTTGTAATAAGGAACGAAGCCCAAATCTCTTACCAAAACCTGCATTGTGATTTGCTGAACATTCAAGGATTCACATTCTTTTCTTACTTCCGTAGAGTGTGTCATGCATGATTTTTTTTTTTCTGAAACTGCAAGGCTTTGCCTCTTTCCACACAGTCGTCGAAATGGTTCAATGTGGATAGTATGTTCACAGTCCTCTCCCCGGTTGTCTAGAAAGTACAGCCGACTGGAGAATGCAGAAAATGGTGTGAACACTAAACCCAGCAGTTACTGGCCCTCTGAACAGGCCTCGCTGCTGGGGCCCAGTAAAGATAAATATTCATCCACCCAGCGCCTTCGTTTCTGTAATGTCTCCCTGTCCAACTTAATAAATGCTTCCTTGCTGCTTTCTTGGCATCTCTTTGAATGAGGAATGTAAACTGAAAGGGCCTCGGAGACCAGAGCTGGCACGAAACTCCATGATGAATAATACCAGAGACAAGAAGAGTCACCCAGTAGTCCCAGTGCAGTGCCACAGTCGGCCAGAGGACAGACGGATGAGCTCCCCGGGACACGGACACTGCATGAGCCACAGATGCGCGAAAAAAGCAGGGAGCAAAATACAAAGCCAGGTCCAACTTTCAAACAACAGAAAGTTAAGACTAAAGCAAGGGGGGTTATATGAAGATCATTCCAGCTACCAATTTCAAACTCAACTAATAGCAACACACGCACAGGCGCGCGCGCGCACACACACATACACACTCACATACACACGCATTCAATCTCTGAATATTGAAATATGCAAATGTAACAGGGCTTTTCTAGGAATACTGAAAAATTGAGAGAAACGGCCAGCCAAATTAAACGGAAAGCATTATTTAGCTATTTCTGTATTTATAGTATGTCATAAAATGTTGCTCTTTCAAGATCCAAAAATGAATAAGTTCTCTAGAAAATTACGGGGTTTTTTTTTTCCCACATGCTGAATACCACAGAAAAGAAACCACAGTGCTAAAGTGTAACAGACGTCATATTCCGCTTTTTTTTTTTTTTAATCCAAAGAACCTTTCAAATATACTATTTTTAAAGTGCTAGCTTTCTTTTCACATATTACATTCTTTCCCCCGGCTATCATGCTTAAAACTTTGGTTGTGAAGTAATGGTTTCAGATATTATGAAGTACTAATTAACTCAGGTCGTGCTGCAGTGAGTAGCCTGAGCTATTGAAATCTCTAGGAACAAGTTTGGAGGTGTGTCTCAACAGATGGAAGTGGCAAACACAATGCAGAACTCACATGACGACCTCTCTCATCACTGAGGACCTCTGGAAATGCATGCGCTTTCACCTTGCTGCCTCTGCAGATATGTTATTCTTCTGCGGTTCTGACAAACCCGGGACACCGAGACCTGTGGCAACAAAAGCATCTCCAAGAAGAGACTTAATATCCTATGAGCATATACAGGGGGAAGAGGTCCTCCTCAGTCACAGTCATAAGGGAGGGGAGTAAGGGGAAAATGGGACAGAGGAAGGAATGGTAGGATACAAGGGATGGGATAACAGTTGAAATGTAATATGAATAAATTAATAAAATATACATATTTTTTAAAAAAGAGCATCTCCACCTGGCTCAGAATGGAGGGAGAAAGATAGGTGGCATATCTGTCTCTTGCAAGATGTGATCATTGCTCAGAATTTGTCCCTACAACCTAGTGCCCATCCAGAGGCCAGTAGTCCTACCAATCTGTGGCAAAGGCTAGGAAATTTGGGGTCTAGTAAAAACGTGAAAGCATATAGAATGTAGGTGCAGTTCTCAGGGATAAATAGCACTGTAATGCTATAGTTGAAGGCTAAAACCAGGTAACAATCTAATGGAGACTATGCTCATTTATAATGCTCTTCAAAACCACGCTTAAAGAAAAGAGACCAGCCGGGCGTGGTGGTGCACACCTTTAATCCCACCACTCGAGAGGCAGAGGCAGGAGGATCACTGTGAGTTCGAGGCCAGTCTGGTCTACAAAGCAAGTCCAGGACAGCCAAGGCCAACACAGAGACACTCTGCCTTGAAAAACAAAAAACAAACAAAAAACCCAAGAAAAAGAGACCAGAGGCCATGGATTTGAGAGAGCAGAGTGGAGAGGTACAAGGGAGGGGTTGGAGGGAGGGAAGGAAAAGTGTAAAGTGACGTAATTATAATTTTAAAATTAAAAAAGGAAAATTTACTTTTATACATTTTGAAGGGTTGTTAGAATTGTGTCAAGTTTACATTCTGTAGGAGGAAATTACTCTCTATGAAAATGTCATGGGATAACCATAGAGATGTAACAAGAATAAAATAAATAAATAAATAAATAAATAAAAGAAAATGTCATTAGTTCTTATACTTTTACGGTAGCATATTTATCAACATCTTACCTTACATACCGAAATAAGGATGCTATGGAGAACAAAACCTCATTTTTGCAGCCTCATTTGTTTGCTTAGCCAAGTGCCTCTGTAGATATTGATATCATTTTCTTAGTTTCAATTTTTAGCCTGTCTTAGCCTTTCATCTTTCTTGGGCCTTGTTGCTTACTTTGCAGCAGGTGAGCTATGAGACTGCATGAAGACTTGTTTCTCTTACTGCTTGGAAGGGAGGGGGACTTCAAGTTTGATGAAGATAGGGCACACGAACACTTCTGAAGAGGTTCTTTCGACAAGTCAGGAGGGATCCGCTTCTTACAGCTAGCGCTACCTCCTTGAGGTAAGGTGAACAGGTAGGCTATGGTCCACATTCATTAACCTTAAATTCTAAACACAGCTAAATTCCCAACAACGTGGTATTATGTGGAAGAACTCACTCGTGTCTACCACATTTGTTGTACTGGGAGTATATTTCTAAATAAACTATACTACATACTTTTTTATTTAAATGTAATTACATCATTTCCTTCCTCCCTCTCATATCTGAGTCCTCCCTCCCAAAGGTATCACCTCATCTTCATTGATGTTACATATACATATAAGTGAGTCTACATGTAAATGCAACCTGCTGAGTCCACTCAGTGTTGCCTGCATGGACATGTTTCTGGGGTCAAACACTCAGCATTAGATAACCAATCAACACGCTCATTCCAAGGAAGAGTATTTTCTTTGTTACCTCGCTTTGAAGTATCATCACATCAATTTGCCATTGTCTGTTCAGTTGAAGGGCATCACTAATGCTTGATTGACAGAAAGCAAGAAGAGCACAGGGTGGGGGGAGGAGACAGACGGAGAAACAGAGAGAGAATAATAGAGTGGCATTCTAGAAGACTGCCTACCATAGTTCATGAAGCAAGCTAAGAGAGGATAATTCACTGACCTCCAACTAGTCCCTCAGATTTAAGCTGGAATCCAGTGTTCTGACGTTGCTGACTCTGTGAGCTTTGGTTGGTCTCCAACCTCTACTGTGAAGGTGAATTGATGAATAGAAACTTACGCTGTCTTCTCCCATTACTCTATGATGAGTACAATAAACCGTTTTCCTTAGGTAAACTGGAAGCATTAAATAGTATAATTCACTCAACATTGTAGGATACATGCAGCAACTATTTTCCTATTTTGGTAGGAACACCATATTTGTTTGTTAAACTCAAGAAAAAACAATCATCCACAGTGACTATTTATGAACTTCCAAGGTTCAACATTGGTGCCTTCTAGAAGGATCACCAGCATATTTATATTTTCAGAATACTTTAAAAGTGGTGGTTATTTTGGACAACCTTCTGTGAGAAGCAAAATACTGTGACCCAACTGAAAGGAGATATTTTTTTTTCTGATTTTTCCCTTCTCTCTTCCTGGTATTTGAGTTCAGCCAAGATACAGCAATTTCTCACTATAGACAGCAAATAGTTAGACCTCTAAATGCTCCCTCCACTTTGTACTTAGCACCAAAAACACAAACAGATTGTTTTCACAGACTTTACATGCTACATTTGGGTATGGGTATGTGAAAACATGTCTAAGACTGATGGGTGGACTCTAAGTCTAGGTGCATGCCAAGTGAAAGAGAGTATTAAACTCAAAGAGTATTAAACCCAGGTAAACTGGATCAGCCTCATTTTGAATCTTAGTTCTTTGTATCTTAGTTCTGCACATAGACCTTAATCCACTCACCATCTCCGACACTGTTTTCTGATTCTATAAACATACAGTGATGATAATATGCTACGGAGCCATCCTATAAAAATAATAAACAAGTTGCTTTGCATGTGGCGTGGGTCTTCCTTAAGATCACTGTTGTTATTTTCTTTTTCCATGAGGAGAAAGCCTTTCAGCAGTGAGTTTCTATCCCCAGCTGTGGAGTTTCTCTTCAGTATTTTTGTTGGCAAAGTCAACTTGTAAGGAACATCTTTTCTTTTAAAAGATTTATTTATTCTATTTTAAAATTATGTATGTGGGTATGCCCACATGTGAGTGCAAGTGCCTGGCACCCAGAGAAGGATGTTGTATTCTCTGAAGCTGGAATTATAGATCGGTGTGAACTACAGGACGTTGGCACTGGGCACTATGCTTGTGCCTCCTGCAAAAGCAGTCTGTGCTCTGAACCTTTAAGCCATCTCTCGAGCACTAAACTGTCTTGCCTGTATAAATTTACCTGATTATTTTATTAATCAGAATTGTTAACATTATACGTTAACAGTTTACTAAAAAGCTGAATTTGAAATGAATACTTTGGGCTTTAAAACACCAGAACAATGAAAGATGGTTTGTAGAATTCATCTCTTCTTCTTCATAAGTTTCTTCTGTAAATTAAGAGACCAGAGCAAAATTAAAATTATGGTGGAGATATTGAAACACTATCCAGGGATTTATTATCCTTATAGCCAGTATCAGAACATAGTAAGAATGATTTTTCTTTGGTATATTATTGGAAAATCAAGTAATCACCTTAAACAGCAGATTTCTTTTCCTATGAGATAAGGAAATTGTATCTGTGGTTCCTTTTAGTAACTTGTATTTAGAGGTTAATAAAAGGTGTCAAATTTACTGTAAAAATGGAAAATTAATAACATCTTAAGATTTTATTTCCTTGCCTTATATATCATAACTGAAAAGAGACTAGAGCAATATGAAAAAATACATGCTGATTTTTCCTTGGTGCTCAATCAATAAATATTATAAAAGATAAGATTTTAAAACAAAAGGAAATAATATTTGTATTTAAATTTTGAAATGGGTATTCTTCCATATTTTACATAATTAGATATTCTTTTAAAATGTGTAGTAAATTATTATGATGTGAAATCTCATAATGTTTGGTTCTTTTAAATATTTGAGCTGGTGTATTAATTAATTTTTTGACAAAAGAGTGTATGAGAACACTGAAAATTGGTGTTATATAAATGGAAGCAGTTGTTAAGAGCTCGTACTCTCCTTGCAGGTTGCACAGTATAGTTCCCAGCACTTATGACAGTAGCACACATCTGCCTAAAACTTTAACTCTTAACTCCAGGAGATCTAATATCTACTCTGATCTACAAAGGAACTACATTCATGGGCATATACTGTATTCCAAAGACAAATATATACACAACTAAAAATGAAATAAATATTCTAAATAAAAAATAAAAATAAAAATAAGCAACTTAGGTAACTTAATTCTTGACATTAGGTGAGACTATTTCCATTTTGATAATCCTACTTATCCTTGATAATATCATTAGTATTCATTTTTATTTCCCATCCACCTGTAATCTCCAATACTTAATGTCTTTTCTGAATAACACACTATATACAAATAATAAATAGGCTGAAAAAGAAATCAGGGATCCCTCTTCTCCTAACATTTGACTGCAGCCTATCAAGTCTCATCTGGACTACTGTATCCTCTCCGTCTATGGCCTGACAAGGCCAACCTATCAAGAGGAAGTGATCAACATGTGGACATCAGAGTCCATGTCAGATGTAGTCTGTACTCCCCATATTATGGTACCTACAAGGAGACTGTGCTACCTATCTGAACAGAGGGTCTAGGTCCTTACCATGCATGGTCCTCGGTTGATACATCCATCAATCTCTATATCACTCTCCTTCTCCACCTGCATTTGTTGGCTCTGTTTTTCTCCTTGTGGAGCTCCTGTCCCCTTCAGGTACTCCTGTGCCTCAACTCTCCCATAGATCACTCTGCTGTCTGCCCCAGCGTTTGGCTATGTGTTTCAGGATCTGCTTTGATCCCCTGTTGGGAGGAGTCCTTCAGAGGACATCTATGGTAAGGCTCCATCCTGTTTCTTCTCCTCAGCTGCTTCTGGTGTCTATTCTAATTGCCTTTCTGAATGAAAATTAAGCAGTCTCCCAAGACTCCTCCTTATTATTTAGTTTCTTTAGGTCTGCGTATTATAGTATAGTTATCCTGTATTATGTGGCTAAACTCCGCTTGTAAGTGATTATATACCATGCATGACTTTCTGGGTCTGGGTTCCCTCACTCAGGATTATCATTTCTAATTCCATCCATTTAGCTGAAAATTTCAAGATTTTCTTTTTTTTAATAGCTGAGTAGTACTGCATTGTGTAAATGTACCACAGTTTCTTTATCTATTCTTCAGAAGGTGAGACCAGGAGGTGACAAGGAAGGAGGATACAATCTGGATTTAAATGAACAAATGAAAAAAAATCATGTAGGTAAAGATCAACACTAATAGTCAAATAAATTTTATTAACCAATAAGAAAAAGAAGATTGAATATAAAAGAGCAGGCAATTTTTGTAAAGATTGTGAATTGTCAATAAATATAGATTAAGAAAAAAAGAAATTAGAAAAATAACACCTTTCACAATAGTCTCAAATAAAATAAAATATCACGAGGTATTTCTAACCAAGCAAGTGAAGGCTTGTATGATAAAAATTTTAAGGCATTGAAGATAAGAAATTGAAGATGATGTCAGAAGATGAGGCTTCCCATTGTAGATCAACAGGGTTAATATAGCAGAGAAGACCACTACTCTAAAAACAATGTACATATTCAATGCAATCCTCATAAATATCCTAACACAATTCTTCATGGAAATTGAAATAACAATTTTAAGCTTAATATGAACACACACACACACACACACACACACACACACACACACATACATGCATGCATGCACACATATACACATGCAAACCACCAAAAATGATAGCTAAGACACTTTTAAAAACAAAACAAAAAACTTGTGGAGAAATCACCTTCCCTGATTTCAAGATGTACCACAGAGCAACCGTGATAACAATGACATGGTTTCAGCATGCCAACAGAGACAATTATCAGTGGATGGAAACCGAAATCCCAGATATAAATCTGCACATATGGACACCTGATATCTTATAGAGAAGCTAGAATACACAGCGGGGGGAAAGACATTATTTTCTATAGGTGGTGCTGATCAGCATAAGAAGCAAACAGATCCTTATTTACCTCAATGTACAAAACTCAGTTCCAAGTGAACCAAATACCTCAACAACAGGCCAGAGACACTGAATCTGATAGAAGATAAAGTGGGGAATAGTCTGGAATTTTCTGATTTTCTGAACAGGACATCAATCACACAAACACTAAAGCCAAAATAGGAGAAACAATCACCCAAACTAGACTGCTTTCACCACTATGGGAAATGAGTCCAATCTAATTAATTCTCAGCCAGGCAAAGGGGCCTTATGGAATCACCAAATGACTCAGGTGATTGACAAAGCCATTGTTTGCTCTCCACAAACCAATGTTAATGCACTGTTTCTGGAGACTTCACTTTCATAACTCATCAAACGTGAAAGAGTTAATCTAGTGCCCAACTCAAGCCTTCATGCTTACTGACTAGTGTTCATGACACTGAAAGTTACTCTCCATGCTACCAAAGGAGAAATGTCAGCACCAATCCAGTTAGTTACAAAACCTGTGATCTACAACGGTGAGCTGCCTACATGATACACTGGTGCAACAGTGGTGCAAACGTGTGGGAGTAACCAAACATTATCTGATTGTTTTAAGGTCCACTCCAGGAGATGGAACCCATGCCTGACACTGTTCTGGCAACCAAGAACCTGAGACTAGAGAGGCCATGGGCCTAGAAGAAAACCAAATGCTAATTGGTCTGCTAAAGGAACAGAGCCATGAAAGGACTCATAATGATAATCTTCTAGACCCATTGAGCAGCATCTCAGCCATCATCAGGGACGGTTCCTTTTGCAGGAGATCAGAACTAGTACACAGGCCCATGACTGGACAACGTGTAGAGAGCGAGAAACTTTGGAACATTCACTCCTGCATAGGATGCCTTCATCAAACCCCTCCTCTCAATGCTCAGAGCTTATAAGGAATAAGAGGTAGAAAGGTTGTAAGAGCCAAAGAGGATGGATAATACCTTGAAAATTATATCTTCTTGTGCTTTTTCATGCTTTTTAATTCTGATTTATTTGCTATTTTATTTTTTATTATTTAATTAATTTATTCAGATTACATCTCAATTGTTTCCCCCTCACTTGTATCCACCTATTTTTCCCTCCCTTCCTCTTTCACCCTGTTCCCCTTCCCTGAGTCTATGACCAAGGAGGACCTCCTCCCCCACTATATGGTCATAGGCTATCTATCATGTCTCATCTTGGTAGCCTGCTTATCCTTTTTATGTTTTTTTTCAAGTTGCCAAGCTGTAACTGTTTAGTAACTGACCAAATTACAAAAATACCATGGGTGATACCTTAAGTTCACCCATCTAATAAGCCTGTTCATCTGGTCTTCCATGTTTGCCACATCTTCACCTTCCACAAAGTGAGTTGTCTTTTTCTTCATTCCACCTCATGGAGGATAGTTTGAAGGGCCACAGGAAGTTATTTGCTTCCTTGAAGTGTTTCCCAACCTTATAAATCCTCTATGCAGATGATGCCTGATTTACCAAGAGATCGAGAAATGAAGGAATTATCTGTCAAGGCAATTCCAATTCACTTCTTATTGGTTTAGCCTCACTTGTAGATGTGCTCATTTACAGACTTCAGTTTGGGGTACCCCCACACAATATACAGTTCACAATCCTCAGCATATGAATAAAAAAACCTTGTTGAGGTTAACAAAGGTGTCATTGAAGATCTGTCCATGACAAAGAAGCTGCAATACTTTGCGGACCTTTGGCTTTATACCACTGATACCCTGGAATCTGATGACAAATGCCAATTTTGGTTCTGCAGGCAAGTAGTAGTTTCTAGCTTTTTCCTGTGATTCTCAGTCTGGTACATCTGCCTGTACTCCTTGTGACTGGGCTTGGCCTCCTCAAAGATGAGCTTCCTCCTCGCCTTCTGCAATGTCTTCAGGACAAACTTCTTCCGCAGGCGCTTCACCTTCAACTCTGCAAAAACTCTTTTGCTTTTTCTTAAGGGATTCTGGCACAGCAGAAATCTTTTTTCATCTCTGGTACATCTTTCGTTCTTCGAGTTGGAGAAAGAGAGGAAGCCCTTATTTTTATGTTTCATTTAATTTCTGTGTATTATGCTTCTTTTCTCAAAAGAGTGAGACAGAAGATGTGGAGTTTTATGGGTGGGGAGGATTGGGAGGACGTGGGGAAAGGGACCCATAAAAATATATTGTACAAAATTTCAGTAAAAGTGAGTTATAACCTCAAATATTAAAAAAAATATTAAATGTATTTTTAAAAAGCTTAAAGCAAGATCTGCAGGAAACATGATACTCAATCCAAGCTCTACATGGAGGACTGAAGAATGTTGAAAATAGATAAATATGGAAAAATTGAAACCAATTGGTTTATATTTCTTATATTCAATTGCTCGAAAAAAAACTTAATTGACTTTTAAAATTAAGAACAACAAGTGTTCTAATGCAGGAAGGGATAGTATATACTTCCACTTTGAGGGGAGAGGGCAAATGGGCTTTGTTGAGGTTGATCATGTCTGACACTGCTGTGGCAGGGCATCATGGGCAATTTTGCATTGCAGCTGACTGTGGTCATGCTTTTATGAACTTCTTCATTCTCTAAGGCATTTCTCTGTCTTTTCATTGTCTACTCTCCTTCCTGCTCCTTTGAGGTATCTCACACTCCTTCACTGCTTTGTGAGTTTCCACTTGGTATACTCTTCTTTTGGTACACAGTATCCACATTATCAATATTTTCCCTTTTTTTACTAATTTATTCAGATTACATCTCAATTGTTTTTCCCTCACTTGTATCCACACGTTCCTCCCTGCCTCCCGCTTTCACCCTATTCCCCTCCCTTAGGTCTATGACCAAGAGGGACCTCCTCCCCCACTATATGGTTATAGGCTATCGAGTCTCATCTTGCTAGCCTGCTTATTCTTTCTCTGAGTGCCACTAGGCCTCACCACCAAGGGAAAGTGGTCAAATATGGGGCACCAGAGTTCATGTCAAACTCAGTCCCTGCTCACCACATAAGTGTGAAGAATGTCCTGTTCATTGGGTAGATCCGAGTAGGGTTTTGATGTTTACTGCTTGTATTGTCCTTGGTTGGTGCAGTAATTTGAGCCGACTCCCCTGGGCCTAGATCCACCCATCATGATGTTCTTCTTGTAGGTTTCTAGGACCCTCTGGATTCTTCTATTTCTCCATTCTCCCATATTTCTCTTACCTAGAGTCCCATTAGGATGTCCTCACATCTATCCCAATCTCCTTTTAAATGAAGACTTTCATGGGACATGCCTTTTGGGCCAGTGTCCAATTATAAGTGAGTATATACGATGTGAGTCTTTCTGTTTCTGGGTTAACTCACTCAGTATGACCATTTCTAGTTCCATCCATTTGTCCACAAATTTTTTGTAATTTATGTTTGTTCTTCAGGCCTTAATCTAGATATCATCTATTCTCTTCATTTCTGTTTGTTGAACATAATAATGGCATTAAGAGAGCATATTGTACATTTCTTGGCAAATTAATTTTATATCTTTATATCTGTCTCTCAATGCTGTAGTTGTCTATGGCCAAACCACCCTAAACATACCTGATCTCGTCTGGCCTTTTTTCTCTTTACATCTCTTGACATATGTCTGAGTTTCTTGAGTTCAAAGTGACAAACTAGCAATGTTCACTTACGGTGAATAATCATTCTATTTTCTTTCTTTTTCTTCACAATTTCCTTCTACCCTTATCCCCTTCTTTCTTCTCTCTCCTTCCTCCTTGTCTGTCTCCCTCTCCTCAAATCAACAAAAAGAAATAGTCTGCTCTCTTCCAGAGTGAAGAAAAAGACACTTCTTTCTCTTCCTGGTGCTAGGACGTGACTTGCTCTTCACACAGGGATTGTAGAGGGATAGCTCCTTTGACAGGGCTAACACATACGATGAGACATAATCACATCCATAATTGTAGACAATATAATGACATCATGCCTGGTTTCTACCAACTTAAAATCTTTAAACAAACTACCAATATCTGCTTTTTATTCTTTTGGATTTCATGTTTGCATTTTTTTCTCACCATATAAATTGTGGGGGTATTACTATCTTTTCTTTACAATGTTTCCCTGATTGACAATATCACTACAACTCATTGTTTTATTAAGAAAGAAAAGAGATGAATTTATAAAAAAAAAAAAACAACACAACCATTTTGCATTATTCAATTGTTTCAATGTGCCTTATTTCATATGTATCAGTTTTAATTTTTAACAAAGTTTCCTTCTCTCAATTTGTTTATAATTAACTAGTAGAGCTTAAATGTTTTGGGGTAACTATTTGGAGATGAATGCCATTCTAACTCCAGTGTGATGGTTTTATGGAGATGAGGCTTCTAGAAAATAACTACAGGCCAGGAGAGTGCAATCTCCAGGATGGAACCAGCAGCCATTAGAAAGGAGGTCAGCACTACCTCTCTGCCTTGTGCAGGAAAAGCAAGAAGGTGATATTTTGTACTCCAAGAGAAGAGCCCTCAGCTGGGAACAAAGGTATAAGATCTTGATCTTGGACTTACTGTCTTCAGAACTAAAAAATGTAAATACCTGCTTGTCACTCAGTCCATAGGACCCCATGGATGCTGGCCAAATGATCATGGTAGTGTTTTGCAGGGCACAGAAATATATAGAGAATTAGTGGAGGCATGGCTCCAGTGAATAAAATTATTTTTAGAATAATAATAATCATCTTGGAAAATTAAATATTTTTTCCTGGCTACAAATCATAATATAAACATCTGATATATAGGATATTTGATATGCAACCCCATGAAAGGGATGTTTGACCCCAAAAATGGTTGTGGCCCACAGGTTGAGAAAAGTTGCTTAAAGTGATCCACTGTCTCTAAATACAGGGTTGATTAACATTTGTGTTATTCTGAAGTCTCTGTAAAAATAAAAATAAATACATTCTTTGAAAGGTAACAATAGATAATATGTGATTTTTATAAGAAATGATAAGATCTTAATAAGAAGCAAACACGTAAAATCTGTGAGCATTTATGTGCAAATTGACATGTGATTTCTATTTTATTAAAATATACAGATACATTTATGAATCATGCTTTTGGAGTTTTTAAAATTTCATGTTCAAATAAGTTTTGCTTAGTAAAAGTCAAATCAGTTAATGCTAATGAGTACATTAATAGATTGCAAAGGATATTTGAAGCTTGATTAACTGGAAAAAATAATACCTACGTTTGTTCCAGAAGTCTAAGAATCAGAAGATTCAAGGGAACCAACAAATGTTGACTCCTTCCTTCCATCTTTGTTGACAAACACCATCTAGCTCAATCTCAGTAGATGGCTTTTATTTGTTCTCTATTAAGTGTCCTCTACAGTCTTGAGAACACATTGCTCACCTTTTCAAAACCTCTGTCCTGCATTCTTTCACAGATT
Source organism: Acomys percivali (assembly GCA_907169655.1). Classification (NCBI taxonomy): domain Eukaryota; kingdom Metazoa; phylum Chordata; class Mammalia; order Rodentia; family Muridae; genus Acomys; species Acomys percivali. The sequence goes on along the minus strand of OU015750.1, from coordinate 83,699,486 downwards.
AATCCTCCCGAGTGGCACTATTGCAGAGATGATGGTTGGTTTTTAAACACTGTGTTGAAAAACAAAAAACAAACAAACAAACAAAGAATATTGTCTTTTTTCTTTCTTTTTTTACATATACATTTATATTATTACACACATATACAATAAACTACCTACAGCAAGAAAAACCATGAAACAATCAGGAAATGTTACATTTATAGTATTTTGGCTATTTGTTTTTGGCAACTTTTAGTACCCACTGTCTGAGTTCTGAACAGTGTGAGGAAAATGGGCCAGTGTGAAGTGTTTCCACAACTCTCTGAGTTTGCTGAAATAATGTTTATAACATAGCAACTGTCCTCAGGTGCAATACGGAAGGGGCTCATTTCTCCTAGATTATGGATAGAGCTAATTTAGTCTAAATATTACATCAATAACTCACACAAGGTACTGTGGTAAAAATGGTAAAAAACCATGGTGGCAATATGGTACTGAATGTTTTGTCTAAATTCAACTTTTCCACTATAGTAAAACATTTTTTTAAAAATTATCTGTTCTTACTGAATCCGCTTTTCTTAAGTAACCTCAAGTTTGTAACCTGTAACACATACTAATATATTTTTTAATGTCTTGATTACTATCATCAAAAACCTCTCTGAAAAACTAGTGAGACCCCCACCCCCAGGCTCACAATTCTGTCCAACACGTTAGCTGCGTCTAGAAATACTGAAGAGACACACACAGGTGTAACACCATGTGTCTCTTTCACAGCGCAAGAGGCCTGGAAACCTGTGCGCTCCACGTGGCACTGGAGAGTAGAATTGGCTTTTCTAGAAACAGTGCGTTAGGGTTTCCACAATTCCATAGCTTAATGGAGAAACAACAAGCAGTCTGGAAAGGGTTGAGAGCCCCGAATCAAAAGGCTATGGTTTTGCTAAGTCCACATCTGGAAAACAATTGGAATCCATGAACCATGCAAAATTGCAAATGTGGCTTGTGGAGAAGAAGGGCCCTTTTCTATGTGACATTATATTGACCAGGCTCTTGCTCTCCCCTCTACAGAGGCCCTTCGCCCTGTTCTGTAAACAGAGAAGGAAGTCAGTGGCTCGCTCTTGCATGCAGGAGGTTGGCGGCTCACCCTGAACTTGCTTTAGCCGGAGCATACCCAGGCGTCATGGTCAGTGGGTATCTCGTAGCTTCAAAGGTAAGTCCACTGCTCAAAGGGAGACATTTCAATGACCCAGGATTCCTGGCGGATTTTATTTCAGATGCTGGAAGTTTCTCAAAAAGGCACACAAGCTCTCCAGCTGCCTGGAGAGTCTGTGAAATGCATGCGGCGGGGCTCCCGGACAAGGCTTTAGAAAGCGGCCTGCACTACAGACCCAGCTTGGTCTCTGCGTCTTGATTTCACTAGAACAGATGTTATCTGCAAGCAATTAACATACTTGTCATCACCAGTGAGACAGACACAGAGTTCTTCAGGTCGTTGCTTACACCGTTTTAATATACCCCAAAGAAAAGTGTGCTCAAAGCAAAATTTTCACATTGCTATTAAGACAGCATTCACTGAAAAGGCTTACGTGTATCCAATGCTCAGGTTATTCTCCCAATTTTTAGAGAGAAATACTAAAATATTTTTTAATTATTAGGAATAAAATTCACCAGCAGCGCAAATATGATTGGCAACTAGCAACTCAATTTTAGCATGTCTAACTATTGTTATTATCTGTCTTCATACATTGATGGCTAGAATTTGGCATTTATTTCCACCCATTTTAATTTTTCAAATTTACTTATTTTATGTTTTTTGTGCATACTGATAATATATGATTTCTAATACTTAAATAAATGTCAAACAGTAACATATTGTTATGTCTCCTAAGATAGGTATGATGAAAAAATTTGGTAATTTTTCATCAAAGTAAAATGTTCTAAAATACATGATAGAACAAAAACATCATAACAATTTTAAGTTCTTAAACTGCTTTTAAAAGTACCCAAACCACATAATATGTTTCTCTCATACAACCATAGTCTTGACATTACATTTTTTTAAAGAATGACTCCAACCTTATTGTCTTAAGTATTTCTTCTCCCTCAGTCCATAGTTTTAATTTAGCAATCATGTCTTTGCTTTTCAGAAGATTGTGAACACTTGAAAGATTTCTCTGATGACAAGATTCCTGTGGAGATTAACTTCTTTGCTCTCATATTCTCTCAGACACTCTAAAGGCACTGTCCCCGCCACTAGCTTGAGTGGCTTCACAGTGGCAACTGAAGTCACAGAAGACATTGCCCCGGTGTATCATCTGCTCCAAACAGCAGCGCTGTATCTGACGAAATGAAGTAGATACAGCTGATGAAGGAGGACACAGGACAGACAGCCCAAAGGTCTGGAGTCTGATGCTGTATCTGACGAAATGAAGTAGATACAGCTGATGAAGGAGGACACAGGACAGACAGCCCAAAGGTCTGGAGTCTGATGCTCTTCATCACCTTCAGAGGCCACAGTTTTAGTAACTAATGACCTTGAAAACAAGTTTGTTTGTTTGTTTTTAAATCTAGAGAAGCTTTTTATTTACTTAAAAGTGATCATTTTATCTAGGGAAAAAAAATGACTCGTTATATTACATGATCGTTAACGCTAAACAGGACAAATACTGTTTACTTATACTTTTTTATTGTTTTTTTCCCTTTCAGTGATGTAAGAATTACGTTGTCGTTTCTCAGTTATTGTTACAGGTTCGTCATCTACTAAGTTGACCTGTAAGGAGTAGCTATGGAAATGTCTGCCAGTGTCAACGATGCCTGGATACCATGGGCCTTTTGCTAAGAAAGGAACAAAATCCTGAAACCTTTGAGTGACCCTCTCAGAGTATTTCTTGACCAGTTCTTCACAAAACAGTCAGGACACTGAGGTGACAAGCTTATGTGCGCTTTGAAGAAGATAAACATTCAACCCTTTCAAAACTTCTATCGGAGTCTACTCTAATTGAAATGTGATTTGTCTGCGAACTTAATGATTCTTTCTCAGTAGGCTTGCTGAAAGCACGTTTCATACAGAAACTGACAAGACAAAACAGTAATTCTTTGCTCTGAAAGCCTTCCAGCGCTGTACAAGATGAGAAATAAAATATGTAATCCCACAATTAAATGAAGAAATAAATTGAGACATACACACTTTCAATGAAAGAAGCCAACAAGGTACCATGAGAAAGATAAGCAGGTGAAGGGGAAATTGTAGATGATGTCTCAAATTAAAAAAAAAAAAAAGGTAGGATGAGGCAAGAGTGAGACAGAAATCAGGTGCCTTAGAAGTCCATGACAGGGTAATAGATTTTGAACAGTTCTCAGACGCTAAAGTGGGTGACGCCCATCCAGGGGACTGAGAATGTCAAGACATATTTTCAGAATAGCAACAGTGATGGTACTCACTAATATGGATTGTTATTGTAAGATAGAATATTCGTTAAGCAGCTTGCACAATAAAATAATGATATTAATATATTATATTTTTAGAGACGTTCAAGTGGGTAGTATTTAACCATAAGTCATATATACGCTAGGATGCCAACTTTTGGTAAATAAAGAGCCATTGAAAGATGCAAGAGTGATAAGATGTATTTTATTAATATGAAAACATATTCTGTATTGAAGGTGAAAGGTGATTACTTAACACCCCTTCCCTTTGTCACATCTATTTGTGTGCTTATAGTCTTGTTAGATTCTTTAGGAGAGTGGAGATTATCACTCTTGCTTCCCACTGCAAGTCCAATGTTAGCGTATTATGGATGCTTGCTATAATTAAACTGTTTACTCTGTATATGTATGTGCACGTGTGCGGAAATGATTCTGTGCATACACACGTGTGTGGGCACTTGTGTGTGGATGTCAGGGTTTGATGTTAGGTCCTTTGCTGCTCCACACTGTAGTTTTTGAAGTAGACTCCTCCCCCTGAACCTAGAGCAGGTGGTCAGTTTGACAAGATAGTTGACCATCAAGCACAAGGTATCCCAGAATAAGAGTTGAAGGCTCATGCCACGTTAGCCAGCTCTCTACATTGGTACTTAGACATGACTTCAGGTCTTCATAATTGCATATCAAGCAATGTATTATCTATGCTATCTCCCTAGCATCTGTAATTAATTTTTAGATTTATTTATTTTATTTTTTATGTGTATTGGTGTTCGCCTGCATGTAGGTCTGTGCACCTGGTACCCATGGAAGTTGGAATGGGAAGTTGGTTCTCTGAACAATGCTCATAAGCTACCGGGAGAGTGCTGAGAATCAAACCTGGGTCCTTTGCAGGAAAAACCAGTGCTCTTAACTGCTGACCCATCTCTTCAGCCCTGGAATCGGTGTTTATTTAGCTAATGGCTATACTTAGTACTTACTACCGTCCAGCCATTTGATTATGAACCGGATTATTTGTCTTCACTTATTATATTGATTTCTATGTTTGCCATTGCTTTATTTAAAATTCTCCTCATCTTGGCTAAGATTTTAATGAGAGGGCATTTGCATGCATTGACAAGCATTTATTGCTTCTTTTGCAGTTACTGCACTAACTATATGCAGTTCCACAGTGCCTAAGAGTCACTCTGTGAGGGTTGCTACAACACAGTAGTACTATACAAACTGTCCCATCTGATACTCAGGAAATCTAGGAATTCTAAAAGGGACAATGAACACTGAGCTGGTCTCCATGTCATAGATGGCACATTTTAAATGTGTCCTCACATAGGTAAAGGAACAGCTCTTGGACCTCTTTAATAAGGATGCTAATTCCTTTGATTAGAATTTTACTGTGATGAGCTAATCACCTTTAAAAGGCACCAGTTCCTAGTACCATTATACTGGTGATTACGTTTTAGCATATACATTTTGGAGGTAAATTTATTGGGAGAATAACATTGAGAGAGAGAGAGAGAGTAGAAATGAAAGCTACAACCAGAGACATTTGGGAGGAGGCCACAGAGGTGAAAGGAATGGGAACTGAGAAGGCAGAACCCAAAGTAGCAATGACAAAAGGCATCTCCAAGTTTCATCAATCTCTACAAATGCTCGCAGTCACTTAAATACTTTTTTTCTTCCATCCCTTGCTTGTTACATTTTTACTTGTTACATCAATTTACTAAACAAGCCAACAATGTATACATTATAATCATAAATATATTATAATTGTAATTAATATTAATTATAAAATTTTGGATATAGCAAATTAAATGTGGGCTTGAATGCTGAAATAATGAACTTGGATGTTGAAAATGATGCTTATAAATTAGAATTAAACCTTTTCTACTTTTTCAAAACTATACCCTTTTTGTGAAAATAAGGATTAAAAACTTATTTTTACCACTCCATATACTATAGAAATATTGGCTTTTTATTTAATATAATATATTGGATCTCTGGTTGTAGATTTTGCTTTTATAGCGAGTCATTGCTAAATTTCAGTGCCTTATTATATACTCCCTTATCATAAACCCTGGTCTGCACTGTTCCATTCTGTACCTGGGAGCACAGAGGCATTTGCATCAGTAACAGTTGAAACATGGACGATGCTCAGTGGCTGGGAAAGGGCTTGGTGTTCCTAGTATTACTACTGATATTTTCATTTCAAAATGCAAGTGATACATTCTCATTTTACTAGTTAGGACTAGTCACATTACGTTTTTAATTGCAAAGTTACTAATGCCTGAGGGTGAGCAGGAAAAAAATTTAGTTGAGTACCATCTACTCTGTAATGCTGCTCCCACCACTTTTGGAAGGGTAACAAACCCAAGGCTTTTAGTTGGGAGTAAAGGACTATATTCCTCTTTCATGCCTGTGTTTCGCTCCTGTTTTCCTTTGTCAGGACACTGTGAGTATCGTCCTTTCACTAGTCCCTCCAGATGGCTATCTGCAGTTCTTGTTCTTGTAGAATATTAAATAAAAAGATGCCATTTCTGATTAGGACTCTCCATTTTTTCCTACCTAATATAAAATGTACCAAATCATTTTCAAATTAAAGACGTCTTTGTTTGTATTTCTCTCATGGTCTTTGAATAGTGTTTTCCAAAATAGGTAGTCTTGGAGTTGCTGATTGTCCAGCGTGAACTGTTCGTTGCTGATTGATTTGAAGCACAGTTTCAAGAAATATGAGGTCATCTTCCAATTTTTAAATGAGATGCAGTTGTTCTACATTTCCCAAGTGGTATACAGTGCTGGCAGCAACATCTAGATGGTGTCATCGTTATCATTACATTGACGTTCAGGCAAATGTTCAGCTGTGTTTTCAATTATTTTGGAAAACTGTATTATATCAATAAATATAGCAGGAAAAGAAATATGGCTCAAATATTTTTTAAAATTATCTTTCCAATATAGTTCTACCATTCGGCTTGAACACTGCTGTGAAACATTTCTGGAGCTGCTAGGTAGCCATTTGTACCATGCTGTCAAAAGAATTATTCTATCAATTTGAAATTGTATCAATTTCAATTGTATCAATTTAAATCTGTGTTCTAGAATGTTCTATCCATTCCTACAGATCTTTTACTTAAGTGCTTGTCCCTGTCTATTAGCATTTTGTCTTTTTTTTCTTGTCTTTTATTATTAGACCCTGAGTTTGAGAATGGGACATATTTGACCACCTTTAGAAAGAACAGTTCAGGGCTGCCAAGAGGGCTCACGGCAAAGTGGTTGTCACACAAGCTTGTTGCTCTGAGTTTGATCTTGTGGAATCCATAGTAAAGTAGGAGACAGAACTGACTCAGTGAAGTTGTCTTCTGATATCCAAATGTGTGTGTGCCGTGGGCCATGGGATTGGAATAACACTCTCTCTCTCTCTCTCTCTCTCTCTCTCTCTCTCTCACACACACACACACACACACACACACAGAGAGATATGTCATACATACAAATACACATATCATAGATATATACACATACATTCACACACAAGTGAATATTTTATTTTTTTATTTTTTTATTTTTTTATTAATTTATTCTTGTTACATCTCTATGGTTATCCCATCCCTTGTATCCTCCCATTCTCCCCTCCCTAAACAGATGAGAGTGGGTTTCCATAAAAATTCATGTTGTGCATGGAAATTCCCCCAAACTACCTTCGAGAATGTGTTTAGCATAATCAACTATTTAATAATGTCTTTCTTCATTAGAAATCAAAAGTATCAAGGGTAGAAGAACAGAATAATGAAAATCAAATTATAAAGAGGACATGCATTAGTGCCAATAACACTACACGTGTGCACAAGAACCTCATACTTTTAAAAAGTATTAGTTTTCTCCAGACTGATGGATGATGTCAGAGTAGTTATAATAAAAACATCACTTTTCTCTGGGATGATACATATCAGTGTAGTTATAACAAAATCTAAGATGAATTCTTTGAGATCCTGTTGAAGGAATTCAACTACCGAGAAATGGTTAAAAATATAAAGGAAAAGGAGATTTCATACTGGGGACACTCTGCATGGCCTTAAAAATGGCAACTATAGTAGAATAGAGAGTTTAGAAATACAGGTATTAATATATACTTCAGAATCAGCATAGAAAATGACTTGGAATTTATCTGTGTCCAATTAGCTCATTTTCCATATGTAAAAATTGATCTGGAATGCTACCTCACAACAAAATTATCAACTTTGGTGGGATAAAATGCAGTACTTTAATCTAGTAAAGAAATTATGAGGAAATACCTTTACAACATCATGAGAGAACAACTTTTCTTAAGCAGTGCATTTTTAAAAAGACAAGCACATCAAAGCTGTATGTTTGCTGACTTTGTTTCGTATCCTCTAGATTAGCAAAAAAGGTACTATTATTTTAGAAAGTTGCAATGCAAACTGTCAAAAATATTATATAAAACCTCAAAATAATAAAAATTTGATTTTTTATTGATAAAAGAATACACAAAAACCACAAAAGAAGAAAGTTTGTTGAATTTTAAAATAATAATTGGTAGTCAGGAAAAAAGTAAATTAATCTAAGAGTTATTCACTATTTTGAATTCTCTAGAATGACAGAATTCTAAATTTTGTTCAATGTTTGCCAAGGATAAGGACCCATGAAAATCATGAGTTTTGCTATCATTAACATGTTTTGTTAGCAATAAAATGGGTGCAACTATTCTTAAAATTTTCTGATGATCATGTGATAAGGTTGAACAATCTATCTCCTCACAGCAAACGATTAACTCGTGTGTTTGATTCAGTTGGGAAAATCTCAGTCTTATATCTATCTGGTGGGATTTTTGTAATTATTTATAATTCCAAAAGTTTTCTATCCTCATTTCTACTTGATCTGAGTGTATCTCCCCCTGCGCCCCCGCCCCAAAGAGGGAGGGCAATTGAAGAATTAACCAAGGTTTATTCAGCTCTTCTAAGTGAGACCTGGTGGAGTTCTGGAGTATGTCTCTGTAGCTGCTTCCCAGGGCTCTGAATTCTGATGCGGTCCTGAATTTATCACAACACTTAAAGACGTGCTCAACCTTGCTAGTCAGGGCAGTGAGAAGTGGCATGTCCACTGTCCATTTAGAGAAACTGCTCAAAGGTGATACAAGTAGGCGAGGTCCAGGGAAAACCAGGACTGTGGATTGGAAAAGCAACGAAGAGTCCACAAATAGCACAGTCATTAAAACAGACAAAAGGGAAAGAGTCTTGCTTGCTAGAGTTTTGTTTCTCTGCTTAGGTTTTGTGTTTGTTTTGGATTAGCGTTTTTTATTTTGCTTTAGGTCTTTTTTTTTTTTTTTTTTTTTTTTTTTTTAGATTTTTATTTTTATTTTGTTTTGTTGAGTGGCATTTTAAAAATAAAGGTAAGCACTGGGAAGTACCCAGTGGTATTTCCCATAATTCTCACACTTGAAAAGTGAAGATCATTTGTAACTGCATAGCAAGTTCAAGGCCAACATGGGCTTCCTGAAGCCTTAGCCAAGAAAAATAAACAGAAAACAAACATCCTACAGAAATAATGAAACGTGAGAAAAACACATGCACATATGTACATATTAGAAAGTAAAGGTCTTTGTGTCAGAGAAGGCATTTAAGAGCCCACATAATGCAAATTATAGGAGGAAGAAGAAAAATCAATTACTGTATTCCAGATTTGTGCTTATTAGCTTATTTATTTATTCATATTTTGCATACTCACTGATTTCCAGCTTGAGAACCACAGTGAGTTAATGTTTGTTTTCTCAGTGCCAAGACAGAAGCAGAAAGAAGCCATGAAACAGGCTGAGGGCATGGGAACTTCTTCAGTCTGACTTGTAAACTGTGATATAGTTTAAGTCTGTGTCTTCTTCTTAAAATTATACATTTTGTTGGTTTTATTTTACTTAACAGATTTCCTTCTTTTCTTAAATCTTTGAGAATGCTGCATTTTGTTGTTTTTTATTTTACTTAACCGATTTCTTTCTTTTCTTTGTCTCTTTAAGAAAATACACAGCAGGTTTTCTATTATGTTTTTTATATAATGAAATGTAATATTTCATTGGTTGTAGATTGTAAATTAGATGTTATACTGTCTTTAACAAGTTGGAGGTGTTATCTACTAATTAGCTCTTTGGAATTTTCCATGTATAATTATTTTGCTTATTTCTTCAGACTGTTGGCCACCTGGGGCGTATATAAGGCTAACTTGCTAACTTGCACAGAAAATATGGTAACTCAAGGCATAACCATGACAGATCCTTTAGAAGTCAAAGGTAAAAATAAATGAGGGGAAAATGGATAGGACTTGGTGTTCCCAAAATTTTGTCAAGGTTGGGGCAAAAAAGAGAAACAGATACATATGAGAGACATGAGAATTGAAAAGAAAAAGAAGAAAAAGTAGGAACATGATGCTTTAAGGTCAGAATATCCTCTTGGGTAATTTCTAGAAAACATGCCTGAGGTTATAATGAAAACAAATGGTTTAGTTGATTTAATTTACTGGCTCTACAACAGTGAAGAACAATAATTCCTCATCCAAAATGACTAAGCTTTAGGACTACAATCATAGTATAATCCTAAATATAGTCTAAGTTGAAAAGAAGTATGTCATAACTTGTCGTATAAGTAAACTAAAGCCTCTGAAGGGTATGTTGAGATAGTGCTGATTCTAAATGGGTAATAAATGAATAAATACTTCATCTAGTAACAGGTGGCCCTTGTTTCCTGCTTTCTAGTGTCTTTAACTTCCCAACACATTATATTTATTTATGGCTTTAATATCTGGGGAAAATACAACAGGTTAAAACTTTCATTTTAGAATATCTTTGTTTCTTGATTTTATTTTTTTAATTTTTATTTTATTTTATTTTTTATTAATTTATTCTTGTTACATCTCAATGGTTATCCCATCCCTTGTATTGTTTCTTGATTTTAAAGAAAACTATTGTAGATGTGGACATAGGTATTAGGAAGAAGGACATAAAGGGAAAGGGTCAGAGAATGTAATTGATGTCCTATGGGTCACTATCGTTATCCCTAGCAGTGCACACAGGAGCTGAAGAGCAGTCACACAGAGTAGTTGCATGCAATGGTAGACTAGAGTGGAAGCTGTATATTCTGTGCCAACTCCTGTTGTTTGGTGGCACCTTTCAGAATCACAGAGTTGAGATAACAACAAGAGGTCAGGCATGTGTCTACACAGACTCTCTGGTTGAGTAACAATGTCTCACATGGACTTAGAGGCATATAAAACATCATGAAGACAATAAAATATCAATTATGACATACTCAATTTTATATCATTGCCTTTATACCATCTGGAGAATTAGCTTGCCTGGCAGAAAACTACACAAAGATGACAGTATGTATTTGATGTATTCACATTTTTTGTTTAAATATTTAACGTAGGTGCTGAATATTTGTTTGATGAGTGATCAAAAAATGCAGGGTAAGCTGATTACACACACACACACATACACACACATGCAATTACACATCTGTAATCACATATATATGTACATATACTTATATTTACATAATATATAGTGAGAGGCAGAATGGCAATAATAAGAATGAATCACCCCAGAGCATAGCGTACTTCATAATTCTATTGCTTAGAAGAGAAGGAAAAGAGAGATGTCTTGATTCGAAAGAAAGATGATTGACATTGGTTCCCATGATAATAGTCAAGTGAAGAATGTTATGTAATTTTAGAAAAGTTCAATTTCATTGTGAAAATTTTGGGGTTGAAGCCAATTAAAAAGTACAATTAAAGAAGGCTAAACTTGTGGTTAGCATGGTTACACCACTCAGTGAGATGTGAGAAACATTCTTGGATGGAAGAATCATCCCACCAGCTTAGAATTCACTGACCCTGTGTTTCCTGAGACCTAAGCCTAACCTGAACTTTCCAGGGTTATATATTTTTTCTGGTGTGTGTGTGTGTGTGTGTGTGTGTGTGTGTGTGTGTGTGTGTCTGTGTACATTCTTCCTAAATTTTATAAAATTACATTAAAGCCTCTTGGGAATTATGTCTATAAATAGACTCTGATGAATTAACCATAAATAGAATAATCTAAAATGTAGATTTCCATTAAGATATTGGAATATTTAAAAATTGAAAGACAAAGTAGTTAGAAAAATGATATTTAGATTCTACCCAAACAAGAACATTTGTAAAAATAGTTTTGAAATATTAGATGATCTCAAGTAGTGCTGCAGCTCAAAATCCTAAGCTGTGTTGTTTTCCTATACTCAAATCCCCTAAAATTCCTATGCGAGAGATGATGAAACTATTGCTCCATAGGGAAGAGGCTGTTGGTTCTCTGATTTTGGTCTCCTGCTCATTCATCAAACCACACTGTAACTTGTCCTTGGTCAGATAATGTATAAGGCCACCATGCAAGTTCTAACAGCCACCTGGGAGAAATGATTAAAATCATGTGGCTAAGCTCTTCAAAACATATAGAAAAATTGATATGCCTGTCCCTGTGGGAGGAAAAGAAATCCACATGAATAATGGCTTTAATGGAGCCTTGGGTGCTGCTGAATGTCCAGTGTGTATTCTGTAGTGCAGCCAAATTTTCTAATCTGAAGGATCGTGGTGTTGGCCAGCAGGAGAGTAAAATAAATGTATGGGGTGTGGGAAACGTTTACATGCGGTTTTCTGAGAAAAGTCTTTTAAAAGCAAGGCTTTTGTTCTTTCCTTAATTCACTGTATTATTTTGCATTTTAAGAAGATAATCAGTTTAGTGAGTTGACTAGAAAGAACATAGGCTTTGGAGATAAGGAGATATGAATGTTACTAACCAGATTAATTTAGGTAAGCATTGTACATGGTGTGTGGTATAAATGAATACAAATAAAACAGATGGGCAGCAACCACATGAGTGGGTAGGTGGGGGAGTGGGGGAGGTGAATGGGTAGGTGGGTGAGTGGGGAGATGAATGGGTAGGTGGGGGAGTGGGGGAGGTGAATGAGTGGGTGGGGGAGTGGGGGAGGTGAATGGGTGGGTGGGGGAGTGGGGGAGGTGAATGGGTGGGTGGGGGAGCGCATGGGTGAATGCCTGGGTGAGTGTATGGGGGAGTGAGTAGGTGGATACGTATGTGAGTGAGTGGGTGGGTGAGTGAGTGAGTGGATGAGTGGGTTGGCTGAGAGAGTGAATGGGTTGGTGGGTGGGTGGGTGAATGAATGTATGGATGGGTAGGTGAGTGGGTGCATGGGTGGGTGAGTCTTTCCGTAAAAGGGTGATGAAAATTTTGACCTTAAACTCTTATGACCATGAGAATATGAGAGTTCATATAATCTGAAATACACAATGGTTCAAAAATTCTAAGTTTTTTTTGTTTCTTAGTTAATGATTTCTGAAGGTTTGTGTGGAGGAAAAGTATATTTTGAAGAGAATACAATTGAGCTGGGGAGGTATTTTAGTTTTTAAGGACTAAGGCCCCTAACCAAAAGTCAAAAAGTATAGTGTTAGTCAGTGGATCTGTTCCCTTTCATGTCATGGGGCAAATCATTTGGCGTTTGATACAAAGGGCAAGAGAATACAACTTCTTTCAAGGGTACAACAAAACTGTTAGAGAACAAAAGAGTTAGAGAAAAAAATTATGCTTTGTCATCATAGGGGTAATGAAGAGATCATGTTTAGTGGTTCTTTGGTGGTGTTTTTGCTTTGTAATTATTCAACACTTCTCTTCAAGGCACAGTACAATCAAGTTGCTACGGCACATTCAAATAAGAGATACATTTGCATTTTTATAGTAATAAAATTTTTACAGTTTTAAATTTTATAGGTATAAAGTTGTATTCTGGAGTCTATAGTTAAGTGCAATAAAGAAACACTGTTTCCTTCTGCAGGCTCCACTCAATGAGTGTGTGTGACTAAGCAGGCCACCTATATGAATGCTCAGAGATCTGATCTCTGTGTTGATACAGTCTTGTATTTTCTCCGGGAGACACAACTACTTAGAACTACATCAGTCACATTGCAGTCTGCTATAAAGCTTTGTCCCCCTAATATGTCTTGAAAACTTACTGCGAAAATATTTAGTTCATTACTTTGGGTTAACTCTTTTGGTCTGCATTAAAAAAAACAAAACAAAACAAAACAAAACAGGAAAGCAATATGAAATTCTCCATATTCATTCATAGAATTGGCAAAGCCGGGGTTCACAAGACATCTGGCTCCAGAAGTCATGCCCTTATTCTTAATATTGTATTATGAGATACTGTGAGACAGCATGTGATAATAGAAAATGCAGCCCTCTGGCTGATGCTACATGTTTAGCAGCAGCAGAGAAACTCCAGATTAAATCCAGATGATCAGAGTTGGCATTTCATCTTGAGGAAGGACTAAGTGGGGATATTGATGCCCACCTCACCCTTATGTGTATAAAAATTAACATGAGCTGTGTTCTCCAGGTCTGATAATCACCAGTCTACAATAATGTGAGAACTTTGGAATAGATTTTTCCAGATTTTAATTTAAAGGCCTGTCCTTGCTTTTGAGATCACATGTGTACTCTATTCATTGTTTCTAGGTTTATTTTAATTTCTTTTGCTTTATCTTTACATGGAATCCACTGTCCAAACAATAGCACCTAGTAATTTTCTTGAACTCTGTGAAATGGATTAGGTTCTGCACTTTACTCTCCTGCTATAGGAAGTGACAACTTGAGGCCACATCCTGTAGTCAGGTGAGACTCCTAGCAGAGGGAGAGGGACACCAACCTACCCACAAAATCTTCAACCCAAAATTTGTCTTGCCTACAAGAAATGTAGGGATAAAGATGGAGTAGAGTTTGAAGGAATGGCAAACCAATGCCCAGCCCATCTTGAGATCTATCCCCTGGGAGAGAAACTCCCCCTGTTACTATTAATGATACTCTGCTATGCTTATAGATAGGAGTCTAGCATAGCTGTCTTCTGAGAGGCTTCATCCAGAAGCTGATGGAAACAGAATCAGAGACCTACAGCCAAACAACACACTGAACTCAGGGTGTTTTGTGAAAGAGAGGGAGGACAGATTGAGAGAGCCAGGGAGGTCAAGGACACCACAAGAAGACCTACTGAGTCAACTAACCTAGGTCCACAGGGGATCACAGACACTAAACTACCACCAAATAGCATGCATGGTCTAGACACAGGTCCCTACACGTATGTAGTAGATTGTGTAATTTAGTCATCATGTGACTCCCCTCACAATGGGAGTAAGAGCTATCTCTGACTCTGTTGCCTGCCTTTGGATCCTTTCCCCCTAACAGGGCTGCCTTGTCTGGCTTCTGTGCGAGAGGATGTGCTTAGTTGCTGGACTTGCTATGCCAGGGTGGGTTGGTAACTATGGGGGAGGGGAGTCTCACTTTCTCTGAGAAGAAGTGGGGTTGAGGGTAAGGGGATAGGACGTGAGGGTGGGACTGGGAGAAGTGGAGGGAGGGGGCTGCTATCATGCTGTAGAGTGATTATATAAATAAATTAATGGAGGAGGGAAAAAAAAAACAGAATAAAAACTTTCCCTTCCATAACAGAGCATCCTTCCTTCTTGCTTTTCTATCCCAGGAGTGACAGAGAAGTTAAATAAATGCTCACATTGTAGCTTTAGTTCAAGTCACAGCTCAACCTCACAGAGGCATAGCTGTCACCTCTAGATAGTCATTAGTCATGGAAGCACGGAGACAGACAGCAGCGGTCTGTTTGTAAGTGTGGGAAGATCATGAAGTTACCTTGTACATGTAAACAAGGATATGTTTTATTTGTTCAGAGCTGAGGGAAAAATTCAAATGCTAACCTAAAATCAAAAGAAAAGTGTAAAGGAAAAATGAAAGTTCAAAAACACAGAAATCTGCAAAGGGAGAAGAAGAATGAATGTCTGAGAAACATAAACAAAAGCAGGCAGCAGTGCAGACGAGAACATGCTTTTGTCGTACCATTGGTGTCTTGTTACCGCATGGGACGGACCAACAGTGACTGCAGTTATGTCTGGGATTTTACAGCAGCAGGTTGAACTTGCCAGAGGCTTGGAACATTGTGGATTTGTGGCTCTTCAGATGTGCTTCTGTGTTGGAATGTGTTTGTGTTTGCCTTTATTTGGTTTTAATAATAATAATAATAAAACTTAAAGAAGTTTCTGTCTTGGTAGATTTTCTTTGGAATTCCACAAAGGACTCTGGAGGCCTCTGTGGCCCTTTGTGATGATAAACCAAAGCTTTGCGTCTGTCCCAGTTGGAATTCCAGACACTGAAGAAGCCAACTTTAATTATTATTATTGTTTTCTTCAGAACTGAGCCCTTTTTTGATTATTTAGATTTACACTAATCGTCAGCTAAACATACTCCCTTCCCCTAAGTAAGGCTCAAAACAAAACAATGGAAGCTTCACAGTAAGACTTCAGAAGAGCCAACTTCTTGAGTTTCCATGGAGACTTGTGATATGATGGGTTTATTAAGAGAGTAATATTAATAAAAACAGGTCCAACAATGATGGACAGATTTCACAAATGTGTAAAAGAAATGGTTGCCTGGGGGAAGTAGCTGATGAGATTAGAAATAGTATTTTATTGTAATATCTAAGTCTCCAAACTGAGGTATTAATCATAGACTCTCAGAGTTGTAATTTTATCTTACAGATTTTAAATTCAACCCTAATATGTAAAGATTAACTATAACATTCTCAAATAGATTATTCCATTTAAACTTAAATTCCACCTACATGGGCCAACAGTTACTGCCTTTTAAATAGAATAGAATGGGGCATGAGAGGTGACTCTGGCAATGAAGGCATTTGCCATCAAGCCTAACGACTTGAGCTTTATTCCAGGGGCCTGACAGTAGGCAGGAAGAAGTCAGTTCTCACAAGTTGTCCATGGCACATGTACACATAGGCATGCATGCATACAGAAACAAACCAATGAATAAGTGTAATTAAACTTAAATCATGAATTACAGCTACATCTTCAGGAGTTACTGCTCCATTTCTGAAAACCTGTCAATTATTTAAACAAAGTTATTTTTCTAGCACATTCCATAAATTCTTTTCAGAAATTCCTTAAATTAAGTCAAATTAACACTTGTTGAGCCACACTCTGGTGATGTAGAGTCTTAGAATATTATGGTGGCCAAGAGGCTGTGGTCTTCAGATCACAAGTGGAATGAAGAAACTAAAAGTCGTGTCATTGTCCTATGTTCTAACCAACTGAATTCGAACAAACGCTAAGCGGGCTGACTGGAGGGTAGCCAGAGTGCATAACTGTTTTAGGGAATCAGTTCTAAATGACAGCACATTCCTCAATGGAAAATGAAGGAAAGGTGTTTGAAATAAATGGAAACTCTGGTGGAAGATATCACTCTGAGAGAAGCAGTTAAGAGCAAGGATCACACACCATGAACATCTTACATGATACTTGAATGGATCTAGAGATTTGACCAGCATGAATCACCTAGATCTCCCCCACCCCAATATTCTAACTTATCTTGGATTTCCATCTCCCCTTAAAAATGTTCATTCTGTCCTTTTTAGTTGAAGAATGATTCTACTTCACAGAGAAGAAAGTGAAATTAGGAAGGGAGAATGTTGATTTTCTCATGATAGTATTTAAGGACATACTCTTGTATGCCAATTATTAAGTATGCTCTTCTGATTCTAGCATCCCAAAAGTTCAAAATTACCTCCATTCCTGGCATCCTTAACTCATCAGAGGTTTTCTTCCAAGCAGCCATTTTATATTCCTTAATACTTACGGGAAATTATTAACCCTTTCACTTTTTCTTATGTTTTCTTAGGCCAAATACTCCTTTAGAGAGTTGCCAGAGCTTTTAAAGTTCATTATAACATTTATAATATAGTTTAATGTAATCATTTAACTATGGGACTATTGTCGGTTGTTCCAAATGTTTTTGATGTGGGATTTATTTGCAACTATGGGACTATTGTCGGTTGTTCCAAATGTTTTTGATGTGGGATTTATTTGCAATAAATACATATAATGATACCAATCAATAAATAAATGTAAAGTATTTGCAATAGCTTTATAAGACAAACACCCATTAACATTACACACAATAGTATGATGAAGAAAGCTATCAATAGAGAAAGGCTCTAAGAGGATAAGTGAATTAACATATATTTTCATTTCAGTGTTGCCTTCTTAAAACTGCAAGCCAGACAAAAATATAACTGTGTGCTTCCTCCCAATTTTCCCTCCTTGGTTTTATTGGAAATTGAAAATTAGAAAATTCTACTTTTAATTCCCAGTGGCAGTTTTTTGTTTTTTGATTTGTTTTATTTTTAGATTCTAGAATAATGTCTGTAGTGTTCTTGTTGAGCATTGTGAGATGTTATTTCTGGTTTTAACCACAAAGAGCACTGAACAGCAAGGCTCTGTAGAGGTTTCAATGTGTGCCCAGTAAAGACATTTTCTGCAAACTTAGAACTACTTTGAATAATCAATGTAACTTAGACTTACGTCTTAGACTTAATGGTTTCCACTTATAAGATTTGCTTATATTAATTCTTCCAGTCAAATTCAAATGCTAAAGCAATTCTGAACTCAAAAACCATAAAATCACAAGATTCTAAAAGTAAGCACGAAGTACCTGCGTTAGCTCCGAACGTGCACTATTTTCTTCCTGTTTTACAATCTCCTAATTTTCCAGCTCCCCAAACCTCCATCTAACTCACTATGGGCCTGTGGATAGTTCCTACATCTTGCCATGTCATGTCTTTAGGTTTTTAATCCTTGGCCATTCCTCTAGACCTAAAATACTTGGGGCCTAAAAATAACTGGAGCTCGGGACCATCATTGAAAAGAGTTGCCGGGGGAGTCTAAAAATCACAAATAGGAAATTTTGTTACATTAACTTTTATAAGATGTGAATAATGTGCTTTGTCAAAGCCAAAGACACGCTTAGGAGGGCTGTGCAGACGGAAAGCATGGCAACTTATTGGAAGGTACCGAGGGGAAATTGAGCTGGAAGGAGAACAAACAGAAGCAAAGTTGGAGGCTTTGTTAAAGGCAAGTACACTTGTTATTAGTCTACATGATATAAATCTTTTTGAAGCGAACTAAGCTCACAAAAGCAGGGCAGTGTCTGTCTCTTGTTTGTGAGGGATGAGGGGAGGAAAAAAGGGAGGGGCACATACACATTTTATCAAATGACAGGCACAGGAAGCAAATTATATTCTGCTAACAGACACAGTGGATAACATGGAGATCACAGTTGCTCTGAAGGGAAACACAGGGCTCATTATTAAATATAGGATTTTGAAATGATTCTCCATAACTCTTTTCCTTACATAAGAGACATCACTGAGGAGAACAATTTTTAATCTTGATCGTATTCCTATTTTTTTTCTTTTAATTTGAAATATCTAGAAGACATTCCTTATTGCAAGAGAAATAATGTACTTGCTAACGCAGGAGACCAACTGAAGGAAGAGGGTGAGGGAAGGTGTGAAGAGTATGGAGAGGAAGGGATGTTATTTTGGCTTCTCATCCTTGTCACTGACAGCAGGTGCTGTGGAGGGAAAGACAACCAAATAAAGTGCAGGGAAGCCAGTGGAACAGACACAAAAGTGGGGTGGGGGTGGGCCAAATCCCTCTGCCTTCTGCCTCATTAATCTTGTCAGAAATACTTGCTGTTGAGAAAGGCTAACCTTCTCACTGCCCAAAGGAGCCTCCCTTCACTCACAAGAATGTATTAACAGTTTGGGATATCTAATGACTAGGCCGTTTAATAAATGACTTACTTACGTCACTATAAACACCAGGCAGCAGCTGTAGGCTACATGTAAAGCACTAAATCCTTTACCTGACTTTCTAAAGGTCACTCTAAATCATATTTAGTGACAGGCTGAGGTATACAGGCATTGGGATTTAGTGGCAGGGCATACTTCATGTTGTTTGGGGGTAAGTCAAAAGGTCTGACTTGGATTTCTTCCCAGTAACCTGATCTAGGTGAAGCAGACGGTGATAAATGAAAGTCAGTTTCTGAGGTATCCTGACTTCTTCTTCTTCTTCTTCTTCTTCTTCTTCTTCTTCTTCTTCTTCTCTACCAAGAGCTTTATCGAGACCTGGTGAGAAACAGGAAACAAGCAAGCAAGAACCAACTCTATGGATCAATACCACAGTTTGGCTTTCCTAACACTCTATGAGACGGGATGCCACATCGTTATACAAGTCAACTGTAAGTTTATGATCATAAGTGTCTTGCCTCTTCTGTCAACTAGAGTTGACGCTTAAAAGTGTTTCCTAAAGAACATAAAATGCAAAAGGTCTGATTTTAACTTCTTTCAAGGGCAGTTTCCAAGACTTTCAGACTTTTTTTTTTTTAATCACTTACAATATGGAAATAGCTCCCTAAATCATAAAGTAAAAAAAAAAAAAAAAAAAAAGAGGAAAACACAGGAAGGGAAATGTGTTGACGATGTATCATATTAAAAGTATTGATGTCTGTTCCTTAGTCCTCACAGCAGCTCCGATGGGATAGAAACCCTTTATTCAAGGTCACAATAAGTAATACAGCACTGGCATTTGATTCTAGGTTTTTGTTTGTTTGTTTGTTTTTGTTTTTGTTTTGTTTTGATTTTTTGTTTGTTTGTTTGTTTTCTGATTAGAAAGCTTGAACTGCTTGCCCTGGTGAGAATCTGTTTGAGTGTACACAATCCTTCCAGTTTTCCTAAGACCACCTTTATGTATGGGTGAGCACTGATTTGTGGAGAATGCCTGAAGGCTATTGGATCCTTATTAGTTTTAGTGTAAAGACTTTAGGATTAGCATTTTGATAAATCCGAGTTCGATTTTCACACTCACTGAGGATCCTAAACTGCTGCACGTGTCATTCTGTTCCCTTTGTTGTATAAACACAGGCACTGGAGTTTATCCATGGTGGGAGCATTGGGTTACTTACTGGTCAGCAGAGGACAAGTATATGGGCTTATGGGGAAAACCAACTTTTACATATTAAAATGGCAATGATAATGTTAGTCGTTCAGCCACTTGGTATGTGTGTAAAGATTGCCAAGCTACTGAATGTGTAGTACACAAGTGACTCACAGCACAAAATACTTGCAGGATAACTGGACACTTGGTCCCTAGCACAGAATTAGCTAGCTCTCCCACTAAAGAGTGCACATCTATGCTATCTTCCCATTTAATATCAATTTTCATTATTTTACCCAATATTCCAGGGACATGATTTGGCAATGAATAAAATAAATATTAAAAAGCATAGATGATAAAAAAAATCTGTTTTTTTGCAAACAAAGTACTTAGTAACTTACATATTTATAATTGGCTTACAATTTTTTTCTCCCGTATATCTGTACTAAGACAATAACCGAGAGTTTCTTCCTACCACCTCCCCTTTGTCCACATTGCCTAAATAATTAAATATAGGAGTTTGTGATCATAGCCAAAGAATGAAACTCCACCTTTACTGAAAATGTTATTTTTTTTTTCTGGAAAAATTAAAGTACTTTAGGAATGTCTGCCCTTGATCACATTGGACTTCTACTCATATTTGCTGTGTAGTAGGGTGAGGACAGGGAGGTCCAGGTTTGGCGATGTGGTACCCAGGAGCTGGAAATTGAAACCTTGTGTTTCTCACAGCCCAGGTGTGGTGCAGACAGCCTGCGACTCCACATTTCCTCACTGTGCCCTAACCGTGACCTTAACCCTCACATCGCAGGAGGAGAAGCAGCACTATAATAAGCTGCTGTTGGCTAGCTGGGGGGTGGGGGGGGAGCTGTCGGAGCAGAAATGGATCGCATTAATCTCCCTTGTGCAGCGGCGTGCCAGGTCTCCCTAAGTCAGCCTGCTCTGGAGCTAGAGAAAGGTCAAAGTTGAGCCTTGTTACCCATGAGACTTTATGAATGTGCCCCATGTACCAGGCAGATTATAACTCGGGCCAACACACTGCTTTCTATTTAATCTCGAAATTGGTAGCAGAGAATCATCTCTCCACACTGTAGTATTACAGCCAAACAGATGGCATTTTCTATCTTTCTAGTCATATGAACTAATAAATGTGAAAAAGTATGTTTGCATTCAAAACAATTAAGTTAAAACAGCTTTCATCTTGACAGCCTGCCTTCCCCTGTACTGTTCCCTTTTGGTGTATTTAATGTCTTTATCATTTACAGGGCTGGAAATAATGCTATAAATACACTTTTGGCTGCTTTAATGAATACAAAATCTTTTAATTTATTTAAGGCAGAAGCCATTCCTCTACGAATGTCCAATTTGTATACAGTCCAGGCGTCTGCTTTTATTTTCTCCTTCCATATTTCTCAAAGTTGAATGATAGAAATCAATTAAGTAACCAAACTATGAGATGAAAGATTTTAAGTAAATGGAATATTTTTAACCAAAGTTTATTAAAACAACACGGTCAAGTTTTAGTCCTTTAAAAGAGATAGATAATGTTCAATTTATAAGGTATTCTTGCAGCCATTTGATTAAATTCAAGTCTAATTAGACTCTTATATTGTGTACTTCCTCTGAAAGAAAGTGCTATTTTAGGCAAAAAGTCATTTCTCAAATACTCACCTTCTTTAATGCATAAGTCTCCCGGCAACCACTTCTTCTCCACTCAGAGCTTCCCCAAACTGAAAACTGAAAATGCAGAAACAGAACTCTAATAGGTTTTGTAGGATTCTTGGAGGGCCCAACATGAGAAAAAAAAAAAGTGTGACGACATAACAAAGTGAAGCATTCCCCCGCTGTCCTTTAAAGGATGACCAAGAAGAAAACCAATCCCTATTTTAGGTCAAATTTTATGACCTTTCCATACCAAGCGCTTATATACTGGAATATTTTCTATGAACTGTTATTAGTATTTCAAATAAGAAAAATTTATTATAACACTATGGCTAATCAGACTTCATGTCAATATACTCAGGACTTGACTTTCATCCTGTTCCTAAAGTCTTAGGCAACATCTACCAATGGTAGATTGATAGAACTGCATATGTTAGTATGGTAGGTTGGAAAATGCCCTAGGCTAGCATCACTTTCCCAAGGGCTGCCACTGAGAAGACCATGCCTCCATTACCATGAACACCAGGAGGACATACATATTCTTCCACACCAGTCTCTTTCCTGAAATACATTCTCAATTGTAATTCAATTCTAAAATGTTTACTGACTCACTAGACTAAATCATTTCATTCTACATAAATTCCTATAGTATCCAATATATAAGTGTAGCTTAGTGTGAGCCGATAGTGCTATTAGGGAATTCCTTTGTATTATATGAAAAGAAAAGCAACACAATATTGCTGATGCCAGATCAGATTTTGAGTGGTATGTGCTTTTCCTTTATATAACAAGCGTATTTTATAAGAAAAAAAAAACAGAAGGGAAATATTTTTATTTATTTTATTAGTTGTACAAAAGCCATGTTGGCAAATGAAGAACCAATAAAATAAAATTGTCTCATGTGGTTCTCATTAGGGAATCAAACAGTAACGTAAAAGGCCAGCACACACCAATCACAATTCCATCTGCTGGAAAGAGCTGCAAAGAGTGGCTCCATTTTCATCAGGAAAGGGGCATGTAGTTCATGAAGTAGTCAAGCTTCATTCCAAAGGCATCCACACCGCACTACTGCCCTGTGTTCAGTTCAAGGATTAGCATGTCTACTGACAGAGGTCAACAGGATCACTGTGTAATTCTGTGTGTGAAGGATCGCCTCAGCCTCATGATACCTCACTTTAGCAACAGAAATCAGTACTATTCTCCAGCATTCTAGAAAGGAAAACATGCCGATATGACATAGATGCTTGAACCATTTTCCTCAACTGAACTGGTTGTGTGACATGATCAAAGCTTCATTCCAGAATGTTCAGTTCGCTCCACAACTAGACAAAACCATTCCAGTGCCGGATGCAACAGAATGCATGCTTAACTGTTTCCTAAATTCCTGCAGTGCTCTTTTCACTTTTTCCGTGGAAATCTATGAAGAACTATTATCAATGGTAGACAAATCCTCATCTGTACAAGATTGAATCAGCAAGATATTTTGCCAGTGAATAATCTTTTGGATAATAATAAGTGGTCTTTGGGGCCTCTAGAAAATGTTCACACGTGAGAGAGACTTAGCTTTTTACCAGAAACAAGAAAATAGCAATAGTGGTTATTCTTCTGTATTAGAACTAATGTTTTAGCTGTATTTTTGTGTATTTCCTTCCCTTTAAAACCTGCCTGTGAATCAAGACTACATGGTTGCACCACCCAGAAACAAGTGTGAATCTACTCACTTTTGACCTGTACACACCACAACTGAGATGGAACGATTTCCCCAGCCTGAACTCAATTCCAGACTGCGAAGAAATGATAAATCCATCCTCAACTAATTTTATTAAATTGACCTAAGCTTCAATCCGATGACATTGACCTTGCATTATTTGGGAACACATTAAGTACAGAAGCACACTCAAGCCCAGTAAAATTTCTGACTTTACAATCTTATTTAAACTTCTATAGATTTTGGTAAACATATTGCAAACATACAAGTAACAGAAAAGAAGTGGGGTTTTCATCTTCAGCCTTGGTATCTAGGATTGGTACAATTAGACTTGCTTGTATAGTAACTAAATGTTTAGCTTAAACAATGTTGTTAGGTTTAAAACAATTATTTCATTGGGTATTAACCAGCCAAAGAGGAGCTAAATGGAGCTTTACTAAAGATCTAAGCATATATCTTAATTGGGAAACAATTTCCATTGCCCACATGGGACCCACCATATCTTTTAAAACTGAGGTGAAAATGAAAGGGGATAATTTGCTTGTGACACTATTTTTATTCTCTCCTATATTGAGAAAGGCTGATTAGGAAAAGCCAGGCAGTCCTTGTCTCTGGGTGTCAGGTACCTTGGGAGTGAATATGATAGGCCATGCAGCAATTGTGAGTGCCCACCAGGACCTTCTCTTCGGGACACCCAATGAGAGACTGGATCAGGAGGATTGTTTTTAAAAATTCAACTTTATCCACAAAGACTAGACCTAGTGTGATGCATAGATACTCAATACATTTAAAAAGAGGAAGAAGAAGAAAAAAGGGCATCACAAAAATTAAATTTCTTTACCTATTAATATATTCAAGTTAAGTGCTGCTTTCAAAACTAAATATGTCATTTTATTATATGATATAAGTGTTCCTGTCATATGATAGATCTATCATTAAAAGGTTTGAAGGTATTTGTTTTACAGGTTAATCCACTCATAGATAAAATATTTTAGTAATTTTTCTCTTTCTACCCTTTCTGCTGTCTCCCTTGACCGTAGTTGGAATTATATCGCCCTCAAAGTGGATAAAGATGAGTTTATAGAACAAAGAACAATTCAGAAATAATGTATTTTTGTAAGGCACACGTTTATTAAAACTTTTGTTTCACAAAATACACAGACCTTTTAAACCCGTGTTTATGAGCCTCTACTGAATTTCTGTCAGGGTTTTATAGATGGCCCAGATGTAAGTAGATTATATTCTAGAAAGCAGTTTCCTTCAGTTGATTTGAATTCACCAGAATTCCAGCCACTGATACAGAAAGGACTTTTCCTTCCTTCCACCCTTTTTTCTTTCTTTCTTTCTTTCTTTCTTTCTTTCTTTCTTTCTTTCTTTCTTTCTT
>OU015750.1:83640021-83658619 GCA_907169655.1 Acomys percivali | reverse complement strand
TCTCTCTCTCTCTCTCTCTCTCTCTCTCTCTCCCTCTCCCCCCCACTGTCTCTCAGGGTGTGTGTGTGTGTGTGTGTGTGTGTGTGTGTGTGTGCTCATGTGCAAAACTAAGATGTTATGGCATTAAACAAATATCCAAGGGGCAAATGATGAAGAGGTTATTTATTTATTACAAGTTATGGTTGAGTTCTCAGGGTCCCTCAGCGCTAGACTGTTTTTTGAGACCGACGAAAAGAATCTTAATAAGAATGTGGAAATAACAGAACTTGTCCTGCTTAGCCTGGTAAGATAGACATCCAGTCCCCTAAAGTAGTACCAGTAGGGGCAAAGAGATAAATTCTGGGAAGCCAATGTCTTCGGTTATTGCGGAGCATTCTAGGGCCAGCCATCATATTTGAATATTAAATTAGTTAAGGCAGAACCTACACAATACCAATGGTATTAGTCATGTCTGCCGGGGCATCCAATAGCAGATGTCACTTTTCTGATCTTCCAGGCTCAGCCTTCACTGTTTTTGGCACATCAGATTTAGCATCTGAGTACAATTTAAGTCGTAACCACGCAATCAGCATGCCTTTCCCCCCTGACTTTGGTGTTTTATTCTCCTTTCCTCTCCTTCTATTTTGGGAGCAGAAGCTATGAAGTCTCTCTGCTTCCTACTCTGGGAAGTCAGAGATGGATTTTCTAGGCTCCCTTCCCCCCATCTTTTACAGGCAATCAGAGAGCCTGCTCTCTCCTCTCTTACAAACATTCATTTCTAAGATTTACAGCAGCCTCACAAATAACTGCTCTCCATTGGGAAGTCATAATTTATGTGAGGTGAGGAGCAAAGGGTTCTGATCCCATTCACATTCCCACCTGTTCTCCTCCTGGGATGGAAGCATTGGTTTAAAAAAAAAAAGTGTGCTGGTGAACTGTTTTGTGATTACTTTCAAGGCTGACTTAAGGCATGGTAGCTGGAAACTCATCTGTTTGTTTTACCTCTTAAATTGAGTCTAATTTGTAAGTGAGAAAGGAGCATAAATCCAGCTTTCCTCCCATAGCTTCTAATAGTTCAACAATAATACTGGAAGAACTAGCATCAAGTCCAGAAGTCTGAAGATTTTAGCTGTGGACAATGCACCAAAGATCCTAAGCTAGTCTCTAGATGAGCTGTTCTTAGTCTGTGGGTTGCAATCCCTTTGAGAGTTGCATATCAGATATCCGGTATATCAGATATTTGCATTATGATTCATACCAGTAGCAAAATTACAGTCATAAAGTAGTAATGAAATAATTTTATGGTTGGGGTCACCACAACTTGAGGAACTGCATTAAAGGGTAGAAGCATTAGGAAGCTTGAGAATCACTGCTCTAGAAATCAGTGCCCAGGTCTCTTCCTCTCAACCTTTATCTAGCTCTCTCCCTTTCTCCTATGTATCTCCACTTCCTTGTCTTTCTTCCTCTCTCATTTTCCCTATCTCTCTTTCTGCCTCTCCCCATAGTGTCTTTTGCATGAGCTTTCAGAGTAATGCGTAGTAGTTTGGTGTCAGTGTTTGTTACCACACGGATAACACAAACCTACAACATGATACCTTTGAATCATTGCCATGTTGCCTCTGTGTACTTTTGTGATCCTAGGACCTCAGTTCAAAAGTCACCTCTATTGCCATGCTCATGTTCCTCTCTGAAGTCTAGTTCTAAACACCATGCAATTTGAAAGTTCCAGATCAAGACACACACTCTCCAGTTCCATCTCCAGATGGCACACATCAGAGGTTCTGAATTCTCCCCAGAGTCCATCAGGGGGGAAGAGGGAGAGTCTCTACAAGAAACAGTACCCCCCTTCCTGTCTTTGTGGTCTTAGGCGCTCTGGTGTATATATGTTGTGTGCACTGGGTTTTCTCTTGAGATTTTAGAGTTAAATTTTTCTTTGGCTATCGTGAACGTCTTCTTAGCAGAAAGTATGAGAAAAGTACATGCTTTTCAGCATCTATAAAAATCTCCAGAACGGAACCAGGGCTTGCCTGCCATGTAACAAGTGGTTAGAGGCAGGGTTATAAAAAAAAGTTAGAGTTTATGCCTTCCCTCTCATATCTAATTGTCATATTGAAATGACATTCTGTTGATTCCATTTTCAAAGCTGGCCCAATTGTACCTTGCAAAGTCCCTTAGTCTCTCTGCTCCTGTTTGGGGTGTGGTGTCCAAATCCTTCACTGAGAAACCTATCCCGTTATTCCAGTCTGAAGCCTCCTTTCGTCTGAAGGCTCTGGGATGCCCGGTTCTATTTAATTGCCTCTTTCACCTGAGCACCCTTCCGCTGCAGAGCTGCTGTCTGAAAGCCCCTTGACTCAGAGTCTCAGCAGGACACAAAGGGAACTTGCAGGTAGCATTGTGAGAGGAGAGTTCAATCACATGATTACTTACAAGTATATGATCAGGACAGAGGAATCACATGTGAACATACGACCCAGAGGTACTTTTGTAGCAGTGCTGTGTGGCGGGCTCGGGGAAGGAGCTTTTCTTCATCAGGGAGTCATAGAGGACAAGAAGGAATCCTGACAAGGACTCTGATGTATGAGGAACTCTTAGAGTTCTAAATTGCCCAACACTACCCCTTTTTGCTGGACCCTATACAAGGACAAGAGGGTAAAACAGAGTAGAAAATGCAGGAAGGTTAGGAAGGAGCAGATTACAGTGATCTGACATGTTTCTTTACTATTTCTCACCCTGTTGAGTAGTTTTGAGGACATCTGCTTCCAGTGAGAATAAGAACCTATATGAAATACTACGCAAATTTAGTATTAAAAAAAAAAAAAAAAAAAAAAAAAACACCAGAAAGATTGCTAAGCAAAAATCAGAGTACTGCTGAGACTGGAAGTCATTGAAAAACAAGATGTTTCTCAAATCTATGGGCTGGCGTATTGGATTTTAACATGGAGAAGTTCCACACATCTCTCTGCCAAGTAGCAAGCTCTCAGACATGCAGCCTTGGTGAGTTTACAGTCTTAAAGACCTGAGGCTTCACACTCTTGTGATCTGGAAGGCTTGGAGTCTCACAGCCTCACAGCCCAAGCAGTTCACACTCTGGAAGCTCATATTCCCAAAGCCTTACAGTCTGTAGTCTCCTGAGAAGCCATCTTTTACATCTCGTCATCTGCAAAGGACTGCAGACATAGCAGTCAACCAGTCTTACAGTTGGGAGGTCAAGCAGCCTCGTAGTTTTATAGATTTGAGATGGCATAGTCTTTGGCTCCCAAGCAATGCTCTCAGTGGTCAGGGGAGCTGAACTTGTTTTCACAATGTCTAATCCTAGAGGATAAGTGAATCTGACTTTTCCACCACAATTCCATCTAATTCAGTGTCTCCAAAGATCATCAACGATCCACCTAATGGCCGGGAAGGAAGGCCCAGCTGGAACAAAAGGCAAAGGGCAGCAGGCTAGAGTCCTGGTGATTCAATTCCAAGGTTTTGTTTCAGTGATTATAAATACACAATCTAGCATATAAGTAGCTACATTTATTTTTCAGTCAAACTGATCAGCTTTTCTGTCTTTCTACCATTCTTCTTAATAAAGAAAATGGATTCCATTAAACACACACACACAAATGCATTATATGTAATATATGCTATAAAAGAATTTTTATGTAGGTTTATAGTGTCTTTAACAAATAATTAACATCTATTATTCCTTCAGCCACAGTATCTATGATGTAAGAAAGCATTGCCATTTAACAAAGCAGCTGTGGTAAATTAAAAAAAAAAAAACAGTTGAAATAATCAATGAAGAAATTAAGTACAAGGTTGCCTAACAAGTGGGTTGTGACCCTTTGAGGGGGGAGGCTGTGTCAAATGACCTTTTCACAGGGGTCACTCAAGACTATCAGAAAACACAGATATTTACATTGTGATTCATAACAGTAGCAAGATGACAGTTATGAAGTAGTAACAAAAATAACTTTATGATTGGGGTCAGCATGACATAAGGTACTCTATTAGAGGGCTGCAGCATTGGAGAGGCTGAAAAACCAGTGACTCAGAAGAACCATCACCAATTGTTAAAGACTCTATAGGAAAAGATACATATAAGAGTAAAGTACTGTGTAGGTGGATGGTAGAGGATTTTAGTGAAACAAATAACTGATGGAAATGCTACCATGACGAGTGAAGTATCCAACACACATCAGCGTCGCTAACGGTTAGTAGCACATTGACCCAATGGGAGAAAGGGTGATCTTATCTATGCCAGCCAGTCCATAGCATTCATAGGCGCTGAGGCAAGGGGAAGACTCTTCACTGCAGCTTTCAATGACATATAAAATAGTGTTAAGGAGAAATCCCAGAAGAAGAAAAGAAAATGGGCCATGAAACTGAATAATTAAAGCTGAAATTTTATAATTTGATAAAAAAAAAAAGTCTAGTAATCCAAGAAGTTCATGAACCTTAAGCAGATTAATTACCAAAGAAGCCACATTTAAGTGCAGAATTCCCAAACTACTATAAATTCAACACAAAAAAATTTCAAAAGCACTCAGAAGAAGAGGTCACAGCAAATAAGGAGGTACAATAAAAGAATAATGACAGCCATTTCTTCATTCAGTATAGATGCCGAGATTACTGTATTTAAAGAGCCTACTGTCCATTACATATCCATTGAAAGCACTGCTCAGAAATGCAAGTAAAAGTATCTTAGATCAGCAAAAGCGAAGAGCCACTGTCGGAGTTTCTATTACTTCGATGAAACGCCATGATCAAAAAGCAAGTTGGGAAAGAAATGGTTTGTTTGGCTTAAACTTACTGATCAGAATCCATCATTGGAGGAGGTCAGGACAGAAACTCAAGCAGGACTGGAACCTAGAGGCAGGAAGTGATGCAGAGGCCACGGAGGCTGCTGCTTACTTACTTCACATGGCTTGCTCAGCCTGCTTTCTTACAGAACCCAGGACGACCAGCCCAGGGATGGCCCCGCCCACCATGGGCTGGCCCCTCCCACGTTGATCACTAATTGAGAAAATGCCTTACAGCTGGATCTTATCGACGCTCCCTTCCTTCTAACTTGTGTCAAGTTGACACACAAATCCAGCCAGTACAAATGGTGTCTTCTGTATACACGATGGGAATCTGCACAGGAAATCTCAACAGTGAGGTAGACTAGACAAGATCTCAAAAATGACATCAATTGACATGCTAACGTGGATGGGGAAAACCTCACAAAGCCCCACCCTGAAATGAAGAGCTTCCAGCAACTAATGACTGCTCAGACAGGGAGAATCAGTCTGCTTCAGAGATGAATCACCTGGTAGCTTATCGGATCCCAAGAAAGTAAGAGGCTATGAGTTGGGAAATGTGTAGAGGGGACAGGGCACGAAAGGAGTTAGAGGGAAGAGAGAGACAGGAGAAAGGATTTACTGTATAGGTAGTATAGATACCTACATGTTACATATATGTTACATATACAGTAAATTCTGAAAATATAAGTAAAATAGAAAACAAAATGTGACAAACAAGGCAAGTGTAGCAGTACACATCTGTAGCCGTAGTCCTCAAGAGGTAGACATGAAACATTAGTTCAAAGCCACCCTGATCTACATAGTGAGTTTAGGGCCAGCCTGGGCTACTTGAGATTCTGTCTCAAAAATAAACAAAAATCCTAAAATGGCAACGTTCGATCAGGCAAATTATGCATAACATAAGACTCACAATTTAACCTCTTTTAAGTGTAAGCCCAGCAGCATGAAGCACATTCCCACTGCTGCGCACCGTTTCTCACCATGCATCTTCAATGAACTCAGTCACGCACATTGATTTTGCAAGATTATTAGACCTCTTAGTGGTATACACATTGGGGTTCCATAAGAGGTATTTTTTTCAGAGTACCGAATGTTTCTTATGATTTTCTGATGTATGCACAGAAACAATTTTATGCAGACATTATTACACAGATTTACTTTGTAGTATCATTTAAAATTCACATAGAAAAATAAATTTTTAAACTTCCTTATGCTGATTTAATTAGTTAACTAATTTAAGACTTGTATTTTTAAAAGGATATTACCATGCCGGTTGTCTAACTGCAAAGAGCATGATTTCCCCAAATAAGTCACACAAGCATTATTTTTTATTGTTTTAAGACTCGTATGTCATGAGAGTCTCATCGTTTTGCAAGATCCTTGTTAAAAGTCAGAATTTTAATTGCTAATTAGCTCTCATGTGTCTACTATCTTTCTTTGTTTAGGTAGTACCACCTTAAAGTAGTCTAGATTGATTCAGCCTATATTTAAATTTTAGCCATTCATAAGATAAGAACTATTCATCTGTTCTTCCCTGAGATTTAAAATTATAATATTTGCAGCTCTCATTTCAAGAGAAGGCATCGTTATAATGCAAATCCTTTATGTAGCGATAAAGTTGGCTAGTAGGCAAGGTGTTCACTCTGCACCTTCAATCTGGTATTTTAGTAATCAGCAGGCTGCCAAGGCGAACATTCAATGAGTGTCTCTCAAAGGTTCACTGGCACTGAGGGTGGTGATATTAGAAGATGCTATGGATATTGAAGAGGGGTGCCTTATAGGTCATTATGTCATTGGGAATGCATCTCTGAAGAGCACTAGAAGTGCTCCCTTACTCCCTCAGTGCCTTTCTTCATGCTTCCTATTTAATGACATAGGCTGTTTTCCTGGCATGTGCTCCCCTTAGCAGAGACCAAAAGAATAGTTTACCTCATCTTAAACCAGCACATCCAGAAGCCTGAGGAATATAAACCTTTCTTTTCATAGGTCAATTAAAGAGCACTTCATTATAGTAACACAAAGGTGTTTAACACCAGGAGTGAAGGCCCAAAGACAGCAAAAGAAAGATTATTTTTTCATCAGAATAGGCAAGTTTATACTACAGCAACTAAGAATATAATATTAAATTAAAAATGATTTAAACTGGGTACAGTGGTGCATGCCTGTAATCCCAGAGCTCAGAGAGGCAGAGGCAGGTGAATCTCTATGATTTTGAGACCAGCTTGGTCTACAAAAAGAGTCCAGGACAACCAAAGACACACAGACAAACCCTGTCTCAAACCTCCCCCCAAAATCAAACAAACAAGCAAAAGTATTTAAAACACTTTCTCACAATCATGCTGTCTTTCTGTCAGAGGCTTGTGGGGGTAAATGGTGATAGATTCTACTCTAAATTATCTTTCCTTAGGAGCCAAGATAAATGTAGTTTGTAGTTTTTGGACAGTCACTGTCACTTTCAATTGTAATTCAGAGGACAAGTCACAAGTCCTTAAAGGATTCAGGAAAATCCAAAGCTCCCAAAGTAAACCAGTAAAGGCATTATCAGTGATTAGTAAGCTTGTTGGTTATGTTACAGACTGGGAGTAGGAGACAGGTAGAAACTCCTGCTGTGGAGGGACCAGGACCTGAATTGCACCCTCAGAACCCACTGAAAGTGCTGCTACAAGTGGACAAGGTAAATCACCTGGGCTTTGAGCCGGCCACACTGGGATCAATGGCAATCTCTGGGTTCAAAATCAACCCTGACTTAAGGGAAATAAGGCAAAGAATTATAGAACAGGGCACTTGACATTCTCCTGTGGCCTCTGCAAGCCTGTGTGTGTACACACACACACACACACATATATGCACCCAGAAGAACACATGTGTGTGTACACCACAGGTGAACAAGTCATTTCTGAAATAAAGAATGGTTAAATATCCTCAATATATGTCTGTGAGATCCTAAGCTTTGAAATGTCATGAAGAATTGGTCCACAGAAAATATCCAGAGATCCAGCCAGGCCTGTTGGCGCACACCTCTAATCTCTGCATTTAGGAGACAGAGCTTGGAAGATCTCTGTGAGTCCAAGGCCACCTTGGTCTACATAGAGTTCCAGGACAGCCAGAACTACATACTGAGACCCTGTCTCAAAAGACACACACACACACACACACACACACACACATACACACACACAAATGAAATAAGGTTGAGCAGAACTCATGAACAGAGCACTGGATAGAAATCTGGAAATGGATGCTGTTGAATCTCTGTCCTTGCACACTGTGGTGATGGTGTTATGTGTCACGTGGATCTTGTCTGTGAGAATCTGCTGCTTATTATCAGAGTGACAATGGGAACAGATGGGATCTGAGAAGAGCCTGAGAGCCAGACTGTGTGCAAGCAATCATCAAACAGAGCTCATCGCTGTTACTTTTATCCCTGTAGGTAGAAATTAAAGACTTTGGAAGTTTTATACCTCAAAATATATTTTATAGGCAAACGAGCACACTATAAGTGGATATGTAAAAAAAAGCGGGAAACTAAGAAACAGCAGCAGTAGCAACTACCTGGGCTTGATAGTCTCTGATGGCCTGTTTGATAGGTTGCTTGTCTTGGAAAAGAGAGGCAGTTATAGGAGAACAAGATAAATACATAACAGATGGTTAGATGTGTCTATAAACGTACTCAAGTAGATGCCTGTCAGGGGAGATTCTAGGGAATGCTTCAGAAGAGAGATTGCCCTAGGAGAGACTGATCATCTGCAGACACTCCCTGTTGCTACGTCCTCCTGGCCCACCACTGAGATACTGCAGCTCCCTATCAGCAGGAGCAGTCTCCTAAGGGTGCAGTTCCAGAGCTCCATCCTCTGGTTTTCAGAAGATAATCTGGAGATGACACGGTCCTGAGCACAGGCAACTTCCATGCAACATCTAGCCCCATCGCCACAGTTTGCAAGGACACAGATGGCGGTCTTGTCTGTTTCCTCGTTTCTACCCGGTGCTCTTGTTCGTGGGCTCTGTTCACCCTTTTCTCAGGGATTATGATTTATATCCAGGATAGGAGAAGGGGGCTTCTTCACCAGTGGAAATACATTTCCAGTTCCGTTTGAGTATACTAAGTAGACACGAAACTCAGAACAAGGTAACGTATTATAGCTTCAAGTTTTCTCTCCTTGAAGCTTTCCAGTCTAAATCTTACCACAGACTCTCGTTTCAGAGCATTAACTACACACTGAGCATCTCAACATCCACATTCTAGAGATGCTTCAAACAAACAAGTCCCCAGCATTTAATATGCCCCCAAGTAAAACAAACAAACAAACAAACAAAACTTCTTTCAGTTTGTCTTAAGAGAGTAATGCAGTTTACCAAATCAGAACCCGTTAATTCTTGTTTGGTTCCTATTTCTTTGAAACCCTGGGAGCCAGTCCGTCATCAAGTCCTCATAATTCTAACCCAGTAACAGCTCTTAAATATTCTCCCATTCTTATTGCTACAGCTTCTCTGCAGTTCCTGCCAAGACTGTGTCCTTGCATGTTTCCTCAGCTCCAGCACCATTCCCTGGTCTCCATTTTCCTGGAATGTAACACTATCAGGGCAATGTAGTCTTAACATGCTATTGTTCTAAGGGTCATCTCCAAATGTCCTTGCAGGGGTCCTCCAGCCTGACTTCTGTGAATCTCTGGGATCCTTAATCATCAGCCCACATACCAGCACACTGCCTAGAGCACTTTTTCTGTCATGAGGAAGCCTGCCTGTTGGATCGGTGCTCTCACAATGCTCCAGGTACCTGTTTATCCTCCAACAGTGATACGTCTCTGGACGGTGAGCTTGCATGCTTCCCTCTGCATCCTACACAGAAGCTAAGCAATTTCTTCTGGAGTTTTGGGATATCAGTTGCTAATGTAGCTTTGACCTACATCTATCTGAATGGGTCAGTTATTGCATCCGATGTCCCAAAGCCTATGCATGTGGTTTTCATAGCCCTGTCCACTGTTTGCCCCCAGAAACTTAGAGATAAATGATTAGATGAAACAAATTTTAAAAAAAGTTTAGGTTTGTCATTAGATTTTCATCCTAAAAAAAAGTTTTCAGCCGCAGTAATGATTATTTCTAGAAAATACATTAAGTAAATAAAAACATGTCAAGGTTCAACTTAAGCACCAGTAACTTAGAAAATGATATTGATTTTTCTTTCAAACTGGCCTTAGACTTACTGATTTGTCCTTCAACTATTGTCTTCAAAACGTTTTAACTGTTCTATAAAAGTCAGTTAAAGGAAATCATGGAGGCTCTAGAGATGGCAATGTGGTTAAGGGTGCTTGCTGCTCTTGCAGAGAACTCAAGTCCAGTGGCCAGCACCCATGTCGGGTACCTCACAAGCACCTATATCTCTAGCTCCAGAGAATAAGAATGTTGATAGAGGGGCTGGAGAGATGGCTCAGAGATTAAGAGCACTGACTGCTCTTCCAGAGGTCCTGAGTTCAATTCCCAGCAACCACATGGTGGCTCACAAACATCTATAATGTGCGATGACATCCTCTTCTGGCCTGCAGGTGTACATGCAGGCACAATACTGTATATGTAATAATAAATAAATAAATCTTTTAAAAAAGAATGTTAATAGTTCTACACTATTACCAGAAGTTCAACCCAGGCCCTGTCTCAATGGTAGGTCAGTAAAATGATGGTAAAATATGGATACAACCAGACTATTTCCATTAAATTAAAACAAGAGTTCAAACTTGACAATACTGTAACTTTTATAGAGGATAGATGTATAGAGGTCTCTCAAATAAAAACAAAGAATTTACATTTAAATACAGAAAATCAAAGAAAGACACCATTATTGTTCTATGGCCATGCACTTTTTTTTTTCTTTTTCATGTTCTATGAATTTCCACATACATCAGTACTATACTGGTGCCTGTTCACACCTGGGAACAACATGTAAAACTAGAATTAAAGTTAATTCTGCTAATTTTGTAATTCTCGTTGAATGATCTGAACTGGAGACCAATCAATATTAGAATTTTTTAAATGGATGATTGATTTTTACCATCTGAGACTGTGTTTCTAGGAGTAAGGGGCCCATACATTAAACCTGAGCAGTGAGCTGAGTGAAAACCCCCAATGCAAGCATGGCGAGGTTCGGCCCTTACTCTTCTGACTACCTCACTCACTCAATTCACCTTTACCTCAGAGCTAGCTCGCAAACGGCGCGGAGCGGCTAGGATGAGGTGAAGGGAGTGAAGGACTCTACCCAGAAAATTCTGAACGGAACCTCATGAACGGCTCAGATAAATAAGCAATACATCCAAGAACAGGAGCCTGATATGGTCTTTGTTTTTGGAACACCTTAAGTAGAACCCCAACTGAGGGGCAGATTTCTCCATATCAAACTACTAAGGGAATGGGGAGATTTTAAGCAGTCAGATGGCTACAGAAGATTCACGTGACCCTTCAAATTCCAGTTGCAATATTAAATGGGAAAACTTGTTGGGAAGCACCTGGCAGGGAAGCAGTGCTGTGTGCAAACCTAGTTCTCACCGGACAGCGGAAGACACTGTGAGTTGGAGCAGGAACTCCCGCTCTGAAGTCCAAGAGTAGGTGGGGTCAGGGCTGATACAGTCAGGACCTAAAACTGGATCCAGAAAAAAAAAAAAAAAAAAAGGATTTTCCATCGAAAAAGAGAGCAACTCAGGGTCATAAACTAGGGCCACTACCTATTGGGCACTCACTGCCTGCATCTCGACTGAAAAACAACAACAAAAACAAAACAACAAAAACAAAACAAAACAAAAGTCTTTCCATTGTTGGAGTGCAGATAACCTGGAAATACCTCACTTACATGTTAATGTACATTCTTTATCTGTTACCATTAAATATGGACCAGTTATCAACATGTCATAATTAATTAAAAGTTGTTGAATGTTCTAAGAAGCGCAGTGGTATAAGGTACCATGCTTTGCAGACAGCTTATAGTATAAAAACAAAACATACTGGTTGCATTTTGCTTACAAATATTTTGATTGCAGTTATTGGATTCAATAAAATATAATGAGGTACTTTCAGCCTCTGGACAAAACTGACACAGAATTTAATTTACACTAGTCAGATAATGGCACAAAATGTTCCTGAGGAAAAATTATGCTGATCTATACAAACATGCATCTCTTATTGACAGCTGCTTGGAAATCATGCTCTAAATGTTGTATTTAAACAAGGCGGGCGCACAAAGAACACTACTGGAACAAAGTAAGTGCTCTTTGTAACAATTCATGCATTTTTAGACCTTAATTTCCTCCCTAAATGTCAATATTTTTATTTTATTTTGTTTTTCAACTTGAAGCAAAGGGCATTAGCGAAAGAGGCATAAACACTGGGGGGTGGTGTTCTTTAGGCAATTTGGCAAGAGAGAATGAGAGCAAGTGATCAAGAGAGAGAAAGAGAGAGAGAATATGAAACTAATTCTAATTTTCTTTTCTTTTTTTTTTTCTTTTTTTTTTTTTTTTTTTTTTTTTTTGCTGGTGAGCACATGATCTTCCATATTCCTGAATCCTGGAGATGAAGGTGACTTTCTGTCAGTGACTGAAACAGGAAGTTTTTTTTTCTGTTTCCTAAAGAGTGAGAAGTATATGACCTTGTAAGTCATTCTCATTACTGAGTTAGTGACAGACAGACAGACATATTGGCTGTTGCCAGCAGGCATATGGACTGAGATTTGCAGGAGGAGGAAGAGAGAGAAGATGCAGCAGGAAACAGGACCGGACATCAGGTGGGGGAGGCTCACACAGAAGCCCATGGAGGGATGGAGGGAAGCAGGCTATGCCTAATATTGCTAAGTTGAAGGAAGTAAGAGTTCTAGCAGAGAGAAAAAAGGTGATATCCATCAACCCACTTCCTCATTATGCTAAAAGTGAGGTCTGAGTGTGGAAGAAGGTGGATGGTCACCCCACACCCCACAGGTGGGAAGTTATCAGTCCTATTGTCAGAGGGAGCATTGAGTAAGTGACTTTTCAAAGTTGTGGGACCTTCTCAGAAGATGCAGCTGACAACTAGCCATCTAGAAGCTGTGACTTTTCACAAGAGGTTTTGTTTTTCAATGAGTGTTCTGTGAGTGTCACTTGGTAATGTATGAAAACAGTGTGACAAAATTTTCCAGTGACACGCCAGCCACTGCTGCCTTTCAACAATGTCCAAGGCTTGTGGAGTGGGGCACGCAGGCTACCTGCTGGTTGGTTTGTATGCTCAAAGGAAGTGATGTATGGACCTTATTTGTCTTTCTTAGCCAAGTGTCTGAAACAGGAAAATATTTATCTAATGAAATAAGTGAAATTATAGAAAAAGTGTTAAAATGACTTTAACATACAGGCAAACTTATTTATTTAACTCGTTTTTGACTGTTTTAACTTTATCAACTGCTTTGACATGTCAAAGTCAGCTGAAGTAAGAGGCCACAGAAAATGACACAGTGGCCAGTAAGATGTTCATAGTCACGTGGGTGACACATCAAAGTTTCCTGCTCAAGGAAGAATATGATGTGATTGCGAAAAGGACCCTTGTTTCCTTGCAGAAAGTGCATCCCACCTCACAAGTAACATTGAGAATTGACTCAGTTTCAGGGTCCTTCAGGACAGAGCACAGCTTTTCAGTCCTCAGCTCCATGTTTTCTTTAAAACAGTGAGAATTTATGTGAAAGCAATGAATTTAAATGTTTATTTTCTACTTATGTAATGTTTAATCAAGTGTAGTTTCAGAAACTAATGTATCTTTATGAAATATTTCAAGGGGAGAAAGGCAACTAAAGAGAACAAGACATTTACATACATATAAATACATATATATCTGAATATATATATATATATATATATATATGAATGTGTGTGTGTGTGTGTGTGTGTGTGTGTGTGTGTGTGCATATTGAAAGCATGGTCCCATAGAAAGTAGAATTGTTTTATAAGTCTGAACAACAACTACAAGAATAAAAATAAACTCAAGATAAACTTAATAATTAATTATAAGTGGAGAGAAAAATCATCATTAAAGACAGAAATTAATATCAAGGAAAGGACAGGAATGAACCAATGACACTTGGGACCCTTTCGGAGGCTTTCTGATTGGCTGTGCATGTCATTAAGATTCTACATGCATGTCTTTTTATCTTCTGGCTGTCAACCAATGAATTGAAATACCCAATAAGATTTCAATAAACTTTTTTGAAAATTTGAGAAAATTGTATTTATGTGTGTGTGTGTGTGTGTGTCTGTTCTAAAAATGTTTCTGTATAGAGGTTATAGTTCCACTGGCATAATGTAAGTCCATTAAATTAATTACTTTGGGCATCTTAGTAGACAGTTGTCTTATCTGTCCCATGAGGAACAGATGGACAAAGGAGTCTGTCAAATGGAAAGCACTGCTCTGTTTAAAGTGTGGGGTACAGTAGAACCCAGTGTGTGAAACGAATTCCAAGTTTTACTGCACTGTCAGGCCAGGTATCTTACTCCTTGTTTCCTTCTTTTCTCTCCTTTTGTTTCTCTTTTTGCTCTGTCATCTTTCCTCTTTCCCTTCTTTCACTTGCCGTTTTGTGTGATCAAAGATTTTTGAATGGCACTAGATGGTAATCCAAAAGATGCTCAGGGCTGTATCTCACTAATGGCTGGGATACGGTTCCTGGGTTGCTGTACGGTTTACAACCTAAACTTTAGATAATGTTTGGGTGTTCATATCAAGGTTTATACGACGGATGCTGAATCGCTGGGATGGTAGTGTTGCTAGAACCTTGTAAGAGGTAGGGACCAGAAGATGATGGCTAGGTCTCTGTGAGTTGCCATCCTTGGAATGGTTTAATACAATTTTCACAGGACCCTAGCTAATTCCTTTGAAAGTTGTTATACAAGAAGAAGCCTGTCTTGGAATCTCTCAGACATTTGACGCTCTTTATGAAGCTTTCTGATCTGGCTGCACATGTCATTAAGATTCTGCATACCTGTTGCCTTATGTTCCAGTTAGCAATCAACAACTTAAAACGCTCTATAATATTTCAATAAGCTTTTTTTTTTTAATTTTTGAGAAAATTATTTTTAAGTATATATTGTACTTTCACCAAGATACTATTTGTCATTTTGTGATGCCAACACAAGGGGGCTCTAACTAGAGGCAATACAGATAGCGTTGCCAAATCTTAGACTTCCAGCCTTCACAACTGAAAACTAAATAAGCCTTTTTCTTTAATTAATTAATTAATCATTTAATGTATTCTCTTTACATCTCAATCATAGCTCATTCACTCTTTGCCTCCTGGTCTTACCCTCCCATCTATCCCCCTGTACTTCTCTCCTCCTCAGAAAAAGGGAGCACCCACCAACAACCTGCCCTAGCACATCAACTTGCACCAGGAGTGAACACACCCTCTTCCATACTGGCCCTGACTGGAGGAAGTGATCGAAAAGCAGGCAACAGAATCCATGTCAGGGATAGCTCCAGCTCCCCTTACTAGGGCTCCCACATGGAGGTCAAGCTGCCCATCAGGTACGTAAGTGTAGGGGGAGGGCCTAGGTCTAGTCCATGCATGGTCCTCCATTGGTGCTTCAGTCTCCACAAACCCCATCTGGGCCTAGGTTAGTTGGCCCTGTTGGTCTTCTTGTGGAACAGTTGTCCCCTCCAGATCCTTCTATCCTTTCTCTCACTCCTCCACAAGGATCCCTATGCTTTGCCCAATGTTTGGCAGTGAGTCTCAGCATCTGTTTCCATCTGCTGCTGGGTGGAGCCTCACAGAGGACAGCTATGCTAGGCTCCCATATGCAAGTATAACAGTTAATAGTGTTGTTAGTAGCATCAAGGGTCTCAGATTAAGCCAGGTATTGGTTAGACATTCCCTCAATCTCTGCTCCATTTTTATCCCTGCACATCTTGTAGGCGGGGTAAATTTTGGGTCAAAAATTTTGTGGGTGGTTTGGTGTTCCCTTCCTTCCAGTAGGAGTCCATCTAGTTAGAGGGTGGCCTCTTCAATCTCCATGACCCTTGCTGCTAGGCGTCTCAGCTAGAGTCCTCCACATATCCTCCCAGAAGCCTACCCTGTCATAGATTTCCAGCTTGTCTCAGAGATGTTGCTGCCCATGGTTTCTCTTCTCTCTGAAAACCCTCTATCCTCCATCCCTTACTCTTCCCATATCTAATCCCCACCTGATTTCCTTTCCCATTCCTTCTCCTATCCTGTTCCCTCTCTTCTTCTTCTTCTTCTTCTTCTTCTTCTTCTTTTTCTCCTCCTCCTCCTCTTCTTCCTCCTCCTCCTCCTCACTTCTGCTATCTATTCTAGTTCCCCATCTGAGTGAGATTCAAGCATCCTCCCTTGGGTCCTCCTTGTTATTTAGCTTCTATGAATTATGCTATCATTATCCTGTACTATATAAGCCTCTTTTCTTTGTAATGTCCTGAATCTCACATATTTTGTCACAGTGATGGAAAACACACCAATACATTAAATGGTAAGGCTAGGTTTACAATAACAAATCTTAGACTGAATACGTTCACAGCTACACGTGTGTTAAAGAAGATAGTGATGAAATGTTTGGGACTCTAAGAAAAGGACAAGAAGCTATGATCATATAGCTTCATGTGAATTAACTAACTTATGCATTTTCTTTCTCTTGTGTGTCTATATGGTTTTGAAATAATGCATATGAAACACATCTATATGTGATGTCTGAAACAACAACACTCATAGTTTTGTTATCATTGTCCTTGTTAGATGTGATTACATTACAGATTTTATACTGAATGCTCAGATATTTGGTCCCTTTTGTTCTGTTCCTCCTAAAATTACATTTGAAGGACATCTAGAAATTCGATCTTTGTTTTCTTTTTATTCTTTCCTTTTGTTTTCATCCTCCTTGCATCATTTACCTCCTTTTTGTTCCTGTCATCTTTCTTCCCTTCTTTATTTTGCCTTTTGTATTGTTGTCAACAGGTTTTTGACTGGTACTGTATGTGAATCCAAAGGACACTTAAAATAAATGATGTAGATTTCAGCATGTATAACTGTATTTTATACCACCTGAATGGTGGTATGCTCTAGAAGGAAAAATAAGTGCTCAGTATCACATTTTGACTCCAATGACATTTAGTTGAGAATTTGAATTACTAAGAGTAGTTTAGATTGAATAATATTAAACATAGTCTAAATATAGTAGATTGAAAGAATTTCTAGCACACTGATTCCTAAGTTACCTGGTGAGATGAAAGGCTATGGCTTTCTTGATTATCTTAACCACATTGAAACCTTTTATTATTCTCTAAACATAGTTTTCCTTTCGATGTGTAAAATGCTAATTTTATTTTTTAAAACCAAAAACAAACACTTGTTTCTATTTATATTGGAAATGTGGGCCAGTCCCCTGCCAAGGAGCCCCTCTTTACCTCCTAATTCAGTCTGTGCACAATCATTAGGAATTCTATTGGTCTTAAAACAGTATGGAAGGACAACCAGT
Organism: Acomys percivali; assembly: GCA_907169655.1. Taxonomy (NCBI): domain Eukaryota; kingdom Metazoa; phylum Chordata; class Mammalia; order Rodentia; family Muridae; genus Acomys; species Acomys percivali. Next base: position 83,641,377 of record OU015750.1, on the reverse strand, counting down.
TAAAAAACAACAACAACAACAACAAAACTCAAGTATTTCTATACCTCTAGCTATATTTGTGATTGAAACTTCAGATCTCAATGTACAGAAATTGTGAATTGAGCAGCATGTAAAACCACAATGTGGGTTAGTTTTCAAATACTTTGGGTTTGGCAAAAACTGAAATGTTTACTGCCAAGCTCCATTCTTCTTAATTAAAAATAATTTTTTAAAAGTCATTTCTGTTTCAAAGGACATTTTTAATCCACGTGTTTCTGATTCATTTACACTGAAGTTGTCAAACAGTTTTGTGATCAGGAGTCTCTATCTTTGTCCAAAAGAGCTGAGTTTTACCAGAAAACATGCCTGGCCTCTCAGAGGAAAGCACTGACTTTCAAAGGTAGAGATTGGGATGGGCAAACATGTGAAAAATCTCACCTGCTACTAAAGGATAGAATTTGGGAGCTTTTAACTCTGACTCAGATCTTTTGATGTAACTGGCCACTTGCCCTTAGAAAGATGTGATTCTCTTGAACAAGGAAAAAAATCGCTTTAGAGTTCAAAAGGTTATACTAGAATGTGATAGATAATCAACGAAACAAGAAAACTCTTTTTTAACTATAAAAGAAGGTGAACATTAAATATTAAACTTCTATAGAAAAAAAAAGCAAAACCAAAAACCCTACTCACTTCAAATTTCATCATCTCCACATTTAGGTTTCAATTATCAGACCTTCTTCTCAAATATTAACTTATGCAATATCAGCCTGTTTTAGAAGTTGATTGGAGGTGACAGATATTTGTTTCAGCCTTATCCCTTCTTCACTAAATATATTTCAGAATTTGCACTAGCTCTTACATTTCTTGAAAAACATCCTGGGGTACAGTTCAAAAGCTGGGGAAGACTGTGGGATAGCCCTGTTTGGGAACACCTGGAGCTTTTGTTTTATGAGCATCTTACAATAGCTACCCCAGTTTGGATCTCTGAGGAAGTGTTAATTCTGAAGACTTCCTCTTTTATCCTGAGATCAAACCATTTGGAAGGCTTATTATCACATACTCAGCAAAACTCAATCTGTTGTGTTAATTATGTAAACACATTTTATACTTGTGGAAATGAAGCCAAAGCAGAGACCTGGGTAGGTGAGAAAAGATCAAAGATCTCCCTGGAAAGATGGTTAGGCTAATTGGGGGGTTTTCTCCTAGCTCCTCTCCAACAGGGCCTTTTAAAACCCAAGCTTGGGAAAAATAGAGTGAACCCAGAAGATTCTGAAAAACAAGTCTTCCAGGCTTTCTAAACCTACTTAAAACCACTAGGATGGGAGAAAATACACACACACACACACACACACACACACACACACACACACACACACA
>OU015750.1:83622166-83640011 GCA_907169655.1 Acomys percivali | reverse complement strand
ACACACACACACACACACACACACACACACACACACACACACACACAATAAATAAATAAAAATAAAAATAAATAAATAAAAAATAAAAAAACAAAACAAAAATCCCCAAAACCTAGGCTTTTAGGGACTGTTAATTTTAAAGCAAAATATGGGAAATAACTCTCTGATCAAATATAGCAATTTTTTATGCTAGAGAACAGCTTTTTCTGAACCCCAGCCCTGACAAGGCCGACTGGGTTTGGCTTGTTTCAAACTCATATAAAGGACTAGACTATCTATGCTTTTATAACATGTTTTATCCAAACTAAAATTTTAGGAAGGCAAAACACTTTTTGGGGCTTGCCTCACTCTCATTAAAATTATTTGGCCTTTTCCTCGCCTCCTAATAATACACCAAGCATGTTATTTTCTCTCTTTCTATAGAAATATCTTGTGGGAGAGACAGGAATTGTTTTTGTTTGCCATTTCTGCCCAATGCTGACTGAAGGAGGGAAGGGAGGCAGGAAAGGAGGGAGGGAGGGAGGGAGGGAGGGAGGGAGGGAGGGAGGGAGGGAAGGAGAAATAAAGGAAACGTTAAGAAAAAGTAGTTAGTACTTTCCCCAGCATTGTAGAAGCAGCTTGAGTTTGGCACAGGGTAGAATCTGAAGTCTATCCTTATACAAATATGTGAGCATATATCCGTGTAGTTACCATTCTCTCCCTGCCAGGGTTACGTCATGTTGGGGATTATTTATGAAAACTATCCTGCCTGTGTTCCTCTCTCAGAAGATGCATCAAATTAAGAATGAAGTTTTTTTGCTGTTAACATCGCCTACTCTTTTGGTGTTATATAAAATAGTAAGACCCTTGGATTCAATATCAACATCTTTCTTCTACTTAACCTTTTCCCCTTCTCCAATTTTTAGTCACATGAATTTTACAGCATGTTCTTGGTTACCTCAGATAAATCTGATAGATACAGATTAATAAAATTTAATGACCTGGACAGATATAAAACACAGTCTTTAAACTTCTCCTAAAGTTCTTTCCTATCTACTTCTTGGTTTCCAGATACAGTACACGTCAGGGGACAGGGCATCTCCAGTCTTTGGCATTGACATTTCTAGACTGAGAGCGTAACTAACCACTTTCTCAAGCTTTCCGAGCAAAGCCATGCACTTCCTTACAGGTACAGGTGACTTGTAGGGCCGCAGACCCTGTGTAAGTCTGCTCCAGGGCCTGTTGCAGCTGACAGCTCTCTCTTGACAACTCTTCCATGAAGGAAAGAGTTTAATACAAAAACCCAAGGAATTACCCTTGCAGCATGACCTGCATGTGGCACCCTGCTGGTTCACAAGCTCCTGGTTGTTATCTGAAATTCAACTTAAATACTTCCCCCATCACACCGAAGATTCTCTTTATATAAAAGATAATATTATAAACATAATAATAGGTCCAGGACAGCCAAGGCTACACAGAGAAACCCTGTTTCAACAACCCCCCCAAAAAATAGAATTAAAAATAAATAAATATGGTTGGTTTAGAAGACACTGACAGAGCTATGAAAATGAGTGAAATCATCTGTAATCTCAGTTGTCTAACTTTTCCTAACTTACAAATATGCTTGGAGTATGATACAGTGCTTATAGATATTTTAGGTCTTTTTTTTTTCTTTTTGTCATCTAGCATAAATAAAATACTCCTACACACACACACACACACACACACACACACACACACTCCTTTTAACACTATCACTGTGTGACTTCATTCCTATGAAGAGAGTTATATTTTAGTATCTGTAATGGGAACCAGCGCATCACACGCATATGAGAAAAGGACCGCAGCGGCAGGGGAAATGTTAGGTCATGGGCCTGCCTCGTGGACAGGAAATGTCTACACATCAAAGCACAATAAAACCATCAGTTTTTCATACAGTAAAGAAGAGGGGAAAGGATAGTTTCAGTCTTTGTCTTACACAGCAAAGGCATGCTAATCTTGCTTTCCTGTCAAGCAAACCTCACATGAGAGCACAGAAACTATCCACTCATCTCGATAACCTCAAACTTCAATCAAATTGTGTTTTACATTTTCTTCCTCATGGATTTTTTTACACCATTGTTCCATAAACAATGGTCCTCAATAAGCACCGGGTGACTTAGTGTGTGGCTGCTGCTAAATCCCATGAGGATGCAGCCAACGGTGTTTACTTTTGCATTTTCTCCACTTTGGCTTTCGACACTATGGAAATACAGCAATCTGTGGTGTCTTCTTTACAAGCCTGTCTCCTAAGTGTCACCATTACCTGTGCCTAAGTCAGTGCCCTACAGTACACAGAGAACCCTGCTGAGGGTGACTCGTTTAGAGTACTTGCTGTCAATACAAGTTCCCAGAACTTCGCTCAAGGAATAGTGATGCATCTTATCTATAGTCAGATCGCAGAAATCTAAACTGAGCACAGCCTACTGTAGAATACGGTGCCCTTCCCAGCATGCATTGGGTGAACATATGACATGAACAAGAGAACAAGGGAAGCATAGTGACCTGTGACTTAGAGGAGAGCAAGATTTAATGATGCCGAAGAAGGCGATTTTGAAGGTCAGTTTTGTTTTGAGTGGAAATAATTTTATTTTGTATATTTTGTAATTCTAATAGAAGGAGGCGGGTTGAGACTAACAGTCTAGCTTTATAAACAATTTTTTTTAACACTAGTGGATCTCTTAATGTGTATAGCATCTTTTGAGATGAAAAATTTTCAAGAAAAGTACCCTTATCCTGGCAATAAAAAAGACACTGTAATGTGTACAGGACGTTTTCTTCTCTGTTTCTGGTATACAGTGGGAATTTTTAAAGTAAGTAAATTTGCTTAGGTACTGTCCAGGCTCCAAATGCATTCATTACATCACTTTGTCTAAACAACCCAAAGAGAACCAAAAAAACAATCTCAATTTTTTTTCAGGAAGATGTGAAAATTAATATGGCATGTAGGTGCTGTTGGTTCCAATTAAAATCAATATCTATCCTGATTTGTGCCTCTTGTCTCTGTGACAGAAAGGGGGCTAGCTAAGGGGATACATCTGCTCCTCAATCCCAAAGGGGCTCAAAACAAGTGACTGACCCGCAGTGTTTATTATTAAGTTTTCAAAGGGAAAGTTGTTTTGGTCTAATTGAAGCAATAATATGAGAGAGGTTATTTCTGGTCAGTTCCCTGCTGTTTTCACTCTGGAGAATACATTCCAGGTGTTCCCTGGTCTGCTCTGCGGCACGAGGCTGCCTTCCCGTGAGTTTCAGCACGCTAGTGCCAGGAGAGCAGCAAACTCCAGTCAGGAGTTTAAGCCAGTTTGGGTCTCTCCGAGAAGGAGGGCCCTTTTAGTTAACTTAGTGGTGAACCAGATGGTTAATGCACGCAATCATTGTCACAGGGTCAATTATCCATGGAATTACATGACCTTCAGTCACTAACACTTTAGAGTTGTTTTTTTTAATTCCTCTGGCTCCAAATTGTCATATCATAAAGAGGAGCTGTGTCATTGTATTCCTGTGCTTTTCTATTTTAAATGCATATATTGTTTTCTTTCCTTCCAGATTAATTAACGGTCTTCTGAAATAAGCAAAGGAATAAAATCACTCTAATTACTCAAAATAATGCATTAGTGAACCATAACAGCTGGGTGTATATCTTTGGTTTTGAAAAAGAAAATATGCTACAATGTGATTTTCCAATATCTCTGGAGATTTTATAACTGCCATCAAGGATTACAAGCTGAGGCTATACCCACTGAAACTAAATTTTGGATATAAGACAAATATCTAGTTTGTGTTTGTCTATAATTTATCCAAGGTTCACATGACAACCATTTCTAAGAAAGTGGAAAGATGGCTGCAGGCAACAGTTGGAGAATTTTAGTAGTGGCTTTCCACATGTTAGCTAATGAGTGTATGCTATAAACGATATTATTTTGAGATCTTTTTCCTTAACATAAAAAAATGAAAACAGTGCATTATTCAGTAGCAATTAATCTCAATTTTAAGAGTTCTGTGCTGTATTCATTTTAGAGTGTTGACTATTAGTTGAATTCACAAATAATCCACATTCGTAACTGCAGGAACAAGAGATTGAAATTCAGCGTCTCGCTTGCAAGCAGAATTGTAGGTTTTGATTTTGCTTCATTTCATGTGTGAACCTAATATGAACCCACAGAGCAGAATAGCCACATTAAGAACATGGGCTGCATTTCAGGCTAATCAGGGGAAATGCCTGGGGAGGGTGGTGGTGATGTCTGTTGCTCACCCGCTTAATCACGCAGACACTGGGAGTCCAGGATGCTTCTAAAGTCAGAGTGGTAGCGATTTCTCAGTTCACATTCCCAGATGTGGGCGTCAAAGGGTCTAGCACCGAATGTCCTCCAAGGAGAGGCCTTCGGATGGGAGTAGCTTTGCTTCTCCAGAAAGAGAATAAAGAGCAACGCCGTGTCAAGGGCATCATATTTATAAAGTGCTTTGGGTTCTTTGGATGCTCTTCAAATGCTCCAGAAGACGATTGCTTACGTGTTTTCAGCGAGAGGGCAGAAGCCCAGCTCCACCAGTGGCTGTGTATCAGTCAAAGGAAGCCGACATCCACATTCCTTTCATTATTCTTTCCCTGCCCCTCCAAATACCACACACACAGCTAAGGTCAACCACAGGGGAGCAGGTGAGCTATGCAAATTAACCCTGGAGAGAAGTGGTGAAAGTCCTGGAGGGGGGCAGGGTTTAGCAATGGAGAAGGCTCGGAAAGCTGGAGCTGCCTGATTGGGAAGGCAAAGAACAATGCCACTTAAAAAGCATGAAAGTCAATTAAAAAAAAAAACAACAACAACTTAAGTTCTTGAACAGGAAACAAAACGAGTCCATATGCTCCCCAGGAAGGTTTATGATGCTACTCTCTCCAGTTGATGGAGACTTGTCCCAAAACAACAACAACAACAACAACAACAACAACAACAACAACAAAGAAGTTCCTTTTTAATTATGCAACTACAAAAGAAACAGATGCACCTTATAACAGACGATCTAGAGTAATGAAAAGTAGAATAGCATTACCCTATATTGTGGACATTGTTATCAAGTGCTTAGACTGGCTTTGTTTCATCTTGATACTGCTGAACTCATTATCTGCTATTCTTTACTGCTCATGAAAGAGCTTGGAGAGATGACTGTGAGGTGAGAAAGAATAGGTTGCTCTACCTCTCAGAGTTGACGTCAGAGCTGGAGCATCACATCCATACCGCTAAGTTTACTAGATGTCAACACATAGGGGTTAACTTGTATACCGCAGGATCCTTTTGTGGTTTCCGATGTAGCATCTTCATTGACTGCTTCAATAACTATCACAACCGAGTGAAAATTGTTATATGATTCAAGATAGACTGAAAGACGAAAGTAAGCTGGATGCGTACCTTTAAAAATCTTTGTTTCACATGAGACAGCCATATTTTTCACAGTCAGGGAAGACTAAAACACATATATAGAAAAGAGAACTGATACCCTAATTTTTTTATTACAGTGTTCATCAAGATTATGAAATAGCTCAAGTTGTAATGAGCTTAATTATCACTTTGCAGTAGATATCTCGGAAATTATAGTTGTTGGAATGTGCAACAAAATTTCATTTACACTCTGCTCTTCAAAACCAAAGGTGAGGTTTAAGTGGTTGTTTTTCTGCTAGAGTAAATTATCTTGTTTTAAAATAAAACAATTGACATACGAATTTGCTTATTCACTATTAAGAAAAAATGTTGATCATCTGTATTTTTAAATCCATTGATAATTTGAAGTTTTAAAAAACGCCTATCACTTGCATAATTTACTGAATGAAAACTGAGTGGGCTTAGATAAGAAAAACAAACAAATAAAACCCCATAAAACTGTGTCATATGGAAAGGAAGGACTTTAGAAATCAGGATGATCAGAACCTATGACTTCAATGTCTATTCCTGGAAATTATTGTCTTGGAAGGTGGGGTGTGAACACTCTGGGTCCCTGTAGATGAGGGATCCAGAAGCAGCTCACCACTGCAGACTGTGGAGGGACATGTTTATAGGATGTCCACGTAATTGTTGTAGCAGCTGTCACAGTTGCTAATAACTTATGTACATGATTACTTTATGCTAAAAAAAAAAACTTTTAAAGTATACCATCTTGGACTCCAAACACTTTTTTACATTAAGTAGTTAGAAAATTTGATTTTTACAGACAAAAGAACAGAAATCATAAGGCCAGTTGCTTTCTCTAATGTCATAGAAAAGTCCAAGGAGACCAAAGGCTAAATCTAAGTGACCGAATGCTGTATCCCACCACCCATGCTGTCTTAGTAGGTGCATATTATTTTATCTTCACAACAACTTTCATATGATAGAGAAATCTCTATGTATGTTTGTTGTAGAAATAGGAGAGGTAATGGCAAGGTGTTTTTCTGTTTGCTTTCAACTTGACACAAGCTCAAGTTGGAAAATGCCTCAATTAGGAAAATGCCGCCTCCATCAGATTGGACTGTAGGCAATGCTCTGTGTTTATTAAGGATTGGTGTTGGAGGGCCCAGGCCATTGTAGGTGGCGCCATCCCAAAGCAGGTGGACTTCGGTTGTAGAAACAAAACAAAACAAACTGAACAAGGCGTAGAAGGCAAACTGTAGTCAGTGTTCCTCTGAGGTTTCCCTTTAGTTCCTTCCTTCAGGTTCCTCCCTTAAGTTCCTGCCATAACTTCCCTATATGTGTAAGATGAAACAAATGCCTTCCTCCCCTCGCTGTGAGTTCGAGGCCAGCCTGGTCTACAAAGTGAGTCCAGGACAGCCAAGGCTAACACAGAGAGACCCTGTCTTGAAAAACAAAAAACAAACAAAAACAAAAATAGGTATACAAATCAAATATTTATTGAAAATAAATCACAAAATATTTAAAACAAGTTATGCATAAAAGTTTAGCATTTATTAACTTTGAAATCAAATTTGTGTCATGAGATTAATTTTTTTAATTTTTCCATAAAGAGTTTACTCTTCTCTGGGTATTTGATATAATGATTTTAGATATTTTGATAGATATTTTGATTTTAGTATCAACTATGCTAAGAATTCTACCTAACATATAGATATAACAGAAAGTGGTAGGAATATGTCTTAGATATTTAAAAAATACAATGGACATTCTATCCAGTCCTAACAGGGTAAAATCCATTTAATGATTTTTAATGAAACTAAAGACAGAAATTCAACCAATGATTTTTAAAATCAAACATTCTAACACAAGACAATACAAACATGTACTGATTTGCTAATTACATAATGCAACACAAAGAGAGGACTGTTCTTTGTTATTAAAGCATTTTTTATAGGCGCAGAAAACGTCATTTGTACAGAAAACTGCTATGATGTATAATATAAAGTAGTCAAAGAAAAGGTGTTTCCTACAAATTCTGTGGGTGTGGCATGGTGAGGGTCAGTGCACAGTGTGGCGAGCAAACGGTGCTGGGGACCAAGGCTGGCACAAAGCGTGATGCAGCCCAGGCAAATGCCAACAAAAACACTGGGAATCATTGTACATTTGGTTTTTGATTATGCATGTTATACATTCCAAAACCTTTCACTGTTGCCTAGTTTTCATGACCCTGACTGTCAGCTCTATAGCCATAGACGGTATGTTTAAATCTATGACCCACTGTTTCTGAAGCTGAGAAGACGTGGCAACAGAAGGACTCGGCAGCATCCCTGAAGCCAGATGAAGCTAGAATTTTTAAAAAACCAAATACTTACTTGCTCTGACTTCTACTTTGCTTTTTATTCAAACAAGACTTTAAAGGTCTGGTTGAAAATAAATAATAAGATTTTATGGTTTAAATATGATATTAATATTAAAATTTATATTATTAAATTAAATTTAAAAAAATTAAAAATTACACACCTGGTCAGATTTATAGGATATTATTATAGTCTGTATTAACAGTCTTTACTTGTTATTACTTGACTTCTAAATAAAAGTAAGGTCTGTGAAGGTTTGCTCTAATATAATATTTGAGCTATCATTAAGAAGAAAAATGGAATAAATAAGTAAATATGAAGACTGAATTTCTATTTTCTTATAGAAAAAGTAGAATAAACTATTAAAAAGAGGAGTCTGCAGATGAACATTGGTTTCCTACACTTGAGGAGGTAGAACTTGGTCAATCTGCTTCCATCTCTTTCTCCTCAAGATGAAGATGTTAATATCTGCCTCAAAACTACAATTAAAACCAAGAGGAAAAAAAAGATAAAAGAGATGACATATTATAAACACATATTATTAACTTTAAGTCACCAAATATCTTTCAAAGTAATTAATTGTTTTAAAAACACACAATACATTAGCATCATCTGGGTTATCTTGAACATAAATTATTCAGTTACATAATTTTTGCTTATTTTTGTGGCAACTAGATTTGTTCCTTAAAATTTTAAATCAGATGTTTCCTGTATTTCTAGAGTTAGTTTTTACTCTGTTATAGGCAGATGACTAGAAAATCTCCTCTTTTCCTTTTACACTTGGCCACTCTAAGAAGATTATCAATCCCAAAAGACTATTTCTTCTAAAAACTTTGCCCCATCCAATTGGAACACACAAATTAGAAAAATCTTCCTGAAGTAGTTGGCTCAAGTTACGCAGAATTGATCAGGGAATGTATTTCTAAACACATACATACAATGGAGATGTCACCATTGTAAGTACTCCATATGTTTTTTATCTAAATCAATGTGTTCTGCACACATAAGCAGATGTAGAACCTCAGCACTTGTTTACCTGTACATCAGAAAGAAACTGCAATATTAATTCAGATGATTGGTCTATAATTTATTATGAAATAAAGAAAATTTATCTTCAAAGGAAACCGGAACACAAGATCCTAATCCAAAACCATATGCTTTTAAATGTAGTATTTTATCCCCAGGATGGGACAGTTCCATTGTCACCAAGACATGCTATCACTTAATTGGGGCTCCTTCTCTACAATAGGTCCCATAGAGCCTAGCAGCATATCCCTTCCGAGCTCATGACTGTGGGACTTTGTTCACTACACACATGGCTTTTGGTCAATTGGAAATCATCCTAAAATATTGGCCTTTCCAGTATACTTCTAACCAAAAGCAATTAAGGAGAATGATGCCAAAAAAGGCTTAAAGCAGACCTCAAGCATAGAAAAGAAAAATGTTCTCTTCCCAACATAGATTAAAATAGAACTAGGATTTTTCCTTTCAGTTTGTTAAGATAATGGATTACATTGACAGACTTTTGGATGTTGAGCCATTACTGTATCTTGAGATGAAGCCTATTGGATCATCGTGGATGACCTTTTTGATGTGTTCTTCCTTCAGTTTATGAGTATTTTGTAGAGTATCTTTGCATCAATGTTCATGAGGGATATTGGACTGTAACTGTCTTTCTTTGTTGAGCCTTTGTGTGGTTTGGGTGTCAGGGTGACTATGGTCTCATAAAAAGAATTGGACAATGTCCCTTCTGTTTCAATTTTGTGGAGCAGTTTGAAGAGTATTGGTATTAACTCTTCATTGAAACTCTGGTAGAATTCTGCTCTAAAGCCATCTGGCCCTGGCCTTTTTCTGGTTGGAAGACTCCAATGTTTTTATTTCCTTGGAGTTATAGTGCTATTTAAATTGTTTATTTGATCTTTATTTAATTTTGGTAAGTTGTATCTACTGAGGAAATTGTTCATTTCTTTTAGATAGTCCCATTTTATGGAGTACAGGTTTTTAAAGTGTGACCTCATAAATTTTTGGATTTCCTCCGTGTCCATTGTTATGTCTCCATTTATTTTCTGATTCCCTTAATTTTGATATCCTCTTTCCATCTTTTAGTTAGTTTAAACAAAGGTTCATCTGTCTTGTTGATTTTCTCAAAGAACAACCTTTTCCGCATTGATCCTTTGTATTCTTTTCTTGGTTTCTACTCTATCTATTTCAGCCCTCATTTTGATTGATTATTTCCTGCTATCTACACCTTTTCAGTGTGTTTGCTTATGTTAATTCTGGAGCTGTCAGGAATGTTGTTAAGTTGTTACTATGTGATCTCTTCAGTTTCTTTGCTAGGCACTTAGTGCTATAAACTTTTCTCTTAACACTGTTTTCATTGTGTCCCATAAGTGTGCATGTGTTGTGCATTTATTTCCATTGAATTCTGGGAAGTCATTAAAATCTCTCTTTATTTCTGCATTGACCCTGTAGTCATTCAGTAGAGAGTAGTTCAGTTTCCATGAATTTGAAGGATTTTTGTGTTTTATGTCACTGTTGAAAACCAGCTTTAATCTGTGGTGGTCTGATAGAATACAGGGGACTATTTCAGTATTCTTTCATGTGTTGAGACTTGCTTTGTGACTGAGTCTGTGGTCAATTTGGGAGAAAGTTCTGTGAGGAGTTGAGAAAAAGTATATTCTTTTGTGTTTGGGTAAAATGTCTGTAGATATCTATTGGTCCATTTGGTTCATAACATCTGTTAGCTCCATTGTTTCTCTGTCGGGATGACCTGTCCAGTGCTGAGAATAGGGTACTGAAGTCTCCCAATGTTCTATGTGTGATTTAGGCTTTAGTAATGTTCCTTTTAGAAAATGTGGGTGTTCTTGTACTTGAGGCTTAGATGTTAAGAATTGTAATGTCATCTTGGTGGGTTCTTTTTTTTATGAATACAAAGTGTCCTTTCCTGTCTCTTTTGATTAATTTTGCCTTGAAGTCTATTTTGGTAGATATTAGAATAGCTACATCAGATTGCTTCTTGTTTCCATTTGCTTTGAAAATCTCTTTCCAAAGCATTACTCTGAGGAAAACATATGATCAAATCATCTCAGTAGATGCTGAAAAAGCTTTGACTAAATCTAAAACCCCTTCATGATAAAAGTATTGGACATATAGTGATACAAAGGACATACCTAAACAAAATAAAGGCAATCTTTAGCAAACCTATAGCCAATATCAAATTCCACTAAAATCAGAAACAAAACAAAGATGTCCTCTCTCTGCATATCTCTTCAATATAGAACTTGAAGTTCTAGTTAGAAAAAACAATAAGACAGCTAAAGGAGATCAAAGGGATACAAATTGGGAAGGAGGAAGTCAAAGCATCACTATTCCCAGATGATAAGATAGAATATGTAGTCAATCCCAAAAATTCTACCAGGGTCCTCCTATAGTTGATAAACACCTTTAGCAAAGTTGATATATATATATATATATATATATACACACACACACATATATATATATATGATTAATTTTTAAAAAAGTTACCCTCCTATATGCAATTGGCAAATAGGCTGAGAAAAAAATCAGGGAAAATTCCCTTCCCAATAGCCACAAATAACATAAAGTATTTTAGTGTAACTCTAACAAAGCAAGTACAAGACTTGTATGACAAGAACTTCAATTCTCTGAAGAAAAAAAAAATGAAAACTGTGACAAAAGATAGAAAGATTCTCATGATCATGGATCAGTAAGAAGTAAGACTAACATAGTAAAAATGGCTATCTTACCAAAAGCAATCTACGGGTTCAATGTTAATTTCCACCAGAATATCAACAGAATTATTTACATACCTTGAAAGAACAGTTGTCAGCTTCATTTGGAAAAAAAATCCAAAATAGCTAAAACAATCCTATACAATAAAAGGACTTGTGGAGTTATCTCCATCCTTGACTTCAACCTGTACTACAGAGCAATGGTAATAAAAACTGCATGGTACTGGCATAGAAACAGACTGGTCTGTCAGTGGAATCAAATAGAAGACCCAGAAATAATCCCACACAGCTAGATACAATGGAAAAAATAGCCTCTTCAATAAATGGTGCTAGTCTAATTGGGTGTCTACATGTAGAAAAATGCAAATAGATCCATATTTATCACCATGCACAAAACTCAAGTCCAAGTGGATCAAAGACCTCAACATCAAGCAGGATAAAATAAATCTATTAGAAGACAAAGTAGGAATCAGCCTTCAACTCATTGGTACAGGAGACAAATTCCTGAACCAAACACCAACAACTCAAGTTCTAAGATCAACAATTAGTATAGCAAGTTACCAATAAGAGACTTGATACCCTATGAGCATATACAGGGGGAGGAAATTCCCCTCAGGAACAGTCATAGGGGAGGGGAATAGGGAAAAATGGGAAGGAGGGAAGAATGGGAGGATACAAGGGATGGGATAACCATTGAGATGTAACAAGAATAAATTAATAAAAAAAATTAAAAAACAGTTAATAAATGGGATATCATGAAAATGAAAACCTTTTATAAGGCAAATGACACTGTCAGTAGGACAAAACAGAAGTCTATAGATTGAGAAAAGATCTTCACTAACCCTACATCTGTCAAAGGGCTAATATCCAAAATATATAAAGAACTCAAGATATTAAACACTAACAAACCAAATAATCTAATATAAAAGTGGGGTACAGAGTTAAAAGAGAGTTCTCAACAGAGGAAAACTGAATGGTCGAGAAGCATTTAAAGAAATGCTCAATGTCATAGTCATCAGGGAAATGCAAATCAAAACTACTCTGAGATTCCATCTTACACCTGTCAGAATGGCTAAGATCAAAACCTCAAGTAACAGCACATGCTGGTGAGGATGTGGGAGACAGGAACACTCCTTCATTGCTGATGGGAGCACTAACTTGTACAATCACTTCAGAAAGCAATCTGGCACTTTCTCAGAAAATTGAAAATAGGTCTACCTCAAGATACAGCCATACCACTCCTGGGCATATACCCAAAATATGTTCCACCATACTATAAAGACATTTGTTCAACTATGTTCATAGAGACTTTATTAATAATAGTCAGAAACTGGAAACAACCCAGATGTCCCTCAACTGAAGAATGGATTTAAAAAATGTGGTAAATTTACACAGTGGAATACTACTTAGCTATTAAAAACAAAGAAATCTTGAAATTTACAGGCAAATGGATGGAACTTGAAAAGACCATGCTGAATGAAGTAACCCAGACCCAGAAAGACACACATGATATGTACTCACTTATAAGTGGATATTAGCCAGATAGTACAGGATAACAAAATTACAATTTACAGACCCAAAGAAGCTAAGTAACAAGGAGGGCCCAAGGTAGCATGCTTGAATTTCACTTAGAAGGGGAAATAAAATAGGCATCGGAAGTAGATGAAGAGACAAAACAGGATAAGAGAGGGACTACAGAGGGAAACAAGGTGGGGAGACAGAGGGCTTGCAGAGAGAAGAGAAACTGTGGGCAGGGGTACTTCCGAGACAAGCTGGATACTTACAACAGGGTAAACTCCAGGGAAGATATGGGGTGACTCTAGCTGAGACCCCTAGTAGAGAGGATCATCGAGACTGCAGAGGCCATCCTCTAAGTAGACAGGACTTCTAGTGGAGAGAGGTGGAACATCAATCCACCCATAAAAACTTTCACCCAAAATTTACCTCCACCTTCCCACTCCTGGCCCCCCACCCACCCACAAGATGTACAGGGATCAATATAGAGCAGATAGAACAGAGATGGAGGGAATGTCCAAACAATTTCTGTCCCAACCTGAGAACCAGCCTATGGGAGAGAGCCAACCCCTGACACTAACAACGACACTCTGCTATGCTTGCAGTCTGAAGCCTTTTGAGAGGTTCCACTCAGCAAAGGATCAAAACAGATGCTGAGACTCCCAGGCAAAGATTGGGCAGAGCTCAGGGAGCCTTGTGCAAGAGTTGGGAAAAGAAGGGCCAAGAGGGGACAGGAGCTTCACAGGAAGACCAATAGAGTCAACTAACTTGGTCCCAGGGGGTCCTGTAGAGTCACACCAGCCAAAGACCATGCATGTACTGAATATAGGTCCCATACACATATATACACAATAGACAACTTGGTCTTCTTGTGGGTCCCCTAGAAAGTAGAACAGGCTATTTCTGACATGGAGGGAGATTTGGACCAGGAAGGGAGGAGGATGGAGGCTATAACTGAGATGTAAAGTGAACAACTAAATAAAGTAAAAAGTTAAAAAAAAAAAAAGATTAACTAAAAAAAATTCAGTACCCTTCATATATGCAAATGGAAATGGGATGAGAAAAAGTCAGGGAAGCAATTTCCTTCACAATAGTCAGATATAATATAATGTATCTTGGTGTAACTCTAACCAAGCAAGAGAAAGACCTGTATGACATTAATTTCAAGTCTCTGAAGAAACAGAGTAAAAGGGCAGTTTTACCAAAGCAACGCTCAGACTCAATGCAATCCCACCAAAATTCTAACACAATTTTTCTCAGACCTTGGAAGGACAATAATGAATTTTGTATGGAAAAACAAAATCCCAGGACAGATAAGACAATCCTAAAGAACAAAAGAATTTCTGGAGGTATCACCATCCCTAATTTCAGAGGGATAGTGGTAAAATCAGGTGGTATTGTCATAAAAACAGACATGTTGATCAATGGAATCAAATCAAAGACTCAGATATAAATCTACACACCTACAGACAAATTTTTATAAAGAAGCCAGACATATACAATGGAAAAAAGAAAGCATCAATGAATGGTGCTGGTCTAACTGGTTGTCTGCATGTAGAAGAATGCAAATAGTTCCATATTTATCACTCTGCATAAAACTCAACTCCAAGTACATCAAAAACCTCAACATAAAACCAGATATACTAAATATAATAGAAAATAAAGAGGGGAAAAGCCTTGAACATATTAGCATAGGAGACAATTTCCTGAACAAAACACTGTTAACCCAGACTCTAAGGTCAATAATTGATAAACAGGTCCTTATGAAGCTGAAAAGTTTCTATAAGGTGAAGGACACTGTCAATAGGACAAAACAGCAGGTAACAGAAAGGGAAAAGATTTTTCACAACTACACATCTGGCAGAGGGCTAATATCCAAAATTAATAAATTAGATAATAGACATCAATAAACCAAATAACCTGATTTTAAAATGGGGGTACAGATATGAACAGAGAATTCTCAACAGGAATTTCCAATGGCCAAGAAGTACTTAAAGAAATGTTCAACATCCTTAGCCATCAGGGAAATGCAAATCAAAATGACTTTGAAATTCTATCCTAGGCCAGTCAGACTGGCTAAGATCAAAAACCCAAGTGACAGCTCATGCTGGTGAGGATGTGGAGCAACAGGAACACTCCTCCATTGCTGGCGGGAGTGCAAACTTGTTACAGCCACCTTGGAATTCAATAATTCTCAGAAAATTGGGAATCAATCTACCTCAAGACTCAGCTGTACCACTCCTAAGCTTATACCGAAATCTTGCTATGTTCATAGCAGCTTTATTCATAAAAGCCAGAAACTGGAAACAACCTAAATATCCCCTCAACTGAAAAATGGTTAGATAAGTTGTGGTAAATTTACACGATGGTGTATTATGGAGCTGCTAAAAATAAATAAAAAATAAATCCATCATGAAATTTGCAGCCAAATGGATGGAACTAGCAAAAATTAGCCTGAGTGAGGTAACCCAGACCCAGAAAAACAAACATGGTATGTACTCACTTATAAATGAGTATTAGCTGTAAAATACAGGATAACCATGCACAGACCACACACCCAAAGGGACTAAGTAACAAGGAGGGAGGGCTCACATGGGGGATGCGTAGATCTCTCCAGAACAGAGAAATAGAATGGATTTTGCAGGGAGGC
Source organism: Acomys percivali (assembly GCA_907169655.1). Taxonomy (NCBI): domain Eukaryota; kingdom Metazoa; phylum Chordata; class Mammalia; order Rodentia; family Muridae; genus Acomys; species Acomys percivali. Next base: position 83,624,341 of record OU015750.1, on the reverse strand, counting down.
TGGTGGTTGGGTTGGAATAAAAACAGGATCCATAAGGTTAGGGATGAGGGGGAAGTAAAGGGAGACAGTGCTCAGAGAAAGAACACTGGGGGGGGGGGGCGATTTCAAGGGCAAAGGAAGTAGAAACTTGATGCAGTGGGAACTACCTGGAATCTGTAACGGTGATCCTAGCAATGACTGCTAGTAATGGTGGATACAGAGCCTGAACTGACCATCTTCTGTAACTAGGCAAGGCTTCCAGTGCATGGACTAGGACAACAACAGATGCAAAACACTTGGCCTACAGTTTTTTTTCCTGCCCATAAGATATGCTGGGATAAAGGGGGCACAGAGCTGAGTGAGTGGCCAACCAATGACTGGTCCTGCTTGAAAGCCATGCCTGACATTGCCTAGAGTGCCAGAAACCAGAGACCTAGGATAGAACCAAACATGCATGACTGACAAAAAAAAAAAGTCAATGAAATAATTTGTAATGATATAATTGTAGACCTAACGTAATCATCAGAGGCTTCGTCCAGCAGCTGATAGGAACTGATGCAGAGACTCAGGGCCAATCACTGGATGGAGCTCAGGGAATCCTTTGGAAGAGAGGACAGAAGGATTGTGGAGGCCAGTGGAGTAAAGGGCACCACAAGAACACAGCCTACAGAATAAACTGACCGGGGCTCCTAGGAGCCTCACAGAGACTAACATGACAATTAGGGAGCCTGTGTAGGTCTGATGTAGGTCCTCTGCATATATGTAATGGTTGTGAAGCTTGGTGTTCCTGTGGGACTCCTAACAGTGGGAGTGGAGGGTGTCTCTAACTCTTTTGTCTGCTCTCGGGACCCTTTCCCCCTATTGGGCTGCCTCATCCAGCCTTAATATGAGAGGATGTGCCTAGTCTTATTGTAACGTGTTATACCATGTTCAATTTATATACCCTAGAAACCTACTCTTTTCTGAAGAAAAAAAAGAGGAGTGGATTGGGGAAAAGGGGAGGTGGAGAGGGGAGTTGGGAGCAGAGGAGAGAGGAGAAACTGCTGTCTGGATTTAATATATGAGAGAAGAGTTAACCAATTAATTAAAAAAAATAAAATAGGAAATTGGAAAAAATTAACTTTTCATGTAAAAAGGGCAAATACTTGCTCTAATTCTGATTATGAACAGCTTATTTTGAGGTCTATACAATTTAATTTCAGAGCATTAAAAAGTTAGAATGAATTTGTACATTAAAAGTGAACAATTTTTCAACTAAATGCAATAATTGTTTAAACATTTTAGAAGTTATAATTAGTCCATAATAGTCAAAATATTATAAAGCATAAATTCATAGGAAATACTTCATTAAGGAACAATAAAGTAATTTATAATTGGATAAAACAGTTTTCCAAGTTTTCAAATAGCATCTGTGTTTTTTTTCTTAAATACTAATTAAACTGTAAATATAAATTTTTAACTTCATGGTAGACAGATTTTTTTTTATAGAAAAAAATGTCTATGGAATCTTTACTGACTCTGCTCTAGGCACTAAGATTATGACAATGAATGAAAATATAAGAAATAATTCATCAAAGAAGCCCAATTTCTGGTTAGTTTGAAGAAAATGAACTGTAGGATAAAATTAGATAAACAAATCAAGCCACATAGAGGAAAAAGCTGTTATTCCTGCCTGCCGATCAAAGGAGACTATTGTTGTGCTGTGTAAAATATGAGATATATCTGGTTGATTAAACTGATCGAGCTAAGCTGTGGAGTTATGAAAATTCTCAACTTGATGTGGAGAGTAGACTTCTGTAGCTTCAGCATCGGGCTCATAAAAGGATAAAAATAGGATAAGGATGACATTGCAGCCTAGAGATATAAGCATGCCGCATGAATACCTTCACTTAAACCCATATGGACTTAGAAAGCAATACTGAGTAGGTGTGTGTCTTATTCTTTTCTCTTCTTTTTTAAATTTTTTACATATACATTTATCTTCATACATATATATAGAGTAAACTACCTACAGCAAAAGGAACCACAAAACAATCAGAAATTATATAAATGTTACATTCACAGTGTTTTGGCTATTTGTATTTGGCAACCTTGAAGCAAACATCTTTCCTGTCTCGGTGCAGTTAAAATTCTGAATGTAAATCTATCTATCTATCTATCTATCTATCTATCTATCTATCTATCTATCTATCTATC
>OU015750.1:83587951-83616491 GCA_907169655.1 Acomys percivali | reverse complement strand
GTGTGTGTGTGTGTGTGTGTGTGTGTGTGTGTGTGTGTGTGTGTGTGAATGTGTGTGTGTGTGTGTGTGAGAGAGAGAGAGAGAGAGAGAGAATGAGAGAGAGACAGAGACAGAGACAGACAAAGAGAGACACATAGAGAGATAGAGACAGAGACAGAGGCACATACAAAGATATTTTTAACAATGTCTGATGTTCCTAAATAACTGGAATTCCAATAGAATTCTGAATCACTATATGGAGATTAGAACAAAGTTATTAATCAAAGGCTTGCCTCTTACTTGAAAAATATAGTTTGAATGAATATATTTGTCAATTAATTTTGAGGGTATTTTGTCCTTGGCTATAGTGCCCATGGAAAAGGCATGATTGATTTACCTGCTGAAGGAACTCTGATAAGTGAGAGGGTCACCACAAGCTGTGACTACATCTGAGCTACAAGGCTCCCAGAGAGGAAAATGCCTAGTGTGCTTTTCACTAACAGATATCTAGAGTTACAACAAATTTTCATACATAAGGGAAAAAGGAAACTATCCTCAAACTGGAGGGTTTGCTTCAACTTTTTTCACAGAACATAGTGAACATGAAAGGAAAAACACTTATTTAAAACATATTTTAAAGGGGTGAAAGTGGGAGGGAGGGAGGAATGGGAAGATGCATGGGATGCGATAGAAAATGAGATGTAATATGAATTATTTTATTTTTCAATAAAAATGTGTTTAAAAAGATGTGAAGTATTTAAAGACAGAATGAGCTAAAGCTTACTAAAGGGAAAAACTATAATCATTTTAGAATAATAATTTCTCTTTTGTCCAAAGAATAACCAGAATGTGTAATGTCAAAGTAGACCCCACGGAAGCAGGAAAGCAAGAACAAAAGGATGGAGTGGATGGGGAAAGGGTGAAGAAGGAGAAGCCAGGCCAGTAGGAGAGAACTGAACAACAGATTTGCTTCCTGAGCACAGAGGTGACCTGGGGAAATATAGCATCAGAAGAATGCCACGGGTTTAGATAAAAGCAAAGTAAAAAATCCAGTAATTAAATAAATATGTGCATGAGGATTCAGAATCAAATTCTAAAACCTGTGACCTGTGCACCAGGCTGGCCATTGTTGTAGACTGTACACTTTGTACACTATATATTGTGAGACCATATGGTGGTGTGGACATAAAGTATACATCTGAAAAGCCTCATATGTTGATGGTTCCTGTTGTATTTGGTGGATGCTATTTGAAAAAGTGTTATTTCACTTTGAAGGATATATCCCACCCCACCCCTCTCTCTCTCTCTCTCTCTCTCTCTCCCTCTCTCTCTCCCTCCCTCTCTCTCTCTCTCTCACACACACACATACATACACACACACACACATACATACACACACACACACACATACACACATACATTTGCCAAAATATGAGTAATATGAGTAACTTTGTCCTATTTCTTGCTTCCCATCATGAGCCAACTGATCATGGCCTGAACTTTTCAAACAGCCGGCCAAAATTAATCTACCCTCCTTCTAATGTTTTCTCAGACATTTGCCACAGTGTTGAAAAGTAACCAACACCAACACTGAGCCATTTGCAGTGAATGTTCTTTATAGTATGCTGTATGTTGTGGGCCACTTTTGTTATTAATAGTACCTTCTTCACGTCAAGAGCTTTGATAAAGATAGTAGCCTATATAATCTCACCCAAACTTTATGGTCTCAGTAAAGAAAGTTGAAGTGTCTTTGGAAGAAAGGAGCTGGAAGTATGGAAGAATGGACGGGCTCCTCTGAAGACAGTTTAAAAGGAAACCTGTAAATCCCTGCCCTCAGGGAGACAGAGGCAGGTGGATCTTCGTGAGTTCGAGGCCAGCCTGGTCTACAAAGGATTAGCCAAGGCTACACAGAGAAACCCTGTATCAAAAAACCAAACCAAAACCAAACCAAAACCAAACCAAAACCAAACCAAAACCAAACCAAAACCAAACCAAAACCAAACCCAAACCAAACCAAAACCAAACCAAGCCAACCAACCAACCAACCAACCAACCACAAAACCAAGAAGAGGAAACAAAGTAAAATGTAACATATATTCTAGAAAATTGCATCATTGCAGAAAATAGGGACGTGATGTTACCATGAGTTAAATTGAAAGATTATCAATAACCATCTAGCTCATAATTCTCAGAGTTGTTCTTTACTCAGCTGCATTTTAACCCAGGATACTATCTTAAAATATTTGGTTGAATAGTCATTTGAACATGTTTTGCCTTTGCGTTTTCTAAAGATGAATTTTGGTCACAGTCATGACATTTGGGTACAAGTCAAAAGTCCTTTTGCTTACATTTTATTTTCAAACATCATCACTTATTTTTGTGTGAAATTATGCTCACGTTTGAACTTAAATCAAAAGTGGTTGCAGCTCATGCCACAGGATCAGTAGGAAACAAATGGTTATCTGTTAAGTCTTTGTTGCTAGCCAAAGATCAGCTTATATAAAAACAGCATAAGTAAACATACTAACTAAATAATGATAGTATTGTGTTCTGCTGTGCACATGCCCAGGATTTGATTATCTGTTGAAATGTCATACTAGGGGACCAACCTGTCCTTGTTTGCTGTGACCCTATCTACTTAACCAGAAAATTCTACATGAAAAGAAATTCCTCAGCTCTTGACAGTAAAACAAGTGTTTCTCTAGCTCTTAGATTATCAGATTGGTACATGAAGACTTGTAAATCAATTCACTTGGAAACAAACAAACAAACAAACAAACAAAATGCCATGTTTTCACAAAACCCCAAATATGGATGCTCCACACACTTAAAGAACATTTTATTCTTTAATATTTTTTGTTTGCAGTTTGTAAGCAACATCAGAACCCGAGGTGCCAAAAATCCTTATAAAAGCACATCCTAACGTGGTTCCAAGCCAGGGCCAGGAAAAAGCCAGAAATTTCCAGGCCAATTCTGAAGACTTAAAAGGTTCCGATAGTTCGGATAAGCTTTAGACAAGCGGCCAAATACTGGAAGCATATCTGAACTCGCTCCAAATCCCAAACCTTTTGAGGTTTACGTCTCCTTAGTCCAAAGCCATTGCAAGAACTGACAGCCCCTTCACGACTTTACATGAGCAATAATGAGTGTGAGATTATTGGAGGCGCCAAGTCACGCTATTCCCCTCGTTGTTTGGATAATAAAGTTCAGAAGTACTGAGGATAATCTCAAAGAGAGACAGGGACCAACTTTTACTTATCATTTTTGTGTTCACTTCCTTTTTAGCTAATTAAACCTTAGTTCTTCACAGGAAATAAAATTTTGCAACCTCCATAATAGTTTGGCTGCATCATTTTGTATATATCTTCTTCCGGCTTGTCTGGAAAAACAGGAAGAGAGAAGTACCAGTGTGAAGACCCAGAATAGCAAGTTATCTTTTTAAATTAGCAGGTTTTTCTTTGCACACGGCCAAAGATAGCTGTGCCACTGGGTCAACAAGGATGCTTACCCAGTCCACAGCATTACGGGAGATGGCAGCGGGGAAGAGGGCTGGAGATAACTGGGGGTAATTTCTAAGCACTGCAGGTCAGCGGTTCTGATAGTCTCTTAGAAGCTACTTTATATGGTCATGTATAAGCCTCCTCTCAGGCTGAGTCAAGTCTGATAGAGGAGAGGAACAAGAAAAGAAAGCCGACCACAAGCTTTCCGCAAGTTCACGGCAGGCAGGGGTGGTTGTTTCTACCCGATTCTTTCTGTGAGGCTCTGGGTCCATATTCTCTGTAACTCCCAGCTTTTTCCCTCTCATCTATTCAAAGCATACTGGCAAGCAGGGTTTGCATCCATCCACACAGCCGTACACAGCTATTATGAATTCTATTTCAAAGCCATCTGTAGAAGTCCTTTTTTTTCTAATGAATTCCTAAAGGACTGTAAAGAGTGGCGAGTAAAGAAACTACTCAGGGGATACATTTACGTACAATTAACACATTTAGATTTACCACTTGGAATTTTACGTATGGAATCTAATAACAACGAATATTCATACAGAATAACAAACTGCCAAGTAATGTGCTAATTAAACAGATTTAGCGGGATAAAGGGGTGGAAATAAATATGCTAAATTTAGCTTAGGAACTCAGCTAAGATTAACATGTTTCTTTATTACCATGTTTTCTGTTTTGAAAAAAAAATTCTGTAATTTCCTTGCCCCTAGGGGTTATATTACATAATAATGTAGTTTTCTTGTGTGTGTATTTATGCTTAAAAAACGACATCTCAAAATATTTAAAAATCTTGTGTGATAAACGGATTCGAGAAAAGTTTTAAGTAAGTTGAAAAACAGAATGTTATTCAAAGAAACAGGAAAATTAAATAGCTTTTGATGACATACCCAAATGCTTTCTACATTTTCAGTGATGACAATAATTACAAGTCAGAGGTATTTGCATTTTTATGTTAAATGTGAAACGTCAATGTTTGGAATATTGAGGATCTTCTTTCCCCATATACAAGCATTCATGGCTTGTAGCATGCCTAAACTAGATGGCGTAGTTTTGACTCCAGAAGCAGTCTTAGCTGTGCTGTCTTCTGTGAATGGCAGAGGGAGCGGAAAGGGAGGGTGGTCAACTGCTGCAAAGGATTTTTATGTTGTACAATGAACAATGGATGATGTATAAAGGGGCAAAGTGGTAAAATGTCCCTGAAAAATGTATCCCTCTTAGATAAGCTTGTGTCGATGGTGTTTGCCCCAAACAATACAATGGGTTCTCAGCTTACTGTTGCTTGGATTCTCCTCTGAGCTTTACACTGCTCTCAGCACTTCCTAAAGTAGAACATGTCTGAGACACACACCTCCCAGGAACCTGTTTCTTTATGCAGCTGGTAATTTGAAGACTAATTAGAAAATATTGAAGGCCAGTAATGGATCTGCTTGTAACAGAATCCCTTAGGACAATGAGCTGCGTGGGAGACATGTTAGGATAGCAGAGGACTGGGAACTGAGTAAGAGAGGAGAGCAGGCATGAGGTTATCCCCTCAGCTTCAAGCATGCCACCTGGACGAACTTGACCATCTCTTTGGGGGATAATCAGATGTTTGAGATAAGGGAAATAAAGACATCATATGGTTCAATCTATTTGTTTTACATTTGATTAAACAAATTTTCTAGGATCCCAGAAATCAGCTGATAGAAGAAAGGGACAGCCCAGCTTTCTGACATCAATGTCAGTTGTTATAAAAGACACCTGTGATGTAAGTTCCAGAAAAATATCATCCTTTACTTAATGTCTGTAGACTTTTTAGCCATCTTAGAATCCTGGTAGCAGTGAATGAGGACATATTTATTACTAAATGAGCTTTAATACAGAAATATCCATCCCCAGACGCTTCCCTGCCCTCTAATAACACTAACCAATAACAATATATGTTAAGCATACAAAATAATCAGTTTCATAATACTTTTGACTGTTAGATGAACAGTAAAACACATAAGCAGGACTATACTTACATGATTTTATCACTCCCTTGGATTATGTTCTATTCAGTTAGTTAGTTAGCTAGTTAGTGCATGCTGCACATTTTTCGAAATGTAAGTCAAACCTTCAATATACGCACACAAGTATATAAGAGCCAGTATGTTAAATGTAAGTCATGTGATTGCTCTCTCTCCCTAGACTACGGAAAGTTTATTCAGCTGTTTTTGATGCCTTCTTGTTACTCTTTCTATCCATCCATTAATTTTTTTTCTTTTATGAAAATAGACCAAACCTGTCCATGTGGCATTTGAATATAATAATAGTTTTGATTACTTGTTGGTTGCATGGGAAGAGAACTTGGACGTTAGATTGAACAGGCCTATCACAAATCCTTATTCTCACCATCTCCCAGCGCGCAGTGTGAATTTTGTATGACTGTTTTCTTTACCCTTTCTGTGTAGACAGCATTATTCACTCTAAGCACCACTACAGAACCAAGTGTCAACGAACCACACAGCGAGCTGACAGCTACTTAAACAGCACATGATCCAGAGCTGTCTGAGGGATGCCAAATGCTTCTTTTTTCAACAAGTTCATTTCATCCAAGGGGTGGGGAATCATTTCATTTAAAGATTTATATTTATGAACATGTTATGAATGTTCTGGATGTTCCCTGTAAGATTTTATGAAAGATACAGATGCGTTTCCAAGAATCATGAAGCAAGCCGGCTGGCCAGGGAGACAGTTTGACCCTCAGTAGGCAGATCCAAGGGGATGCGGGGAGTCAGCTGAGCCCTGAAGAGGGATTTGCTTGCTTGGCAGGGGGGTCGGCTGCTTCTCCACCTGACTGTGCTCTGTGGTGCTCTTCTTTGTTCTGACTTCCTCCCAACTCCCCCCAGATGGGTAGTGGGAAGAGAGCAGCTGCCTTGGAAAACAATCGCTCCTAGGAGCCCTTCCCAATAGTTCAGGTTGGAGGCCAACCACCTGAAAAGGTTTGTAGCCAACAAGTACTTGTCCCGTTCTCTGGTGAGCTGCTCTCTGGAGCTGATTGAGAGGAGAAGGGCCAAGAACAACAGAAGGCTGTCCCAGGGAGAAGGAGTGAGGGACCCCAGGGAGGGAGGCTGAAAAAGAATTCAGGCATCTACAGCAAACCCCCTCTTTCTTACAGTTCATACAGTTGTCTATCATATTAGTAAAAATGGACACACTGTCATTTGGACTCTTCTGGTTTCATATTTTTGATGTCTTTTCTTTTCCTACTTTTCAGTGGTTGGCGCATGTGGTTCAGTGTAAATAGATGGCCTCTAGGAGGATCTGCCAACATTCTTCAGAAAAGATATTTGTATTTATATTGTTGAACTCTGTGTCCACAAAATCAGACAGTTTCTCCAGAGCCATGTAGTCTCGTAGAAGAGTAATCAAGAATAGGACAGTAAGAGATTAAGGAGAAGTCACTGTGCCATATGGGAAGGGCTATTCAGTACGTTCCTGTCTGGTGGCAGGTGACTTTGCTTGAGATTCCCAGAAAGCAGTCTCAGACAAGCTTGTTTTGGCACATGACTGAAGGAGCAGAAGTGGAGCAGTGAGAAAAATAAAACAGAGAAGGAAAGATAATCTATGTTGTATTAATAGCTCGCCACCCCTGGAGCCTTGACTCACTGCTGGGATTCATCTGGGGAACCTTCTACAAGGCACATACAAATTTCCTGAAGAGTTGAAGGGGCATATTTACTCATGACTTCTGTTATTCAAGGTCATGATTTATTCCCTGGATTCTTAACTGCCTTGAACTCTCAGCTGGTGAATTCAGTTGCAATTGACATAGCAGCTGCGGAGAAACCCCAGGGTAGAAGTTGGAGCTACATGATACTGCTGAGGCAGGTGATCAGATTAAACATTTGTGCAGCTAGATCTTCAGCCACCTCTTGGACAGTGGGTCTCAACCTTCCAAATGCTGCAACTTTTTAATCCAGTTCCTCATGTGAGGTGACTCCAAACCATAAAAGGATTTTTGTTGATACTTCATAACTGTCACTTCGCTACTGTTATGAATCATAATGTAAATATCTGATATGAAGGACATCTGATATGTGACATCCCCCAAAGGAGTTGCAATCCACAGGTTGAGAACTGCTGATGTAGGCAGAAATGTGCCTCAGTCAGTATACAGGAGCTGTGGCATGGGATGTGTCCCAAGCATTTACTTTTACAGTACATAATAGGACTGTGTCCTGTTGATCTACCCTCGCAAACCTAAGTACCACATGGCTTTCCTCACTTTCTAGTGTCTAAATAATGTCATCTGTCCCTATGTTCTACTTCTGTTTTCAAACCCTATAGTTACAAAGTAGAATTAATAAGGAGATCTATTTCTTATCTTCTATCTCTACTTTTCGTCATTGCATGTATCAGGAATTCCATGCACCACGCTCACTCTCTTTCAGTGATGAGTATCTGGGTTTTTTCTGAGCCAATACATTGCTGTCCCTTTTCTCTCACCCATGTAAAGATTTTAGACTGTGTTTTCCTGTTCTCTAAGGTGTTGTTCATTCCCCCTTTTTCTGTCCCACCATTTGCATTAGCACACAAACCTCCAACCTTGACAGTAAAACAACCCTTCCACATGCTTAGGATTGCATCCATCTAGCTGCCCATTTCTCTGTAATCCTTTATAGCAAAGCTTCTCTGAAACTATTTTGCCTTGGTCCTACTCTTTCACTTGTCCCACTCTCTTGAGCATATATCCATTCTGGCTCTTATTTCTAGCACTATAATAAAGTTAATCTTCCAAAGGCTACTGGGCCCCAAACGTCTAAAGCTAATGGTTGGTGTTCAATCTTTGGTTCCGTGTGTGTGTGTGTGTGTGTGTGTGTGTGTGTGTGTGTGTGTGTGTGCCACAAAATACATGTCGAGGTCAGAGGACAGCTCTCTCAGCAGTTGGTTCTCTCCTGCCACCTTGTGGGATCCAGGTATGAAACTCAGGTTGTTAAGCCTGAGCACAAGCATTTCTACCCGCTGAGCCATCTAGCTAGCCCTGAAGAATTCCAGAATTTTCGACATAGTGAATCTCAACTACTGACCTATTTTTTTTCTTAGCCCTTGGGATTATTGCAAGTTTAACAACTGGAGTATCTATGGTTTATTCTTAAACTAAGGATTAGGGTTGTTTGCTTGCTTGCTTGCTTGTTTATTTGCTTATTTGATTATAATCTCACTCTACATGATCTCATCTAGACACACAGCTTTGAATATTGCCTACATTCTTCTGGTTCCTAATTAATCTTTTATCCTGACTTTCAACAAACACTTTGCTCCATATGATGAACTGACTGCTTTGTGTGTTCTTGATTACCTAATAGATATCTCAAACTCAACACACCCCAAACTGAGCCCTTGGATTTCTACTCTAACGTATCCCAGTATTTCCAAAGTTCATAAAATGTGTTTAGGCTAAAGAGCCAGAAGACGTTCTTGATCGGTCTCAGGACTAGCCTCCCTGGTAATCTGTGTTTACGCCTCTGCTGTCCATCAGCACATTCTCTTCTCTGAAGCCAGGAAAGGCTTCTAAAGAAGAGATTCCAATCTTTTACTCTCCCGCTAGGAACAGTCCCATGGCTTCCCAGTATAGTCAGATAATATCTAAAGGCCTGCGAGGGGTTTGGGGGAATCTGGTTAACTCTTTCATGTCTTCCCCCATAGACTCCCTCTTACAACACATCAGCTGATCTGACCTTGCTATTCCTTGAACGAGTCATCTTTGTTCTGGTCTCAGCTCCTTAGCACAGGCTGTTTCCTCCATCTGGAATCTTGATCATCCAAAATTCCAAACAGTTCCTCTCTCCTTTCAGTCAGGCCTTCACTCAAATACTACTTCTCAGAGAGAACTTTCTGGAACACTTTCCTTAGAATACCACAGCATACTCACCAGCAGTTAGGTTTTACCTTTCTCATCCCTTTGTTTTTTCCTGACTCCTGTTACTTCTTGATATCAATGTATATTTAATTCTTTGACCTCTTCTGATATCCAACACTGACAGGTAAGCTGTACAAGACCATAAAAGCACACCACCTCTTTAACTGCGACTATAATAACTAAGACTTTCAGCCATATTTAGGCCATAAGAGAAAAATCAGTAAATAGGTATCAAAGAGACTTTAATTGAAAATGCTACTGTTGCCTGGTGGCACTCAGAGAAAGGATAAACAGGCTACTAGATGAGACTTGATAAGCTGTGACCATATGGCCGGGGAAGATATCCCCTCTGTCACAGACCTAGGGTAGGGGAATAGGGTGAAAGTGGGAGGGAGGGAGGAATAGGAGTATACAAGTGAGGGGATAACAATTGATATGTAATTTGAATAAATCAATTAAACAAAAAGAAAAAAGAAAAAATATGCTGTTGAGTTGTCACAGATATCCACTTACTTTAGCCATTATAGAACTCATAACTCTATTCATTATAGCTCATCCATTTAACAGAAAAAAGAAAGCAGAATTGTATAGTATAAAAATATTAGAGGCATTTTTGTTCTTTTGTTTATATAATGATTAGAAAATACACTTTTAGGAATTTAAGTTTTATTCCTTCTCAAGTCTCTGAGGGGCATTGAAGACAAGATAGTATAGTTTTACAACCAAGCTTAGTTGGTTAGGGGACAAGATCGTTTTAGATCAAGATAAAGAAGTTAATCCTTTTAGAGTTGAGATAGGGTAAATATTGAATCTCATTCAGAAATTTAGACCCAACAAGACAGGAAAAACACTTACTTCAAATGAGACGAATGCAGATGGCCAAGTCACTATGAATGTAACATGTAGAGAACTCATTACTCTCATGATTGTCACATGGTTCTTCCTGCTGTATGTAGTTTGTTTTATACATACATATTATACATATTTAATAAAATAAAAGTATAAAAATACACTTTTAGAGACTCCTATAGAAATCATAAATTGATTGTGCCTTTCTTCTCTCAGGCTACCTGAGGGCTAACCTATATACTCGATGCTTTTCTGAAGCTCACTTTGCTCAGACTCTTTTGTGTCCTGCTTCCTATTTGATGCCTCAGAACATGAGTTGGTTGATTATTTTTTATCACCTTGACACAACTGAGGAAGTGCCTTCATCAGATTGCCTGTAGGATGGTCAATAGGGAAATTTATTGATTGATGGCTGAAGCGAGAGGGGTCAGTCAGATCATTGTATTGGTGATGCCATTGGGCAGATGGTCATGAGAGCTGTATGAAAGCAAACTGAACAAGTGAGGAGGAGCAAACAATTTCTTGTTTTCCTCATATTTCTCTTTGGTGCTTAATAGGAAAAGTGCAGGCTTGCTCGTCTCTGTCCCATTTTCTATGAGTCTGCATCAGTGTCTGCAGAGGTCCATCAGGGTGTGAGTATTATCATCGTGATGGATCATAACCATCATTTTGCCTGTCAGGTGACCCCAGTACCCATCCCAGATGCTATAGAACATATTGAAGCCATTAAGGTAATTGACCAAGCTTATTAGACTGATCACTGATATTTGAACTGTTTGATTACAATGCTGAGTATGCTAATGGTTTTGGAGAAAGCTTAGGCCTATAGGTGCAAAATTACCTTTATGTGGTCTAACATCTTGTATAAAATTATGTGTGTGTGCCTTTTTCTTCGGGTTAATGACACCTTTCTTTCTTTGTCGTCAGCTCTCATACTAGGGCTATGTTACTCAGAGATACCACCCTTTCTTCACACATAGCACTTCTAATAGCTTCTCCCCTGTTTCCATTGACATAGGAGGTAAAAGCACTGGAAAAAAGGCAACAGTTACATTAACAGGAAGATGGTGGATTTTGATTGTCTTGTTCTTTTGTTATTTGCTCATTCTTATGTGGAAAAAAAAATACACGATGAGTCATGACACAGGAAGTACTATTTTCAGGAGCCAATGCAGAGAATCGTACATTGTAATGAACAAAAGATAGATGTCGTGTAGGTATCTTAAAGTATTTGCACTGCATAATGAACAAAGCTGACATATCAGATGAGCCTGAATTAGAATGAGTAGGAAATAATAAAAAAGAAAAAGAAAATAGGAGGAACTACAAGGGACAAAGGAGGACAACTGCATCAGAGGAAGCACCAAGGACAATACGTGATAAAAAAGAACAAAAGGCACAAGACTCAGATGTGAAAAGAATGAGAGGAGGAAATCTCATGTGAAGACTGGACACAAGTGATGATGTAGTGGATGCAGGTTAAGGATCTATGTTTAATTCTTAACCATAGGAAATCATTCTAATGATTTCTGTTAGTCTGTGACAGTGGATCTGAATCTGTGGGTCTTGATTCTTCTGCAGGTGATACATCATATCTCTTGCATATGAAATACTTGCATTATTAGTCACAACAGTAGCAAAATTATAGTTATGAAGTATCAGCAATGTTATCTTATGGTTGGAAATCATCACAGCATGAGGCACTGTATTAAAGGAATATAGCATTAAGAAGGTTGAGAACCAGTTGTTTATGGTGATAGTCAATATCTTTAGGAGTAGAAATAAAGCAGAATATGCTGAGATACATTTCATATTAGTAGATACAGGAAGATGATAGTCATAAGAGAAAAAGATAATATTGTCTAACAAAAATATAAATGCAAGAAACAGACATTATTTATGACACACAGATAGATTGAAAATGATTTATTCTAATATTTAATTTGTCAGAAGGTATAGAAAATCATTTCAACTTTTAGTATTTTGAAGAATAAGGTGAATTATAGTCACAAAGCCCTCTGCCACTAATGTAACAAATAATATTGAGGAATTAGCTACTCATTGAAGAGACCAAAGCCAATTAGATCATGTGATTATTTTGCACAAATTCCTCCCTCCTACATTAAATGATAGTTTTGTATATGAAGTAATTTTATGATTGTTTCACTGAAATATTTGCAAGAGATGCTAAACCATACAATAGACATATATGCTCTCCTTTACCTTTGGTTAGCCATGAAACAGTCAAAAAGATTTATTTTTACTTTTCCTCCTTTAGATCAATCTTTAAATAAATTAGGGTAGTACATTAAAGTTATTTTATAAATTTTCATCAGAGTTTCATTGTTTCACAAAAAAATTAGTCAATAAACATATTTATCATTTGCTGTGACTAAGAGTGTTGGTTCTTGTTCAGTTGTTGTCTGTCAGTTTCAGGAAGCTCAGTGTGAGCACCAACAGCGAGTCAGTGAGACTTCCGTGCTCTGCGTTTATGCTTCTACTTCTTCCGTAGGCCTAAGTTAGGAATATACATAGCTCTCAAACAGGAAAAAATGCCATCTGATTGTTTCAAATGGAAAATTTCTCAGTCTTGATCACATTACTGATTCTGATTTCTACTCTTAAAACAAACATACAGATATCAAACTGAAAAAGTATTGTGTTATTTCAGTGTACTTGCTCAATTAGCTATTCCTTGCTTGATCCAATAATTCTTAAAGCTGAGAATAAAAACAGTTTCTAAAGCCAGTATAAAAATAAAAGCACACCAGTAGAGTTAGGTAACACCAAGAGATACTTTCTCATATCAGAAAAAAAAAGTGTATGAAAAGGTATTCAGCGTCATGAATCAGAACAACAGAGTTCAAAACTACGGTGTTATCTTATACCATTTAGAATGACTAGAATGAAAAGAACTAAAGATAAATAACAAATGTCCAAATGAGTATGCAGAAAAAAATCCTTTTATACTTCAAAGAGAATGTAGATTGATGTAACCATTATCCATAATGGTATCCATAGCAGCATGTAGATTACTTTACAAATTAAACACAGAAATGTTGTATGGAACAGCAATTTTATATGCATCTATATAGACTAAACATTGATATATTTGTGAATATTCACCTCCATATTAATTTTAACATAAGTCACAATAGCCAATATATGCAAGAAAGCTATTGAGAAATTTTAGAATGTGCTGCATATGCTCTGGAATATTTTTTTTTTCAGGCATAAAAGAAGGCTATCTGGCCACTTGTGACCACACAACTCTGAGGACATTATGCTAAGTAATTAACTTAAGAACAGATAGATAAATACTGCATGACTTGTGTGTGGAATTTCAAAATGACAAATATATGAAAGCACAGCCCAGAGTGGTGGCTCCTAGGGACAAGAAAATGTAGGGATGATCAAAGGGCAACAACTTTTAGTCACAAAACAAGAACACTCTGAAAATCTTTTGTGCTTCATGGTGGCTATTAAGGAAAATGAGAACTCAATGCCCATCTCAGTACACAGAACAGAGCAAGAGGCCATGACCCCTTGTAAATGCCATTGGGCTCATGTTGTCCTTTCCTTGCTTTTGGACCAAGTAGTACAAAAGAGGATGTAAAACATTTAGAATGATTAGCCAGATTGTTAATTACACCCAGAGCAAGCCGGACTTCTATGGGCATGGAAACGGCCGCATCTCTGGTGGTCTACAGAGTGGTAAGTCTCCAAGCCATGCAAGGAAGCCCAATTATTCCCAACCAAAGTAGCCATGACATACATTTTTATTGGTTCGGATGACTGCAAGCAGTTTGTTTATGTGAGGTATCATAAAGGGGAAAATGATTTTGGAATCTCATTTACTTTGGCTTTACTTTGTTTTAGTATTAACAATAAAATGAGAGTTTTTCTTTATTCAGAAGCTTCTCTGACACTTCTTGACCTTAAACTCTTCCTATTTAGGTACAATTAAACTCTCGGCTGGCTGACCTCTGTAATTCTTACCTTATCCATCTGGAATCTCCTTGGCAGTCATAAAGATTTTACCTTGGGGGTGATCTCTGGGATGGTGTGAGTGTCCAGCACATTGCACTTGGTGACATCTAAACACTGTTAATGCAATAAAAGTGGCTTCGCTGTGATGTTCTTACCATTAGCTTTGCCTTGCTCTGCTTTTTCCTTAGAGCATTTGTGATTTTTTCTCTCTGCCAGTCCATGTCCCTATAAACCAGAAAGCTTTAATGGCTTGATAACTTCTTCATTTTCAGTGAGTCTGCAAGGCTCTGTTGATTTCTAGCAATCTCAATTTTGTGTTGTTTTCGATCTGGGGACCACAGAATTTGATGAGCAGTAACTCACTAATTTTCAAAAATTTTCCAGTCAAACTGTGAATGGCCTCAAATTTTATTCCAAGCATTTTTTCTGTATCTCATTCTAGGAAGTTTTAGATTAGCTAAAAATATGTGTAAACAACTTTGAAGTCTTTTTTTGGTGTGTGTGTGTGTGTGTGTGTGTGTGTGTGTGTGTGTGTATGTGTGTGATTAGTGTGATTTTTGCACTCCCTGTTCCTCCGGTTAAAGATAAGTCTGTTGAGATCTTTGAGTTATTAAGAGAGAATCTTGCCCATACTACTTTTCATGTCATTTAAAGAAAAGTTTAAAATGAAAAAGAGTGAACTTCAACTGTGTAAATAGAAAATTTCTTATAAGTTTATAGTATAAGAAAAAACTTATGCCACATTCTTTATTTACAAAATATCTGAATTATCAATGCCTTTGAGTACCATGCTTGTTAAGTTATTCAAAACAGAAAATAAACTAAAGCAATATTTTCAGAGTTTGCTTTATTTGTTGGATATTTCACCCTCTATCATACAACAAAGTATCGACAGTTTATGTGCTATAAAAGTTTATCTCATTCTTTCTGAATACTTAGAAATTTGTTGATAGGGAGATAAATAAATGAGCAAAAAAAAAAAAAAAAAAAAAAAAAAAAGAGTGAACTTAAAGCACCTATTTAGGATTTACTAAAGCATTTGAGCTTTGTTCTGCTACTTCTCGGCACGTTGACTGACCCAATTAATTTCTAAGAGTGTGAGGTCCTAACAGCAGGGATTAAACCAGGCATTCTTAAACCAAACCTTCAAGTCAGCCTTTTTTATTTTTAATTTTTTTCCAAGGAGCCAAAAGACAGGCCTGGGAATGAAATCTATGTTGCTCTGGGGATAGATTTTCCCATGAAACAATTTCACTTAAGCCTTCTTTATTAAAACACACACACATGCATGAGCACACACATTCACATGTACACTCACACACACACACACACACACACACACATGCATGCGCACATACACATTTATTCTTAGTTTAATTGCCATCAAAATAACTATCTGGAGACTCAGGAGTGGGTAGTATTAGGGGTCAACAGACCCTCAGGGAATTTTCACAAGTTCTTAGCATGGCACATTACCAAATGTGCCTATGATTCCTTCTTATTCTCTGTCCCGCCTTTTTTTGCCTCCCTCACTGTCCCCTTGACACTATCCCACTGTGCCCCTCAGAATTTCCTTCGACAGTTCATTAAGGCAAAAACGTTCCAACTTTCTTGAGGAAAATGATTTTTTTTTTTTTTTTTTACATTTTCTGTTTCCCACAGTAGACTACCAAAGTATGACTTAACCATCTAAGCGAACTTTTTACGGGACCACACAGAACATTTCCCAGGAGACCTTCGCTCTGGTTTTGCCCCCACATTCTCTGAAGTGCTCAGCTTATCTGACCTCTTTTATCCCTATTGTTCCCCTCTGCCTTTTCCTCGTGGCTTTCCTTTGCTGGAGGGACCTTCTTTCTTAAGAGTTAGAATGACTTGCTGTGTTGACACTGTGAGGAACCAGGACAGTGAAAGACGGCAGAGTCATGATTCCGAGGAGGGCATCAAACACGAATGTCACACTACTTATTGACTGGAGAAATGTCACAAATTTGACAAGGCAAAGGTGGGCCTCGAAGTTCAACGAAAAGTTCGGAAATGAGTGATAATATGGCTATTGGGAACCTACACTAAGACGAGTCGGATCATTGCCAGGAAGAAAGTGAAATCAGAAACCCAAGGTATCAATAAAGAAGCAACACATGTACCATCCCAGATAAGAAACCACGCAGTATATGAACCAGTCTCAGGCTACGGTTTCATACCCATCTGCCAACGTGAATGAAAGAGCCTTGTGAGAGGGCTGTTAAATTAGCTATTGGGGTTTACGGTAGAAATGCAGTTCTGTGTCCCGCTCCATACTTCTTTAAACTCACAGTTCTGTTTTTACTCAACACCCTGCCAGCGAGTTGGCCCCTTGCGTATATAATGTTTATTTTTCATTTACACACTTTAGCCTTCTCATTTGTCTCCTAGTCCCACCCTCTCTCCTTCCTCCCTGCCCTTTCCCTAGTCCTCAGAAAGGGAGACCCCCTCCTCTACTACCATCTGACCTCAAGCCATCAAGTCTCTCATCTGGACTACCTGCATCCTCTTCCTTGCAGGCTGCCACGGGTGTTCCGCCAGGGGGAAGTGATCAATGAGTGGGCAGCAGGGTCCATGTCAGAGGCACCTCCTACTCCCCATCGAAGTAGATGCTGAAACTCACAGCCAAATTTTGGGGCAGAGCACAGGGTGACTTAGGGAAGAGTTGGGGGATAAAAGGCCCTGAAGGGGACAGGAGCTCCACCCAGGAGAACAACAGAACAACAGAGCTGACAAATCTGGGCCCAGGGGACCTCACAGAGACTTGAGCCAACCAAGCACCATGCATGGAGAGGACCTAGACCCCCTGCTCTGATGTAGCCGATAGGCAGCATAGTCTCCTATAGATATATATATTTTTAGTGAGAACTGTTTTCTAAACTCTTGTATAGCACCTGGACCAGAGACAACAGAATAGGAATTACCTCCTTGGGTGCCTTCTCTAGAAGCCATTATTTGGATCAGGCTTTAGATTGGCTTTTCTTAGCCAGCTCACCAGGACACTACACGGACATGAGCGAACAAATGCTTGAGTTAACAAATTCACCACCGTTTGTCTACCCTGAGTCAGAGCTGGGGTGAGCTTATCGAAGAGTTGCTGGGAAACTGTTTTACTGTTTATCGGAGGAATAGCCAGATGAATAGGATGCAGCAGACACTGTAAATATAGGTGTGCTTAGCTTGGATTTGCAAACGGTGGCCCTTACTCCTTCCAAATAAGGGCAAGCATGGGTCATGTTAGCCATTTCCAATGAGTTGAATTCTGAGCTAGGAAGCATCCTCCATCTCTATCAGTCTTAAGTGGGAGCTTATTTAATCCTCTTCACAAAAATGAAGCCCTACCTCTCAACTTAGCATGACCTCCTGCTGTGCCTGACTCGAAAAAGTGGTTTTCTGCAGAGACTACTGTCTCCTAGAGGCACAAGGCCAAGACTACTCATTGGAGGGAAGGATTGGTCAGATGGAAGCCTATGCGTTTCTGGCAAAAAGCCAATGTTTGATTCGCTATGTCATCCAGCCTTTCTCCTCATGCTACATAATTCCTACTTTCCCATGTGACACTTCAGTCTGGGTAAAAAAGGGACCTCAAACTTAAATGATAGATACATCGAAGACATATATTCTTTAAAAAATGCAGACAGTCAGGTGTGGTGGCACACACCTGTAATCCCAGAACTTGATAAGTAAAGACAGAGAGATGAACAGTCCAAGGTTAGACCCAAGCTTTGTAATATACAGAGTTGCCTAAGTCATATGAGACCCTGTTTCAAAACAAACAAGGAGACAGCATCAAGGAAAAAAACTGTGTGCTCAAAGCTTAAGAGCTGAGTGGAGAAGATCACTCAGTTGCTGAGATACTTGCTCCCTAGGCATGGCAGATCTGAGTTCAATCCCCCCAAAAAATGGCATTTAAAAAATCTGTGCTTGGTGGCCATCACTGGGAATCTCAGCACTAGAGCTCTGAGGCTTGCTGACCTGGTCTGTCTTGACTAAGATGGTGAGCCCCAGGCTAATGAAAAACCGAGTCTCAAAAATAAAAAGTTAGACGGCACCTAAGGCATGACATCACTGGAGTTTATATTAAAATATCTATATTCCCAAACAGGTAACCACACAAGAAATGCACCCCCACACCCCCACATGCCCGCCGAAAGTCATGATGTTACATTGTATCACAGTTAAGTTGCTGAAAACCATTTGTGTGTGGGATACCTGGACGATGAAGATGTAGGGTGGAAAAGGGGGCCAGAATATTTGCATTTACTGGTTTTTATAGTTTCTGGCTTGCTTCAAGAGATCCTTGTCAAGACAGAGGACTGAGGTTTTCTCCTGTGGAAGTCTCACTGTTTTGCTACCATATCTTCCTGTAGGTGGCAGCACTGACAAGGCTGGGCTCAGAGAGGAACAGCTTAATTTTAGATAGGGCCTGAAGAGGAATTTTTAGTAACATGGATACAGGAGGAAGTTAAAATTTGTCATTTGACTTTGTAATTGACAATTCATGTTCAAAACCAAGTAGACGCACGCTCGTGCGCGCGCGCGCGCGCACACACACACACACACACGGAAGGGGCCATCTCACTTAAAGAAAACACAGAAAGTTCTGTGATGTGGCATCATCAGTCACAGGAGAGACACGTCAGGCACTACATGTACTTGTTTTTCGTAACTGCAAAATTTTAAGCCCATAGTCCTAGTCATTTAAATTAAATTAATGTTTTATAATTCGTTCTTTTATCTTTCTGATTCGTAAAGTCCACTTGTTGGTTTGTTTTTTTTTTTTTCACATGAAGAGTTTAAGCTCCTCAATAACCACATTACATCATCTTCAGCATCCCTAGCCTTGTTACAGGCGTTAAGACAATCCTCAAGAGAGTTTACTCTGTGTTAGTTCTTCCAACAAATGGTAAGTCTGGCAAGGGGATTAGTGAACTTGGCCTCACTAGACTAGACTATCTAAAGAAGGCTACCTATGAGGTAATGAGGATTGTTTTGGTTGAGTGCCAGTGGGTCAAACTGAAGACAAGGCAGCAGCGTTGGGTTGGGCCTCTGATGAAAATGTCACATCATAGCCGAGGCCTGTATTGGAATGAGCGGCAGCCAAGAAGAGGAAAGAGGTAGAGTGCCCTTCAATGACCTGAGAAGGGGCTACCTCACCTCCATGCACTTCTACTTTGGGGACTGAACCTTGACACATAGACCCATGGGGGACATTATCTATACGCAGTCCACAGAGGGTAACGTTGTTATCTACATCTGTCATACTGACAAGCTGAATGTTGAAATATGAAGCATCTTACCAACTCCCATATTCCAGTTAAGTCTAATGGGAAAATGTTCTTTTCATTTTCTTTCATTAGCTGACAGGGAGTTCCAATTGCCAAGCAGAGCAGTGATGATCAACCATCCATTATTTTAGGATACCATTATCCTACATGATCTTTTTTAAATTCAATAATTTACTACTCATTAGCTATGCTTAATTTATTGACGGGAAGGGAGGGGGAATGGCCACTGTCTTGTCAAATTGCCATTCTTTTGCCTTCCAGAAATAAGTAAATTATGTCACCACCAGTAGCATTTAAGTAGTAAATATATTTCTTGTTATTTTTGCTTACAATTTTATTATTAAATTACTATTAGTTTGTTCTTCTTTTGAGTAACCTTTCTCTCACTTTGTAAATGACAGCAACATAACCCAGAATTTTTCCAGTGAATGTACTTTTCACACTCATCCTGACCCACTCCATCTACCAAGTGAAGCGATTCCACGGATTTCTGTATGCCCCTTTCTGAAAAAACAATATACTGAGAATATGAGCTGTGCTGATATATATTCAGAAAGAATTTGGTCTGGATGCTAAAAGGAAGCATTTTTGTGGTATTTCTTCTGGAAAAATCTCAAGAACAAGCAATGTGGTAATATGTCTCCTTGAAATACTGCATTTTTCCTCCACTTGCGGCAGAAGGAAACCCTGAGAAAGCTGAGTTTCAGTACAAAGCCTGTCTTCTCAGTGGCAAGGAGCCTGAGAGAGTCCACAAGAATCCACAGGTGGCCAGGTCCCACGAGGGGATTTGGCACTCACCAGTGCCTTTAACCTATGAACCAGGAGCACCTCACCAGTGTTAATTAATAATCTTTCAAATACCTTTATGCAGCGTGTAGGTTGCGTAGATAAGCTTGAACACTGCGATTTTGCAGCCTTGGGGACAGCCACAGAGCTAGCTCTCTACACTGTCAAACTAGTCTCAAAAATAAATTCTTTGTTGTTCAGCTGGAGGGAGATATAAGGAGATAGACACCTGAACTGTGCAGACGTGATGAACTTTGGGGAATTTGGCATCTCCACCTTACACGGGGTCAAATAACTCAAAGTGCCAAACCTGAAATGCATCAGTGGACAACTCCCTGGTGCTCAGTAAGTCAGAGGCTGAACACTGAGCCTGGGATCAGCTATGGCCCTACTTATTAAGTGTCATCCTGAATCTGTTCTCTTTGACAAGACAAGGTGAATTACTGGACTAGAAAGGCAACTTTATTATTTTGTGCACATTTTTATGAAACATCCTTTCGAGGGGACATTTGCTCTACTATAGTTTGTTTTGTTGATTGACAGTTTCTTACAGAACACCATTTTGATCACGTTTTCAGCTTCCTAAATTGAGCACTATGTTTGGGTTACTCTAGGGTGTTAGATGTTTGATAAGTGAAAAGTATCAGAGAATCTACTTATTATTTGGTACCCTGAATTCATTTATTTTCCACTCACACAGTGACATTTCCAAGATTCCTGCAGTGGGGAAGATTTTGTAGTTTGTTTGTTTGTTTGCTTGCTTGTTTGTTTGTTTTGGATTTTCAAAACAGGATTTCTCTGTGTAATAGCCTTGGCTTTCCTGGAACTCTCTGTGTAGACCAGGCTGGCCTTGAACTCACAGAGATTTGCCTGCCTCTGCCTCCCAAGCACTGGGATTAAAGGAATGTGCCACCACACCCTGCTAACTTTTGCAGTTTTTACAGTAATTACAAGGCTAATTTTCAACTCAACTTTTCATATTATTCATGAATACTCCCAATATTTTCTAATCATTTGTAATATAGAATCGTAACAAAGAGACAAGCCAGGCCATTGAAGCATTCTGGAACTTACATTAAAGGAAATAAACAAGAGAGTAAGAATTGAGCGAGGTCAGTAGTGGTACTTGATGCCTTTATTATAATCAGTAAATATTTCACTGACTAATGCAGATGAAATAAAAGTGTTGCCTGGGACGTTTCTCTTTCTCCCAAAGTTATCATAATTTATGAATGTATAACTTCATTTTGAAAACATAAAGTCTATAAGGTGGCTGTATTTAAAACTCAACTGCTGGACCTACCTTACTAACATGCGTCAATCAGTGTTAACTTCTCCTTCCACTGACATGGACTTTCCATTGGCATTCCACTTAGAGTACCGCTGAACACCAGAAGGTAGATGAAAGTCTCCCGGGGACCGTGAGTCTGCTCAGTAACTCCAACCTGCCTTTGGTCATCTCGAACTGCTTACCCGTCACTTTTCCAACACATACTGTGCTTTTCTCCAAGTGGGTCTCAAAGTTTTGCATGTTCTCACGCCCCACCCCTGACAGGCATGCACCATGTTCCCATGTCCCTCTCCTCTGTTTGCTCACCTCTGCTCAAATATTCTTTATTCCATTCCTCTGATATACTGCTTCCCCTTTCATCCACACACAAGTCCAATCTCTAACGCTGGGGATGTTTGGTCAGTACCCTTCACTCCTTGTCATCACATGGCATTATATTGAATATTTATAAATGTTGGTCCATCACTTCTTAGTGTAATTTGAAACCTGTGAGGGCAGAAATTTTTGTTCCTTTTTAGAAAAATCTCCATGTCTCAGTGCCTAGAACCTCCACAGCATTCCTTCTTGAAGGAAAGAATGAATGATTTGCTCCCTAGCAAAGGAAAGTGCACATTGCAGCAAAAGGAAGTCATGAAGAGCTCATGGAAAAAATGAGACACTGTAGGTACATGAAGGCACCTGATTTCCGTCCCCCCACCCCCCAACATGAGGATCTCCACAGTATATAAATGGTGACACTTGTGAAGATGAACTCAAGCATGTTGCTCCTTAGAATTACCCCTTCTCACAAGCATAGCTATAATATCCCCATTAATGTACTTAATATAGACAAAATATTACTGGAATATTTAATCACTAGATTTACTATTACCACTGCTGTAATTTTGAAGTCTCTGTTTTCCCAGTTAAGACCAAAATAAATTACTACCTAAAATGCTATGTCACAGTACTTCAGTGCTAATTTTCTTAAATTAACACTGGGTTTTTGCCTGTCTCTTTTATTATGAAAATTTGCTAAGTGGCGATACGGGTCTATTCCATAAGGTCGATTCAAAACAAAAAGTGAAAAATTGTTCACACAAAGTAACATTGGTTGATTGTAATAGAGACACAAATTCTATCCATTTTCTATCACATTTTGTTTTCTATCACAGTGAAAATGAAAATGCTTCTAAGACTAATGGCAGAAACCCTTGGGGACAGGGTGTTACTAAACTTTCTTGGGGAAAGCACCAGCTAGCAACTACTTCAGGATGACTCCTCTTGCTTGTCTGATATGAGTACTCTCATCCATGGAAATTTTTCTTTAGAAACATCAATTCAATATCGTATAACATTGACTATCTCACATAATATGGAAAAATAAATCTCTATATTAGTTGATTGTCGTAATTTTTAAATCTAAATACTTTGTGGGAACGAGCTTTCACATCATTGAGGATGGAAACTAAAACCCTACTGACCTCTATCCCTGCTTGCTTTTCTTTTATTTGAGACAGTATCTCACTCAGTCACATATGTGAGACTTGAATTCAACACCACTGTGTTCTAGGCAGGCCTTGGACTTGAAATTCTCCTGCCTGAGTCCCCAGAGTAGCCAGAATTTTCATGTCCTGTAGCACCAGGTCCCACTGTGAATGGGACTTTCTAACAAGGACTTTGGGGTGTCATAGAAGCACAGATTTGGTACGTACACAAGCCTCAGTTTCCTCTCTGTGGATGAGGTCTCCTCCTTAACGCAATGCACACAACCAGGAACTCCGTTGAGGAAAATACACACACACACACACACACATACACACACACATACACGTATATACACTTCATATGTATATATGGTGTGTATATACATATATATGCATATGTATACATACATATACATATGTATGTGTGTGTGTGTGTGTGTGTGTGTGTGTGTGTGTGTGTATAAAAAAGGGGCCAGTGTTTGAGTATGTATATGGTTTTCTTTTTCCTGTCCTTCAACATTACTGAAAAGCAAACTACATACCCATGTAAATGTAGAATGCCCCCTAATACACATGAGCAAAGAGCTTCTGGATGGATGTTGTACTCGCCCTTTCATTTCCTCAGAGATCAGTAGATTCATGTTTATATGCTTGGGCTTCCTTTGCCTCAGCCATTTCCTTGCTCTGTCTTTGTATTACCAAGGCAACCGTCCAGCTGCTCTGAGCCAAACCCCACTCTATGTTTTCTGGGATTTCAAGAGCTCTGTGTGAGTCCTGTAGTTTCATCACTAACATTTTAGGTTAAGTTAAAAATGTACACTAAGATTCATTTACAAGCAGCTAGGTGTTTTAGGTTTTTGATTTGTTTTGTTTTTGTTTTTCAAGACAGAGTTTCTCTGTGTAGCTTTAGCTGTCCTGGACTCACTTCGTAGACCAGACTGGCCTCGAATTCACAGTGATCTGCCTGCCTCTGCCTCCATGAGTGCTGGGATCAAAGGCATGTGCCACCACGCCTGGCTCAACTGTTTTAACAAAACAAACTTGAGCCCTGTTATGGTTAGACCTCAATTGTTTTAATCATTATTATAATTCTGTTTGTTATGGTTGAAGCTGAAATCATATTTTGTCGTTATTAGGTTCAAAGTACCAAAATAATAGGATGAATAAGCTGTGTAGCCTCATACTGAAGGATAATCATTATGACTGAGAAATGTACATCCTACCTCACATTCTAGAAAAAACATAAAACTGAAGCTATGTTCCATTGAAAAGGAGGAAAATGGAGAAACACTCCCAATATCTGTGAGTGAGTCCTTAAGTATCAGCTATTGTATCTATAGCCTCCTTCAACCTTCACAGTAACTGTTAATGGGAGCTATTGCTCTACTATATTACAAGGAACCAAAGCTAAGTGATTTCGCAAAGACCCACTAATTGCCAGGTCCAGCATCCATGCCTAGGAATCCTGTTCCCGTAGGAGACAGTTTGGAGTGCACAACTAAGAAAAACAACACAGCCATTATGAACACAATTTCTAAGATACCTCATCCCAGGTTGACTTTAATCCAGTAAACATATTTACACCACAGTATGGAGTTAACATCTTCTCCCTACATTCAGATTTTCCCAATGAGTTAGATTTTCCATTCCATTTTTTACACACATCTAAGATATTACTTTCTAATGCAAAACTAACCAGCAAATCAGAAAATTCATATGACAGTTGAATCTATAATGAAGCTATTTTAATACTACATTTAAAGAATATGTTTCTTATTTAAAGTTGTATTTTTCCCAGTTTAAAAAAAATGGTAAGTTGTTAACAGGTTCAACAAATTCCTAAATGTAATCTCCTAAATGTCTTCATTTTTTTTTTTTGTCTTTGATTATTGGACAGGTTTTGTTTTCACTACTGAGGAGGTGATATTGTAGAATGCTTTGTAGTGCAAGCCTTAAAATGTAAGCTTCTACACCCACCCTAACCCCATCCCAATACATGGTGAAGTTCTCAGTTCTAGGACCACTAAGCACTTTGGGGTCACTAAAAGAGCAGCTAACCATTTGACACAGTGTTTGGATTCTCATCCCCTCACAACAGACTCTCATTATCAAACTGTTAATCACAACCAAGGGAGCAAGCCCCTGACAGCCCCATCCCCCGACCTGGATCCTTCCACAGTTGGTATCAGATTGCAATCACAGCACAGGGATTGAACACTTCAGTGGCATGTCAGCAAGGATTTTTTTTTTTTTGCTTGTTGTTTGTTTTCTTTTTCAACAGGGGCTTAAATGTTTCTTAAAATATTTACTACTTGTTGTATATCAGCAAGAAGCATGGAGTTTGAAACTTGTTCTCACAAATATGTCACACTGCATACAAAGCACGTGAAGCCCAGCTTTCAGTCGAAGAGTTCCAATTACCAATGGAAAGATTGATACAGATCTATTTTTTCATTCTTGTTATTGGAAATTATCCCTTATGTTAATTAGCTACCAGGCTAATGGTATACCTGTCTGTTAAAGGAAAGATTTATGCTAGCAATACTTACTTTGTTTAATGAGTACTTGATGCTCATGCTCTCCAGCAGACCAGCAGGTTCACTGAAATGGGGTGGTGTGTTGATGAAGAGGAAGCATTTGAGAAGGGAGGAGGTAAAATTTAACATAACCATTTACATGGCTAATAGCAGTATTTGTGGAATAATTTTGTTACGTTCATTTTCTAAAATCTGTAGTCGCATTAGCAACACTGCGAAGGCCAAAGGCAATTATGCTAATAGAATCCTTCATCTTTATTTATTAGATTAAGAAAACATTTCTTCTTACTTTTTGACCTTCAGCATATTTCCTCATTTTTGTGTTGTGATATTAAACATATTTCAAATAACATGATACCTTAAACTGAGTATCAATCAACAAACTGTCTTGAACTTATATTCACTTTGTGCGATATAATGAGTGAGTTCACCCAGAAGCGGAAAGAGTCAAAAGGTATATACTCACTTATATCTGGACACTAGACCAAGGGACATGTCCCATGAAAGTCTTCACCTACCAGGAAAGTGGGACAGAGGGGAGGGCATACTACTGGGACTCTAGATGTGAGAAGCATGGGAAAATGGGGAAATAGAAGGATATAGAGGGTCCTAGAAACCTACAAGAAGAACATTATCATAGGCAGATCTGGGCTCAGGGGTCCTGCTCAAACTATGGCACCAGCCAAGGACAATATGTGCAGTAAACTTCAAACCCCCACACAGATCAGGCCAATGAACAGGACATTCTTTACCGTTGAGTGGAGAGTGTAGTCTGACTTTCACACAAACTCTGATGCCTGATATTTGACCACATCCCCTGGAAGCGGAGTCATGGTGGCACTCAGAAGAAGGATAGCAGGCTACCAAGAAGAGACTTGATACTCTATGAGCATATACAGGGGGAGGAAGTCCCCCTCAGTCACAATCATAGGGGAGGGGAGTAAGGGGAAAATGGGAAGGAGGGAAGAATGGGAGAATACAAGGGATGGTTTAACAATTGAGATGTAGTATCAATAAATTAATAAAATATGTTAAAAAATAACTTGTGGCTAACTATCATTCTGTCTAAGTTCAGTGGTGCGACCAGTATCTATGTAACTACTGCTTCTCACCAGGAGTTCAGTATGGCATCAAGCGAAGTCCAACTCCTGACCCCAGGAGAATAGGATTTGTTTACTATTAATCAGTAAACCAGCTGCCAGATACAAAGGGGAAACCATCACGGTTATACTGGTACCATGTGCACCGGCGAAGTAAGTACCACTGTAGTGCTTTAGTCCAATTCGAGTTTTTAGGGACAATCACTTCAACTCACATGACTCTTGTTTTCAATTTGATTTCTGATAAAGTTTGATGAGTTTATCCAATTATGCCTTGTAAAAAGTTTCCAAAGACAAGGAATGTTATATTTAGTGATATCACAAAGTAATTTGAAGATGGTTATGGGAAAAAAAAAAAAAAAAAAAAAAACCTAAAATGGAAACAAACAAACATAAAACAAAGCATCAAAACACACAGGGAGGCCTCTTATCACAGAGACAACTCAACAGAGTGAATTATAAGGTTAAAAAAAACTAATTTACTTTTCAATGATCATAGTCAAATATGTTTTTACTTATATTGTAATTCCCACATGGTCAAGGGGGTTTGGGCATCAACAGATGATCTGTTGCATGTTCATACCCTCAAGACATGCACATTAATTTTCTACATAATGCTGTAGTACAAATCTCAAAGATCTGAAATGTGCAAAGCTTCAGTAGGATGATGTATGTCACACACTGTAAAATACTATTTTTTTTTGAAGTCTTCTGTCACTTATGAAAAGCACCTCTTTTCTTTTGTTTAAAGACAATTTCTTAGAAGTTTCCAGCTTTTCTAGTTCTACCATTATTACATCTCAACAAACAGAAACCACTGTCCACACATTCTGAAAAGGTCATTATTTGTCTGTCTCTATAGCCAAATGTAGTTACCTAGGAATTTATGTGCATACATTGTATATTTGTGAAGATGTGAGTTCATATATATGTGTGTGTGTTTAGATATACATATATGTGAGACACACACACATATATTGTATACGTACATATAGTATTGTTAATTTCAATACTAGCTACTTGAATGAATAATATTGTAGAATTTGCATATTTTTTCAGGATTCAGAGCAAGCTCATGCCCCAGACATCTTCAGGGATTTTTCCCTAACTCCATCCCTCATATTTTCCCTGGACACTAAGTCTGAAGGAAATTTAACAGTTTCTGAACAGAACATTGATGCATTGTTCAAGGTTAGATATGATTATTTTTCTTTTTATTAGCTAACTCAGAACCATTCTACAAGTGTAATGAATAGAGAAAGCAATGTTTAACATTGAAAGTTATTTTTGCAGCTACATTACAAAAATTTAAGAACATTGGACTTTTAAAAAGCTAGCACAATATTTAGACATTAATATATACATTACTTATTAAAAAGCTGATATATAGGGCTTGTAATTTTATTTTTTCTTTTAAATCGTATATTTATTCTTGGACAATTTCATACATGTATGCAATCTATCGTTACGATTCCTGCTACCAATGTCTATATATCAATGTTTTTAATCATATCTCAAATAATTTCTCTGAATTATTTATTTGGTAAAAGTATGAAAGGAAATATCTGACTTATCTATATATTCATTCACTGCTGACTGATTTTTTTAATATGCTATAACTACCCTTTCAGGAAAAAAATTTTAAAAAGCCAAAGATTGGAAATTGACTTAAGTATTTCTGTTTCATATAAATTTTTATATCTAATATATAACTTTGAATTTATCATCTGAATTAAACAACTTTTCTTGTGTACTACACACACATGCACATACATGTGCACACACACACACACACACACAGAGAGAGAGAGAGAGAGAGAGAGAGAGAGAGAGAGAGAGAGAGAGA
>OU015750.1:83566789-83587941 GCA_907169655.1 Acomys percivali | reverse complement strand
AGAGAGAGAGAGAGAGAGAGAGAGAGAGAGAGAGAGAGAGAGAGAGAAAGTATATTGTTAATTATGAGGTGGGTATTTTTTAAATCCCGTGTCACACTGCATGCAAAGCACATGAAGCCCAGCTTTCAGTCGAAGAGTTCCAATTACTAATGGAAAGATTGATACAGATCTATTTTTTCATTGTTGTTATTGGAAATTATCCCTTACGTTATTTAGCTACCAGACTAATGATATACTTGTCTGTTAAAGGAAAGCTTTATGCTAGCAATATTTATTTTGTTTTAAGTAATAGGAATTTTTCTTTCAGTTGAACACTGCCTCATCAAGACATGTATTTTTTTCAGGGTAGTGAGATTTTCTTACATGCACATAATATGTATTTCATTAAATCCACTCTCATCCCATTCCCTCCTGTCCAGCTCCTCTTATTGACCATAATTTGTCCATTCATACTTCATATGCTCTCTCTCTCCCTGTTTCTTTCTCTGTCTGTCTGTCTGTCTGTCTGTCTGTCTGTCTGTCTGTCTGTCTGTCTGTCTGTCTCTCCTTTTCTCTCTTAAGCCCACCAAATGCACTAGAAGCAGCTTGTATGTGCATGGGAATAGGGCTGTGTGCCGGAGCACAATACAAGCAGGATGTCAAGGGCTGCATCCCTGAAGAAAGCTTACTCTGCTTCCCCCGGCATCCATCAACTGTCAACTGCATCTCTGTCAGGAGTGAGGCTTCACTAGTTTTCCGCTGAATGTGCTGCGAAATTGCTTGGTTTGTTCTTATGTGGGTCTTAGGAATGCAGTCTCAGCCACGGCAAGTTTATGCAGCAGCCCTCTTATACCCAGCAAGTTGTACTTTGCTGCATATTTTTCACTATCTCTGAAACTTACAGTATTTTTATCTCTCCTTCCACAATGATCCTTGAACCTTGAAGGGAAGGAGTATGAAATTGTTATCCTATTTGGAGCTGAGCACTCTACAGGCGTCTCTTGTTCTCTTCAGACTGATCAGCTGTGGGTTTCAGCAGATATATTAAAAAGACGTTTCTTGATGAGAATTGAGAAGTACGTGAGTGATCTACTGATCTACAGATAAGAACTTAAGTGGCAATTTATTACTATGTAAATTTAGAAGCATCATAGTATTAATTTCTACCCTCGGGCATATGCTCCTAGCCAACCATGGGATTTTGGCCTAGATGACAGTGCTGGGCATGAGTTGTTTTTCGTTTGTTTGTTTGTTTATTTTGGTTTTCTTTTTCTTATGAAATGCAACTTAAATTCAATCATAAAGTAGTTGGTTATTCTATAACATCCATGCCACCATTGCACTTGTGGGCAACATAGTGCCTTCAAGTACTGTCCAGGCCCTTGGGATAAATCAAACGGGGTTCACCTGAAAGAGGGGGTGTGGACTGAAAGTGGGAACAGAGATGCGAGAAAATTGAGTCAAGTCTGGAAATTTCTGATTAAGACTCACTTTAATGCAGGCGAGTAGACTTTATATAGCAAGGTTAACACAAGATCCATTGTAATCTCACTTCCCCTAGCCCCCAGGCAAGAGTACAATCCTCTGAATAGCTCCCTGTTAGAATTTCCTTAATCCTCTGGGTAGTTCCCTGTAAGGACTTCCCTATTTCTTTGGGCAGACAATCCAAAGATAGCCTAAAACACAAGACCTCCTTCAGCAAGGGTCAACAACTTGAAGGTCACAGCCTGCAGCCTAAGCACGGGATTTCTAACATGGCTGAATTTAGCATGGCTCCTCACAAAGTACTATGAAAGCTAGCCAGTAGGAAGGATGCTTCTAGTCAGTGCCAGCTTGATTTCTCCACATCCTGTAACTCAAGTATGTGGTGTCTTTGGCATATAGTATTGCCATCACATCATGAAAGGTAACTGAGAGTGACGGGCAGTCGCCTGTAATATTTTCGGGGAACATCTGTAGGACTCTACTAACCGATCACTTGGAAAGAAGTAATCCATATTTAGCATAAGGCTTTTATTTGATAGAATATGTTGCTGCTTAGAGAAGAATTATCCCCACACTCATTATGGGACGTCTTCATATAAACTCTTTTTACATGTGTCATGTGCGTATTTTAGACATCGAGAGTAGCAGGTGTCTATATAACATTTTCAAAGGTCCCTAGTGTGAATTATTCATCCCATTAGCCATCCTCCACCCTGCTTTCCAATACTCACCCTATTTGACATTTTCTTTGCAATAATTTGTGATAAATATCATAAAATAGACTCTTCTCATTCTGACCAGATGTGAAGAGCCCTGATTTTATCTTCTCTACTCCTTCTCTAGAACTCAGTAGAGCTTCTCTGGAACCTACATGAGCATCTGCTCACAGTGAAGGTCCAATCAGTCAGACAGCTGGAACTCTACAAACCCTCTGTAAAGGAGATTCTCTGACACCGAAACTCAAACACAATCAAGCCGCAACTTCGTGAGCCATCCTGACTGTTAG
This sequence comes from Acomys percivali, assembly GCA_907169655.1. Classification (NCBI taxonomy): domain Eukaryota; kingdom Metazoa; phylum Chordata; class Mammalia; order Rodentia; family Muridae; genus Acomys; species Acomys percivali. Next base: position 83,585,471 of record OU015750.1, on the reverse strand, counting down.
GATAGTGATCAGAGCTCTTTCTCCTCCACGTACCTACAAATGTTGAGACTCGAAGTATTAAAATGTTCAAGAAAGAGATGTGTCCAAGTTCATATGACATCCAAAGCAAGAAGCTAGCTGCCTTGTGTCCTCTTCTACAGCACCCCAACACTCGCTGACTTAGGGCTGTTTAGGGAACTGCATCTAACATCATATACACTGTCCCTTGTTCATTCGTTCTTCTGCTCTGTCAGTTCATTTGATTCCTTAGGCTGTTAACATCACAATTTCTTTGTGATTGCACTTCTTATACTATATGGAAGAAAAGGAGATACAATCTGTAGTTATTTTGTCATCACAAACAAAGAAAAAGATAAACTAAATTGTGATGGCTGCAGAGATGGCTTGGGCAGTAAGGTGACTGGGCCAAGCACAAGGTAGTCATGTGAAAACTACAAACAGCAAGCATGGTATTATGGCAGGCAGATTCCTGGAACTCACTGTTTCAGCCCAGTCTAGTTATAAACTCCAAGCCATTGAGAAACCCTGGAGACAAAGAGAGGGAGAAAGGGAGAGAGAGAGACAGACAGAGAGAGAGAGAGAGAGAGAGAGAGAGAGAGAGAGAGAGAGAGAGAGAGAACAGCAGTGCCCGAGGTTGATTTCTGGCTTCCACATGCTTCACTGACATGTGCATGTGTGTCCCACTATACATGCACACATAAACACACATGAACAGAATGCTAAAATTTTTGCAATAAATCAACAACTTTCAAATGTTCTTGATTTTCATGGTAATATAATTTAAATATAAAGGAGGGAAGGAGTGAGGGTCAATCTAGTTTCTTGAGATCCATCTGGAGTAGAAATCATCATGGCCTCTGAATACCAAAGGGACATTTTTGAGACATAATGGTATTAAGTGTAGCATTATGCAGCATTTCATATGTTGGTGATGTTATGTGATCTTTAGAATATCTTGGAAACAAATATTACTATTAATTTTATTATAAGTATATGAAAATCAAGGCTTAAACATTGTGCCTGGTTCCTTCGCTTAATGTAAGGGATGGATTTTTTTCCTTACCATCACAGCTATCAAATGTTTTCATGTTATTGATATCATTGATGAGATCACACTCATGAACAAGAAGGTGTGTTTCCATAAGGAGAGACTGGAGAGTCAGAAAGTCAAATTACTTTGACAAAACTCAAATAGTAGAAACAGAACCAGGACCCAACCCTTCAGCCTCTCACCTTAACTCAGAAACTGAGGTCATAGACACAAGCTTGCCTACTTCCTGAAGGTCTGCATTCCCCAAGAACATATCTGATTTTGGTGCAGAGATGCCTATAATTTCTCCAAGTGTTGTAGGCATTGAGGCAATAGCCCCAATAGTTAGACATTTGTTCCACAGTGACTTAAACACAAATGTGAAGTAGACAGACGGAACCAACAACACTTACTTAATCACCACGTTTAGACCCATATAGACCCTCATTCAGAGGATTAAAATCTGCCCTCCCCTTTTAGGATTTATGCTATATAATAGAGATGGCTGGAAGCCATTGAAACAGAACAATCTGTGTGTCATCTAGGCAAAATGAGAATGTAGGTTCATTTTAAGCATGACACTACTGTGAAGCTGCTTCCATGCTTTATTTATTTATTTATTTTTCGTTATTAATCTCCATGTGCATGCTCACTTTGTACAATATGCTAGATAACAGTAACTTTTCATTTACCAAATTAATTTCTGCCTTAACTCAGTGGACAAAAAAAATATTAAAATCTGCACTTTTGAGAGATTAAAGAGCCAACACTTCCAAGAAAAATATAATTTTGAACTGTGGAGATATTCTAGTACAAAAATAGAATTACTTGGTCTAGGCCAGCCTGGTATACACAAAACCTTGCCTCAAAATGAAGAAAAGCAGAATTATTTCTGTATAACCAGAACCCTGTAACTATAGATTTGTGGAAGCAATAATCTTATTGAAAACAGATAAATTATTTCTATATAAAGAGGAGAAAGTTAAATTCACTTTAAGAACACTTTGGAAAACTTGACAACGAAAAGGTGTTGATACTGATGTGTGCTTGTCAGCAGGGATTCTGTGCGTGGGACGCAATGTAAGGAAAGGGGGGTGGTTATTAAATTGTATGTCCCTGGTAGTTCCATTCCTCAAAGGAATTTTCAGGGACCTTGTTTCTGCTGCTAACACAAGTGCCAGACTGCAGTTTCCACATTATATAAATTACCCTTGTTTTTCCTCAAGCTTAAATTATTTTTATTGGCTACTCACCTGGGACATGAGCAAGAGTCAAACTACAACTCTCAGATAAGCAAAACAGCTGTTGAAATTTGCCTTTTTCTTGTTCCTTCTATCACCATGTCTTAGCCTGTCCAGTATTTCTTTCCTTCTTTTATTCAGTCTCTCTTTAGCTGAAATAGTTACATTTTTCTTTATGAAAAGACTCTGCTTCTGATGGGTACAAGTGCTTGCTTCATTTTGGATAAAGTGGTCCTGCCACCCACACATTGCCTTTGAAAACTGTGTGATGAAACATCTAGCAGTGTGACACAAGGATACAATTTCATTCCAAATGCATCTCAAGTGAATTTTTCATAATGTTGAAAAGCCCAATTTTAAACTTCAGTGACCCCCTCATGTGTGGTTGGTTGGCTGGTTGGTGTCAGTATGTGTTAGTGAAGATATACGCATGTGTACAGGCAGATACAGGAGAAAGCACGCGTGTGCATGTGGGGGCCAGAGACTGATGTTGCGTTATTTTCCTAGTTTTCTTTCCATCTTTGTTTTTTGGAGACAGGGTTTCTTCCTGGCCTTAGAGATCATTGATTTGTTTAGACTTGTTGGTCAAGGGACTTCAAGGATCCACATTGCATTCCCTTGCACTACTTTTTTTTTAACACACACAAAAAAGTTTATTTGGGCTTAGGGTTTCAGAGGGTTAGAGTCCATGACCATCACAGCAGGGAAACATGACAGCAGAGTTAACATCTTGATCCACAGGTAAGAATTCAAGAGACAGAACTAAAAATGGCTTTTGAAACTGCAAAGTCCTCTCCAGGTCACACACTGTCTCTAGTAATGCCAAAACCTATCAAACCTCCCCCAACAGTACCAAGAAGTGAAGATCACGTATTCAACTACCCTTGCACTATTATTACAGGCATGGCCCACCATGACTACCTTAGCCATGTAGGATGAGCACCTATATCATAGGATCCCACTTTCATACTGCATTTTCCTTTGCTACTGCAGTTATGTCGACTTTCTTAACTTTGTTCTCACTGCTCTCCAAGAACAAAGTGGAAAGGAACAAGGAAATATAATCCCACAGCATGTCACATCCTGGAAACGAAATGTGTAAATGTTTGCTTCTGTGGTGTGGAATAGGTATTGTTTTATGAAGATTACCTTTTTAAAAAAAACCACTTTGACATTTCCAGAAAATAAATAAAGCAAATAAGCAAAAATGGAAGAGGAGCAGTCATCCAGTGTGGAAAAAAAATCAAAAATCTTAAAGTGAAGTAGATCTACCTGGTTTCTATGGACGGTATATTCATGATCTTTGATACAGGATCGCTTTTGCTCATGTGTTTCTCTGTGATCACAAAGCCTGACCATCTTGCTGGAACTGTAAGGTGCAATTATTACTAGACCCACTTGCTGGGGCAAATCAACAAAAGAAAGTTAGCCAAACATTTTCTTCTTACATTCCTAAAATAGTTTGAGGTAACCGCTTGAGAGCCAATATCTGTTTCTCTAGATTATCTGGGGAGAAGGAAAAGGAAGCCAGAATAAAGTCATGCATATTCTGATACAAAAATAAACAAACATGGTTTTTAAAGTGAAAAAAAAAGTTGACTGACAAGAACAAACATGCCCTAGAACTATGTGCTTCCTCTTAAAAACTTTAAGGCAGGCAAGGGATTTTGTATCGAGATGTGACAAATTTCTCACAGATGGGAAAAGATAGAAAATGCTGCCTTGTAAGCATTCATTTTAACCAGAAAGGATTTTCTCATACAATGACAATACACACTGTGTGGCAAGTTGATAAAGTAAATAGATAGCTGCTGAAGAGGACTCCGCGGCAGCGTCTGGAGGCCAAAGCCACCAGTATAATCTCTATCCTGTTGAAATCAAACCTCTCAGTTTCCTAGTGGCCACACAGATAGATTTCATCCATCTGCTTGTGTGATTTCTAACCCTGTTGACATACTCTTGGGGCAGGCCACATGAGAACTCACCTAAACTTTCCATCTTGTTTCTTGTAGTGGAACTCCGCCCTATCCCCCCCAATAATTAGGTTTATCACACCCCAAGTCCCCTGCCTGTTCTTCAGTCTCTCTGCAGTGTCTGAATCGTGGATGCTGGCTCTGGTATGTTTTCTTGTGCACACATGTGCACGTGCGCTTGCTCACGTGCACGCGCGCACACACACAGACACATACACACACACACACACACACACACAGACACAGACACACACACACATCCACAGTAGCATCTTATTTCTATCCCTTAGATTGTGGACAGGTCACTGACCCTCATGGGAGGGAAATTATATCACAAGTAATTCAGGATAAATAAATGAGAAAAACAATTTTGTCAAAACCTTTGAGGACAATGGGTTCCACCGGGGAGTAAATTATGTACACTTTGAGGATTGCTGACTCCCCAAGGTCATTAGGTGCCATTTAGCACAGTGTGCTGAGCCCGAGTTCAGAGACCAACATCAGTCAATGACTCCCTTGTTGTTCTGCCTCAGAACATATATTAAAGTTTATTACTGGGTAATTAGAAAAATGATTGCTTTTCATCACTGATAGCAATTATGACTACATTCCACATATTCTCATTCTGTGCAGATGGGCTGCCACACGTAGGAACTTGACTCACAGTTTTTGGTCATCTACTCCCATCTGAAGAACAAAGTGATCACCAGTGGAGTGTAGATAGAATTCCAAGTCCAGGCAGGAAGCAAGATAACACAAAATTCAGGGTGGGAGTAGGTAGGACTCAAATCATGGAAAAGAAAGAATTAGAAGAATCCAGTAAAGTTGGGGTTAGGATAGGAGACAGAACTCAAAGCAAAAAATTAAACTGAAGTAAGCGGAAAAATTATTCAAAACATAAGTGATATTAAAAAAAAGTAAGAGTAACTATAGAAAACTTAATAATCGCATTGTTCTGGTGTGTGTCTACACTGACACAACTAATTTAGTTTTCCTATGTGTATATAATATGTGAATAATACTTTGAAAATGCAGCCATATGTCAGTCAGTCTCTTCCAGTCTTATACAAATAGAGTGGATGAAAATAGTTAACTTGCTTTCACAATATCAGATGTCTGTTGTATTTCCTTCTCAATGTCAGAGAGCCATGGGAGAATGGGGAAATAGAAGGATCCAGAGGGTCCTAGAAACCTACAAGAAGAACATTATGACAGGCAGATCTGGTCCCAGGGTGTTCTCCTCAAACTACTGCACCAACCAAGGACAATACAAGCAGTAAACATTGAACCCCTACTCTGATGTAGCCAATGGACAGGACCTTCTCCACAGTTATGTGGAGAGCGGGGACAGATTGACATGAACTCTGGTGCCCCATATTTGACCACTTCCCCATGGTGGGGAGGCCTGGTGGCACTCAGAGAAAGGATAAGCAAGCTACCAAGATGAGAGTTGATAGCCTATCACTATATAGTGGGGAAGGAGGTCCCCCTCCATAACATACCTAAGGGAGGGAAATAGGTGAAAGGAGGAGGGAGGGAGGAATGTGTGGATACAAGTGAGGGAAAACCAATTGAGATGTAATCTGAATAATTAAAATAAATAAATAAATTAACAATTGCACAAATTCCTGCCCTTCAAGTACTCAGAGACAAACAATGATAATTTCAATAGTCTATATTTTTATATATATTTTAAATTTTTTAAAATTTATTCTTGTTACATCTCAATGGTTATCCCATCCTTTGTATCCTCCAATTCTTCCCTCCCTCCCATTTTCCCCTTATTCCCCTCCTCTTTGGCTGTTCCTGAGGGGGATTTCCTCCCCCTGTATATGCTCATAGGGTATCAAGTCTCTTCTTGGCAACCTGCTATCCTTCTGGATTGAGTTAGAAATGATCATAATGAGTGAGTTAACCCAGAAGCAGAAAGACTCAAATGGTATATACTCACTTATATCTGCATACTAGCCCAAGGGGCATGTCCCACGAAAGTGTTCACTTACCAGGAAACTGGGACAGAGGGGAGGACATCCTATTGGGACTCTAGATGAGAGACGCATGGGAGAATAGCAAAGTAGAAGAATCCAGAGGGTCCTAGAAACCTACAAGTAGAACATTATGATAGGCAGATTTGGGCCCAGGGGTCCCGCTCAAACTAAGGCACCAGCCAAGGACAATACAGGCAGTAAACTTTAAACCCCTACCCAGATCTAGCCAATGGACAGAACATTCTCCACAGTTGAGTGGAGAGTGGGGTATAACTTTCACACGAACTCTGGTGCCTCATATTTGACCATGTCCCCTGGAGGGGGAGACCTGGTGGCACTCAGATGAAGGATAGCAGATTACCTAGTATATATATATATATATATATATATATATATATATATATATTGCAGTCTCTTAGACTCCCCTAACCAGTACCTGGGAGGAAAGTTTCCCATTGGTGGTAATACCTTTTGAAGAGAGGAAAACATCAGTCTCTTCTAGCAGTAAATTCCCACATAAATTCTCTACTCCCAGGTGGTCAGGCCTGGATGCATGTACATGTAAGCAAAGCTAAATAAACTCCATGGGTTTTATATATATACACACATGTATACATATCCATAGACATATAGAAATGCATGTAACAATAATAACTAAGGAAGATATGAATTTGTGATGTAAGACACAAGAGTTGGAGGGAGAGAAAGTAATGTAGATGCAGGGCTAATGTATGAAATTCTAGAAAAAGATATTAAAGAAAAACTTACCGAGGCTAGAACAACAAAAATCGCACTGATCAGCATGTGTATGTTGAGATTAAGGCTATATCCAACCTGCTTACAACCAGATTCTACATTTTTATTAATCTCCCTGCTCCATTATCTATACTAAGTCCTCTGTAAAACTGCCATATACAGGCTTTGTTGAATCTCTCCATATTAAATGCCATGTTCACCATTAGAGTGTTCCAACTCTCTCATGGATATTTTACTCAGATTGAGTTTTGCATATGAAACTCACATATGGCTGTCTTTGGGAAATGCAGTAACTTCCCTTCCAACATGCGTATTTGGAGATGACCCCTGACATCTGCTAACCACTCATGAACTTATGTCTCTTACCTTTGTTCTACTAGAATCTAGGGTTCTGACATTTTGTGTGATAGCAATTAAACTCTCCCTAGGGCTAAATGGTTTCCTTTTTAAAAAATGTTACCTCAGGGTCTAGAGAGATGGTGCTGCGATTAAGAATATGTATTTGTTGCTTTCATAAAGGTTCGAGTCTTAGCACCGACATGATAGCTTACAGCCATCTCTACCTGCAGATCCTTCCGACTTCCTCAGGTACCCAGCATCCAGCACACGTACAGACATGCAGGCAAAACAGTCATACACATAAAATAAAATAAATAAATTCTCCTCAAATTTGATGTTGCCAAGCACCTTTTGATACATAGTTCATCAGCCTTCTACCAAGTGTATACTACCTTTATCATAGAATTTATTGCATGCACTCTAATTAGCTATCTGTTGATTCTAATCAATAATATACTAAGCACCTTCATAGCTATAGCTTCTTTTTCCCCTTGATTCCCCAATGCTTGGCATTTAACAGTAACAGGAACTTAATGTTTTAGAGTGACTATATGAACATTGACTATCTATTGAACATCTATTACAGAAGAACAAACCTTCACCTCTTTTAGATTCTATATCAAGATTATCAAAATTAAAAAGTGAAAATAGGTAAGCAATTAATGGCTAGAATAAAACAATACTTTGTTATTTTTCAAACATATATTTTTGCTGTTCATCTGTAGAAATTAAAAGTGTTTTTATAGTATCTAGTATTAAGAAAATAAAATTCTGAAGTTAGTCTTCTGTCTTGTATACACTGCCATATTTTTATGTATTAGATTTTTGGGTTTGCGTGTGTGTATGTGTGTGTGTAGCTGGAAATTTAAACTAGGTCCTTACACATCCCAGAGAAATCCTCTACTACATGTCTTCATTCGTAGAACTAGATGCATGCTACTTACCTTGGTAAGTTCCCTAAAGAGAAATAAATCAATATGTATCTTAGCTCAGGTTCAGGGAGAATCTCATTTAAAAATAGTTCTCAAAAATCTGGGTATACATTTTAAGGACTTTTATAGAAATATACTCATTATTTGTACATTAAAATTACTCCACAATTCTCCCAATTATAAGCACTACATTTGGTCAGTCTAAACTCCAGCTCATCTCTGTTACTCCCAGACCTTGTGTCTCATTGTGAAAAAGTATAAGATAATCTTACTTTGGCCTTAAATACAGTATTTAATCTATTCCCTATCATCTATCTATCTATCTATCTATCTATCTATCTATCTATCTATCTATCTACCTATCTATCTACCTATATCTATGTAGCTATCTATATATCTATGTATCATTGACCTATCCATCTATAGATAATTTATCTAATTGCCCATTGAATTGGAAGAATTTCTATTCTACTGATTAAGTTTAGAGGCCACTTGTCTTTCATACTGTGTCAAAAAATGGTGAAGAGCACTGTTGCTATTAGAATAACACTTACATAAACTTTTAATAGATTAAAATCATAATCTGAGAGTATAAAATGATCTTGACTTTCTTCTTTATGTTCCAAACAATGTCAACATTTGTAAGAGTAATTGGTGAACATGCAGGTATCGATGCAGTAATTTTATGACAGAGGGAAACTATACATTATCTATTAATCATCTATCTATCATCTGTAGATAATCTATTTTATTCATCTATTTATCATCTATCTATCTATAGATAATCTGTTTAATCTACAGAACTAAGGCCCAAAGAGAATAAGAAATGTTCATTACATTATAGCTTCATCTTAACCTATAAGCTTCTTATCTATGTGGAGTGAACAGAACTATTGAATTGGTAAAACAGAACACTCTAGAGTCCACATCTTTCTCCTCAGTGGAATGTGCAATCTAATAAATTAATAATTCAGAACAGGGATTATAGTATAAAAAGATAGAGTTATCTTTTCCTGCATTCCATAGAGAGAAAACATCTATAAAAATTCTCATTTAAGTATTGAAAATATTTAAGCAGGAGTCTTCTTACACTCACTTTACAAAAATTCTCTACTATCAACTTATCACATTACTAATTCAGAATGTGAGTTTTAAGATTATTACCAAATGATTTATTTTTTATTGAAATAGTTGTTTTAGGCAAACCAAATGGTTCAATACTCATAAAATTTTTATTTTCCCCTTCCTTCTATTTGGTTTTGGAGAGAAATTCTAGAAAGAAAAAAAAAAACCCTATAGCTTCCAACACTTCATGTGGAAGCAAAATCCTGAGGATTAACCTCACTGCTAGGTTACCATTGCATGCACTTAGCAAAGGCTTATCCTTGGATGACTGTGCAAACACAGTGCAGATATGTATATGTGTGTTTAGTATATATGCAAACATGTGTTTAATATCATATTTATGTGGAGGTGCTTAGCCCTTATCTGAACAGGCCATAGTAGTACAAGAATGCAGATGAAAAACTGGAGACAAAGATGCTAATAAAGAAAAGTGAATGGCAGGGGATCCCCTCCCTGCTTGGGACTCATGCTTTGTGAGTCTCTCTGAAAAAGATTCTGATTATTCAGGATACCATCTGTCTTCTCTAGTCCTCACGGTGTGCTGCTAACTGTTTACTTAAGAGTACCATTTAAGACATTTAAACACACTGACAAAGTTTCAAGTCAATGTGGGACAAATGATATAAAAAAAGTAGTGACAAATGCCCAACAAAGGATAAAAGTAATACAAAGAAGCAGGAAAAGTCTTAATGTCTAGTCTTACTAGACTAGTAATGTCTTACTAGTGCTCACACTAGCCACTCTTCTGTTCAAAGAAGAGTTCAAAGTTAGTTGGTGGGTGTGAAAGCTTCAGATTCAACATATGTTAGGGCATAATGGCATGAAAAATGAGCTATAAACTTACCTGTGCTTTGCAATGTCAAAATGGGTGAAAATGTCAAAAGGCTGTGCTCTGTGGACTGCTCTCCCAGTGCTCCCCCTTGGCCACATGTTGAAGCTCTCACCACAAGCTCTTCCGTTGGCTTCGGAAACTTCTGTCAGCAGACCTAGAAGACAAGAGTCGCCATTTTTACCCCTCAAGGCTTTACTTCCCCAAAAACCTAACTAGGGTCTCGAACATAGTTAAGTAGTGGTGATTATTTTCCTACACCTAATACATTTTGTGTTTTCTATCAGCAGCTATTACTTCTTCAAGTGCTTAATTAAATAGTACAGTTTCTTTTCTTCAGATCTTAGGTATCTTGATTTTTTTCTTTTTTTGTCCTGGAGATGATTTTATGACTTTATAGTGACTGGATTTTCTCTCTTGTTCATAACTAGACAAGTACCCATTCCTCATCACTGTAGCATCCTTAAGTTAGTGAAAGCCTAAAAGAGTCACAGACTTGAAACATCATACCATTCATTCGCATGGCACTTAGGTTTTGGTGATGAAATATATTCAATGAATCAAAATCTTCCTGACATCAGTTGTGAATTCACATTTTGTTATGAATTATTTTTCCCTTGCTCTGAATATTAAGAACACCCATCACTATCTAAACCAAGCCATATGTGTCACACCCTTTTCTCGTGAAACCTGTGTTTGTGTAGGAAAACAGGCAGGGTGTTTGACAAATAATATATCTGACTGTGTCCTTAGCAAACAGAACAGCCCTTTTATTTTTTTCCCCTATGATTCAGGTTATCTCTAAGTGTAAGAAAGAGTGTGTAACCAGGTAAGTAAACCCATGTTGTATACCTGTGAGTTCCATTCAGTATAAAGAACATATTCCATTACAAGCACCTGTGAATCCAGGATGGCATTCAAATGTTATCAACTGCCTCCCTTTAAGATACCCAGAGTTATAAGTTCTCTTTCTCTGTACATGTAACAAGGCTTATAGCTGCAAGTAATAAATTGAAGTCATTCTCAAGGTATTAAAAAAAAAAAAAAGAAAGAAGGAAAAATTAGAGAGAAAGAGAAATTGCATCCTACTGTAATTGCCAGCCCCAGGCTCAAATTCTTTTACAGCACAGTCAGCAACAGCAGACATTTATGAGCTCAGGCAGCAAAGCTCTGGACAGGGATGCATTTAAAATGGGTGTCTGTAAGAAGGAAAATAGCCCTCTGGAACTAAATAAAGTTTCCTTGGTTGGAGTGTTGGGTGAAAACCAATACTGCAATAAACAGAAGTTATGTTTTCATCTCTGAACCAGGAACATAAGACTTAAGGGCTCTTATTAGCTTTAGAGTTGAGGAAATCAGAGTGAAGAGAAAGTTTTAAAAAAGAGAACAAATAGAAATTATGAATAAGATTCAAACTTTGAGATTTTCAAGTATATTGTGCTAATAATAACTGCATTTATTTACCACAGCCAACTTCCTAAATTCGTTTATTTAGCTCTTTTATGTTATGGAGGAAATACAAAATCAATTAAAATGAAAGGTTAGAATGTGAGAGTTAAAGATGAATGGGTCGTAGTGGTCTGTGCCGCCCCAGCAAAGGACAATTCCAGAGGGCACAGGAGTGGGAGATTCTGAACTGCTTGAAGACTAACAGACCAAGAATAACACAAAGAAACAAACGAACAAGAAACTCTCAGCTTTTCCCCAAATACTATGGTATACACTGAGACTTGAAATCACTACACAAGAATACTAATGAGACTTTCATGCTATTATTTCTTATTTTAAGTTTCATGGAACTATTCTGTCTCTTCACTGTGAAACAGACTGTACCAATTCTGAGGCAGCCTGCTCCTCAGCCCTCTGTCTGTCTGAGGTGTTTGAATGGGTTCTTTTTGGTGATGGAGTAAGATGCTGGAAAGAGCATTGCTGCATAGCCATGAGCTCCACACAGCAGGCTTTGACTGTGCCCCTCGAGACTTCTCAGTCAGAGAGCTGAGTGGGTTGGAGTTCAAGACATAATTGTTTTCCTTGTGAGGAAAACAGACACTCAGTTCAGGACTCTCAGCTGGACAGGAAACTAAGGGCAAATACCTTGAACAAGAGGAAGTTCCCTTCTATCACCTAACCCAAACATTAGCAACTGAAAGCAAGAATTGAATATTCTTCTTAATATCAAATTAGATAGACAAAGAATGAACTTAATTAAATATAATAAAATAACAGAAAACTGTGAGGATATGTACAAAAGGGAGCTCATATCCGTACTCTACTAGAGAGACTAGCAACAAGTTCAGCCACTATGAAAATCAATGTGGAAGTTTGAAAAAAGAACCCTAAAACCAGACCTCCATAGGTTCCATCTATAAAGTAAAATTGTTTGGCCAGATAAAAGAGAGAAAGAGGAGGAGAAGCTGTAAGAAAACAGAGGTAAGGATCAAGGGGCTGGGATATACTTGATACACAATATAACTTTAAAATGTAAAAAACAAGTCTATATGAAAATAAAATTGCTACTCTAAACCTGAGAACTGGGCAGGGGGGACAGTTCAGCAGGAAATCAGGACAGAACACATGGGACACATGAGATAAAAATGCTATAATGTAATTGGAAGCATAGTTGATGGGAAATTAAGCAATTACCCCCGATACTGAGAACTTTTGGTGGCTATAATTATATGGCGATTCAAGCATTTGAAATATTTCTGTAATGATTACCACACCAAGGAACATTCTAGTAATTTGGTAAAAACTGAAGACAAGAACATCCTAAAAATCGGGAATACCAGGAGTAACCAAGAGATGAACATTTTGATTGAAAGGAAAAATAGAAGCCATCATATCTCAAGATGTAAAAGTCCACACTAGGATTATATATCCATTTAAGTATATGCAAAGCATATTTTATCTTAAAAATAAAGATGAAATATGCATCTAAAAAACAAAACTGGAAGAACTGATCATTAGCTGACACACATGAGAAATGTCAAATGTGTGATACAAAACAGAAGACAGTCCAGGAAGAAGCTTACGTGGAGGGAGAGGAATGGACCAAACCAGTAACTCATTCTTATTTACATTTTGATTTTCTTTGGACTATAAGGGAATAATTTATCTCAATATCTGTTTTCAGACAGTGTCTTTATTGCTGTTTTGCACATGAGAATCAGTAAGTGCCTTTCATCGAGATAAACTTTAAATGGAGAGGCCGAGGAGATGGTAAGCCTTCTGGTTCCCAACGCTATGTTCACAGCAATTGCATTTCAAATCTTTCCCAGACGGTCATTAACTTCTAGACAGTCATTAACAGAAACAACCTAGTGCCCTGATGACAAAGAGCCACAAGTACATTCCTGTTAGAACTAGAAAAGATTGTTCAATAGCTTTCATCCTTTGTCTAATCTACTTAACAGAATCGGTACTGGTACAAATTATTGCTATGATGAATATGGACTTTTTTCCCCAAAGAAAGTACCCATTGATTCTGAAACATAGAGCACAATTAAAGATAATGTTGATAAGAGCATCAATAGGCACTTGGAGGAGAATAATTCAAAATATGAAAACTGAAAGAAACCATCCTTATCATCAATCTTACCTCCTTTCCTTTACTACTAAGGATACCAAAAAGACTCAAGAAGCATAAGTAGCATCCTAGAGGTTACAACAATATTTAAGATGAAATTGAAACACAAGGGTCTTATTTCTGACTAAATGAAATTTAGTCGGAAGACAGTGAGAAAAACATTAAATGTTTTTCCTGTCACATACTCAATGCTGGTGGCTTTGGTGTATGCGTTTAGAAGTTATGCAGCTACTAAGAATGATGCCAGCTCATTGAGGGTTTTGTATGGAATAAGAAACAATCTTGGGGTCCACGTACTGTACTTGAATGTTAACACTAGAATGTCCCTTGTGTAATCATTTACCCAGTTACTGCAACATGGTTTTTACAAACCCATGACACTTCTCCTAACATCTACTCATTGTAATATATCCTTGCATAAGCCTATTTCATCTCACTGTAGCATTACGTTAGTAAATGATTTTATTTAGTTGATAATAGTATCTGAAAGTCAACCTTTCTCTGTTTATATGTTTGCATTTCTTAGTGTTTAACCACAAGTGCTGCTTGCTGTTAGCATAGTATACTCGTGCCACACATATTAAAAACATTGAACAAATTAGTAACATATGGATTTGTACTTATCCTTCAAAGATAAAAATGTAAGTTCTTAAATATTTCTTTAAGTCAAACATCATGTTTATGCTCTCATCATTAAAAGCCCCAAAGAAATACGTTAATGCCATAATCACCAAACCATACTGAAAATATTCCTTGTAAGTTGATTGGTAGGCAAGATAGTCTAAATTATCACTTAGCAAATTGCTTGCTAGTTGATTTAATTAAAACAAAATTTTCCCTTAGAGAGAATCCCACAGACATTATAATAACCGAATAATCAAATTTATTATCGCTGCTGATGACAGCCTGACACTAAGCAGCTCTTGGATTGATACAAAATGAATAGCAGAGCTATCACTTTTGAAAAATTCTTAATATAATTAATTAACTTCAAACCTAAGTTCCAGTTTAAAGAAAATAAAGGGTTCAGAAGAACCAGGGATTATAACATAAGGATGTAAGACAGAGCCAGAACACTGGTTTGTGTTTTTTTTTTTTTTTTTGTAAATATAACTGGTATTATCAAATATTCAACCTTATTGAAAAATAAATACAAAGTGAATTCTATGATAAAAGATAGAAAGCCAAGTGCAGTGTTAGAATATTGATCAAATTCTTGTTCCAAAAAGTGAGGCATCTTACATTTCAAAACAGAAAGGGACTTGAATATTGACTGATTTTGAATGATCTTAGAGATAGTATTAACTTCATAGTTATGTAATGGGTGGATATCTACATTCTTAGAAAATTATATTTGAGTGGTATTTCAATATTTTTCATTTAAAAATACACTTTACCAGATAATTAATTTAAAAAAAGGAATAAAAAGATACTGGAGAGAGGCCATGGAGGCTAAAATCTTGTCGCTCTTGGAGATAATTGGGGTTTAGTTCCAGCATCTGTGTCAGGAAGCGCAGGACTGCTTCTAACTCCAGTCAAGGGAACCTGACTCCATTTGGCCTCTTCAGGCACCTGAGTGTACATGGTATATATAAACTGACACACACACACACACACACACACACACACACACACACACTAATAAAAATAATAAGTAAGTCTTTTTAAAGGAAATACTAAGGAACAATAGAAAGGAATAATAGAATGAAAAAGGGAAGGCAGGAGGGGGCAGAGAAAAGAGAAACGAGATACACAGGAAAGGGAAAATATAGAAAAATGGGACAGTGGCTATGAGAGTATATGGTATTTATATATTCATTCATAAGGCTTGAATGCTTAGCTTTTTCCCATAATAAAAAATTATATATAAATATAATTGTAAAACTAAGCTAGGAAAACAACTAGTGCTTTTAGAAAGACCTTTCCTTGGGTGAGGTCCACTTGATGGGAAGTCAGACAGAAACAACGATAGTTCAAATTTCTCCTCATAAGAAAATCCCGCAGATGGGGATCTCTGGTGTAAGAGACAGAATCCACTCTCTGCTGACAAGCTAGGTACTCACAGGGTAGAAAGGGGGCATGGAAGGTTCCATTTAGGACACAGATTTGGCTGTTATTAGGGGTAACCAAGGGGTGGTGAGTTAAAGAGTGCAGGATGAACTCTCAGACTCAGGATCAGGAGCCTTATCAATGGGCTATCCAAACTCAAGAGTTAAGAGCTCTGTCTGCTCTTCCAGAGGCCCTGAGTTCAATTGCCAGCAACCACAAGGTGGCTCACAACCATATGTACTGGGATCTCCTGTCCTTTTCTGGTCTGCAGGTATGTATGCAGATAGAGCACTAACATACATAAAATAAATACAGATGTTCTCATACATCTTTATTTTTTCCTATTTTTTATTAATTTATTCATATTACATCTCAATGGTTATCCTATCCTTTGTATCCTCCCATTCCTCCCTCCCTCCTATTTTTCCCTTACTCCCCTTCCCTATGACTGTGACTGAGGGGGCCCTCCTCCCCCTGTATATGATCATAGGGTATCAAGTCTCTTCTTGGTAGCCTGCTATCCTTCCTCTGAGTGCCACCAGGCCTCCCCATCCAGGGGACATGGTCAAATATGGGGCACCAGAGCACCTGTGAAAGTCAGACTCCACTCCCCCCACTCAACTGTGGAGACTGTCCTGTCCATTGGCTAGATCTGGGTAGGGATTTGAAGTTTAGTGCACTTATTGTCCTTGACTGATGCCATAGTTTGAGCAGGACTCCTGGGCCCAGATCTGCCCATCATAATGTTCTTCTTGTAGGTTTCTAGGACCCTCTGGATCCTTTTATTTTGCCATTCTCCCATGCTTTTCTCACCTAGAGTCCCATACATATTTTTAAAAAATATTCAGGATGATGGGTCTACATCTCTGGCCGTTAGTGCAGAGTGATGGGTGGAGGGGAGGGGAGCGCATACATTTTGAGAAATGTGTTGCTTTAGTTTTGGAAGACAAATTACTCTAGTTTCAGAAATTGTTGTAGTTTAACCAAGATGGGGGCACTCCACTATTTCCCCAATAGTAAGGAGAGGTGACATATTTTAAAAAAAATAAGCTAGAAATCAAAATGGAGATGGCTCCTAAAATATGTTTTTCAGAAGTGCCAAGACAGGACAAGCCCTCTACAATACTGGGTCCTGAACTGAAGCCAAGCTATGACCCCACCTCACGTCAGGAGAGTTAGGGAAGACTGGGGCAGAGGTGGGGTGCGGAGAATGCTCCTTTATTCATTTCTGAATCAACCCTTTAGAATTAATGTCAAGGTAATCATTCCTTATTCGGTAACAAGCTTTTAACTGGCCCAATAACTAGAATTTTTACTGAAATATGAAGAGGTATTGTCTTGAGAAATCAGGAAAAATGTAGCAACTTTTCTTGATATAATTAATGTATTTTTAATGGAATGACCTGAAAATAATCGTCTCTTGCTGTCTTGTTCAATCATTACTCTGAGGAAAGGAATTATCTGACAAATTGTAATCATCTCTTAACACTCACGTGGGCAATTCATACATACAATTTCAAATAGTTGATAAAACTACTTAGTTCTAGGAATTAAAATTTATTACAAATCTTAGTTTTTTATTTTGTTTTTCTAAGGGATATGTTTAGATAATTTTCAGTCCCTACAGGCCAAATGCAAGCATCAGTTATCCATGCATAGCTCACATTGACTTCAATGACTCCAATTGACTGCTATGGATAAAAGCCAAATTCCGCTTAGGGTGTGTGTTCATGAAATTCTATTTGAAGTTAGTGGGGGCCACATACATATCCCAAGGCAGAATGTGGCCCAAGGAGTCTATACTAATCAATTGCTGTCTTAGCATGCAAAACAATGGAAAAAAATATCACCGCTACAAAAGGAAACCAAATGTTAGTGGTAACTCTGTGAAAGGGATCTCGGAAAGCCTCCTAAAAGAAATACAGAAACATGGTCATGCCATTACTACACTGCCGGAGGCTGTAAACAATTAAAATTCATGTAAAAATATACGTTGTAATAAATTTTTTTCTTGACTAATTCTCACACAGATGTGTGGTCTGCATTGCTGTTTCAAGCTTCACCTTTTCTATGAAAATGCTAGTCCGATCACGACACGCTATCTTTAGCTCTCACTAACTCTTTGAACTGTTATTTATGTTTGTTTGTTTGTTTGTTTTTTACATAAACTTTAATGCAATACTAGAACTATTTGTTTGTTTTACTGTTCTCTTATTATCCAATAGTTGCACAATTTTGGATCCTCATTAGTGGAGTGCATCCAACATGTAGTAATTGCTACAGTAAGGGCAAGTACAATAATTAAAATTTATTTTTATCTGTATGTGTCAAAGCCTTTCCCAGGTGGATGCAATCCAAGGATATGTGCTTTACTAATTTGTGTAAACAAAGAATGTGATGAAATTCTTTCTATTATCTTAGCAATTGTTCATCCTTTTGTCCTGTAATTACCACTGGTCCAAAAATTCCTCATTGCCATCACTCCAGGGGCTCTCAGGCCATTCTTCCCGGCCATTAGTATCTCAAAGATAATGGCTTTTCTGATGTTGCTATCACCACAGATTAGTTTAAGTCTCCTGTGTTTATCAAGGCCTCTTCTCTTTGTGTCCCCTTCCTCAGGAAGACCTCTAGTTTGACTTTTAGAATTTATCTTCTCTTTCAACCCTGGCCTGCAGGAGCTAGAAATAAAAATTAAAAAAAAAAGGAGGTGGGCAAGGGATGAGGATGCCAGACTCATCTTTGCAATTTTGGCTTCTTCTTCTTCTTCTTCTTCTTCTTCTTCTTCTTCTTCTTCTTCTTCTTCTTCTTCTTCTTCTTCTTCTTCTTCTTCTTCT
>OU015750.1:83524269-83564258 GCA_907169655.1 Acomys percivali | reverse complement strand
GAGAAACATATCCATTTAAACTCACATTAGGTCTTAAAAAGTACAATCAGTCAAACTAGGTATGGTGTCTCATCATGGTAGTTCCATCTTTTCAGAAGTTCAGACAAGAGGGCTGATGTGAGTTCTGGGCTACTCCAAGATACATAGCAAGTTCAGGCCAGCCAGGGCTGCAAGGAAAAACCCTGTTTTTAAAAGAAAGAAAAGAAGACAAAACAAAACTATTCATTATGCTTTTACCATAGTTGATCCAAACCACATTTTCAAAACATTGTCTAGGTAAAACCAAGTTAAATAGTTTCTTATTTTCCTATTTTGTCTTATCGGTTCTTTCTTTTCAGTCTCCCTAAAAGTCAGTGATTTGTTTTTAAGTAGTTTTGTTGTACAATGATTAAAGGTTGTGCTGATACATATAAAAACTTTTTTGGCATGTCATGATTTCTCTGTGAATAATGCCTTCCTGTACATATCTAAAACAATAGTGATTTATCTCAGAACTAAGAGAAAAGTCTTATAATGTGTTTTTTCAAAGAAGTAATAATATTATAAAAACATTAAAACTGAAAAGTATGAATAAATAATTATATAAAAACTAAAAATGAATTATTAACTTACACTTCCTATTTCAAAGATTAAAATAAATTACCTTTCCTTAATTTGTAATCAAAGTTGAAAGAATTATCATAAATAAGAAGAGATTTTATAGAATATGGCAAGCATAACCTTATACCACAAATCTGAACAGTTCTGAAAGAACAGACAGTTCTTGGCAACTTAAATTAAGCTCACCACTCAGCAAACACACAAATTCTGACTATTTGCAAGTGAATTCTAGTTTGAGAAATAACAGCTTATAAAAAAAAAACCCACAAAGACTTGATTCCTATTAATAGTTGACCCTTACTAGTTGCCTCCCATTTTTTTTTCAAAGAAAGCCCACGTCCTAATTAAGATGCACTCTCTTAGTAACCGTCCTGTTCTTTTGTTACACGCCTCAATGTTTTATGCTTTTAAAATTCCTCATTGAGCTTCCATATGATCAATCACATTAAATAACCTGCTTTCAATGTAATAGTTTCAATAAATTTCTGTGGCATGAGGATTTTCATGAATAACTATGTCATTCCCACAATCTTGTCTATGTCTCCAAAGTACAGGGCATAACTTTGCAAGGAATTCACGGAATTCTGAGCCATAAACTGAAGTTATTCTGTTTCCTTCTTAATCATCTCTTGCCTGTCCCTCGTTGCTTAAAATTGATCAGCACTCACTGTTTTCCGAAGTGTAAATTCAACTGTGGTCTACAAATATTTGCATGTGGGTAGCCTATGGCTATGGATGGAGGCAAATGCAGTAGCCTATCTCCTAGCATCCTAGATAGCTCTTATCAGAGAACGCATAAGGAAGACATGCTGCACATAGCTGAATCATAAAACTCCACTAGCTAGAATATGCGTCCTATAGTCAGTGGTGAAAAAAAATACACAGAAAGAAATTTAGGCTTAAAAATGAAATATGTGAAATAGGATTAGTCTTCTGTGCAAAAACAAACAAACAAACAAACAAAGCCATTTTTTTCTATGAGGCTAGATGAGTCATTTAAACCTCCAGTGTTTCATCTGTAAAATGAGTAGACAAGATTCTCAGTAGAAGATAGGAGAGGAGTATATCAAACTATTTCTATTGTGTTGGCATATATTAAATTGAAAATTTTAAATAAAACAATTTCAATTGCAGGTTTTTCATAATAAAGTTTATATGCAAAAAGAAAATGTTAACTGATATATTAGAACTATTGGCTTTTTAAAGTGAGCTCACATAGTCAAAAGACGTTAAATAAAAAATATTTAAATTAGGATGAATGTAATAGAGAACATGTGAAACACAACAGTTGCATTAAGAAGTAAGGCAGAGTAAGCTAAAAGGCAGAGGCAGAGCTTGGCCAAGGACTGTCGTTTTATGTAGTGGGTGGAACAAGGTCAGTGGGAGTTGAATCACAAGGAGGGGAAAGGGCAATGCCTATGTTCAGATTAATGAAAGGACTTCCAGCTATTATAGTTTAGAGCCCTGTTGTGTCCTAGGTGCTCGCCAATGGCCATGGCTCTCAACATGTCATTTGTTCTCCATTTCACTCATCTGGAGGTCTGTCTGGCTGTGGGTCTCTGCATCTGTTGATGACATTAAAAAAAAAAAACCAGATTTATGAGTAGAACAGAATATTATTAGGAATCTTTTCACTGATTTTTTAAAGACCAGTAGTGTTTGGTTTTACCCTAGGTCTATGGGCTATCTAGTCCCTGCTTCTTGGTCACCGAGCCATGTCAGATATGGGTTCCGTCTTGAAGAGTGGGCCTTAAGTCAAGTCAAACATTGGTTGGCTACACCCACAAGTTCTGTGCCACATTAGCCCCGGTATATCTTACAGGTGGGGAAATTTTTAAACCAAAGGTCTTATGGTTGGATTGGTGTCTGTAGACAACTTTTGTTAGCCTGCAGAGTACCTTCCTGCTGCAAAGACTAGAATGTATGGGTGAAAGCTCCGTGTAGAGTCAGAGTGACTTCTTCATGATTAATGAATTGTGTGGGTATTGTTCTGGACAATGAGGTCCTGCTGTCAGTGTGTGGAGAGCAACACATTGTCTGAACAACAGCCTGGTCTGTTTGGGCGATTTCTATGAGAACCCTTTGGATAACAATTCAATTCTATAGAACCCAATCTAGCTACTGGAAGCCTCATTTGGACAAGAGATGCCTAGTTGGGACTCTGTATTCCCCCATTATTTGGAGAACTCATTAGAATCACTTTTGTGTAATTTAGGAAGGGTCCACTGCCCTAGGTTTCTATATCATCTCTCTAGTGCTCCTCAATTTCAGCTATACCTTCCCATAGTCCTCCCTTCAACCCTACTGCCCCTCCCCCTCCCCACCATCCCTGTCCCTATCTGCCCACAGTCCACCCATAAATCTATTCTATTTCCCTCTTGCAGAGAGATCTATGTATCACCCTAGTCTCTTCTTTGTAACCTAACCTTTCTGAGCCTATGGATTATAGATTGGCTATCATTTATATATGTGGCTAACATCCACATATAAGTGAATACATACCATATTTATCTTTCTGGGTCTGGGTTACTTCCCAGATAATTTTCTTTAGTTTCATACAGTTGCCTTTAAATTTCATGATGTCCTTTCTTGAAATAGCTGAGTAATGTTCCATAGTGTAACAGTATCACATTTTCTTTATCCATTCTTCTGTATAGGAATGAATAGGTTGTTTCCCATTTCTTGCTATGATGATCATGGCAGCAATGAACATGGTTGGGCATCTGTTCTTGTGGTAGGATGAAGTGGCCTTTGGGTGTATGCCTAAGAGTGCTAGAGCTGGATCTCAAGGAAGAGAGATTCCTGACTTTCTGAGGGACTGCTGTATTGATTTCCATAGTGGCTGTACAAGTTTGCACTCCTACCATCAATGGAAGAGGGTTCCCCTTATTCCACACCCCACCAGCATGAGTTGCACTTGTCTGTATGTGGGTTTTTTCCTTCTGATTTTTGGAAACTGGGTTTCTGTGTGTAACCTTGGTTCACCTGGACTTGTGTTTTGTTTTGTTTTGTTTTGTTTTTTATCTCAGCCATTCTCAGGGCTGTAAGATGGAATCTCAGAGTCATTTTGATTTGCATTTCCCTGATGGCTAAAGATGTTGAACATTTCCTAAGTGTTTCTCAGCCGTTTTAGTTTCCTCTGTTGATAATTAGTCGCTTATATCTGTACTGTATTTTTCTATTGGATTATCAGAGAAAAAGCATTTGGTGGGGTATTGATAGCTGCTGCTCATTATGGAAGATGAGAAGGACATTATCAAAGGCTAATGTGGAGACAATGAGTAGGTGCCCTTGCTTGCAGAAGAATGTGACACTTGGAGCCTTAGCTTGTACACCATCCTGCATTACAGTGACAGAGTTCTAAGATCATCTCTTTCTCATACACCAGGTTGAATCCCTTCAAACTCATTCACATATTCTAGTTGTAACTAGCAATGTGATTATTTTGAAATAGGGCTTTTTATCAATTAAGGAGAAATCAATTATTATGCATAGGTCTGTAACCCAATAGGATTGCAGCCTTTACAAAGAAAAGAAATTCTCACACGCATTTATATACAAGCCAAGTAGACAGCATTCAGCAAAACCAGGCTAACACCCTCATTTCTGATTCCAGCCTCCAGTACTTTAGAAAGCACATTTCTCCAGCCTGGTATTCTCAGCCTACGGTACTTTGTTGTAGCAATCTAGGAAAACTGAGGCCCTTTCTTCCTCTGAATTTATTGACTTGAACAGTCCAACTTCATGTAGACCTCTGGCAGTTTGGACTAATTCAAGCTTTCTCTGTCTTTTTTATTGTTGGAATACCTGAAGTGACTCTCATTGCTCAGCAAACCTGCGACAAAGGCAGTTGTTTTTGTAGTCACCATGAAAGCGGCACTAGACAGTTGTAGCATTAACAGTCTAGAACAACTGTTTCCTGCTGTTTTGGGTGGAGATAGTTCATATTTAATTTAGTCATCTTCTCAGCTTAGGCTCATACCATGGAGGCTACACTTGAACACATGTCAGCAATATGGTTGTTGAAAACATCAACTCTGACTTTTAATTTTTTCAACTTCATTTCACAGCACTCTAGCTCTAAAAATCTCATCACAAATTTCTATCCTGAAGGATCTTACTTGATGGCGTCTCTTATAGACAGTAAAAGTAACTTTCTTCTTCATATTTGAAACCAAGAGTTAGATTGCAGCCAACTTTTCCTCTGGAAAAAGAGGATAGGTAGACAGGTTATTAAACTTAACTTTCTTTAAATAAATCTTTTCTTTTTATAAGTTAGGCAAACATAATAAATTTCTTCTACATGACTGGCTGACGACAAAATATATCTTCTTTTCTAAAAGTAGGCTCAATAGGTTTAATTTAGATACATGCTGTAAATTGACTTTAATTAGTGCCACTTATAATATGAAAACATTTTAACAACATTAAACAGTAAGGTTACTAAATATGTCAAAGATATATAAACAAAAATATAGTTTGACACAATTTTATAGACACACATATGCACTAAAAGTACTGTATTTCCTTTAAAAAATAATTGCCACACTGGCATGCCATGCTTATGAGACTTGAGATGAATGTTCAAGTGCTCCCTTTTCAACTGAAAAAGGAAAAGTTACCAATTGCTCATCTTCAAAACTCACCTTAAGTCTCTAACAAACAAAACCAAATTGTTAATAGAATGCAGGACTTTCTAGATAAATGAGGGGGGAAAACACAGAAAATTTTAACAAAATTGCACCATCAGTAACAGAGTCAGGGTCATGAAATTCGACTAGCCGCTGCCCAGAGAACTGCTTTCTCCAGAACAACGTTTCATTTTTTGTTTTCTTTTCTTGTATGTGTGGATTTTTATTGGTGGCGGCGGTTGTTTACCAAGAGAGGTTTATTGTTTTGTTTTGGGCTTTTATTCTCTTCTGAAAGTCCATGGGTGGCATGTTCGATGATGGCAGGGCTGATGACAAGATGGCAGTGTCCCTTCTCCATTCCTGCAATTTAGTCTCTGCGAATTAGAAATGATCTCTCTTGTGCCATATCCATGTTGAATAAGGACTTAACCTTTTGTACACTGGCCTATTCACAATTATTTAGCAGCACTAGTTTAATAATTGTCAATGTCCATCATTCTCAGTGCTATTATCATGTGATATTCAAGAATTTCAGAATTGGCAGTCTATTTGTTTATTTCTTTCTTTTGTTCTTTAAAATGAGCAAACAAAAACTGTTCTGTAGCTTGTGAACCCCACATTGTTATCTCCTGATCACCAAATCCCTGAGTTCTGAAGAATCCCTTTTGAAAAACCCTAGTTTAATTTCTTCTTTCAAACTAGAATAATTGCATTCAGAGAAAGGTAAATTTCCAGGAAAGCCAAGCATAACAAGTAGAACAGTGGGTTTGTGAAAGATGATATAATGTTCTATTTTTCTGTAATAAGTTTTCAAATATATATTCTTTTCCTTTCCTCAACTCCTCCCAGACTCTCCCTGCCTCCCTGCTACCCACTCAACTTTATAGTCTCTCTTTCAAAAACAAAACCAAACCCAAGAAAACGCCACAATATGAAAATCAAAACAAGCAAGCAAAAGAACAATAAAAAATTTCAAAAACAAAACACCAAGTCCACAGCAAAACAAACAAATAAACAAACAAAACATTGAGTCTGTTTCGTGTTGCCCAACAATTCCTGGGCATGAGGCCTGCCCTGTAGTGTGATTGACATACATAGTGAGACTCCCCTAAGAAAACAGATTTTCCTTTGCCAGCTGGTATCAATTACATGTAGTTTCTTGGTTAGGGATAGGACTCTGTGTCCACTTTCCCTTGTGAGTGTCAGAATCACATCTGGCTTAAGCTTGTGCAAGTCTTGTACATGTGGCCACAGACTCTCTCAGTTCATATGTACATCAGTCCTGTTGTGTGTGAAAGATGCTGTTTCCTTGGAGTCATCCATCACCACCTATGGCTCTTATATTCTTTCCTTTTTTCACATACATCCCTGAGACTAGGTTTGAGGAAGATACCCCATTTAGGACAGAATGCTCCAAAGTTTCTCACTTTCTACACATTGTCCAGTTGTGGGTCTCCATGTTAATTTCCATCTACTGCAAGAAGCTTCTCTGGTGTGAGTTGAATGAGGCACTGACATGTGGTTGTAGCAGTATGTTGTTAGGAGTCATTTTATTACTATGTTCCTTTATCATGGCAATAGTTGTTCCCTATGCCCATGACCTACGTAGTCTCAGGATCTTGGCCACTTAACAGAGTTACATATGGCTTTAATTCATGGAGTGGACCTAATATCCAGAAAAAGTATGATTGGTTACTTCCATGTCATTAGGAGCACTAGTGCAAGTCACTGTTGTACATTGCAGAGTTTGTAGTTGGGTGATATTGATAATTAGATATATCTCCTCCAGTAGTGTTTAGAGTACATTATGGCACCATGGACACTAGTCAGTAAGGGTAAAGTTTCTAGTTAGGTATCGGCTCAATTTCTTCATGTTATGGAGTGTTCTATAAAAGCAGTTTCAAGATGAGGTATCTTACAAAATGAAGGAAGGACCAGAGGGACAGGGTACAAATGAGGCTGTTAGCAATCTCTCAGGAGATGCCAGGTGGTTTGTAGCCAATAACTATCATCAAAAATTAATAGTTCCTGAATATATCAACTACACTCTAGGACAGGCCCTATGCCTAGAAATAGTTGGCTAACACAAAATTGTAAGCTTTTTGTTTTGTTTTGTTTTTTGCCTTACTGGTTAATTTCTTTCTTTTTTGTCCCTTTAGTTTGTTTTCTCTATTTTGTTGTTGTTGTTGTTGTCATTGTTGTTGTTGAAGGAGAGAAAGAAAAAGAACATGAAGTTTGGTAGGTAGGGAGTTAGGAAGGATCTATGAAGAGTTGAAGGGGGAAAGAATGTGAGCAAAATATAGTGAATAGATTTTTGAAAATAATTTATAATAATAATTTTTCTTATTGCTCTAGCTAGAACTTTAAGACTATATTGAAGAGATATGGACAAAGTGGACAGTCTTGCTTGGTCCCAGGTTTTAGAGGAATTTCCTTGAGTATCTCTCCATTTAATTTGATGTTGGCTATTGGCTTGCTATATATAGCCTTTATTATGTTTAGGTATGTGCCTTGTAACCCTGATCTCTCCAAAACTTTAAACATGAATGGGTGTTGGATTTTGTCAAATGATTTTTCTGCATCTAAGGAGATGATCATGTGTTTTTGTTTTCCTTTCAGTTTGTTTATGTGGTGGATTACATTGATGGATTTCCATATATTAAACCATCCCTGCATGCCTGGAATGCAAAAGGAGATCAAAGGGATACAAATGGGAAAGGAGGAAGTCAAATTATCCCTATTCACAGACGATATGATAAAATATATAAGTGACCCCCAAATTTCCACCAGGGAACTCCTACAGCTGATAAACACCTTCAGCAAAATGATGGGATACAAAATTAACTTTAAAAAGTCAGTAGCCTTCCTATATACAAATGATAATTGTACAGAGGAAGAAATCAAGGATACTACACATTTCACTGTAGTTACAAGCAATATAAAATATCTAGGAGTATCTCTAACCAAGCAAGTGAAATTTTTGTTTGAAAAAAAACCTTCAAATCTTTGAAGAAGGAGATTGAAGATGACAACAGAAGATGGAAAGATCTCTTTTGTTTGTTGATTGGGAGAATTAACAGTAAAAATGGCCATCTTACCAGAAGCAATTTACAGATTCAATGAAATCCATATCAAAATACCTACACAATTCTTTTTTTTTCTTTTTTTTAACTTATTATTATTAACTTATTCTTGTTCCATCTCAATGGTTATCCCATCCCTTGAATCCTCCCATTCTTCCCTCCCTCCCAGTTTCCCCTTATTCCCCTCCCCTATGACTGTTCCTGAGGGGGATTACCTCCCTCTGTATATGCTCATAGGGTATCAAGTCTCTTCTTGGTAACCTGCTGTCCTTCCTCTGAGTGCCACCAAGTCTCCCCATCCAGGGGACATGGTCAAATGTGAGGCACCAGAGTACGTGAGAAAGTCATATCCCACTCTCCACTCAAGTGTAGAGACTGTTCTGGCCATTGGCTAGATCTGGGTAGGGGTTCAAAGTTTACTGCTCATATTGCCCTTGGCTAGTGCCATCGTTTGAGCAGAACCCCTGGGCCCAGATCTGCCCATCAAAATGTTCTTCTTGTAGGTTTCTAGGACCCACTGGATCCTTCTATTTCCCCATTCTCCCTTGCTTCTCTCACCTAGAGTCCCAATAGGATGTCCTCCCCTCTGTCCCACTTTCCTGGTAAGTGAAGGCTTTTGTGGGACATGCCCCTTGGGCTAGTATGCAGATATAAGTGAGTATATACCATTTGAGTCTTTCTGCTTCTGGGTTAACTCACTCATTATGATCATTTCTAGCTCAATCTATTTATCCACAAATTTTGGGAATTCCTTGTTTTTAATAGCTGAGTAGTATTCCATAGTGTATATGTACCACAGTTTCTTTATCTATTCTTCTACTGAGGGACATTTAGGCTGTTTCCATGATCTGGCTATTATGAATAAGGCTGCTATGAACATGGTTGAGCAAATGTTCTTGTTGTGTGCCGGAGCATCTTCCTGGTATATTCCAAGTAGTGGAATAGCTGGGTCTTGAGAAAGCCCTATTCCCAGTTTTCTAAGATAGCACCAGATAGATTTCCAAAGTGGCTGTACTAGTTTGCATTCCCACCAGCAATGAATGAGTGTTCCTCTCTCCTCACATCCTTGCCAGCATGTGGTGTCGCTTGAGTTTTTGATCTTAGCCATTCTGATGGGTGTAAGATGGAATCTCAGAGTTGTTTTGATTTGCATTTCCCTGATGACTAAGGAGGTTGAGCATTTCTTTAAGTGTTTCTCAGCCATTTGATATTCCTCTGTTGAGAATTCTCTGTTTAGTTCCAAGCCCCATTTCTCAATTGGGTTATTTGGTTTGGTGGTGTTCAATTTCTTGAGTTCTTTATATGCTTTGGATATTAGACCTTTGTCAGATGTAGGGTTGGTGAAGATCTTTTCCCAGTCTGTAGGCTGTCACTTTATTCTCTTGACAGTGTCTCCAGCCTTACAGAAGCTTCTCAGCCTCATGAGGTCCCATTTATTAATTGTTGACATTAAGGCCTGGGCTGTTGGTGTTCTGTTCAGGAAGTTGTCTCCTGTGCCAATATGTTCCAGGCTCTTCCCCACTTTTTCTTCTAAGTGACTTAGTGTCTCTGGTTTTATGTTGAGGTCTTTAATCTACTTGGATTTGAGTTTTGTGCAAGGTGACAAATATGGGTCCAGTTGCATTTTTTTTACACATAGACATCCAGTTATACCAGCACCATTTGTTGAAGATGCTATCCTTTTTCCATTGAATGGATTTGGCTTCTTTGTCAAAAATCAAGTGACCATATGTGTGTGGATTCATATCTGGGTCTTCGATTCTATTGCACTGATCAACCACCCTATTGCTGTGCCAGTACCATGCTGTTTTAATTACTATTGCTTTATAGTACAGTTTGAGATCAGGTATGGAGATTCCTCCGGAGCACCTTTTATTGTCCAAGATTGTTTTAGCTACTCTGGGTTTTTTGTTTTTCCATATGAAGTTCAGAATTGAACTTTCAATGTCTTTAAAAAATTGTGTAGGTATTTTGATAGGGTTTGCATTGAATCACCTACACAATTCTTTAAAGACATTGAAAGATCAATTCTCAACTTAGATATGGAAAAACAAAAACCCAGAATAGCCTCTACAATAAAAGGTCCTCCGGAGGAATCTCCATACCTGATCTCAAGGTGTACTATAGAGCAACAGTAATTAAAACAGCATGGTACTGGCATAGCAATAGGATGGTTGATCAATGGAGTTGAATCAAAGACCCAGAAATAAATCCACACACATATGGACACTTGATATTTTATAAAGAAGCAAAATCTACTCAATGGAAAAAGCATAGCATTTTCAACAAATGGTGCTGGTCTAACTGGATGTCTACATGTAGAAAAATGCAAGTAGACCCATATTTATCACCTTGAGTCCAAGTGGATTAAAGACCTCAACATAAAACCAGAGACACTAAATCAGTTAGAAGAAAAAGTCGGGAAGAGTCTGGGACTTATTGGCACAGAAGACAACTTCCTGAACAGAACTCCAACAGCCCAGGCCTTAAGATCAACAATTAATAAATAGGACATCGTGAGGCTGAGAAGATTCTGTAAGGCAGAAGACACTGTCAACAGAACAAAGCAACAGCTTACAGACTGGGAAAAGATCTCCATCAACCCTACATATAATAAAGGTCTAATATTCAAAATATATAAAGAACTCAAGAAATTAAACATCACCAAACCAAATAACCCAATTAAGAAATGGGCTCAGAATTAAACAGAGAGTTCTCAACAGGGGAATATAGAATGGCTGAGAAACACTTAAAGAAATGTTCAACGTCCTTAGCCATCAGAGAAATGCAAATCAAAATGACTCTTAGATTCCATCTTACACCCATCAGAATGACTAAGATTAAAAAAAAAAAAAAAAAAAAAATCAAGTTACAGCACATACTGGTGAAGATGTGGAGAAAGGGGAACACTCCTTCATTGTTGGTGGGAGTACAAACTATTACAACCACTTAGGAAATCAATTTGGTGCTTTCTCAGAAAACTGGGAATAGGGCTACCTTAAGACCCGGCTATTCCACTCCTTGAAATATACCCAGAAGATGCTTCACCACACAACGGGGACATATGCTCAATCATGTTCACAGCAGCCTTTTTTGTAATAGCCTGAGCCTGGAAACAACCTAAATGTCCCTCAGTCAAAGAATGGATAAAGAAACTGTGGTACATTTACACTATGGAATACTACTCAGCTATTAAAAACAAGGAAATCCTGAAATGTGTGGGCAAATGGACGGAATTAGAAATGATCATACTGAGTGAGTTAAGCCAGACTCACAAAGACTCATATGGTATATACTCACTTATAATCAAACACTAGCCAAAAAGGGATGACCCATGAAAGCCTCCACTTACCCGGAGATTGGAATAGATGTGGGTATTTCCTATTGGGACTCTAGGTGAGAGAAGTATGGGAGAATGGGGAAAAGAAGGATCCAGAGGGTCCTAGAAACCTACAGGAAGAACATCGTGATGGGTGGATCTAGACCCAGGGGATCTGCTCAAACTATTGCACCAACCAAGGACAATACATGCAGTAAACATTGAAGCCCTACTCAGATCTAGCCAGTGGACAGGACATTCTCCACAGTTGTGTGGAGAGCAGGGACTGACTCTGACATGAACTCTGGTGCCCCTATTTGACCACTTCCCCATGGTGGGGAGGTCTGTTGGCACTCAGAAAAACAATAGGCAGGGTACTAAGATGAGACTTGATAGGCTGTGACCATAGGGTGGGGGAGGAGGTCCCCTTCTGTCAGAGACCTAGCAGAGGAGAATAGGGTGAAAGAGGGAGTGAGGGAGGAATGGGAGGGAAACAAGGAAGGGGAAAACAATTAAGATGTAACCTGAATAAACTAATAAAAATAATAATTTTTCTTATAGAGCTATTCTAATAAAGTTGCTAAATACGGTTTTTACAGCTGTAGGTGATGACACTGTAGAGAATGTGGCCAGGAGGCAGTAAGAAGTATGGTGGCAGCTTCCTCTTACTTCACATCTTCGTTAGTTCCTGTAGACAAAAATGAACTTTAAGAGAACTGTCTGCTCCCATCAGC
Source organism: Acomys percivali (assembly GCA_907169655.1). Taxonomy (NCBI): domain Eukaryota; kingdom Metazoa; phylum Chordata; class Mammalia; order Rodentia; family Muridae; genus Acomys; species Acomys percivali. The sequence goes on along the minus strand of OU015750.1, from coordinate 83,551,891 downwards.
GAAGAGGGAAGTGGCTCAAAACAATAAAAAGGGGAACAGTTTCTGAGTCTACAGCTTATAAAGAGTTAAGAGGAACTCTTCACTGTCTTTATCTATCCTAGATTGAGGCAAGGGAGCATCCAGTGCGTTATACAGATTTTTTTTCTTCTTCTTAATTGCCTCATCTTTTGGTTCTTTTGAGATGGGGTTTCATTGTGTAGCCTCTGCTTTTCTGGACTTGTTTGTAGACCAGGCTGGCCTCACACTCACAGAGATATGCCTGCTTCTGGGTTCCCTCTTGCTGGGATCACAGGTGTGTGCCACCAAGACTGGCTATCTCACTTCATCTTTACATTGATGCCTTTTTGAAATTTCCTCCAGCATTTTATAAAAACAGGCATCTTTTATTTGACCAATCCTGGAGTTATATCCCAGATAATATTTTTGAAGCCCCCTTTTTATTTGACGCTCTTGTCTCTTTTAAACTTTGAAATTCTCTTCAGTTCATAGATATCACACAGATATCACTCTCCTCACTTTTAAAATAATCTGATTCTTCTAGAACTTTCCAGGTTTTGCTCCTCTGCTCATTGTTTTGCTGATCATCCCTCCCATGCCTTCTGTACTTTGCTACTTTCTTCACACTTCATCAGGTTGATATGGTTTCCTCTTTTAATTTCATCAGGTAGAGAGGGAAGAAAAGCCAAAGGCCATGGCACGGGGTGTTGGTTTGAGTTTCTGACAGTCAGACTCAACCTGCTTCCAGCTGTCATCACTGTTGAGCCATCTAGGACACACACTGCCCTTAGGAGTGCTCACACAGGCTTCTTCCATGTTGGTGTACTTGAGCTGTTGCCTCAGATTCAGCTGTGCTCCTTTGCAGAGGGAGAACACAGAGTCACGCTGAGGGACATATCCTAGTCTTCAACAACAACAACAACAAAAACAACAACAAAATGAACAATTCAGGTAAGTCAGTACCAAGAACAATAAATAAGAAAAACAAAAGCCTCTTCCCAGATCTTTCCCACAGCCTCTCTTTTGTCACAAGCTGCCCCTATGTGACCATGCTATTTTCCTGATTGTCTAATTTATAATTTAACTTAACCATGTTTGAGGTATTGTGAAAAGTACTAATGGTATCCCATGTTAGTAGGTCATTGAATCTCATTATGACATAAAATTCAATTATAAACAAGTATATCAAATTTTATTCCAATATTGTCTGAGTTCAAATAGTAATAAACATTATTATCTGCCTTACCTGTGTCTGTGGCACACATGTTTCTGCTAAGCCTGCACTCAGGAATGAAAGTAATCTGTTTAGTATATTTTGTTACATATATCAGTTTTTATACAGGGCAAAAATAAAGATGAAAAGTGAAAAAGTAGTAAATATGAGAAAAGGAGATAATTCCTCCTCTATTTTTAAACCCAAAGCTATAGAATAAAGGCAGTATGTGCACAGGAAAGTGTAGTGACTTTATCTCCACTATGCTTGAAGGCCCTGCCCCTCCTTCCTCACATTTTAAGTTCTGTTTCTACCCCCAAGTCCTTGATCACTCTGCCGATCGCACCCCTAGTGCACTATTCCTTATCCCCTGCTTTATCCAAACAACTCACTTTAACCAGACCTCCCTTTCCCAAGGCATCTGTGGCTGTTTTGCTGAATATACGAATAGTCCATCATGTTCTGGAAATGTCTCTATTATTTTACCAACCAGAATGTATTATATTTAACTTGTGTATCTGTGAGGTCTTTGAGGATGGCAACTGTTTAATTTATTACCACAACTCCAGGACTTAGCAGAGATCCAGCATAAAGCATGGAGCCAATAAATATTCATTGTATAAATGAATAAATTAAATTCTGAAACCTGGGATTTAGTGCTCGGCCTGCTCCTCATTATCTGCTTGAGACTTGGTGGATTGCTTATCTTGTGTGAGGCTCTGTTTTCTTACCTGCCACCGAGAGAGAGACCATAATATCAGTTCAGCCGATTGAAGTCTTTAAGATCGGATGAGACAACGCAATCACCTTGTGTATACACCTTATAAATGCATGTAGTTGCCATCAGATTCAAGAAATAGACCTTTTCCCTTTGGCTTTTGTATATTTTAAAATAGTTTCTATTGATACTTGATTTGAGTTGAGTTTGTTTCATAAATCTTAAAATCCTTGTGAATTTATGTCAAACATGCTTAAATGTATTGTTAGGAGAGTCAGATCCTCAAGTATTCTGTTTACCAGCAGAATATAAATTTAGACCATTCCTAATTTAAAATACATAGATTTTTTTAAAGCTGATATTGCTTTATGCTAACTAAACCTTTGGCTTACATTGTGTGTGGCATGCAATAATACGCCTTCGGAGAAATCAAGATTCATGCAATATGATACTTCTGAAGAGGATCACACTGTGTAAAAAGTCCATTTGTGCCCATACAGTCCCTGAGATGTAATCACAGCCCCCATTCTGCATTTTTAATATAGGTGAAGTGCCCATTAAAACAAATATGTTTATAACAAAGAAGTTATTTGTTATTTACCCATTGGTTGAGTTAATCTTTAAGTATGGAAAGTAAACGCAAGCCCATTTTACTAGAAAGAGACTGACAAACACAGGTTAAAGTCATCAGGAGCAAATACAAGGTACTAAATGGAACAATGGAAAAGCACTTTTTAAAGTATCATATAGGGCTAGAAGGTGGGGCATTAAAAACTAAAATGGCTGTTCAGCCAAAGCAGACATTTTGGCTAGTGTGTACAACCACCAGCAGGTCTCAAGGCCCTGAGTAGAATTGCTAGCAATCTTGAGCTGCTGGCAGATGGCTAGGGCTTAGAGAGGAGGATGCTCCATTTCTGTCCATCCTTGGCCATGCAGAAATATGGGCCCAACATTGTCAGAATTCCGTACAACAAAGAAGATGCTATGAATTCCAGGAGCTGAAGAGAAGGTTTATAGGCAAAGATTACATTCTGCTTTTGCATTGGAGCCAAATTTGGTTTCCACAACCCACACAAAGCCAGGTATCACACAACTGCCTGTGGCTCTAGCTCCAGGGCATCTGACATTTCATATATTGGGGATTTGCTGTGCAAGGGCATGCACATATGTGTGCATACATACATGCGTACACAGGTACATGCAAAGACACACAGGTTTAAAAATGAAACAAATCTTTTTTAAAAGACATTATGGTATCCTACTTATTGTGAATTTTGTGCATTTTAAATGCTATTTAAGGCTCCACTTGTTTAACCTGTGTAAGTCAAGAAAACAGCTTTCAGTTAAATCAAATATCTTGTCTATCAGTTTTCATAATGTATGTCCAAAAACAATGGAACAGAGGCAGATACAACAGAACAGAAATTGAATATCTATCACCAATGCAATAAATTTTAAAAGTTTTTTAAAAAAGCATTTTGCATGACACTGTTGGTAGTATTGTTTCATTCAGTTATCAGTTATAATTTTTGGAGGAATTGGTTAATTTGTGGAGGAATATAAATTAGAATATATTAATGAAAAATTCTTTAAAATAGCACATCTGGAAATTCTATATAAAGGTTGCTCCAGGCTCTGTGACTGACTCTTGACTCATCCTCACAGGAAGACAAAGCCTAGTGTCTTGTATTTCACTTTCGAATGTTCGAGTTTGCATTTCTATTTGTGTGAAACTGTTTTCCTCTGGTCTCAACTTGATGAATTCATAGGAGTTAGCAGAGTTCCATTGACTTTTGCAGCAGTACTCTTGAGAGAAGTTCATCACTGCAGAGGCATAACTAAGGGCATGACAGGGTTGTTTACAGAGTCCCTAGTAGAAGCAAGCAAACTGTAAGCTCCGTATCTCGTCGAAAATGGGCTGGCAGGGATGGGAGAGATGCTCGGTATATAAAGCATTTCCAAGCAAGTGTGAAGAACAGAATTCAGACCCCCCAGCATCCACTCAAGATAATATGGCACAGAGACTGGCCCATAACCCCAGTGTGGATGAGAGTCAGAGGCAAGGAAGGGATCACAGCTAGACTAGCTGAAATGGCTTGCTCCGGGTTCTGTGAGAGACCCTGCTTCAAGATGAAAGGTGGAGAGCTATGAAGGGAGAGAGACACTTGAAGTCAGCTTTGGGCTTCCACACATGTACCCCTTCACACATGTGTGCCATCACACATGCACACATACATATAAGCATGCAAAAAAAATGTGCCAAGCTACACACATGTTCCTGGACATTTTTTTATATTTTAGTTGGAGTACTTACGCAATCTCTCTTATTGTAAAACATGATCAATTATCTCAGTAAAAGTGTGCAGTGGGTCAGCTTGTCTGGTTCCGCAGATGACTTCGTGCTTAGTTCTTGGGAGGCTAAGCACTGGTGAGAAGATGTGGATACATTTGCAAAGAAGTTCCAGGAAAAAAAAAAAGATGTCACTGCTCAAGTGCCTTCCTTTAAGGCTTAACACATCAAAATGTGTCTGACGGGTATTTGGAGAGATTAGCTATAGAAAACGGTCTCAATGGCTTCTTCCCTTTCCTTTTCTATCTACAGCCTATGAAATGCAAAACATATGTACCTATTAGAAAGCAAAGGTCTTTGTGTCAGTGAAAGCACCCAGGAGCCCACCTAATGCAAAGTATAGGGGGAAGAAGAAAAATCAATTACAGCATTTCAGATCCATGCTTTTTTTTTTTTTTTTTTTTTGGCATGCTCACTGATTTCCATCTTGAGAACCACAGCGAGTTAATGTTTGTCTTCTCAGTGCCAAGACAGAAGCAGAAAGCAGCAATGAAGCAGGCTGAGGGGATGGGAACTTCTTCAGGCTAACTCATAAACTGGTTTTATTTTTAGTTTTAGAAATTAATTAATTTCTAATTAATTAATTTACGTTACATCCTGATTGTAGTCCCCTCCTTCTCTCTTCCCCCAGCCCCTCTTCTGTTCCACAGAAATCAGGAGCTTCCTTACCCACGCACCCCAGCTCACCAAAGAGCATCAGGACTGAGCATGTTTTCTTCCCCGTGGCCTAGCACAGTATGATAAAAATAAAAACAAAAAAATAAAATAAAACAGGCAACAAGAGGCCATGTCAGAGACAGCTCATGCTCCTCTTACTAAGGGATCTACTTGAAGCCTGAGCTGCCCATCTGCTGCATCTGTGTAAGGGGCCTACTTCCAGTCCACACTTGGTGCTTCAGTCTCCACAAGGCCCTCTGAGCCCTAGATGTCCCTCAACCGAAGAATGGATACAGAAAATGTGGTACATTTCCACAATGGAATATCTCCCAGCTATTAAAAACAAAGAAATCAGGAAATTTGCAGACAAATGGATGAAACTAGAAAATATCATCCTGAGTGAGGTAACTCAGACCCAGAAAGGCACACTCAGTAATGTACTCACTTAGAAGCAGATATTAGCAATGTAGTACAGGATAACTATACTACAAGCCACACATCCAAAGAAGCTAAGTAACAAAGAGGGCCCAAGAGAGGATGCTGGAATCCCATTCAGAGGGGGAAATAGGATAGACATTGGAAATGGATGAAGTGGGAACTGGGTGAGAGAAGGGTGTGGGAAGAGAACAAGAAAGAAAGTATCAAATGTGGAGAGAGAGGGGTGGCTGGGAGAGAGACGGGAAACTGAGCGGCGGCATCTCTGGTATAAGCTAGAGACCTGTGACAGGATAGGCCCCTAGGAGGATTTGGGGTGATCTAGCTGAGACTCCGGGCAGTGGGCGACATGTTGACTAAAGTGGCTACCTCATAGCCAGGCAGAACATCCAGTGGAGGGAAGGGGACACCAACCTACCCACAAAACCTTCTACCCAAAATGTACCCTATCTACAAGAATGCGGGAGTAAAGATGGCCAACCAATATCTGGCCCAAGCTGAGACCCATCCCACACAAGAGAGCCAGCCTCTGACAGTACTAATGATACTGTGCTTTGCTTGAAGACAGGAACCTAGTAAAACTGTCCTCTGAGAGGCCAGACAAAGCAGCAGATCGAAAAGGATGCTGAGACTCACAGCCAACCATTAGGCATCTCTCAGAAGCTCATCATCACTAATTAATAATGGTACCTGCCAAGCGAGTGCAACATTGCTCTGAACTGACCTTATAGCACACAGAGACTTCTCTACCTATGTGGCATTAAATTAGCTAAGGCATAGGTCTCTGGTCCCCAGGTCTTTTCTCTCCTGTGGCCTCTAATGTCTAGAGCAATGGCTTCCAACCCATGGGCCCTGGCTCCCTTCTATCTTCAAAATTATTTACATTATGATGTAGAACAGTAGCAAAATTACAGTTCCAAAGTAGCCACAATACAAAGTTTTACAGTAGGAGGTAATGTGTGAGGGACTTTATCAAAGGGCAGCAGCGTTAGGAAAGGTTGAGAACCACTGGCCTAGAGTGTCCTCTAGAACTTCTTATACTGCCACTATTTCACACCAGGTTTTGCACTTACTCCTTCATTCAGGAAAAAAAAATAGCTTCAGATGCACTTGCTTCATCTTCTTCTCACACCTAAAGTGGCCCTCGTTTTCCCAGACACTGTTTCTGATTTCGTACACCAGCCTTGCCATTTCTCTTTAGTGGCATAAAAAACTGTTTCAAATAGCATGGCCCTGACCTATCTCTGTTATTTCCAGCATTCCTAGATTTTTTTTTTCATTCTGGCATGTTTGCACTTCTGGGCAACATTGTATACTGACAGGGAGATTTATAGCCAGGAGCTTCCCAGTGGAGTCCATGGCAGGAGATAAAATTTGGTCACAATTCACATGTGTTTGAAATGAACATTCCAAGAGAAAATGATTAATTTCTTTCTAAAACCCAAAGGATAAAATGCAGTATCCAAAGCTATTAGAACTTCTGTTCTGGCCCTCTTTTTTTAAAAGTTTGTGTGATATACTTACATTTGTTCAATTGTGTGTGTGTGTGTGTGTGTGTGTGTGTGTGTGTGTGTGTGTGTGTTTACATAAAAAACAAAATCCCTCACATTTTTCAGGAATTGTAAAAAGCCTTCAAACATGTAGAAGAATTTGATCCCATTTCTGATGTCCCCAGGCAACAAGGAGAGAGACACAGAGGTAAAACTGAAGCATTAATGCAAAACAAGGACAGGAAAGTGCTCATGTAAACTGTCTTCTTGAACATCTCCATTTTGCAAATGTGGAACTTGTAGCCTGCAAAGATTAATCCTCCTCCACCCCAGCATCACTTCCTGATGTGCTGATGAGGCAGAGGACCACACGATGAGGCAGCTTGGGAATCTCCACACAGGTGGCCTGATCTTGAAGCTCCCCAACATGATTTCGTGTATTTAGCTTAAAACTTTGGTCAATACTAAAATGTTTGCCTTCTCTCTGTGTCAAAAAAACTTCTTGAAATAATTACTATGCTAAGTTCCTATCGACTTAACTGCTCCTGATACAAGGTAGCTTCAGATATACACAAGAACAATTTATGCTTATTCTTATCATTGGGGACATGCCTGGATGTGACTAAGAAAGCCAAATTGCCTAATCATTTGAAATACGCCTGCATTAAAATATATGGTGTAATTTTGCCCTGCAAAAGTAAGAAATGTCCAAGAGTCAACTAACCAGGTGTATAGCAAGTGAGAGCTTCCTTATTGCTCCATGGTGTTCTTACTGATGTTATAGTCCGTTTTGGAATGTCTTAATAACTAAACTGCCCATTAAAGTACTCAATTACACAAACAATAGCTGCTTGTTGGCTCAATGGATCCTATTGAAAACAACATCCATATTTCAGGACTCTTGCCTTGTGTTAGCTGACAGGAATCTCCCAAGTCTTTATATTTCAGTTGTCCCCTAAAATATCTCATTAGTACTAACCAACAGGATACATCAACAATCCATTGTTACCACGAAAAGATGCCATGGGGAAGTGGGGAGACATGCTCCCTTCTACCCTTAGTCTGTGGAACAAGAGTTTCTGAACCCTCTTACTTCAATGCTACACATTATTACTGCTCTGTACCCATGTCACCCATCCCTAGGAATGTGACTTTCAAGTTTTTCACAAAGGATCTGTTGTTACATGAATTGATAACAAAGGTGGCTTTTCCAGTAACTCAGTATCAGGTACTGCACTGCACTGAAAAATATTGACGCATGTCCAACTCAGTGGAGAAATGCCCAGGAGGTTTCAGCTCTACACAAAGAACTATAGGCAATTCAGGAAAGCTGGGAATGAGAGAGGTGACCTTCCTCAAGGAAGGGCACATCAATTGGTTGTCTAGTGCCAAATTATCAGCCCTGAAAACATACATAATGTAATATTATGTAGGCTAAACATGTTGTATATAAAAATGCATGTGTGCACACATATATTTGAATGCAATAATGATTAGGTTTTTTTTTTAAAGAGGCCCAACTTTGAAAGAAAATGGGGAGGAGTATATGGGAGAGTTTGGAGGGAAGAGGGAAGAAAGAGAAGGAAGAAATGTTATAATTAAATTTTAATCTCAAAAATAAAAATAGAAGAAGGATGACTTTAGACATCCATCCTTTACAATTTGGTATTAGGCTCCTAAAATGATATCAATATACCTCTTTTTAGCTTACCAGTTACACTTAAAACAAAGATGAACCTGTAACCATTAAGGGAAATTAAGGGAAATGTGATGGTTTGAATGAGGATGCTCTCTGTACTAGGTCTAGAATCTATGCAGTTGTTTGGAAGGATTTAGAGGCATGATCTCATCAGACAGGGTGTGCCACTTTGGGCAAGCTTTGGGGTTTCAAAAGCTCAGACCGTTCCTAGTTAGATTTCTCCATCTCATGCTTGAGGAACAAGATGTAAGTTTTCGGCTACTGTTCCAGTGACCTGTCTGCCTGCTGCCATGCTCCCTGCCACGATGGTTATAGATGGCAACCCTCTGCAAAAGTTGATCACAATTTAAAGGCTTTTGTTTATATCTTGCCTTGTTCCTGCTGTTTTATCACAGCAATAGAAGAGTCAGTAAGACAGGAGATCTTGAAAGGAATAAAATGACTTCAAAAGAAATGGTTTCAAATTTAGACAATAAATTCTATGCTGTACACATGGTGTTAAACGACATGCTTGATTTCACTTTTCAGTTTTAATAAGGTACTCTAGTCATATTCTCCTATTTTATACATTGTCATCTTCAGTTTTAATAAGGTACTCTAGTCATATTCTCCCTATTTTATACATTGTCATCTTCAGTTTTAATAAGGTACTCTAGCCATATTCTCCCTATTTTATACATTGTCATCTTCAGTTTTAATAAGGTACTCTAGTCATATTCTCCCTATTTTATACATTGTCATCTTCTAAATCTCTTAATTAGTTATTCTGAATTTCATTGAGTTTATTAAAATGCTTGGCTAATGAGAGACAATTTTTTATTTTGACTTTACTAATCACCAGTTTTATGAATCTGAAGAAATATTTTTTCAAAGGATAGAGATGAGCAACAATAGCAATGCAGATTGAGGACACATTGGACAGTGCGAAATCATTTACAGATGTTGCATTTGGCCTATTTCCCACTGCCAGTTAGTTTCATGAGAGATAAAATGCCTGATCCAGTCACATATAATGATTTTACCCTTCAAGACCACCCCGGAGGATGGGTATACATTAATAACCACTTGCTCTGGAAAATAACCATGTTTTGAAGACCATTTGCATCTGTGTAGCTAGACATCAGTGTCTTCATTTTCTTTAATACTAAACACTGGCCTCTCTCCACAACTGCCTTCTCTATATGGACAGTCCTAGGAGACCCAATTTTTGTGGCATAAAGACAGTAGATAAGAGGATGTGTGAGGTCAAGTTAGCAGCCTTCTCACTCAGGCTTTGTGGTCTTTGATAGAATATTTGACCTCTTAAGATTGCTCAAATCTATTATACAGGCTTTACTCTTTTTTTAAATTTAATTAATTTATTCAGATTTCATCTAAATTGTTATCCCTTCACTTGTATTCTCCCGTTCCTTCCTCCTTCCCACTTCATCCTATTCCCCACCCCTAGGTCTATGACCAAAAGGGACCTCCTCCCGAACTATATGGTCATAGGCTATCAAGTCTCATTTTGGAAGTCTACTTATTCTTTCTCTAAGTGCCATCAGGCCTCCTCACAGACTTAACTCTTATTATTGCCACAATAAGAATGGTATCATTTATATAAAACTGGAAAACACTGGTATGATAACAGACCTAATTTAGACTCAAAGAACTCACCATATTGAAATAAAATTTCTTCTATGAATTTAAATACAATACAGTGCTAGGTCTATGTTCTATGAACTACCTAAGGTTCCTGGCATTAGTGTAACATGTTGACATTTCACAATAGTTATAGAATACATATTTTTATTAAATTCACAATAACTTATTTTAGCTAAAGAAAACAGCAGCAGAAAATTCTTTTCTTAAAAAATGAAAAATTATATTTGCTTTGACAAATAATATTTGATTATTCTGTGTTTGATTTTTTTCAAAAAATATTTGAATTTATGGTAAAAACTTAAATTTAACTATATACTAGTTACAAGAGACATATAAACCTAAATAATATAGAAATTGATAGTCTAAATTTTTATCTTAATGTTATTAGAAAAACATAGATATCAAATGTATATAAATACTAAAATGGAAATAAAAGCAAAACAAATAAAAAGAGTAAGATTCATATTTTATTAAAATTGAAATTCACAATAAATACAATATAGTGACAGACACCAGAATTATTGGCTACAAAGCAGCTGTGATGTTGTAAATGGGCATTACTACATATGGGGTTACAAAAAAACTATTTAAAAATCAACAACTAGTAAATTGCCTTAGATGCTCATAGGAAGATAAATGTTTAAAGTATTATTCAAACAAATATATCACACATACATATTCACAAACATAAAAATCTCAATAAATATTAAATAATAAAAGTTTTAGATAAATTTGACCACTCTATAGATATATTCTTATATAAAAGCAAAATCAAGAGGATATTGCCATGATATAGAAAAATGCAGTCCTTTAGGCTTATTTCTTTTATTATCACTATATAAGAAAACAACTTAGTACATCTCGTGGTAACATGCTCTTGATTTTTAAATTCTAAGCATTGAGTTTAGCATGCAAGTATTTATGAGTGTTTAGTGTCCCTGTAACATGTAGGGTTATAGATATGTTATAATTTAATGAAGTAAACAAGATAAAGTCCTGAGAATTTAAAAGCCATTTCTATACTAACCTTTTCTGCCTTCTACTAGTATTATTTGTGGTATTTCTAATGTCTAAATAGAATTTGAAAAATGGTTTATCTGTTTTAATTGATTATATTTGTTTGACAACTAATACTTATTCTTTTTACTTATTTTGTAACTATTTCCTTTTTGCTCCCTAAGTAATTGACTTTAGGCTTTGCTTATAGAAACCTAAAGTAAAGTAATATTTTTTAATGTTCTAACTTTCTGGTTGACAATATATTTTCAAGAAAGGAATCATATTTTTCCTGCATTACTGGAGCCATTGCACATGTTTTGGAAGCTCTCTACATGTAAGCTCCATATTTGGACTCTCCCTACAAAAATATTGTCGTTATAGCTTTGATCATATTCCTGGTCTGTCTGTCTGTATGCCTGCCTTTCTGCGTGCCTGCCTACCTGTCTGTCTGTCTGTCTATAGATTTTTTTTAAGGCAGAGTCATTGCTTTGCATCTCAGACTGACATGGAATTTATGATGTGGTCCAAGCTTGCATCAAACTCAGGACATTCTCCTGAGAGCTGGGGTTGCAGATGTGAGCTCTCGGGACATTCTCTTGTGAACTGGGATTACAGATGTGAGCTCCCATATACCTCGGTTTAATGCTGTCATTCAGTAGCCCTCTGATCTTGTGCAAATGAGTGCAGCTTGTGCCTTCTGTTTGCTCAACTCATCTAAAAGAGTCACGCATAAAAGGTGGCATGTTTATAGTATAACCAGCATTATCTTTACTATGATCTATTAGTATTTTAATTTCTAATCTTGAGGACTGTCCTTGTCATTTTTCTTTTCCTTTTCTTTTTAATTACAAGACAGCAATATGTATAATCACTCCATTGTTTTGCTTTGTGTTGTTTGGGTCAGTGTTTCACTCTGAGTGAAGAAATAAAGGAATGAGAGGGACCATGTGCATAACATAACAATAAATATATCTGATCCCCGTGTTCCTTTTCCACTAGGCAGTCCTCATCATGGGCCATTACAAAGGCTTTTCTGGAAAATCTGAGATGCAGGGTTTCATGTCTTTGGTCTCTGATACATGTATATGTTTGTATTTTCTCTTGTGGTAGGAAAATTTTGTCAGCTAATATTTGTGACAGCTCCATGACAAAGACAGAAATTAGTGGTGTCCATCCTGTTGTCTGTAATTTTGTCGTGGATCCGGTTAAATGGATCATTGCACTAATTTAGGTGGGTTGGTGTTTACTAAGAAGCATGGCAAGGTGGGATAAGAGACAAACTGATATATGACCTTTAACCCATCAGACACATGGTCAACCTACAGTTGGCTCGTTTCACTTCAAAACACAAATATCCAAGCCTGTGTTTCATCCTTACTGTCTAGACTACCATTGCTTCAACACTTACTCTGAAGCATGAAATGAGGATCAAATTATCCTCTTGGTTATTACAAACCAATTGTGCAAATGAAAAGGTCACTATAGTCTGGAACCCTCACCCACCCAATGACCTAAATCCACCAAGGCATAAATAGTCTTTAAATAGTCACACCATAGTCTCCTATGGTGTGATATGTTACCTGATCCTCTAAAAAAAAAAAAAAAATCTCAGACTTTGATTCATTACGCTCATCCTCACCACTACATCACTGTTGACTAGCATCAGGATCTCACTGTCATGGAAAACTACACCACAGTCACAGAAAGACAGGGGCCAGGGCCCTGGACGTCTCTCCTAATGAACAAAACTGACCAGGAAGTGGAGAAATACCACCTCATAAATCCTTGCCCACCAGCTAACAGTCATCTGCAATTTAAGCCACTATACCACTCACTTCATATGATGAATGAGCCTCTATCCCAGTGGCACTGGTGCTAAGCTTCTCAGAACTAAACTTGGCTGATTGTGACTTTTCTTGGTGGTATGGGGGGCGGGGGTCACTGAAAAGAATGGGATCTCTGCAGATGTTAAGATGTTTATTCATAAGAAGATTATTATTGTCTGAAGCTTGGGATGTTTTATTCCTAAATCTGAAAAGCAATTTCATAAAAAACTTATTTCCACACACCTTTAATCCCAGCATTGGAGAGGCAGAGGCAAGCGGATCTCTGTGAGTTTGAGGCCAGCCTGGTCTACAAAGCAAGTCTAGGACAGCCAAGGCTATTACACAGAGAAACCTTGTCTTGAAAAACCAACAAAACAAAACAAACAACAACAAAACAAAAAAACCCTTACTTCCAAAATTAGCTATTTTTCACTAAGATAAGAATCACATATGTGGGGCTAAAGGCGACACCTCAGTGGTTGTGTACTGGTTGCCCTTCCAGTGGCCATGGATTCAGTACCCAGTATTCACACAGTAGTTCACAACTGTCTGTAATTCAAGTTCCAAGGACTCTGACACTCTCTTTTGGTCACCACAATTATCAAATATGCACATGGTACATAGACATACATGTGGATAAAGTACCCATACACATAAAGTAATACTAAAATAATAAAGTTAACATTAGCTCAAAGAATATTTATTTGTATAGTCCAATTAGCTTTTTTTCCCTGAACATGGTGTCTAACACCACATTTAAAGACAAAACAAAACAAAAAAAAAAAAAAAATACTCTTTTTCAATGTTTGCTTGCCTTATTTTTTTCCTTTTTTAATTTGCTGCAAGATTTTTAAACAAATATTCTGTGTTTAAACATTTGAAATTGATAATATCTTCTCTAGATTCTTCTTAATAAGAGAAACAGGACAATGGTCTTTGTAAAAGTTCTGGAAAGGTGGCGGTCATATCCAGATAACACTTCTAAGTGAGACGCATTCTCAGTTGCAATTTATTTTACACTGAAATACGAAAATTTCTCAGCCCAAATACTTTTACAAGCATTGCCTCTTTCCAACTATTTTTTACAAAAAAAAACTTATCAAATAAGTCACTTCTATAATTTTCCTGCAAGTACACCAAATTTAGAAACAAAAAAACCAACATTGTCCTGGGTTTTCTTACATTTTCCTAACAATATATAAACCACAAAATTATCCAACTCAATGGAATTCTTCCCATGAGTCATTTGTGAAAAATAATCTTGTAATTTCAAAACCAAAATGTCTATACTTTCTGTATCCTATTCTGCAGTCTAGTTTGCTAAGCTTATTTGCCTGTAATGTCTTCCTCTTTCTCAGAGACACTTTAGTATTTGCAACGTGAAAAGTTTCTCCTAGAAGTTATTGTATTGTCTATTTATTGAATCAGGTGTTTACAAATCTTTGGTTGATTTTGATCAAAGCACTACTAAAGTTTGGAATTCTCACAAATATTTGTGTAGTATTGAATGATAATAGATGTGAAAAGCAAGGACCAAAACCTAATGTTGCCATAGGCGTGTGCAGGGATGAAGGCACAGGCTTGGGTGTTCTTGCTTTTCATCTTGCTTGAGATGAAGGGTGTCTCCTTTCCTGATGTTGCTCACTACTGCAGACAGGCAGGCTGGACCAGAAGCTCCCAAGGGTTTCCTTGTCCCCTCCTTCATCTCTTGTTAGGGCACTGTGGTTATATGCACACAGTATTACTCATGGGTTATGGGGTCAAGGTTTTACTCCGTGAGCTACCACCTTAGACTTGACTTTGTTTCTTAATGTTATAGTAGCTTTATCACAAAACTGTGTAATTCCAACTGCATAAATACAAAAATTTATAAAGTTTAGGAGCCCTGTGGTTTCTAGAGTTTAACTGGTAGAACACAAAGAGTGGTTTTGATGAAATTATAAATTCTTCATACATTATGTTGTGGTTTGGATGAGAAATGTCCCCCATGGGCTCATGTACTTGAGCACTTGGTCCTTTGGCTCTGGTGTCATTTGGGAATGTTATGGGACCTTTAGGGAACTCAGGGTTGCTAGACTAATTGTGTCACTGGAGGCAGGATTTGGAGTTTTATAGCCTTGCCCGGCTTAATGTTTTCTCTCTGCTTCCTGTGCAGTAAAATGTGATCAGCTAGCTTCCTGTTCCTGCTGTAATCTGGCATGCCTTCCCAGCCACTACAGACTCTAGCCCTCTTAACACAGCAAACCAAAATAAACTCTTCCTTGGATTGCTGTTGATCAGGATGCTTTTATCACAGCCATAGAAAAGTAACTAATACATACAGCTGCCAATTTCAAACCTGCTGCTCTTCTGCAGGTTTCTTCTCTTAGTGAAAATGGCAAAAAAAAAGAAAAAGAAAAAAAAAGAAAAAAAAAAAAGAAAGAAAGAAAGAAAGAAAATGGCATTAACCATGATAATATACTTTACCAGGAGGTTGTCTGTTCAAATTATTCACATGAAAACAAATATATTAGAATTAACCTTTTAACAATTCCATTGGTCTTGGCAGCATCATCTTAAAAGGGTTAACTTTAAAAAGCCTCACTTTGATTCCTCCATGGGGCAGAGAGAAGAGAAAATATTGGAATTAGCTGATTTTCAACTTGAAGCATCTGCTGATGTCAGGACAGGCTTTAGGGTTGAGGAGCCATGTGTTCCACCCTCCCCCCCTACCCTTCCTGCTTCTCACAGACACGAAAGCACTACATTTCAAATGAGCAAATTTAACTTAAACCAGCAGTCAACAGCTCTAAGCAAAAGTTCATACTTAAAGGGTGTGAGATGATGTCTGTCTCACCTCTGTAGTTGCATGTGTAATGGTGTCCTTTTTTGGCATAAAGCTTCTAAAATAACCTCTGAAGTCGACAACGCTAGATTTCTAGCAGATTTCTGTTTCCTAATTTTGTCATGCTCTGTGACAACACCACTCCTTCATGGTCTCTAAAAGTAAAGCACTGCTTTGCAAATGGACACATGCCTCCATTTTCTGAAGCCACTGTTAGTGGAAGACTGTATGGCAAGATTCAAAGAGTATTATCAAATAATAAGATAAAGAGCTATAGAGCTATGACTGGTGGATGAGAGCATCACCATAGCAAGGACTCTGCTGTATGCTTTACAGTACACTGTCAAATCTCTGTTTCCTATACAACAGAAGAGCTACAATTTCCCATGCTTTCCAGGGATCCTTTCCAGTAGGATTCTGAAGGCTCTGTGCATCTTTCAGCGCCCCTAAATAGTCACACAACTGGCTACTAGATGAAACCGACAGTGAGAGCAATGCCTACAAATTTCCTGCACTACTAAAAAACAAAAATTTCAGTGGTCATAGCTTCGTGCCTTGCCCATTATCTCTGAATTTGAAAAGGACGCAAAAGTTAAAAGGAGAAATAGGCTACCGTTCATCATCTTATAGTATATTTGTATCTCTCACTTAATACTAATAAGAAAATACTAATAAGAAAATAAGTGGAAAATAATAAAGTAGAGCTTTAGCAAACATTGTCTGACTTACTTTTGTATAAATAGTAATAATACTATCTAGATTAAGAAATAAAATAATTTTATGAAAATCTACTGAGGAGGACCTATAGTGACAATTCTGGGATTTTGATTTCTTTAAAAACACAGAAATGTTATAAGAATGTGTTACTGTTTTAATACCAAGTGTTGGATATATGGCTGCTTCGGACTATTCACAGCAGCTGACTAGGACTTGCCTCATGCTGTGGCGGTGGTGTGACTTTGCCAGCTGCAGATACTTTCTGCAATTGTGTGACACTTGGAATTCTGGGGACTTTTCGGAGGGTATAAAAATGCTGGGACCCTGAGAAGTAGGGGATTGTGTGTGAATTGCTGGTGGGTCATGGGTTAGTTTGTGTTTGTTGTTGGTTACTGTTGGTCCAGTTTGTTAAGAAGTCATGTGCAAAATAAGAAACAACAAGAAGAATATCCTGATGGTGAAGATCAAACTTGCCCCCCAAGGAGCTAACACCCCTAATCAGCAGGAAGTAGTCTCACCCCTCTGTTCTCTTTTCTTTCCCATCTTATTTTAGGGCATTGAAAAAAAATGGAAGAAAAAGGATGGAGAAGGGTGGAAGAAAGAAGATACCACTGAGTAGCAAAAGACCAGCTACAAGGACCTAGTGACCATAAGCCAAGACAATACCACACAAATTAGGATGAAAGCCAGGCATGGTGGTGCACACCTTTAATCACAGCACTCAGGGAGGCTGAAGCAGGCAGTTATCTGTGAGTTTGAGGCCAGCCTGGTCTATAAAGCAAGTCCAGGACAGCCAGGACTACAAGAGAAACCCTGTCTCTTAAAACAAACAAACCAACAAAATAATTAGGGTGGACAACACTTATTAGAAGCAAGGTTCTAACTCGTTCATTGCTGGTGGGAATGCAGAGTTGTACAATCACTTCGGAAATCTATCTGGCACTTTCTCAGAAAACTGGGAATAGGGCTTCCTCAAGACCCAGCTATTCCACTCCTTGGGATATACCCAGAAAATGCTCTACCACGTAACAAGGATATATACTCAATCATGTTCATAGCAGCCCTATTCATAATAGCCAGAACCTGGAAACAGACTAAATGTCCCTCAGTTGAAAAATGGATAAAGAAACTGTGGTTCATTTACACTATGGAATACTACTCAGCTACTAAAAACAAGGAAATTCCGAAATTTGTGGACAAATGGATTGGACTAGAAATGATCGTACTGAGTGAGTTAACCCAGAAGCAGTAAGACTCACATGGTATATACTCACTTATAATTGGGCACTTCACTTACCAGGAGATTGGGATAGATGTGAGGACATCCTACTGAGACTGTAGGTAAGAGAAATATAGGAGATGGGGAAACAGAAGGACCCTGAGGGTCCTAGAAACCTACAAGAAGAACATCGTGATGGGTGGATCGTGGCCCAGGGGGGTCTGCTCAAACTATTGCCCTAACCAAGGACAATACAATAGTAAACATTGAACCCCTACTCTGATCTACCCAATGTACAGGACATTCTCCACAGTTATGTGGAAAATGGGGACTGACTTTGACATGAACTCTGGTGCTCCATATTTGACCACCTCCCCTTGGTGGGAAGGCCTGCTGGCACTCAAAGAAAAAATAAGCAGGCTACCAAGATGAGATTTGATAGCCCATGACCATATAGTGGGGGAGGAGGTCCCCTTCAGCCATAGATCTAGGGAAGGGGAATAGGGTGAAAACAGGAGGGAGGGAGGAATGGGAGGATACAAGTGATGGGATAACAATTGATTTGTAATCTGATTAAAGTAATAAAATTTAGAAAGTAAATAAATTAAAATAAAAATAAAATTTATCTTGAAAAAAGAAAAAAAAAAAAAGAAGCAAGGTTCTAATGATATCAGAAACCCAATATCATTTTAGAAATTAAGAGCCAGACCTTATACTATTTTGCTATAAAATTATATATACATAGTTGGCTTTGAGAAGCATAGATTTTTCAAAAATAATTTCCATGATTTCCTGGCTCCATCATTCTTTAGGAAGTAAAACATTCCTTTTGCAATGGTCCTTTTCAAAAACTTGCCTAATACTTTACCCAAAGCAGCCACTATGTTAGACTACAGCAGGCAAGCACCCCAAGGGTGCAGCTCTGAGAATAGCACTTCTTCCTGGACTTGGCAAGATAGTCCATAGCTTTAACCAGGCCTTCCCACTCACCTTTCTCACTTGTGCCACACGGCAGCTCTGAGAGCAGCCAAAGCCACAGGAATGTCAGGGTGATTATTGGCCAATGTCAAACTCACTTTAGAGCAGAGGCCCTCTAAGTTCAGGAGACAGATTTACCTTTCTTACAGGCTTAATAGAATTAACCAAATCAGTGCTTCCTGTTGAAGGCAGGCTGCATAGCCACCAAGCTAGCAGTATCATTAAGAAAGCACATGTGTTTAAAATAAAATTGTTTCTAACAGTGGGTCTCAAATACCTCCTCCTCTGGCGTACCTTTTGACTTTTGATTGCTGTCCAGCTGTGATGACTTTAATCTTATACTTTGAAACACTCTCCGTATCTCTCCTTCCCTCTGCTCAGCTATCAAATAGAAGTTCTCATAAAGAAAGAAATATAATATACTCAAAATATACTTGAGGGTCAAGCTTGTGACTTTTTGGTCCTTCCACATAGAACATTTGCACTCTATTTCAGTCAAGGGCCCACTCTTCTCCTCTTCCTTCCAAGCAAGAAATGTGGCCTTCTCGAGGTTCTCCATGGTTTGTTATAGTTTGCTAGGCCCCTGGCCTCTAGAATTTTCTACTCACACTTTATTCCCATGCTGTCTATCACATCTGAGAAATAAGAAGCTCTTTTCTTGGAGTGAGGAATGTCAAACCTTGTAAATGAGTAGAGCTGGAATGTCTGGTCTCTGTCTCAGATCAAGTCAATGAAACATGAAACGTAAGATAGCTTTGTGCTTCCGTTTTTCATCCACCAGTGGGGGTTATGCCTAATGCACAATATACATGTGTGTAAAAATATCCTTGTGTAACACACTGCTATGGCGGTATGTGCAATTTGTTGATCTGGATTGTCTAACCATAAGGAGTTCTATGGAAAGGTGAAGTGGTTTCGTAGAATGATTCTGCAAATTAAAATCAATCTCAAGGTGGGATAATGTAGCTGAAAGCATGTATAACATGTCCAGATCAGAGCTATTTTTAGGCATGTCACTGTGTTTTTGATTGTCAAAGCAAGAGTGTGCTTGCTTGATCAAGGGCAAGGATCTAGCCTATGGAAGTTCAAACCACAGTTACAGCCTCATGCTCCTCCACTAATTCTCCAGGATGTATTGTGTCATGATCTTAGATTTCCTTCTAAATGTTCTCAATTATTAAGCACCTGTAGTTTTCTAAAGAGTAGAGTAGAAACCCTGTTGGTTTATTGGTGGTTGTCCCTTGGTTCTTTGTTTTTTGTTTTGTTTTGTTTTGTTTTTTCGGTCTCTTGGGGGGGGGGCGTTAGTTAGGCCCACTCTATTCTTTGGTCAAGTTAATCTTCTTACTCTTTGATTAAGTTACTCTTTGTGCTATTCCATCATTCTTAGCAGTAGCATTTCAAAGGTTCGGTCAGAGAAAACACAAATATCCTTCAAGACACTTAAATTAGTACTTTGTTCTATATAACAGACAAGTAAACATAAACTCAGACTATTAAGATGAGATGCTGAAGGTTCACACTAATTGTATCCCTGTCTACTCAGCCTGTCTGTCATTGTCCTTGTTTATGGGGCTACATCTTGCAGACTTGTACTGCAGTCCTTTTGTGGACATTTTCCCAACATGGTAAGTGTATCCACTATGAGACTGTCTGTGTACCTGTCTAAGTGACTTTACCCACATCAGGTGTGGATTTATAGCCTTTATTTCCTGTCTCTTCTGAGTTCTGACTCGTTCTTAAAAGCTATGCAATCTTCTCTCTCCTGGGTTTTCTTTTAAATCCTGTGAGCCTATTGATATAAGCCATAGCATTTTTTATCTCTCACCTGTATATTCTGTTAGGTAACTAGAGGCCGTCAAAACTATGAGGCTATATAGAAAGCCACCACCCCCCTCTCTCCTACCCCTCCCTCCCTCTCTCTCTTTTCCTGCATATTTGTCAATTATTTGTCTTACAAAGATGGATTACATTTCTTGTCACTACAATTTTAGTTTTTCACAAATGCCCATGATCATCCAGAAATGGAACTGGATTACCTCTTCCTATTTCCTGTTTGTTGTTTGGCCTTTTGTTATGTAGAGGATAAGGGAATCTGCTTAAGAAAAATGAGTCTGTAATGTTAATGTCAACACTGCAATATAAGTCATACAACAGGAAGCGATACTAAATCAATTAAAATCTTATAATAAAGAATTGGAAGAAGAAATGCTCTTTATATATCCTTTACTCAATAATATGGCATAAGAACATACTCAGAAGTACAATGTAAGATATCTACAATTCTAACAAAATACAGAAAAGTCAGTGACTGGGTAGTACCAAATGTGGCGACTAGTTCATCTTTCAGCCTAAGAGTAGGAGAACCTTTCTCCTGACCTGCTGTGATTGCTTCACTTCCTGTGGCCCTCTGCTTCATTGTTCCTCTATTTCCTGTTTCATGAGTAACTGTGCCTGTGTTCTCCATAAACCCTATGCTCATTTCATTATTGTGAAGGGTCAGCCAGCTAGACAGCCGCAAGGACTATTAGCCAACTTGTTTTTAAAAATGATGGCAAAAGCTACAAACACCCTTTACCACACTGTTCCTTGAGCGTCAGGTGTGAAGGTTGGATTATGGGTGTATCTGTGGGGCTGGGCACCTCCTCAGTTGTTATCTGCAGCTTGGCCGGTTGTGGCTAGCTGTGATGATCTCCCTCTGCTGTGAAGAGAAACTTCTTTGATGAAGGGTGAGAGCTACAAGTACATGCTTGAATTTGCATGCCAAAGTCAAGAGGAGAATGGGGTCTAGCAGCAATAGTTAGAGTCACATCAGATGGGACCCTGTGAGACCAGGCATTTGCCTGGCAGAGGCAGAGGAGTTATTGTGACCCTTACACATCTTCCTAAGAAGAGTTACTCTTATTAGGTATTATTGTTTTTAGAATCTTCACTCTTTTCAGCCAGCAGTCTAAAACAAAGCTAGACCCATCTAACCAAACAGTTTTCATTTCCTTTATAAGCAAAATCTCCACCCCTTCCCTTCTTTCTTTCCTCTTCTCATCCCCCTCCCTCCTTTCCCTCCCTTTCTTTCTTTATGTCTGTCTTTCTCTTCCCACATCCTCTTTTTTTTTTTTTTTTTTTTTTGACATCCTTCCCTTGCCTAAACTCTGGAAGAATAATTTAAAAGATGTTGAATACAGAAGAGGTACTGAGTAGTCTTTAATTGTTTGATGAAAATCAAGTACAGTATGTTGGAAGGTGCGTGTACTGGCAGGCTGTGTGCCAACTTGACACAAGCTAGAATCATCAGAGTGAAAGGAGCCCCAGTTGAGATACTGTCTCCATGAGATCCAGCTGTAAGGCATTTTCTCAATCAGTGATCCATGGAGGGGGGTCCAGCCCATTTTGAGTGCTGGCAACCCTCGGATGGTGGTCCTGGGTTCTATAAGAAAACAGACTGAGCAAGCCAGGGGAAGCAAACCAGTAAGTAGCACCCTTCCATGGCCTCTGCATTAGCTCCTGCCACCAGAATCCTTTCCTCTTTGAGTTCCTGTCCTGACTTTCTTTGGTGATGAAGAGCAATGTGGATGTGTAAGCCAAATAAAACCATTTCCTCCCCAACTTGCCTTTTGATGATGGTGTTTTGGTGCATCAATAGAAACTCTAAGACAGTGGCTTCTCTGAAATATTGTACTTTTCTGAATAGATTGGTCCTCAAGATGAGTGGTGATTTCCAAGTGGAAGGCCTTTTATAAACTCAAAAGCAGGTAGGAGCCACTGAATCATGGGCAGAAGGAAAATGGGCAGATGGGTGCTTTGGCAAGGGAATGCTGGTCTCTCTTTGTAACCTATGAGTCTTGCAAATTTACCATCTTTTCTGTGAAAGAATGGAGAGGAGAGGGTTAAGTGCTTATGAAATAAATGTAAATGACATCCTGTTGACTGGTGGGCTACAAGAGCAGTTGTCTATTTGTTCTTGATGCTGCCCTAAGGAAATAGCTAAAAAAGCTCTAAAACATGTAAAATGTTAAGTATTCTAATCTACCCATAGAAGCCAACCCATCTTGATTTATGAAAGCTATGCAAGTGCTAACTTCCAACACCCATGTAGTTGATTCCAACCCCATTGGTAGAGCAAACTTGTAGACTGTGGTCTTCTGTAGGCCACCACAGAAATTCTGCTTCATGATGGCAAAGGTTAGGTCAACCTTAGAGAAAAGAATACCAGAAATGCCTCTGAACTTCTTACTTGACCTGCATAAATGGAAAAATTCTAGGTTAAATGAACAAAAATCCGACATAAGCGGTAAAGACAGAGTCTAGGACACCCAATCACTTCCCCGTCAATCAACTAGGTGTTTTCATGCATGAGTAACATCTATTCCTCTTCTCTATCCAAAGCTAAGGACGATTACTTTTAGTCAATAACCAGTAGGTGGGAGGGCAATGAGAAATCTAGGAAAAAAGCTTCTTACTGAAACAACAATAACAACAACAAAAATGCTTTCAACATTCGATCAGAGGAACATGATTATATCTAGATCACTCTCTTGAGGACTGGAAGGAAATGGATAAATAAATGATATCATGAGAGAAATGATGATGAATTCCACATGAAGACAACAGAACAAAGTAATCCCTTACATAGAATGGGTCAGAAACCATGACATCTTCTTCCAGATAAAAAGTCCCCAAGTCACTCAAGGAGAGCGGTAACGATTAATTTGAGTTTAAATATGGAAAATTCAGGATTAGGGCTTACATTAGTATTTTACTAGAATAAAATGTCTAAAGGTTACTTGTTATACAGAGTACTGTTAAATTTATACAGGCTTATTCTTAGAAGTTTACAAATAACATGAAATATAATTTAATAACAAAGAATTCAGATATATAATCCTAGATCATATGCCTAAGTAATATAATGATAAACAAGAAACAAAGAAGTTATATCTATCTTTTCCTTACATAACAATTTTTCTTAATAATAGATACAATATGTATATTTTTTCAACAATTGGGTAGAAGAAAAAGTTGTATAGAAACAGTTTACTTTCCTTCCCTGGAAACCTGAATAAACTATGAAAATTATTGAAAATTCCAATTGCTTTTTTATCTTCAAATTATTTCATTTTTCAACTCCTAAGAAGAGACAATATAGGCTCGACTTTTTATGATTAAAATCATTACAATTTAACACAATTAAAAATAAATGGGGCTGAACATTGTGCTTATTGTTCTCCTGAAAGCTATCAAATACAAGTAGCCAAAACACTAGGAATGTAACATTTATATAATTCCTGATTGTGTCATGGTTCTTCTTGCTATAGGTAGTTTATTGTATATATGTGTAATAATATAAATGTATATATAAAAAATAAAAAATGTTTAAAAAAAGACTTGTTTAAAAACTTGAAAGCAATGTTAATATAGCATGTATTTTTAATCATATCTATAATTAAAGCAATTTCATTTTCAAAAATTAAAGCAAAAGTATTGACTAGTTAAAAAAAGAATCATAATAAATTTTCAAATATGTGTAAAATGAAAGCAAATAAAACATAGTTCACCTAACAATAGACAACAAAAAAGGAAATAGTAACCAAGCTTGAAAAGTTTAAATATAGCCTGGGAATCTCAACATGAACTCTTTAAAACTTCACATGTAAAACCTTCTAGGCTCTTGTAGAACAATTTCAGCCTCTGACACCTACAAAGGGTATGAAGACAGAATACAAGTAAAAAAAGAAAGAATGATCGAAGATGTATCTTGCAACAAAATAATACAATGCAGTCCTGAAAGAAAAAAGGAAAATCTGAAACTCAGAGAAACCGTCACAGCTTTAAATAAGCACATGATTAAGAAAGAATTACCAAAAATTGACTAAGCAAGAAAAATAAATGATTTCAAAAAATTTAGTAGGCTAAAATTCAGAAAAATGCAATTAATGAATCCATGGATTATTGGCAATGTAAATAGATATTTTAGAATACATGATAGAGAAAAGGGAGTATAAAGCAGTAGAACTGAGATTTAAATAGGTAAAAAAGCAAATAGACAATAGTAGATGACAAGATAAGACCTTATGTAAAGCTGATCAATATGTACAACTTGTAAAATAGAAAATGTTCATGAAAGACATAAAGTAATGATAAAAAAAAATTATTAAAATCTTTAAAAAAGCCATAGTCATAGGAGCCATTTTGCTAGTGAAATATTTGAAACTTTAAAAGAATTGGCAAACTCAATTATATATAATTTGTTCCAGAGTACAAAAAAGATGAAAGTCAATCAAATATATTTTATGAATATAGTATAATTCTGACACCAAAGTCTGACAAACATTACATAAAAAAATAAAACTAAAGGCAGATTTCTCCCATGACTGTACATACAAGACTGAGTCAGTATTAGGATATGTTTGTGCCTGGCATTTATTAGCTACCCAATAAATTCCTTCTACATCACTAAAGAAAGCAACGCTGCCCAGAACAAATTCTCTTAGCTTCTGGACCCCACATCTACACATATAATGTACAGAGGAATCTGTCTTCGCCTCATTTCCTTCTATTCCAGAGAGACAACAAATGTCTTTTCTTTGTTCATAAATAAAGGATCGTGGGTACAGCCTGGATCCCATCACACAGGCCTGCCATCTGTCCATGAACGCTGCCAATGATTCCTGCCTGTGTCAGGAACTGGTACCCTTTGCTCTCTCAAACTATTCTCCATGATCTGGCTATTATGAATAAGGCTGCTATGAACATGGTTGAGCAAATTTTCTTGTTGTGTGCTGGAGCACCTTCTGGGTATATTCCAAGGAGTGGAATAGCTGGGTCTTGAGGAAGCCCTATTCCCAGTTTTCTGAGATAGCACCAGATAGATTTCCAAAGTGGTTGTACTAGTTTGCATTCCCACCAGCAATGAAGGAGTGTTCCTCTCTCCCCACATCCTCTCCAGCATGTGGTGTCGCTTGAGTTTTTGATCTTAGCCATTCTGATGGGTGTAAGATGGAATCTCAGAGTTGTTTTGATTTGCATTTCCCTGATGACTAAGGAGGTTGAACATTTCTTTAAGTGTTTCTCAGCCATTTGATATTCTTCTGTTGAGAATTCTCTGTTTAGTTCCAAGCCCCATTTCTCAATTGGGTTATTTGGTTTTGTGGTGTTTAATTTCTTGAGTTCTTTATATATTTTGGATATTAGACCTTTGTCAGATGTAGGGTTGGTGAAGATCGCTTTGTTCTCTTGACAGTGTCTCTAGCCTTACAGAAGCTTCTCAGCCTCATGAGGTCCCATTTATTAATTGTTGACATTAAGGCCTGGGCTGTTGGTGTTCTGTTCAGGAAGTTGTCTCCTGTGCCAATATGTTCCAGGCTCTTCCCCACTTTTTCTTCATAGCAGCCTTATTCATAATAGCCAGATCATGGAAACAGCCTAAATGTCCCTCAGTAGAAGAATGGATAAAGAAACTGTGGTACATATACACTATGGAATACTACTCAGCTATTAAAAACAAGGAATTCCCGAAATTTGTGGATAAATGGATTGAGCTAGAAATGATCATAATGAGTGAGTTAACCCAGAAGCAGAAAGACTCAAATGGTATATACTTACTTATATCTGCACACTAGCCCAAGGGGCATGTCCCACGAAAGCCTTCCCTTACCAGGAAACTGGGACAGAGGGGAGGACATCCTATTGGGACTTTAGATGAGAGAACCATGTGAGAATAGCAAAGTAGAAGGATCCACTGGGTCCTAGGGGTCCCGCTCAAACTAAGGCACTAGCCAAGGACAAGACAGGCGGTAAAATTTAAACCCCTACGCAGATCTAGCCAATGGACAGGACAGTCTCCACACTTGAGTGGAGAGTGGGATATGACTTTCTCATGTACTCTGGTGCCTCACATCTGACTATGTCCCCTGGAGGGGGAGACCTAGTGGCACTTAGAGGAAGGACAGCAGGTCACCGAGAAGAGACTTGATACCCTATGAGCATATACAGGGGGAGGTAATCCCTCTCAGAAACAGTCATAGGGGAGGGGAATAAGGGGAAAATGGGAGGGAGGGGAGAATGGGAGGATACAAGGGATGGGATAACCATTGAGATGTAACAAGAATAAATTAATAAAAAAGAAAAGAAAAGAAACTATTCTCATTCTTCTTCTTATAAAACTTTGTTATTACATGTGTGAGCTACATGTATATGGCATGTACGATGTGCATGAGTGTGAGATTTCTGTTTGTATGATGTGTGTGATGCGCATGCTTATGTGTCTTTGTATGTTTGTACGTGTGTATATGATGCGCATGTGTCTATTTCTGCATACACTATACATGCATGATTGTGTATGTGTGTGCATGTGTGCTTGTGTACATGCTATGCAGCACATGTATTACAGGGACAACTTTCAGATATCATTTCTCTCCATCTACTTTGTTGAGACAGGAACAGCAGAGAGCATCTCTGTGCATCATACTGCCCAAGCTATCGCCTCTAGTCATGGGAAAGCATCATGGTGTGATGCATGCGCAAACCATCCTGCTACTCAACCAGGTTACAATCAGCCCCAAGTTCAGACCATTAATAGATATTACTTGGATTACTACACAAGCTGATTAAAAGCCTCTCTGGCCTTCTTTCCTACAGCTTGCTAATTAGTATATTTTTCTTTAAAAGCATCACTGGAGATATCATATGATAGGCACAGGTACTGTTTATTCAATACTGTTCAACTTATTTAGCATCACACAATGCAAGGTCCTCATGACAAGGTGACCATCCGTCCCGTTTCTTCATCTTCTGTTGGCTGACAGTTTGGTGAATATGTATTACTTTTTAGCCGACAGGTATGAAACATACCCACTATCTAAA
>OU015750.1:83503151-83524259 GCA_907169655.1 Acomys percivali | reverse complement strand
CAGTGAGGAAGGAGGAAGTGGGTGTAGGTAAGGGCAGTGAGCAAGGAGGAAGTGGGTGTGGGTAAGGGCAGGGAGGAAGGAGGCATAGTTAAAGACAGTGAGGAAGGAGGAAGTAGGTGTAGGTAAGAGCAGTGAGGAAGGAGAAAGTGGGTGTAGGTAAGGACAGTGAGGAAGGAGGAAGAAAGTATAGGTAAGGGCAGTGAGGAGGGAGGAAGTGGGTGTAGGTAAGGGCAGTGAGGACCTACGTGTAGGTAAATGTGGTCATAAGTACCATTCATCCTCTGTGAAGTGTGTCCCATAAGGCTGACCTTCCTTAATACAGGCCAGAGTCTTCACATTAAGGATTATACACGTGCTTGTGTATAGAGTGATTGCTCTAAGCCAAATCTCACTGTTTGATACTCTAGTCTGCTACATGGAGTTATACTTGCTGTCCAAAATGGCACACATACCTTTCCTAACTCTATTAGAATGGTAACAGTATGGAAATAAACCGAAACTCACTCTCCATTTGTATGTCTTACTGTTTTTGTCTCCTCATGGGTTATAGTGGAGGTGTGTTAGTTTGTTTTGAAGTAGCCAGTTTTCAAGTCTGGATTAAAAAAAAAAAAAAGACTTGATGGCTAATTCTGCTGTAAACCCAAACTCTGAAACGGGTGACTTCATCATGATGAACATGGTGATGTATGATGAGGGACTCAGCCTTTTAGGCGACACTTGCTTTCTCTCAGCCTGCCTAGATTTGCCTAACAGCAGAAGTGTTCTCTGTAAATCCTCCTCAACCACCCCTGAACCCTGGTCCCTCTCTGGGTAGCCGTCACAGCTCCAGGCTACTGCCTTCTCCCGTGTTTTCATATAATTATTGGTTTATGTCTTTAAACACATAATGACCCTTTGTGTTGGCTCATACTAGATAGTCATAACTTCTCACATGACCAAATAGCAGAGCACCCATCATTCTGCTTAGTTACGGTTGTTCTTTCTTTTTCTCTCTATCTTTCTTTCTTTCTTTTTTGAGACAGTGTTTCTCCGTGTTATCTTGATTGTCCTGTACTCACTTTGTAGACGAGGCTGACCACAAACTCATAGTGATCCACCTGCCTCTGCCTCCTGAGTGCTGGGGTTAAGGTGTGCACCACCACGCCTGGCCTTCTTCCCTTTTAAACATTAGGCCTAACACAAAATGGTAAACTTCCCCACAAGCCAGGACTTTCATAACTCCCTCAGAAAGTTTTTCGAATTCTATCCATAGCTGCACATTCCAGGTTATTTTACTGTCTATTTATATTCTAATTATTTTCTGCTTCACTTAAATGCACCAGCATCTATTAGCATGTTTAACTCTTTTTGACATGGAGATAATGTTGCTATTATGTCTTATTTGCTTTATTTTATTTTAGTCTTGTTTGCTTCACAGCCATTCCAGCACTAGCCTGATCTCATGTATCACTTTGTCTCTCGGTAAAGTGACCATTTACTACATAATAGAGGAAGCCTTTGAGTTCTAAAAATTGTTGACTCTGTAAAGCGCTCTTGTGACCTTCACCTTACAGAATACGCACATATCCTAATGGTTGCTTGGTAATTTAAGAGGTGTTTGAGTTATTAGGTGAGGGAAGTCACTGTAACAGTAAAGCAAAATAACTAAATACATCTGAAGCCATATAATTTAATGTATTAGGAGCAGATCTTTTGAAAATTTTTATAAAGTTATCCAATATCCCATTGACCAGCATTTTAAGACACATTTTTACAGCTTAAGCCCCAGCTTAAGTGCCTGCATCGTCCTCTGAGGGAGAAGGAAACAGCCTAATGGCAACTCTAGCCGTGGAAAATACGCTGCTTCTTTAGTGAGCCATTATTTCACAGTCAGCATTGTAATTGAAAAGAAACATCCCTTAAATGTGCTAAATCAATTAATTACCCGAGTATGTGTGTGCTAACATCCTGCAAGATTGAAATAGCTTCCAGATGTCATATTTGTTCGTTCTTTAGCCGCCATGTTTCTGTGGCTCTACTGTACCCCTAGAAAGCAGAGCGGTGTAGTCACGACCTCCTGATGTGAAATTATTCCTGCGATGAGCCAAATCTTGGCATAGGCGCAGACAGCCTTTACCATGGGCTAGCCATTTAATCATTTCCTATTTTGACTTCTCTATAAGTGAAAAGAGAGCTAGTGGCCAATGATCATGTGGAAGCCATAAGAAACCGAAATGGCTATAAGGAATTCTGTTTTGAAGAGAAGTAGACGTGTGCTTAGGAGTAACCAGATTTTGATGTCCTCAATGTTCTTGCATAAGAATGACCAGTGAGAAAGTGTGCATGGAAGCATTAAGCTCTGTTTGCTATTAAGTGCACTCTTTTTTTTTTTTTTTTTTCCACTTAGCATCTAATGCTTGTTTTATTTTAGCGCATTTAAAACAATGTTATTCTAGCATGGCCAAGGAATTTGATTTCTGAAGTCCAGTATTGTGGAGGGTCTGAATAGCATCATGCCATCCTGATAGGCAGTTTTATTCATTAGTGATGTTTTGTAAGATAAAGAGATACATTTAGGATTGCTTTCTTGCCTTTAACTTTTTCTAGAATCTTTAAAACTACATCACCATGGCTTGAACCTCTTCTCCGGTTTTATGCATCCTATTGCCATAAAACTGCGAGGCAAATTTGCTTCCAATAATTTTCTTGAAGTTTTGTGTTTTATTAGAAATAACTCATTTACAGAAAATCTTTTCTCTGGATTGGTAGCGAGAACAAGCACATAGTTCTCCGTGACTTTTATTATTTATTGTAAAGCACTTTGGCAGGGTGTTGTGTAGGCAACCAAAGGAAATAAAAGATTCATCAGGGCTACCAATCTTTTTTTGATTTGCAGGGTAACAGAAAACAGGAGGCCAGCTCTGGTTTACTCCCTGAAGGTTTGGTTCAGTATGTGCCAGAGACGGAAACCATCGTCCGCCTATAAAGCAACAATTAGGGCTGCTTTCCACTGGCTCCGTCAGTCAAATGGAGAAATACAAAAGACTAATATAAAGTGAGCCGTCTTCTGTGCAGCTTCGTGTGCCATAAACATGAGCACCTTTGGATATGTCTGCCCTTGCCATTTACCAAAGCTCTACTGGAACCTTTTGGTTTAAAAGTTCATGCTTTAATCGTCGAATTGAATTTATGAGGATGGAGAACAGGCAGCTTCCCTCTAGGTGATAGCAGTTGAAAGTGAAAGGTAAAAAAAAAAAAGCTGGATAAAATGATACTCAAACTGGGGCTCACAGTAATTTCTACAGCCTCTTGGCATATTTTCTTTCATGTGATGTATTAATTTATGTAAAACATTAGTAAACTTCAGCATGCTTAAAACATTTCAGACCATTTGCAAAGAAACAGAAAACTTAGGGTCTAAAACATGTAAATTAACATGTAAATTGTTCTCCTATATTTTGATAAGGGAAGCCCGCAGAGAGTTAGTTATTGTACTAACTTATATGTCAGTCTAAACAACTGAAATGTGACAGTGAGCAAGGTTAGAGGAGATGATCAAAATGTTCATTAAGGAAATAAAGATGCTTCCTCAAAAGAAGATAAGGTGAAATAAATGGTTCTAGGTCAGGAACTGTATGCTTTCTTTCATAAGGAGCTATTTACAATTTACATATTCATGATCTTTGAGTTATATGGAATGAACTGAGAACGAATGGGAGAGATCTGCCTGCTCCTGAGGCTGGAAGAAAAGACGGAACCAGTGGTGAACATGGGTGGCTCTGAATAACATCAAGTTCCATTTGTAGGTGTTTTGGATGGTCATGTTCAGTCTCTGCTAACGATGCTTAAAGGGCTTTCCCGACTCAAATTTCCCTTGAGTGTGCTATAAATTATTCTGTGAAGAAGGTAATTACTATTGTTATTGTCAAATAACATTTTTTACGAGGGTGGTTAATAAAGGAATGCATTTTTACTCTTGCATCATAAGACATAAACACATCTCTTCCTTAGAATCTCTTCTCAACCTGAAATGACAAACATCACATACCTTTTCAAAAAGTAGTATATTTCTACTCCTGGTAAACTTTCAAAATACATTTTATTTATTTTTTTAATGCTTCCTACATGTATACAATGTGTTTTGATCCTATACACCAACACTTCCCCTTCCTCAAACTTTCTCTATTTCTTTCTAACATGTCTCCCTTCCCAACTTCATGACTCTTCTCTTTTCTGTTAGCTTGCTAATGCATACAGTTGACTTTTTCTACCCCTGTTGCTTAGTTTTCATTCTCGACTTGATACAACCTAGAGTCACTAGAATGAGAGAACTCCAGTCAAGAAATTGCACAGATCTATTGGCCTCTGGCTATGTCTGTGAGACATTTCTTGATTGAGATAGGATGGCCTAGTCCACTGTGGGCAGCACCATCCCTAGCAGGTAGGTCTGGACGGCATCCCCTCCCACAGAATAGCAGGGTTGGGTATTGTGTATTGTGGGTTTTTTGTTTGTTTGTTTGTTTTATTTTGTTCCGAAATTAAAAGTATGCAAAATAAAGAATATGCAGTTAAAAAAAAGAAAGTTAGCCAAGCAAGTCAATGAGTGAGACAGCATGCTCCATGGTTTCTACTTCAACTGCTGCTTCGCTTTTCACCCTGACTTGTCTCAATGATGACTTGTGATGTGAAAGGGGAAGCCAATTAAACCCTAGGTTAATTTTGGTTGTGATGTTTATCACAGTAACAGAAAGCAAACTGGAGAACACTCTACTTGTAGCTGTCGGCTGCCAACAGCTCCAGAGGAGGGGCAGGGTCCTTGGTGCCTCTTACTATCTGTCCTGTCCCATTCAGGTCTTGAGCAGGTAACCATATGAAAGTGCTTCTGAGTTCATGAGTGAGAACCAAGCTGCTATATCAGGAGGATAGTATTCAATAGCACTCCCTGTGTAAAGACAGCTCTTGAATTTTTCTTAAATGAGGGTAATTTGCTCTCTTAAAACTGAGTCACCTTGCTAGACATCCACAAATTTGAGGTGTTCTGAATGGAATGAGATTCTCATGTTTCTGGGTTCTGTGTCATTAGGCCTGGTGTCATGAGGTATTATTCAGTTCTAATTTAAAACAAGATGAAAAATATTCTAGGTCAAATCTGAAGAAGAACAGGGAACCCTGGGGCTTCCTCAAGTATCTCCTCAATTTACAAGATAAAAATTAACATTAAGTAACCTTTCTTTCTTTCTTTCTCTTTTTCTTTCTTTCTTTCTTTTTTCCTTTCAACAGGGCCTTTCTATGTTGTTCTCATTGTCCTAGAGCTCACTAAGCAGACCAGCCCGGCCTCAAACTCAGAGAGATTCTTCTGCATCTCCTTCCAAAACATTGTGATTAAAGGAGTGTGCCACCAAAACGTTTCTTTAAAAAAAAAAAAATCACTTACAGCCTGATCCAAGCCCTGTCCCTTTTCTCCTCCCAGTCCCACCTTCCTGTCTTCTCCCCGCATCCCTCCCTCCTTCTTCTCAGAAAGAAGAGGCTCCCAAGGGGTACCAACCTACTCTGGCATCTCAAGTCCCAGGAGGACTAAATATAGCCTCTCTCATTGAGGCTTGACAAGGCAGCCCTGCTGGGGAAAAAGGATCCAAAGGCAGGCAACAGAGTCAGAGCCTTGTTAGGGGACCCACATGTGGCCCAGGCTGCACATCTGGTACATAATTGTCTTCTGAGATGCTTCAACCAGAAACTGATGGAAACAGATACAGGCACCCATAGCCAAACAATAGGTTGAGCTTGAGGAATCTTGTAGAAGAGTGGAAGGAAGGATTGAGGGAGCCAGAGGGGTCAAGGACACCACAAGAAGACCTACAGATTAAACTAATCTGGGTCCAGGGTGGCTCACAGAGACTGAACCACCAACCAAAGAGCATGCACAGACTGGACCTAGACACCTTACACATTATAGTAGATGAGTTAACATTTCTTGATAAACTATGATTAGCAGGCCTTCAGCCTTCTGGCTTGGCTCTCTATCACTCTATCCTTAGTCCTTTCCCTGGTTGTTTGCACCCCATCTGCACACCAAACTATTTTCAGTTTTGTGAATTTGATATCCACCCTCATCTGTGCCATGAATATAGACTAAGTATTGATTCTTATGCTTGGAACATGTTTTCTCACATCCACTCACAAGGGTGAGAATATGTAACTTCAGCACTGTTTTCTGCCAAGAAGCTTTTTGTTGTTTTGTTTTGTTTTCCAGCACTGTATCCTTGGCTTTCCTGGACTCAGTTTGTAGACCAAGCTGGCCTCGAACTCATAGGGATCCACCTGTCTCTGCCTCCCTGAGTGCTGGAATTAAAGACATGTGCCATCACTTCAAGCTCTTCCAAGAATCTTGAATTAGTTGGCGTCTTATGATCACATATGGTAGAGACTATAGACTTTTGTGTCCACATTCTGACTCACAATTCAGTGGTATGCTTTCTCAAAAGACAGCATCTTTTTCCAGAGCGCCTAGAACCTAAGATTCAAGATAAGAATTGGATTTCCTTACTTACATGGGGATGTATAACTTCTGAAAGAGAAGCTAGCACTGGTAACATCTTTTCAAACCTTCTGGGTTATTTATTGGCTTACAAAGTTATGGAGGTGTAAATTTTCTAGGTGTAAGGCTTCAGTGGCCGGGGCAGTAATGATCCATTTATCTCAGAGCCCAGATGTAACAGATTATCTTTGTGATCAAGAATTAGAATGGCACTTCAGAGAAAAAGGCAGGTAAAGTTATTTTTTCATATCACTCAGAGAAAAAAATAGTATTCCATTGTCTTCTAAACTTCTTTCAATACAGCTAGTCACTATCATTGCAACAGTTTTAGCTTTGTAGAGCTTAATTACCTTACAAAATCAAGGATCATATGTGGAAAGTGTGTTGAGGAAATATGAATGAATCCAAGTTTGAAATATCTCCCAGAGTCCATCACTGTCACTTGTGTCTTTGGGCCAGCCTCAACAGCATCTATTTATGACACTTCTTCATAATTACTACTTTGATATTGGAAACAAGGAGCTCTGACACCATGGTGATGTGCACCTTTAATCCCAGCACTTAGGAGGCAGAGGCAGAGGGACCTCTTGTGATTTCAAGGCCTTTCTGGTTTACAGAGTGAGTTCCAGGACAGCCAAGGCTATAGAGATCAACCCTGTCTCAAACAAACAAACAAACAAACAAACAACAAAACCTTGTATGTGTCTAATCTAGGCCCTCCGTATATATTCTTGGTGTTTTTGTTGGATTCCTAACAAAGGGAGAGTGGTCTGTTTCTGAAGCTTTTGTCTGCTTATCGGACCTTCATCCTACTGAGTTGCTTCACCCATGCTTAATATAAGGAGAGGTGCCTAATCTTACTGCAATTTGCAACTTACAACTTGATATGCCATGTTTGGTTGACAGCCCTGGGAGGCCTGACCTATTCTGTAGGGAAACAGAGGAAGAAAAGTGGATGGAGAGTGAGAGGGGGTGTTGAGGAGGGGGAAGGAGGTGAGGGAGGGGGTGTTGAGGAGGAGTGGGGTAGAGAGAGAGAGGGTGTGGTCAGAATGTAATATATAGGAGAATAAATTAGAAAGAAAGAGACCTCCATAACATTACATAGATTTTCAATCATATGAGAAAAAATGGCCATCATTCTGTCTGTATGAACAAAGAGAGTGACGATCATATATACCACCAAAAGTATTTGAAGATCACCCTTAATTATCAGGAATAAAAGACAGATTATCTTAATTCTGTTACCCCACCCCCCACCCTTTTGGGGGTGGTTATAGTGAAGTAAAAATGTCCTTTACTTAGTTTTAAGTTAAATAAACTAATAAAAGTCATCCTGGAAGTAGCAGAAAGTGTTAGGAGGGTACCAACATAAAAGTCAAGATTCACTCTCTGCAGAATTTAAAATGTTGCTATCAGGTTTATCATTTTGTTGTATTCGTGAGTTTCTTTCTCTTAAAAAAAAAAAAAAACCATTTCATGCTGTTAATTTGAGGAGCTATTTTATGATTTTTTTTTTTTAGTCGCAATTAAATATCTAATCCTTTACAACATTTCATAGATCCTATTAGGTTAAAAGAATGACTTTTAATTATTTTCTGAAGTATGTTGCCATGATTATTTTGATGGTGTCAACATTACAAATTACTTACCCTATGGTGACACACAACGGTAGTAAATGAAAACAAAATATCATAATTTTTTTTACAACTCTTACCAAGGTGTTGAGTATAACATTAAACATTATTGTGATTCCCAGAGAATCTTTAGTGAATGGTGCCTGGAAGTGGTTGGAGAGTAGAGGTAGCAAGTCACAGACTAGAAAAGAAAGCCCTTCTTGGAAGTGGAACTTTTCAGTTTCTGCTCTGCCTATACCTAGCTGGGTCAATTTAAAAAAATAAAAAAAAAAAAACAACAACAACAACAACAACAACAAAAATACACTTGGGCCTTTCCCCTCAGTTTTTGTTCAGAGGCATTAAGATGACTCAGTAGGGAAAGCTACCTGTCTCCAAGTCTGAAGAACTGAGTTTAATCCCTGGAACCCACAAAATAGAAGAAGTGAACCAACTCCAGTAAGTTGTCCTTTGCCCCCCACTAGCACATACATACAAATAAAATGTTATTTTAAAAAATCTTAAAAAAAATACCTTCTTCCAACTAAAATCCCCTTACAGAAATGGGCATTATATATTGCTTTATAGAAATAAAAAATAAATGACATTTTAGTGCTACAATAAAAAGCATCAAACAAGTGGATTAACAGTACAAAATTTCATTTATTGCATAGAAGATGTCATATAATAAAGTGTAGCTTTATCAGATTAGAACTAATGATAGCTAATTTTGATTCACATATTGAAATGAATGCTTCTCAAAAATATGTTATTATTCCTATAATATGCAAAACTGGACGAGCAAATTGCAATTATCACTAGAATTACCAACTAAAACAGGTTTTGAAACATGTATTACAACCAATGTCATGATCAACAGACTGAGTTTTTCATAAACACCAAAATAATAAAATAATAGATATTGGCCAGGTGGTGGTGGCACATGCCTTTAATCTCAGCACTCAGGAGTCAGGGGCAGGTAAATCTTTGTAAATGAAAGGTCAGCCTGGTCTACAGACTAAGTTCCAGGACAACCAGGGGTACACTGTCTCAAACAAAAACAAACAAACAAACAAAAAACACAACAAGGACAACAGCAACAAAATACACACAACAAAACCAAACAAATATGGAGCCTTTGTGATTGTGAATACATGCATTAGTAGTACACACACACACACACACTCACACACACACACACACACACACACACACACACACACGTGCACATGCACAAAAGAAGAAAAAACAAAACAAAACAAAAACAACTAAAACCCTAAGACTAGATAATTTATACAATTACAGTTTTATGATAAATTTTAGCATTCAAAAATATAACTTTAATTTGAGGAAAAATATTGAGTTAACTACCAAAAACTGATTATGTGACTGAGCACTACTGAGCCGTCCTGGATATGAAGATAGTATGTCACATTTTCGCCACCCCCTGTCACCAAGTTCAGCACCTGGCACTAGATTTTCCACACATGTGACTGAGCTGAGTTGCTATTTGTGAGCTGAGTCTACCATTGATACATCATCCGAAGGGAGTGATCCCAAAAGCAATTCCAGGACACTTGAAATACCATGTGAAATATGAGTTATTACAGAAAGAATTGTCATAATTAATAGCCTTCCCTGCAGACATTGCTTCTCTGAGCATCCTTCAAGGGAATCACTTCTCTTTCAAGATTCAAGGATTCCCCAACACCATATTGGATGATGTGCTAATAGGCCTTTTTATCTGCAATATCTAATCATTTTGACATAGACAAATCAGGCTAATTCTGATTCAAACACTGTCTCAATTAGGTGACCGTCGCAGTTAGGTGACTCATATTCACACAGAACACTAATTTTTACATTCAGTCCATGCAAATGGAGAAAGGAACACCAATCTGATGTCCTTGTAGGCTTCCATTTTTAATGAATCCGCTTCATTAGCTTTTTTCTGTACCCGCGTGACAAACTCTTCTCAATCAGGTGTGGGTTTCAGGAGTAAAATAGCATAATACTATTTCTATCATTACCGAAAGCTCAAACATTAAGTCTACCAGGACCCCAACGATCCTTCACAACTTTGATCCTATCTTCCGGCTACCCTCTGTGGATACATAAAAGAGCTCTGCGTGAGCATCCCGGGCTATGATCTGGAAGACGATCTTTTTTACATTTGAAGCTTGTTAAAAATAAAGCTGGAGGGAGAGAAGGAAGTAGGAGACATAGGACAACGAGGAGAAAGAGGAGAAGAAAAGGAGGAGAGGGACAAGGAGGAGAGCCGGAAGCGGGAGAGGACGGAAGTAGGAAAGATCTCTGAAGAACTTGGTCCAGCACTGACCTCCGCACCAGTAAAATCCGCCAGCCTTTTCGCTGAAAGTTCCCAGACACCCATCTGTTTCACAACACACCCCACGTGCTCAAGAGCACAGGCACGACCTTCACTTAAGAAGACATAAACCTGCTTGTCTCATTTTTTCTCTTTTTACATAAAATAGGAAGGAATAAAAATGAACACTCATCATCTTCTTGGACTGTTCCTTAAACATTCCACTGTTCAAGCTGCGCAGCGATGCCGATAATAACGATGAAGACTAGGCAGCAAAGAGAAACTCATGACTACCTTCTTCTGTCAGCAAGAGGGGGAAAAAAAAAACAGTCTTACGAACTCCCCGACTCCATGTGTTACAGCACCTACTCCGAGCAGTGTGTGGTTTTTAACTCCGTGGAGGGTTCCATACAAGCCCAGACAGTCAAATCCAATTGTAAAACCAGCTGATTTAGTGACTGCACTCCAAGTGCTGATCAAGTCCAATAAAATCGGAACAACAACAACAAAAAATAGTCAAGTAAGCTATTTGGCTAAAAAAATCATTGATTGATTGAGTAAATAGTACAGCCAACAGTGCCAGCAAGGCTAAAAACTGAACCCCTCAGACGCAGTTAAAGGGAAGCAGCCTTTGGGACAGGATACATAATGAATCTTTCTTTGGCTGCTCAGTCCAGAGTTGGGGGGTTTATTCTCTGGGGGAATTGGAACAAAATATTGTACTTTGAAAGATTTAGACTAGTGTCAAATCCTATTCTTCCCAGGTGCCGTTACTTTTGAGCTTTATCTAAATGTTAACATCAGTTATTCAGATTTTCGCTTTGCCTGGTTGCATTATGCTATTAAAACATTCAGGAGGTAGATTGGATTACACAGCCATGGCGACCTGCCATCATCGTGGTGCGCTTCAGCCATGGTTTGTTCTTGCGCATGAATAGAAAATATTGCTAAAATGTGTACTGTGAATGACAGAAGTGAGAGCGAAAAAGTATCACTGAATGGTTTTCTATATTGATGAAAAAATGAAAAAAAAAATTTTTATCACTTTCAGCTTTGCTCTTACATCTGTTTCTTGGAAAGAAGAAATTCAGTGCCAATAACAAGTATGCTAATTACAATTTGGGCCAAAGCTTCAAAATCTTTAAGTCAATGCTGAATACTTTAGTGCAGTGAGGAAATTTGCTAAGACACATTTCTCCTAGTAGCTGCCAAGGAGAATGTCTGTTTCTAATGCTTGAAAGATATACCAGATTTACACTTTTAAATGACCACAGTTTTACAGATCCAATTAGACCCTTATTGAGGCCTTGACTACATCTCAGCGTTGGATGTCAGAAGCAGGCCACGTTTTTTGGTGCCAACCATATACCTACCCTAGACAGCATTTAGTTGAGAGGTGAAAGACCAATTGTTTTCTTTTTAATCCCATAGAAACTCAGCACGACGGAAAGCTACCAGACAAAAAGCCTCAATCTGCTCTTCTCCACTGTGGCTAAGTATAGATGCCCAAGGGAGAAGCTCAAGAAACCACACCCATGCAGCCTGTCCTCACACTCAGCTCCACAGTGTGGCAACCTCTTTCGCTTTCAGATAAGCAGAAAAAATAGGTGTTGCTGTGTTATGACCACTTCATTTTCCTCACCCAGAGCTGGTGCAGACTTCAAATGAGGCAGCAAAATTGGTGACAAATGGTGAAACAATTACCCAAGTCTAGTTTCCTTGCTCAGTACGTTTATAATTAAAGTGATGGCATCAAATGTATGCTTCATTTTAAGTAATTGAACATATTAATATCTCAAAGAAGACCCATAAATGTCTTGCATAAATTTATTTTATGGCAATTACATGATTTCTGTCTTGATAATAAGAAAACCAAACTCACATCCATCAAGAAAAGTTCAGCTATATTTACAATCGGAAAGGCATGGGGTTAACCACATTTTTCTTAGCACAACTCTAGACTGTCTTTTGTCTCAATCAATACTTTCGATTGGTTATACACTGTGTCCCAGGGAGGTTTGGTCAGGAACTGTAGAAAAGGTATAGAAATGCTATTGTTAGAAGAGGTGAGGGCTTGGAGAACAATCCTAGGCTGCCCTACACCACCACAATAAGCCTGCCCCACTCCCCAGAGGCCTGCTGAACAAACCGGCGCCGAAAGGGATGAGGACACAACTCACATGATGAAAATGTTTTTCTTTATTGCATGCATGTTTGTACATGTGTGTGTGCGCGCGAGCGTGTGTGCGTGTGTGTGTG
The DNA here is from genome assembly GCA_907169655.1 of Acomys percivali. NCBI lineage: Eukaryota > Metazoa > Chordata > Mammalia > Rodentia > Muridae > Acomys > Acomys percivali. Next base: position 83,511,547 of record OU015750.1, on the reverse strand, counting down.
TGTGTGTGCGCGTGTGTGTGCGTGCGTGCGTGCGTGCGTGCGTGTGCATAGATGAAGGTCAGAGTTCAATGTTGAGCGTTTGTCTCAGTCGCTTTCCACATTAATTTTTTAGAAGGGCTCTCCCTGCTAAACAGTCTGTTCACCAAGTTCCAGAGCTCCCTGTGTGTCAAAGTACTGGAAATGCAGGTGTACACTGCCTCCCTTATTTTTGTTTGTTTGTTTTAATGTAGTGCTTAGACCATAAGCCTGGGTCTTCATGCTTGGGTAGCAAGCCCTTAAACTCCATGTGTCATCTCCCCAGCTCCTGAACTCTTACCAAGCTAAGCTACCTCTCTAAAACTCAAAAGCACCAGGCCAATTGCCATGGCCTGGAGGCTTAAACTCTCTAAATGAAAATTGCTCTTTTGTCTTTGTTACTTGAGTACCTCAAAGGGTTTTTTTTGTTGTTGGTGGTGGTGGTTTTTGTTTTTATTTTTGGCTTTGGTTTGGTTGAGTGTCAGGGGAGTGGTGTGTGCGCGTGTGCGTGTGCGTGTGCGTGTGCGTGTGCGTGTGCGTGTGCGTGTGCGTGTGTGTGTGTGTGTGTGTGTGTGTGTGTGTGTGTGTGTGAAAGTCTGAGTAGCCTAGGCAAGTATCAAAATCACCATGTTATTGTCTTAGCGTCCTAATTACTAGGGTTACAGACATGTGTCACCATGCTTGGATCCAGGAGTCTTGCTTTTGTTTTTTGCTTATTTGTGTCTATTTTTTTTCTTTGTAGTAATGGACACTAACACAAGCAGTAAGGAAATCCAGCTTCTGCTTCCTTGTCTTACAGTCTGAAGCTCTACTTACTGAAGTAGTAGTCTGACATTATTAAATGGAAAATATTAAAAACAAGTAGTATGTGAGTTTTAAATAATTTTTGCTGCTGTAATTTTTCTATTTATTATTATTAATCTATTATTCTGCTTACTTCATAACTTAAAACTTACCATAGTCATGCTATGTACAGGAAAATCCAACTATAGGGTTCAATACTGTGGTTTCAGGCATCTGTGGGGGGGGGCAGACTGGTTTCTATATATTTACAATAGGAAATCCTTTTGAATTTAAGGCACATTCATGAACTGAATGCAAATCTCAGATTAAATCTTAGATTTACTTTACCCTTCATTCAACTTTGGAATATAACAGAAACTAGGCCAAATAACACGTCTTAATGTTTTTCTCCCTACTAACACAGAAGCCCACAACTGGACAATGTGCAGAGAGTAGGAGATTTTCCAGCATTCAGTCCTAAATGAGACATCTTCATCAAACCCCTCTCCTTTTTAAAAATATATTTTATTAATTTATTCATATTACATCTCAATGGTTATCCCATCCCTTGTATCCTCCTATTCCTCCCTCCCTCCCATTTTCCCCTTACTCCCCTCCCCTGTGACTGTGACTGAGGGGGACTTCCTCCCCCTGTATATGCTCATAGGGTATCAAGTCTCTTCTTGGTAGCCTGCTATCCTTCCTCTGAGTGCCACCAGGCCTCCTCACCCAGGGGACGTAGTCAAATATGGGACACCAGAGTTCATGTGAAAGTCAGACCCCACTCTCCACTCAACTGTGAAGAATGTCCTGTCCATTGGCTAAATCTGGGAAGAGGTTCGAAGTTTACTGCATGTATTGTCCTTGGCTAGTGCCATAGTTTGAGCAGGACCCCTGGGCCCACATCTGCCCCTCATAATGTTCTTCTTGTAGGTTTCTAGGACCCACTGGATCCTTCTATTTCCCCATTCTCCCATGATTCTCTCACCTAGAGTGCCAATAGGATGTCCTCCCCTCTGTCCCACTTTGCTGATAAGTGAAGACATTCATGGGACATGCCCCTTGGGCTAGTGTCCAGATATAAGTGAGTATATACCATTTGAGTCTTTCTGCTTCTGGGTTAACTCACTCATTATGATCATTTCTAGCTCAATCCATTTATCCACAAATTTCGAGAATTCCTTGTTTTTAATAGCTGAGTAGTATTCCATAGTGTATATGTACCACAATTTCTTTATCCATTCTTCTACTGAGGGACACTTAGGCTGTTTCCATGAAATGGCTATTATGAATAAGGCTGCTATGAACATGGTTGAGCAAATGTTCTTGTTGTGTGCTGGAGCACCTTCTGGGTATATTCCAAGGAATGGAATAGCTGGGTCTTGAGGAAGCCCTATTCCCAGTTTTCTGACATAGCACCAGATAGATTTCCAAAGTGGCTGTACTAGTTTGCATTCCCACCAGCAATGAAGGAGTGTTCCTCTCTCTCCACATCCTTGTCAGCATGTGGTGTCACTTGAATTTCAAACCCCTCTCTTAAGGACTTAGGGAGCTATGCAGAAAAGGAGTCAGAAAGGTTGTAAGACGAAACCAAGGAAACAGTGCTTTCCAAATCCAACAGGACTGAGGCCCACATGAATTCATAGACATTGTGGCAGCATTACAGAGCAGCTGATGAGGGTCCAGCCAGGTAGGTTCCCGGTTCTGAGAGTGGGGAAGCAGACATGATCTTCCATCCTTAATCATCTTCCAGTTTATAACCACTTACAAAGGAAAAATACATTTTCTTTGTAGAATCTCAAGGAGTATATAAACATAATTAAGGTCATCAGCACATGGCCAAAACAAAAAGAACTCAATGGGGCTTTTATAGATTTTTGTCTCACATTGCTTTGTTTTGACTTCCTTTTTCATTCTTACTCGTCTTTTACTTGTATAGAATGGTTTCTGATTATGTGTTTTGTGTTTGTGTGTATCTTTCTGTGTTTGTATTTCTTGTGCTTTTTTGCTGTTTTATTTATTTATTTACTTATCCTGGTTTGTTTGTTTATTTGTTATTTCTCATTTTGTTTTCTAAAAAGAAAAAGAATGTGTGGAGTTGGGTAGGTCGGGAGGTGAGGAGGATACGAGAGGAAAAAGGGGAGATGAAATTATAATCAGAATATATTGTATGAATTTTCAATAAAAATATGAACAAAATAATCCTCTCCCTAGTACTTTGTCTATTACAGGATCTGACCAACCACTCCTTTTGCCTGGAAAGCACATGATCACATAGTTTACTGAGAGCTCGATTAAGCACTAAGAGTGTGTTCTACTAGACAGAAAAGTGTGGGCAAAGTGCATCCTGTGGAATGAGACTATCTGAGCAAGACTCATGGGTCTGCTACCCACTCACTGTGTGTAGTCTTAGGCAATTTACTCAATTTCTCTAAACTTTGATTTTCTTTTTTGTTCATTGGATTTTATGCATAGAAGATATTTATACTTGTCTCTGGGTTTTGTTTATATAGCCATGGAATTCTGAAAATAGCTGGTGAAGTGACATAATTAAGTAATAAGCATAAAACATCCAAAACTTTGTCTGGACAACAGAGGATGTAGAATAAAAACTTTAATTCCCTTTTGTTTGTGTTTCTTTCATATTTTTTTCTAGAGATCTAAGTTTCTTTCACAGAGAAATCAAAGCAATGATTTGTGGAGGATTCCAAAAGCTTTGGTAGCAGCCAACTTGAATGCTACAACCCAAGCATGGTGGGCAAAATTGTAAGGAGGGCTAGTCTACCCTTGTTCCATCTAACATACTGGTTTCCTTGTTACTTTCAAAATTAAAATGATTCCAGTATGGGTTGAGAAGTGCTACACAAAGAAAGTAACAGAATTTCCTAGTATGTATAAAAACTTGTAAAAAATACAGTAATACGCTTTTATGCTTATTATATGTTGAAACGGTGATGATTAATATATCAACAAGTAAACATGAGACGTATTGTTAATTTTACATGATTCCACCATGTTTCCAATAGTTAGAAAAGTTTAGTATCATGTGTGTGGCTCACATCTGCGTTTCACTGTATTTCAATGGCAAACTGTCCTAAGACATTGGTCTTTTGAGCACATTTGTTCACCAAGTAAAGATTTTTTTTTTTTGTAATAAAAGTCTAGATACCAATGCCAACATTGCATATTTATGTGTTCTGTTTTGGTTTCTAATGACTGCAGAAAGAACAGTAAATCCTCAGTGACTTGCTTCTATGTAACTGATGAATCCCAAGCATGGGCTGGGCAGAATCCGAGCACGGCCTAGGGAGCGTGGCACGGAGATCAGGCCTTCTCTCTACCTCTGACCATGTTTGAACACAGCCCACACAACACTGTTGCCTCTTCAGTACCTTTTCTACACAGGTGAAAATTTCCAAGGCCAGAAGTAGAAATCATTTCCTCGACTGGATATGTATTGCTAACTTGCTATTCTTCTAATATAATGGGCATTGGTTTCTTTAGATTGCCATCTTTAAAGATATATATAGATTGGTTAAACAGAGTGGCTGACATGTGTCTGTGCAATTGTTCTCCGCCAGGGCCAGCACTCACCCACCCCCTGTGGACTACAGCTTGCTCCACAAGTGAAGTGGGTCCGCCCATTCTACCTGTTCCTTATTTCCATAGATTCAGCCAAAAGCAAATGTTCAGTTAAGAGAACAATTAACAGGTTAATGGATGCTTTTCCTTACACTCAGCATTGTGTGAACCAGAAGCAGAAAGACTCAAATGGTATATACTCACTTATATCTGCATACTAGCCCAATGGGCATGTCCCACGAAAGCCTTCCCTTACCAGGAAACTGGGACAGAGGGGAGGACATCCTATTGGGACTCTAGATGAGAGAACAATGGGAGAATAGCAATGTAGAAGGATCCAGTGGGTCCTAGAAACCTACAAGTAGAACATTATGATAGGCAGATTTGGGTCATGGGGTCCCGCTCAAACTAAGGCACCAGCCAAGGACAATACAGGCGGTAAAATTTAAACCCCTACCCTGATCTAGCCCATGGACAGGACAGTCTCCATAGTTGAGTGGAGAGAGGGATTTGACTTTCTCATGTACTCTGGTGCCTCACATTTGACTATGTCCCCTGGCGGGGGAGACCTAGTGGCACACAGAAGAAGGACAGCAGGTCACCGAGAAGAGACTTGATACCCTATGAGCATATACAGGGGGAGGTAATCCCTCTGAGGAACAGTCATAGGAGAGGGGAATAAGGGGAAAATGGGAGGGAGGGGAGAATGGGAGGATACAAGGGATGGGATAACCATTGAGATGTAACAAGAATAAATTAATAAAATAAATAAATAAATAAATAAATCTGACTCTTGGGAAATTGTGGCATGTTGTTATGAACCTTCTGCCCAATGGAGAGAACAAACTGAAATAAAACTTAAGACATAATCACAAAGAAAACTCACCAGGGAGGATTTCCCAAGTTTACACACTAGGACAGCTCAGAAACAAATATTGAAACAAGCACTGACCAACAAGTACTAAAGAGATAGCTCCAACTACACGTTGAAAGTAAGTGTAGGTGGAAATTCTAATCTCTAAAATAGCCCAGTATGGTTTATGAGGTGGTTAGTTAGTCACTTAACTCTCAGTAACATGTGAAAGGCATAGACATGAAGGCTTGCTCTGTTCTCTCCATGACGTACATGAAAGGCAGAGTACTGCAGCCACTGGGTCAATCCATCATTCTCAGCTAAGAAACATCTGTCAAGGTGTTTTAGTCAGGCACTCTTGTGAAACTGCTTTGACTGTCAAGGCTTTGTGTGATTCCAGCAAGGAGTAATACTTTGTTGTCTTGTTGTTCCACTGCTGAGCAGTAAAAGAAGAAATGGCTTCAAGGATCTTGAAGCATCCTATGGGACTCTGTGCTCAAAAATTCCCACAGTGTAGGTTAAAGCAATGAAAATGCTTTTGTTGCTTCCTTCTTCCAACCAGAAAGAGACAGTGTTTGTTGTATTACTGAACATTCAACCTTTAATAGGTATAGAAGAGAAGAGAAGAGAAGAGAAGAGAAGAGAAGAGAAGAGAAGAGAAGAGAAGAGAAGAGAAGAGGAGAAGAGAAAATAGAATATGTTTAGACAAATAAAAAGCAATGAAATGGAGTATCATTTCACTCTGTAAACACAGATTTTACCAAGTAGACACAGGTAACTCTACTTCCTACAGGGATTACTAATGCTGGAACCTTTGCACATTCTGTGGTCCCACAATGAACAAGGACCAAATTAGGATACGGCCAGAGCCAGGAATGCATTCCTATTATATACTTCATTATTTAGTTACTAATGTTATTTTTAGTGAGGATAAGATATTTAAATACCTCATTTTTCTTCTCTCAAGTATGTAACTATGAAACCAATGAAGAAGCCAAAATACTTCTGTCTAGATAACAACCAAGTATTGCTCACAGTCCCTGTGGTAGTGTGAAGGTGAAATGTCCCCTGCCCCTAGTTGGTAACACTGCTTGGAAGATTGTAGAACCTTCAGGATACAGAACCTTACCAGAAGAAACAAGTCACTAGGTTATACATACATCGTTTGCCTGTTGAGGCAATATGACAAATTACCTCAGTCTCCAGTTGCATGATTATTAGCATTTAATATTGATTTATTAAAATAACAATACTCCTTAGCCAGCTTTATGCCCAAATAACCACACAGAGAGACTAGGACCTATTTAATTAGCCTAGAGCACAATGCTGCACAATAATTACTCCATCCTAAACCTCCAAGCTAGTGCAATTTCCTCCCATTCAGATTTCCCATGTTACACTTGCTTTTTACTTATAGCCTCGGTCCAGCTTATTCCTCCTGGTATTTCCCAGGGTCCTTTCCATGAGCAGCTCTCCTGGCTTTCCTGCTCTTTCTCCTTCCCACACTCACCAGGATGCCCCACCCTATTCTCTGTTATTGCTCAGCATTGGCTACTTGGCTTTTATTGGCAATATTAAGAACAAATGGTGGCACGTTTATACAAGTTTGAGACAGGAGATACTTAGAATAAACATTACAACACAATGTCTGGATTGAAACCAGAGAGTGGAGTAGAGAAATCAGCATTTGAATGAACAAGGGCAAACTGTACTCAGTCCATAAGAACATTATGCCAACAGTCTCCTGCTGCCATGCTATGACTGGCTGTATCCCTCACACTGTGCGCCAAAATGAACCCTTGCTACCTCTCCTTAGTTTTCACACTGACACAGGCTAGAATCATCTGAGAGGGCAAGACACAGTGGAGGGATTGCTTGGATCAGATTGATCTGTGGGCATGTCTTGAAAAGATTGTCTTATGAATCGATATGAGAGGGTTCAGCTCACTCTAGGCAGCATAATTACTCGGGTAACTTATGTTTGGTGATAAAGAACAACTGAACAAACCATAAAGCAAGCCAATAAGTGCCTTCCTCCTCAACCCCTGCTTCAAGTTCCTGCCATGCTTGAGGCCTTGTCCTGATTTTCTTCAGGGATAGACTGAGAGCTGAAAGCATAAGATGAAATAAGCACTTTTCTTTACTATGTTGCTTTTGGACATGATATTTGTGCCAGCACCAGGATGCTCATTTGAATTGCTGCCTTCTGGGTATTTGGTCATAGTGACAAGAAAAATAACTAATACAGCTTGTCTTTGTAACTATATTAAATGATACAGAGGAGTACAGCAGAGGTAAAAAGAAATGAAATTGGAGCTAATGTCCAGCTTGACTCTTTCAGTGTTTAATTTTTAAAAGCATTTTAAACCTTTCTCATATCTCACTTTCACAATTAGAAAAGTGGGACCAACAATAATGTCTAGCTCACGGGCTCATCACAGCAATTATAAGATCTAGATTGCACAATGTCAAACAATGCCAAATACCTTTTAAATTATACTATATGCTAGATACCTATTATCTTGATTATGCCTTTCTTGGTTTCTTGGTTTTAATTTTCTTATTACCAATAGTTTGAAGTAAAAATTAATTTCAAGGCTTTCTTGTGTGTTATGCATATACTCAATCACTAAGTGCAATCTCAAGCCCCATATATCTCAGTGTATCTCTCAAGGTCTTCTGCACTCACAACATTAAGACCATTAGTGTTATTTATATTACCATGTTTCCTGCCCTTCACATAGCGTGTGCTCAACACCAATATAATGACAATCTTAAAGGTTTATATCTTAGTTTGAAATGCGACTTCTCAAGTGTAAATGGGTGACTCAAGCCTGCAGGAAGAAGGATCTGGAACCCCAAGTGTTGAATGGGATGACTGGGCATGAGAAATAAAGAAGACAAAGACAGTAGTGGGGTCCAGGAGATTTTGAATAAGCTGATGCCTAATGTCTAGCAAATTTATTAAGAAATGCAGCATCGGGTCAGGTGTGGTGACACAAGCCTTTAATCCAGCCCTGCGGAGGGAGAAGCAGTAAATCTCTGAGATTCTTGAGGCCAGCCTGGTTTACAGATTGAGTTCCAGCACAGCCAGAGGTAAAAGAAGGAAATCCTATCACACACACACACACACACACACACACACACACACACACACACACAC
>OU015750.1:83483046-83497130 GCA_907169655.1 Acomys percivali | reverse complement strand
GTGGGGGCAGGGAGGTGGAGGTGGGGGCAGGGAGGTGGAGGTGGGGGTAGGGAGGTAGGACCAAAGGGTTTTTGGGGGGGATACATATAAATAGCTCTAAGTTCTTTGAGAACATAATCCAGGATTTATTTTCTGAAATAAAAAACCTGGAAGAAAAAAAATAAACACACATTAAACTATTAATGACTAAATATCACTTGGGGATTTGGCCATATTTTTCTTCCTATAATAATGTTATCCAGCCAAAGCTGGAATACTCAGAAAGACTAATTACAAATGAAATTGAAACCACTAAGTATTTGATTCACTCCTGTCAAATTTATCTAGTATGTTATACTGGGTCACATTAGTAGAAAAATAAACAAATAAATAAATAAAATGAAAATAAATGTCTTAACCTATATCCCCCTCCCCACCACAAAAGCTGTTAAAAGAAGGAAGAAAAAGTCTTAGCATTAAGGAAAAATTCACTCAGATTGTTTATGATGACCCTGTGCTACGTGGTACTGACTGAGGGTAAAATAAGCCACCTGTTGAGAGCTTCGGTTTATTTCAACTTTGCCCACAAAAGCTTGAACTTTAAGTTCTAAACTATTCCTGGGTTCCAAAGCATGCAGAATTTCTCTAAAGTCCATTTACGCTGGACCACTGTGAGGTGAACAACTCCATCTCACTCTATCAGTGCCTCCAGACTCATTACTTAGCAGTCCTGACTGTTTGATTGCTACATGACATCTTGTCTAGTGCAGTCTTCAAGTTTAAGCCTCTTAGGTCAAGGACACTGTCTTCCATGCCTTATCCTTTCTCCAGCAGTATAGTCCTCTGTAAATAATTGTGTTTGGCAACACAAGACACTTCAGTTGGATTTCCCTTTAAAGCAGAGAGTGACATTCTTCTTGTAGGTTTCTAGGACCATTTGGATCTTTCTGTTTCCCCATTCTCCCATACTTCTCTCACCTAGAGTCCCAGTAGGATGTCTTCACAACTATCCCAATCTCCTGGTAAGTGAAGACATTCTCCACAGTTGAGTGGAGAGCAGGAACTGACACAGATGCAAACTCTGGTGCCCCACATTTGACCACTTCCTTGTGGTGGTGGGGGCCTGGTGACACTCAGAGAAAGAATAAGCAGGCTACCAAGATGAGGCTTGATAGCCTATGGCCATTTAGTGGGGAAGGAGGTCCCCCTTGGTCACAGATATAGGGCAGGGGAAGAGGGTGAAAGCGGGAAGGAGGGAGGAATGGGAGGATACAAGGGATGGGATAATAATTGAGATGTAATCTGAATAAATTAATTAAGTTAAAAAGAGATTTTAAAAAGCAGAGAGTGACTTGAAGGGTGCTTTATGCTTAAAGGACAACAGAATTGGACCTCGAGATGGTGTTTCTGTGAGCCCAGCCACTGCACTCCAGCTTTGCAAAGTAGAGCCATGGCAAGATGAAAGTCACAACCGAATAAGGTTTGTTTCTTAGAAAGTTGGATTAAAGTCTCAATCATGTTGCCAGAACCCACCCTCCCTCAAATCAGGGTAAAAAAACAGATGGGTCTGCTAAATTCAGTGATGAAATGACTTGTGTTGATTTAACCAGTTGTTGGAGGGTGTGTATTTGATACACAAGACGATTTTTCTAGCAAGAACTCAAGGTATGATTTCAACGTCTAGCAAGAACTCAAGGTGTGTTTTCAAAGCTGATGAGGCAACAGAAAGACTAAGAAACATGTCTGTGAACTAAAACACAAGCCACTAGATTTGAGGAGACTGCCTCCTCACTGTTGAGTTGTAACTGCTCAAAGAGCCAGAGGTTAGCTGGGCTTCTGGTGCCCTGCTGAGTTGGAGACCTCTGTGTTTGCTGAATACCAAATGGATTCTCAAAAAGTGCTACACTGAGCTTTGTCTAAGTGTCCAGTGTTTCTATGACATAAGATTCCATGCATCGGTGAAGGTATATTAAGACTCATACATTGTATGTTGCTTATTAGGAGTATCGATTGCTATAATTTTCTTTAAAAACAACAACAACAACAACAACAACAACAACAACAACAACAACCTGGCAATGTATAGAAAAATTCTTAACATATTCTTGAATTTGTGTCATTTATCTATAACACACTGAAACATCAATGTGCAAGGGTTAGTAGGGAGAATACGATCAGGCTTGTATTTTGAAAACATTATTTTAGCCCAAAGTAGGAACTATAGTGGAGGTATGTAGACTGAACACAGATTAATTAATCGTCTATTTGAGCAATTCCACATTTTCTATTCTAAGAAAAATAATGAGACTTGGAATTGGGCCCTGATTGTGTCTGGCTGCTTTGAGACTAAATGTTTCTACATTTGCCTCTGATTTACCAATTTTAGTAAATGGAAAAAGACTATTATAGGCAGAGACTTACATATATATGGACCATAGTTGTGGAGCTAGAGACATGGCTCGTAGTTAAGAGCATTAGCTGCTCCTGCAGAAGACCAAAGTTGTCTTCCCAATACCCAAGCAAGGCTGTTCACAACTGCAGCTCCAGAGGATGACAACATCCTCCTCTGTCTCACACACACATACACATACACACACACACACACTTAAAATAAATCTTAAGAAAAAGTACCTAATCCTTTAACAAATCATAATGTATTAGTTTGACAGATGTTCTAGTTTGCTTTCTCTTGCCATGAAAAAGAACGTGATGAAAAGAAACACGGGGAAGCAAGGATTCATTTCACTTTGCAGGTTGTACTCCATCACTGACAGCAGTCAGGGCAGGAACTTACGGCAGGAACCTGGAGGCAGGAACTAAAGCAGAAACCATGGAGGGATTGGAGGAATGCTGCTTATTGGCTTGCTCTATGTCTCTTGCTCATACTTTATTTTACAGCCCAGGACCACTGCTCAGGGTGACACAGCCCTCCTCTAGCTGGACCCTCCTACATCAATTATTAATAATAAAATGCCCTACAGACTTGCCTGCAGGCCAATCGGATGGGTGTCCTTTCTCATGTGGGGTTTATCTTTTCAGATAACTCTAGCTTGTGTCAAATTGACAAAAAACTAAGGAGCACATATAATAAGAGTCATTTAAGTACTGATGAATAAACATATAGAAATGGACATAGGCCTATTTTATATGATGTAATATTTGTAAAATCCCATGCTTAAAAATGTACAGACATCTTCACATGGTCTGCAATATCACCTAAGAGCAAATTTCTGCCTAAGAAGTTCATGATGACTCTGCAGCTTTTCTAAATCCTGGTAAATCTCTGAATAAACAAGTTGTCTCACAATTATATGGTATTGAAGGGGTCAGGTTTGTCCTTTTTAAAAACAAAAATTACTTTATGGTTTACAGGTAAGCAAAAGTTATGGCAGTCCCTCCACCCTGGCCCTCTTCTTAAGTAAGAACAGTTCAGAGCTACAGAAACACTTGTTAAAATAATTAAATTGTCTATTTAGTCCCCACTATCAGCTTCCACTAATTGACTGCTCTTATTTTCTCCCAGTCTGGCAACTCTTTCGTGAACTTGAATTTGTTTTCTTCTACCTGATATTCACATACAGAATTCAAGGAAGACTGAGCAAATGACAAGGTAGGCTCATGTCTTTTACTTCAAACCTACTGTGTCTGAAACTCAAGGGAGGAGAAAGGGATTGATTTGGCTTACACTTCTGCATCAGCGTCTTTTATTGCGGCATGTTATGGTGGGAACTCAAGTGTGACCATGGAGAAAAAAAAATCATAATGGAGAGCACCTTGTTGGCTGGCCAGCTTTCTTTATTTTTCTTCATTTTTGTTTTTCAAGACAGGGTTTCTCTGTGTAGCCTTGGCTGTCCTGAACTCACTTTGTAGACCAGGCTAGCCTCAAACTCATAGAGATCCACCTGCCTCTGCCTCCCTAGTGCTAGGATTAAAGGCGTGCACCACTACACCTGGCTTAGCCAGCTTTTTTATACAGCCCAGACCCACGTGACTGGTTAATGCCACTGCCCACAGTGGCCTGGGTCCTCATAAAGCAGTTAATAACCAACATAGTCTTCCACAGACTTTCTCGTGGGCAAATCAGATAGGTATGGAAAAGCCCTTAATTGTGAGTTGATTTTCAGATGACTCTAGGCTGTGTCTAGTTAAACAAGCTAGGATATCAGTGATTTAACTCTTGGGGATGAATGACCGCAAAGTAACAAGTAACTTTTAAAGAAATGATAGGTATGATACGTCCTAATACAATGCGTACAGGTATCACGGCATCACACCCAGTCTCACATATATGCACAATGACTGTGGTCAAATCAAAACAAAATAGTACATTATAAGGTAGGTTAAGACAGTTCTTGTTTTGTGGCTTCATTTTGTGCCATAACCATATTTGAAAAAGAGTATTTAAAAAAAAACTTAAATATTGTGGGGCTTTTTGCCTGTTGAGATTTATAGTCTGGGTGCAAAAATAAATTACTTAACCCATGTCAGATTGATAAAACATAAATACTGTTAACAGAGAGACTTTTTAAAATCAGATCTGAAGAAAAAAAATGCAATAAAAGAGATTTTAAAGAGCCTTGACAATGGATACTCAGGGGTAAAGTGCAGTGTGGCAGTCTGTTGGCAAGTTGCAGTCCTGGGACTAAGGAGAAGGGGAGAAGGCTGTCCTTGTGAACAGGCTAGCCGGAACTGGAAGGCACAGTGTGGAAACGGAGCGGATGCACGTGGGGACAGAGATCTGAGCAGACGGAGGAAGTCCCAAGACAAGAAGACAGGCTCTCAACTTGTCTACTCAGCTTGAGTGTATGGCATAGGCACAGTAACAGCCTTTCCTTATCCCAGCACTCAAGAAACTCAGGCAGGAGGATAACATATTTGAGGTCAGGCTAGGCTACACAGTGAGTTCTTTTCTCAAAATAAAATGAAGTGCAATATACTGAACTTAGAGGAATAAAGCATGTCTTATTTTTACTTTCTTAATGAATCACCTGTAAGAAAAGATTAAGTGAACAAATTAAAAGCATACTCAGAATAAATAAAACCACTCTATATCTTTTCCAGAAATATTCCAGAAACATATCCATGTGCGTGGATGAAATCTGTACTTTGAAGTCAGTTGCAGGGCAGCCCAGCTTCCACTACTTTAATATAAAATCTTCCACGACCCTAACATAAAGAAACTCCCTTTGTCTGTTATTATAGTTGGGGAGAGATTTTTCCATATAAACATTAGTCGCTATTTTTACTTTTGTATGAACTTTTACATAATAAAGAGAAAAAGTGACTTTTGACATTGATATGTCATGTTTTTCTCCTCTAAATATTGTGATAAATGAAAACATTCTCCCAGTGAACTCTGTGAGCCTTTGTGTGTATCTCCACTGTGTAAGACTATTGAAACTCAGAAAGCATTGCTTCATATCTCTTCTGAGGGCTAGTGTCAAGACTAGTGATGATGTAGAACAGTGACCATGACAAAGTCTGAGAACTCTAACTATGCCTAAATCAAAACAGGAGAGTTAACAAAGAAAACTTTTATTATTGCTTTGGCTTTTTTTTTGTTTGTTTGTTTGGTTTTCAGTTTTCATCCATGAAACAAACTATTCATGGCTGGATGTAGTAAGAAAGACAGAAATGATTGTGAAATGAATGACTAAAGACATATTGTGAGAAAGAGTGATACAAATTAAAGCCATTAGGGCATTTGTTCAGAAAATTCTACCATGGAACTAAAATAGGTAATTGTTTTCAGATGATGAAATTGTCAGTTCAGTTTTTAAAGCTTCATAGAAACGTATCCCAATGAGTTGCTATTTGGCTGAGCTAGCAATTTTAGTATTTAAACCATTTAATTTGCCTTTCAACTGCGTAGTCTATAGTTAAAAACATTTTAGTACTTAGGAAACCATAACCCTCATATATGTAATTTTGATTACTTTAATTTAGCAAAGGCTTGCCACATATATAACATATATGAGGTATATACAAGATACTAAAAAGAATAACATAGGACCTGCACACACCATTGACAGACTGTGGTGTAGTCAGGAAGGCACTTAAAATTGTTACTTTAATTGTTTGAAAATTCTGAGAGTATTGGCTTGATAGGACAGAAGCAATATTTGTTTTCCACATTATTTTATACCTACATTCATTTTTAAACTTAAAAAAAGGACATTTTATCTCTTAGACTTTTTACTATGTCTATGAATATCATTATCATAAGAGAAGAAATGTAACCATGTCTTGTTTTAATATGTTAAAAATATTAAAAAAGCATTACAGTGATAGAAAGGGGAAGCACATCTAGTCTCTTCTGTCTCAACTATGAAATATAAGTTTTTACTGTTTTAAACATTTAAAATTAAGATAAACATAATTAGAACCCTCATTCAAGTGGGCATGGATAATGGCAAAGTAAATACTTAAGAATTTAAAAAATCATCAATAATGGAAGGGAAAATTAAGCAAAGCAATTTCTTCCAGACAAATAACCACAGAAAGAGAAAATAAAAAGATTCAGTAAAGAAAAGATAGAATTATTCTCCTCAATTCTTTGAATTTATTATCATTTAAACCACATAAAGATTGTAAAAATGAAAACTAGGGTACTTTAGCCAGGCATAGTGACCCATGCCTTTGATCCCAGCACTTGGAAGGTTCAGGCAGGAAGACTTCTGTGAGTTTGATGTCAGCCTGCTCCACATAGGAGTTCTAGGAGAGCCACAGCTACATAGCATGACCTTGTCCCACTAAAGACAAAAATGGACACAAAATTAAAAGAAAGAAGGAAAGAAAGAAAGAAAGAAAGAAAGAAAGAAAGAAGTAAGTTGAAATGAAATATCAATTTGTTATAATGAGTTAATTCAGAAAGAGACACAGCTAGACCATAAACCCATACGTAAGAGGATAGGACCACAGAAAATAACTAGAAGACAGCACAAAACAAGAAAAATGAAAGGAAAATTAATAGATGAAATACAATATCAACTCAGTAGTACTAGGGGAAAATATAGATGAGTGGGGAAAATGACAAAGAAATCATACAAATAGCAGAAAAAATAGATCTAATGGTACACTGAAAGAGTTTACAGGTCACAAGCTCCACAAATAATGACAGCCATCTACCTAATCCACCATGCTGACATGGCAGAACTCCAAAGATTAAAGCAAAACCCCACAGCATTTCAAAGGGATGAGGCAGGCTAGCTACAAACACAAGACAAGACAGACATGGTCCAGCCAGATGGTCAAGAGCCATCTTCTTGACAAACACTAAGAGTCTGAAGATAACAGACCTTTAGCTTGAAAGTTATCACCAAGATGGGATTTTTTGAAGTTTACTTGGCACAACACTTAACTGTCCAAATAAAATGGGAGGACAAAATAACGCCATTTTCAGAAGCACCGTGAGTCAGAATGATGACTCAGGCATCACACAGCAATGCAGAGAAACAGGCTTCCAGGAGATGGATGAACAAACTAATCAACAAAAGCAGTTAATCCCCACTATTAGTTGAGGAATGACATAAATGATAAGAAATTAAATACTCAGATTATTTTAGCACAGGGGAGTGATAGACAAGAATAAGGTTTGATGAAGGAAAGCAAGCTATACTGTCCCAAGAGTCTTTCCATAACAAACCTATAAATTCAGATGAAATATGTGTAAGTGTGTTTATAAATAATGGCAAATTTATACGTTATTCTGAGTAAAACCATCCTGAAGTAAATTCAAAGTAAGCTAAAATGTATAAATAACTATTAGTGCATATGTAATGCAACGCCAGTAAGAGGACAAATAACTTGGAGTGTACAGTTAATTCATTGAGCCAACAAAGGAGAAAAAGAAAAGCAGATACATAAAATAAATTCATATGCGTCCAAAGTAAAATAAAGGTTGAAAGGTTAAAATAAGCCGCCAGTGTGAGTAGAATATAAGGCGTGCCTTTAAAAGGCAAGATTTACTATTTGTGATGGGATAGAAGCAAATTGTACAGCACACACAAACACAAGTAGGAGTTAAGTATGGTAGACAAATTAGATGGCGATGTCCTGTAAGCATTAGAGTTCAAAATGCCTCCCACACCCATTTTATATGTATGAAGAGGGAAGCTAAAAAAAGAAAGAAACAAGGAAGGAAGGAAGGAGGGAGGGAGGCAGGGAGAGAAGGAGAGGGAGAAAAGAAAAAGAGGACAGGAAGTTGGTTGGTAAGGAGGTGGGGCTGATCTGGGTGAATCCAGATGGAGTTGGGGAAGAACGGTGAGTAAAAAGTTATTCTGAAAATTCTCAAAGAGCTAATAAAAACATACAAAACAATTGATCAGGTAGAACGTAGCTTCATGAGGATCTGCTGGTGGACTGAATACTTGTCGAACAACACAGGTAACAAGCATATCTGATATATATGCTATGTCAGCAAGAATATGCATGAACCAAAAGAAATCCCCTGAAATTCAATATGCAGTTTATTAGAGGATGCACAAGTCAGTCAGGGATGACTAATAAATGTCCAGGCATTTTGCACCCACTCCAATAATAGCAGGAAAGATCCATGAAATCACTACAGTATGGTAGTATTTCCCATAGGGAATATAATTCAAGTGTCATTCAGTGCCTCAATACACACTTTTACATGTCTCTCAACTTCAAATATACCACACATGGTCTTTTATTTATGCAAAACATTCATGAATATTAAATTTTTGTAATAGATTTTTACACTTTATGGTAGTTAATGGTAGACGGTTATCTGCATGTAGTTTATGCATGGTTGGTATATCTAACTTTTCCTCAGTTGTTTTCAGTATTTTTATATTATAATCTGTAAGCTTTTCTGTCATAGTCTTAGATACTGCAAAAGTGAAGCTCATCAAAAAATTGTACATCAGAAGAAAGGCAAAGAAAGGAACCTTCATATTGACTTTCCCCCATCTCATCTATTAGTTCTATGAGGTAGACACTAAGGAAAACTAGGGAAAATCTATTTTTAAACACAAGAACAATTATAGACTTAGGTGTATGTGCAGGTAGATAAATATGTATATATATATATATATATATATATATATACACATACATATATATTTGTAACATTTGTATTAATATTTAGCATAGGTAAGATTAGGCATAACCATACATATACATCTATGCATAAGTTTCTTTTTGTATATATATACACTATCATATATATTTTATATGTGAACATAAATATATGCACATCTGTCTGTTAACATATGCATATTTTAATATATAAGGACAGAAAATATTATCAAATATTCAACAAGAAAGATTAAGCACAAAATGCAATAAAGAACAAGTATTAGATTTATTTGACAAATCTTGAGTATCTGTAAAACACATAGCATTATTTTTTATCCTACAGACTTGCATGCTATCACATAGACAAACTATTTACCACAATGCTTATAATAAGAAAATTTAAGGCAACTTTCTAGGAAACCCGCTCTTGTGAAATTGGCAGTGTTCAAAGTTTTGAACTGAGGTTGTGTTGCTTATACTGAGGAAAGTCTATCTTACTATGCTAAACTTACAAGGTTTCATAATGCTAAACAAAAATGTTGTATAATTCTAAAACAAAAATGCTATTAATGCACTGGCTAATATTCCCACTCAGAATTCTATAACTATAATCTGCCATGCCTCATTATAAAACTCAAAAAGATATAGGTAAAAAAATACTAAGTTCTATGTAAACCAGCATCATTAAACATGGAGTGCCTCTATGCAATTGGAAGGTGGATATCTAGATATTGTTTGAAGCCCTGATGACCTAACAGAGCCTACTTGTTGTGTATTCTAAAAGATGATTTTATATATATATATGTGTGTGTGTGTGTGTGTGTGTGTGTGTATTATAAATTATTTATACATACACACACATAGTCTTTCAATATGTGATTTCTTCTTTAATTTTTATAAGCCATCCAGAATACAACACTATGTTATTTGCATGCTATAATGACCAAGGTAAGTTTATTATCTGACAGTCAATATCAAGAAACATGTTACAGGTTACCTGGCTTCATTTATAGAAGGCTGAACTTATCTAGCTACAGAGTTATATGCCAAATATATTTTATACTACATAAGGCACAAATAAAACTCCCAATATTATCGTATCAAGTGACACCAGTGAGGGCCTTTAAACGCCGAATTCTTTGTTAACTTCCAGTATTGCTCTAATCAAGAATAGCATAGATCCTATGTCATAGATGGCAGCCTCATAAACTCTGCTCTTGGCCAAATTCCCAGAAGCTCCTTTCCCTGCAGATTTCTGAGTGAGACCCCAGAGGCAGCCTTCCTAACCCACACAAACCTTCAGTGAGCACGCAGCTCTAAAAAGCCATAGGCAACAACCTTTATCTTTTCTTAGCATTTACACAATTATGAATGAGATGAAAATTTTCCCAAAGTTCCCGCATGTCCATTAATTCTACTTCTGTGACCAACTAAATGGAATGGGAATTGCATAAACAAAAGACATCTTACCTGCTTCTAACCATCAGGCATCTGGCTCTTTTATTATTAGATGGCTGTGATTCTAAGTCTCTGCTTCATACCCTCTTCCATTTCTTCTTGCTTTTCTGCAGTTCTTCTATATTTACTTCCTCTTGTTGTATTTTCCTTCCTTATTCCTGGTGACAGATTGACATGTTTATTTTTTTTCCTTCTGGTGCTGACTTGTTAAGCAATCCATATTTTTTAGCTTATATTTTCTTTTCATTTTTTTCACCTTGAAAGCATAAAATATTTTGGATGGAAGATATGCTTGCATCCAGGCCAGATTCTCCTTCCGTATGTTCAAGAATGTCCACTTCCTCCCATGTCCTACAGACAGTCAGATCTTGGGGTGGACACCTTTTACTAAAATGCTGTAAAAGTATTAATGACTAATAGTGGGGTCAAATGACTCATCTCTCTCTCTCTCTCTCTCTCTCTCTCTCTCTCTCTCTCTGAGTGTGTGTGTGTGTGTGTGTGTGTGTTTGTATGTGGCTGGGGGCTGGGGAGTTATGCTCCTCATCACTGAAGTGATAGTCACTCCTTCTCTATTAAATATGACCTAAAGATTCAGTGTTCTTCCATTCCTACTATACCTTGCTAAAACTCATGGGCACCAAAGTATAAAATATATGTTTGTAAATATTTTTTTATGAACACCATTGAGTTAAAGACAATTTCTGAATCCCTACTCTTCACCATGGATGGCTTAATTTTAATGACAGTGATGAAAATTTAGAACAAAATCCCCAGAGTCTACTGTACCTGGTAGCTCACAGCTTTAATCCCAGCATCCTGGAGACAGAAGCAGGCAGATCTTTGTGAGTTCAAGGCCAGCCAGGTCTACATTACATAGAGTTCTAGGATAGCCAGATCTACATAGAAGACCCTGTCTCAAAAAAATCCCTATAGTCTTTCAATATGTGATTTCTTCTTTAATTTTTATTTTTCCAAGACAAGGTCTCTCTTTGTGACTTTGACTGTCCTTCAACTCACTCTGTAGACCAGGCTGGCGTCAAACTCACAGAAATATACCTGTTTCTGTCTCCTGGGTGCTGAGAGTAAAGGTATGAGCCACCACTGCCCAGATTCAATATGTGATTCTTATAAAAGGGCAAAAGGATTTAGATATATAACACCCTTGTTTATTAAGCTAAGAGCCCTTCAGAAGTGTTGCATTGCACAGTAGTGGCTGTCTTAGTCACTTTTCTATGGCTGTGATGAAACATCAGACCAAAAGCGACTAGAAATGGAAAGGGTTCATTTGAGTTATACTTCTAAGTAGCAGTCGATCAATGAGGGAAGTCAGGACACGAACTCAAACAGCACAGGAACCTGGAAGCAGGAGCTGATGCAGAGGCCATGGAGGGGTGCTCCTTACTAGCTTCTCCCTATAGCTTTTTCAACCTACTTTCTTTTTTCTTCTTTGAAAATTTATTTTTCTTTTTTACATATACATTTCTATTATTACACATATATACAATAAACTACATAAAGCAAGAAGAACCATGAAACAATAATGAATTATATAAATGTTACATTTATAGTGTTTTGGATCTTTGTATTTGGCGACCTTGAAGAAACCATCTTTCCTATCTTGGTGAGTCTAAAATTCTGAATGTAAATCCACATAGAACCCAGAACCACCAGCCCAGGGATGACACCACACTCTGTGCAGCACCCTCCCATATCAATTACTAGTTAAGAAAATGCCCTACATCTCTGCCTACACTCTGATCTTGTGGAGATTTCTCAGTTGAGGTTCTTTCCTCTCCAATGACTCTAGCTTGAGTCACGCTGACACAAAACCAGCTAGCACATTTCCTTACTATCAGTGATATAGGGTGTGGAGAGCTACTCTAGAGAATAATAGTGATTTTTGGTTCCCTGGCTGGAAAGATGGTGTGGTGCTTTGTAAACATGTG
Organism: Acomys percivali; assembly: GCA_907169655.1. Lineage (NCBI taxonomy): Eukaryota > Metazoa > Chordata > Mammalia > Rodentia > Muridae > Acomys > Acomys percivali. The sequence continues at coordinate 83,484,705 of OU015750.1, read as the reverse complement.
GCCCCATAGACTCGTGTGTTTGCATGCTTGGTCCATGGAGAATGGCACTATTAAAAGGTGTGGCCTTTTTGGAGGAAGTGTGCCGCTGTGGGGGCAGGCTTTAAGGTCTCCTTGGCTCAAGCTTTACCCAGTGTGGAACAGTGGCTCCTTCTGCTGCCTGGGGATCAAGATGTAAAACTCTTTCTTCTCCAGCACCAATGGTAATAATGGACTGAACCTTTGAAACTGTAAGCCAACCTCAATTAAATGTATTCTTTTTAAAGAGTTGCCTTGGTATTGGTGTCTCTTCACAGCTATAAAACCCTAACTAAGACAAATGGTTCATCAGTTAAAAGAACTTGTTGCTTTAGCAGAGGACCTGAGCTCAGTTCCTTAAAAAAAAGGAAAGAAAGAAAAACAAAACAAAACAACAACAACAAAAACAGGTTGGAAGGCTCACAACTGCTTATAACTCTAGCTCTGGGTGATCTTAAGCCACTGACCTCCAAATGCACTAGCACTCCTGTGCACACACACCCATGTAAACACATACATATTTAATCAATAAATAATAAAATTCACCTTAAAAATAGACATCTCCAATTCTAAGCTCTAGCTTCTGCCTTTTGTTTATAAAACTACATCTTGAGCAAGTTACTATTTTACATTGGGCAAATTTTCTACTTCAAAAAATTTGTCATTGAATATAGTGATGTAGTGTGCACAGCGGTCCTGTCCTTCCCACTCAGTTGTACTGTGACAGTAAGCAAATGTCTGTCTTCTTGTAGTCTCTATCCTATCATGTCTGAAATCATGTCACATTTGAACCCATGACTTAGAGTTTTGGGAGAAGTAAAGAAGCTAATACACATATAACACTGTATGTCTTGCTATATAAGAATGAATCAACATAAATTTAACTTTTCTTTCCCCATTTCATTGGAAATAGATTCTTTTCTCACATAATATATCCTGATGACAGTTTTCCCCTCCCTCTTCTCCTCCTAGATCCTTCTCACTTCCCTTCCATCCAGATCCACCCCCATCCTGTCTCTCATTTGAAAAAGACAAGCTTCTCAGAGATAACAAAAAATATAACAAAACAAAACAAACGAAAGCATGACATTAAAGTTGGACAACAAAAACCAAAAGAAGGAAAAGAACCTCCAAGGAAGGAATGAGAATCACTCCTTCACACACTCAGAAAAACGCTAAACAGGAAGCCGTGATATATACACAGAGGGCCTGGGGCAGACCTGTGCATGCCCTGTGCTTGCTGCTTCAGTCTCTGAGTTCATATGAGCTTTGCTCAATTGATTTAGAGGGCCTCATTCTCCCGGTGTCCTTCATCCCTTACCCCCTCTGGCTCTTATATTCTTTTGATCTCCTCTTCCTTGGGGGTTCCCTGAGCTATGAAGGGAGAATTTGATAGAGGCATGTCATTTAGAGCTATGTGTTCCAAAGCCTCTCTCTGGATGGAATGTCTGGCTGTGGGTCTCTGTTATTTGTTTCCATCTGCTGCAGGAGGAAGCTTCTTAGATAGGCCAAACAAGATGACGGCCAACCAAGGCAATGATCTGTGAATATAGCAGAATGTCATAAGGAGTCATTTTATCCTTATGTGCGTGCATGCGTGTGTGTGTGTGTGTGTGTGTGTGTGTGTGTGTGTGTGTGTGTGTG
>OU015750.1:83452970-83472306 GCA_907169655.1 Acomys percivali | reverse complement strand
CACACACACACACACACACACACACACACACACACACACACACACACTTTAATGAGTAAGTAAATGAATAGCTTCACTTGTAAATCTAAATATATTTTTCTTCTTTGGTAAAAATATAGCTGAGTGTTTCAGAGACTTTCAGTCTTTTTCTTTAATATGTAGACAAGTTGTTAGTAGGCCTCATGCAGAGAAGTATCACAGGTGAATGGCATGATGAAATACAATCCTTGAAAGTTATCTCAAACAAAGAGGGTAGGATATAGAGAAAGCATTCGCATTATAGGAAAAATATGAGACTTGACCTTGAGGCCTTTCTCCAAGCTCAGCTTTGTGATAGACGAACTTACTCTTGCTTTCTACTTGCAAGGAAACAGCAATTAGTTAAGGGCAATAAAACCAACACTCAGCTTCATGTTTGTGGGTTGGGCTGCTATACAGAATTGGGATTGGTTTTCTGTGGCATAATATTTTTATAGCAAAGCAGCCAAAATACCACGAATGCATAGCACGGGCTGCGAGCGCCCTAGCCCTTCCAGGCATTGCTGTGGCTTGGCATTGATAAATGCAGGTAGAATTTAGGTTGCAGTTAGGGTCATGTTACAGCAAACACTGCCTTTTCCAAAAAAATGTAAAAGTTGCTGAAACAGCTTCCCTGTTTCTTAGGGAGGCCGTGCATGTCCATCAACGAGCTGGGTCTTTAGAGCAAGTTCTCACAGCTGTGTCTGCTTTCTTGGGGAGCACTGTGTCCTACCCAGTCAAAATAAACAGCAATAAGATAGGCTTCCTGGTGTCCACAACAGCCATGTGCAGTGAATACCCGTGCACTTTGTGGCTTCCTCTCCTTCTCTGGTGTCTCTTTCACTTGATGGTAATTTTTTGGCATAAATGTTGCAAGATAATTCACTAGTTCCAGATAACAAAGATAACAAAACAATATAAATATGTACACCGTAGAGTAAGTACTGTTGCTTTCTAGACCCACCTACGAATGGTCTCTATCATATACACAAATCCCTAAAATATAACTTAAAGTTTATAAGCATACTATTTTGGGGAGTGGTTTTTGTGTCTTTTCTCATTTATTTGTAAACAGTTTGGTTATATCTAATAACAACTGTAACATGGGAAATGGTGTGGCATGTGTGACACATGTCATACCTTGTGAATAAGCATTGGGTGTTAGCATTGGACATCACTTCTTAAAAAGGGAAGATAATACACTCTATTGTATATACTACTTTATTTTTGTCATAATAAGTGTTAAATAAGTTAATAGTTTTCCAACACCATTGACTTAATTTATTCTGTTTTTTTCAGTTATTTGAAATTGGTTAGGATGATATTTGTGTTTGATAATGGTAAGGCTTTTCTTTAGATGCACAAAGACAAATATCACATTTCCTTTCATATAGTTATACCTTAAGTTCCAGAAAAGAAATGTATTATATTCAGAGCAACACAAAAATTAATAAATATATAAATTATAAAAATGTCTTATAGGTATAGGTCATAGATAACTGTGTGTATGTATGTATACTCATATGTACACTCATATGCATACATACACACGTATAGGACATAAAATAGGTGCGGGCCTGTTTGAATTGATGAAGGTGACTAGTAACATGTGAATTGAGAGACAAAACAGGTTAATGGGGGAGTGAGTTTGCTTCATGTACATGATACATTTGAATAATAATGAGACCATTGCCTAGTACAATAAATTCCATACTAAATATTTTTTCCAAAAATGAAGTGTACTTGTAGGAAAAAAAAACCCCAAAGTGACATGACCTTTGTAAAGTTGGTAGGCATTCCCACTAAGCACTTCTCATTTAGGTGAATCTCTTAATACTTCAAGGGCATTTTTTCACTCCCTGGTCTCCCACCAGTTATAAGACATCAAGTAAGATATTAAGGAGGTCTGACAAGAGAGATAATCTTGTCTTTTTACTGATTTTAATGGAATTGCTTTGAGTTTCTCTCCATTTAAGTATATGGTGGCAATGGGTTTGCTGTAAATTGCCCTTACTATGTTGAGGCATTTCCCATGCATCTTTATTAGCAGGTGATATGATAATATATGTAAGTGATGCAAAAAAATCTCACCAAGAAATTTCCAACCTGATAGACTCCTTCAGCAAAGTAGATGGATACAAAATTGACACAGAAAAATAAGTAACCCTCCTATATACAAAATAACAACAGACTGAGAGAGAAATTGGAAAACAAAAGTTTTCACAATAGCCTCAAATAATATAAAATATCTTGGGGTAACTCTAACCAAGCAAGTGAACAGCTTGTGTGATAACAATTTCAAGTATTTGAAGAAAATAATTCAAGATAGAAAGCTCTCCCCTGCTCATGCATCAGTAACAGTGAAAATGACCATCCTACAAGAAGCAATCTGCAAAGTCAATGCAATCTCCCTCAACACAATTCTTCACAGATCTGAAAGGAACAAATCTCAGCCTCAGCTTCATATGGAAACACACACACACACACACACACACACACACACACACCCATACACACACACACACACACAGACACACACACACCCTCAAACATCCTGAACATCAAAAGAACTATTTCTAATTTCAAGTTGTACTACAAAGCTATAGTCATAAGAACAGCACAATGATGGCATAAAAACAGATACATTAATCAATGGAGTCAAACTGAAGACCCAGACATAATCCTATACATCTATGTGCACCTGAATTTTGAATAACAAGCTAGAAATACACACTGGAAAAACACAGTATCTTCAACAAATGGCACTGGTCAAACTGGGTGGATGCATGTAGAAGAATGCAAATAGATCTGTACTTATCACCCTGCAAAATAGAACAAAACCTCAACATAAAATTTGATGCATTGAACCTGGCAGAAGAGAAAATCGGGAATAGCCTAGAATGCATTGGCACAAGAGACAAATTACTTAACAGAACACCATTAGCACAGACACTAAGATCAACAGTTAATAAATGGATCTCATGAAACTGAAAATCTTCTGTAAGGCAAAGGACACCTCCATTCAGACAACGCAGGGGCTTGTGGAATGCAAAAATATTTTTTACCAACTACATATTTGATAGAAGACTAATATCCAAAGTATATAAAAAAATCAAGAAACTAGATATCAAAAAAATTTCAGTTTTAAAAATAATGTGAAGATCTAGACGGAAAACTTGAACAGGGAAACTCAAGTGGCTGAGAAACACATAAAGAAATGCTCACCATCCTTAGCCATAAGGAGAATGCAAATGAAAACCACTTGGAGATTTGATCTTACACCTGTCAAAATGGCTAAGATTAATAACACAAGCAGCAACTCATGCTGTCAGGGATGTGGAGTAAGCGGAACACTCCTCTATTCCTCCTGGTGGGACAGAAAATTTGTACATCCATTATGGAAATCAGTGTGGTGGCTTGTCAAGAAGATGCCAGTCAGTCGCCCTCAAGATTGAGTAACACCACTAGTGGGCATATACCCAAAGGACACCTACCCTACCTCAGGGACACTTACTGGCTCAAATATGTTCATTGCTTCTCTATTCACAATAGAGGAGCAATGAAAAATAACCTAGATGTCCCACAACAGAAGAATGGAGAGAGAAAATTGATACATTTACACAATGGAGTATTACTGAGCTCTTATGACATTATGAAATTTGAAGGCAGAAAAAGATCATGCTGAGTGAGGTAATACAAGCCTGGAAAAATAAATATGGTATATATTCTTTTATATATGGATATTAGCTGTTAGGTCAATAATAGCCAAGCTACCATCTGTTGATCCAGAGAGCTTAAGTATAGACTAAGTGACTAGGGCAGACACATGCATTTCCCTGGAGGAGAGAAATAGAATAGATTTTGTGGGTGGACTAGGGAACTGGAATGGGAGGATCAGGTGAGGAGGGGAAAAAAGGCAGGAAGAGATAGAGTTGAGGGACACTGGAGGGGTAGTATGGAAACCTAGCACAGTAGAAACTTCCATTAATATATGAAGGTGACACTAATGAAGTCTCCTAATAATGAAGGAGACAAAGTCCCATCTGGCCATCTCTTGACACCAAATGAAACTTCTGGGTGCAGGACTGAGTCACATCCAGTTGAATTGTTGGTCAAAGGGGTCCCATGGAAATCTCCATACAACGCAGGGTGTTCCTAAGACAGTAGGTTGCTCTCCATAAAATAATAGCAATACCCTATTGCTGAACAGAAGATCCACACTAATAATTCAATATGAAGAGGTCCAGCTAATGCTTACATAGAACCTTCACCTGTAGGTTGTAGTCCTGTTTGTGCTCGTATCTTTCCCAAGCTACCAAAAGAGCAATGTAAATAACAACCCAGACACAGAACCTTTGATTTGCAAAGGTTTCCTGCCTGAAAAAAATATGCTAGAGCAAAGCTTGTGGGAGCAACCAAGCAATGCCTGATTTGACTTAAGGCCCAATCCACAAAATGGAACCTGTAGCTAACACTGGTTTGGTGATGAAGGTGACATAATACCAAATGCTACGGGTTAAACAAATAAAAAAAAGAGAGAGAGAGAGAGAAATGAACTGGTTCCTAAATGATACTCTGCTATACTCATAAAGCAGGACCTTATTCAGCCAGCATCAGAGTGGCTTCCTCCTGTAGCAGATGAGAATAAGTAAAGAGACCCACTGCAGAGAGAAGACAGGCCTTGGAACACAGGACTCTAACTGGCATGGCTCTATCAAACTGCTCCCATCAGAGCTCAGGAAACCCTAAAGATGAGGAGGTGGAAAGTGGAAGAACCAGAAAGGATGGAGGACACCAGAAGAGCAGGGCCCTCTGAATCAACTGAGCAAAGCTCATGTGAACCCACCGAGACTGGAGCAGCAAGCACAGGGCCTGCATGGTTCTGTGTATATATTACACCTTTCATTTTAGTATTTTTACGAAACTCCTAAGTGTGTGCATGAGCGGGTTTCTGATTCTTGCGCTGTCTCTTGCACTCTTTTCTTTCTCTTAGTTTGCCTTGTCCACCTTCGATATGAAGGTTTCTGCTTTATCCGACTATATTTTATTTTGCTGTTATCCCTTGGACACCTGCTCTTTTCTAGTGAGAGACAGAAAGAAAGTGGACCTGGATGGAAAGGGAGTTAGGAAGAAACAAAGAAATAAAGGAAGGGGAAGCTGTAATCAGGATATATTGTGTGAGGGAGAAAAATATTTTTTCAGTAAAAGAGAAAAATAAATGACATCTATCTAAAAGAAAGAGTTGGCGGCCTGAGTAATATAGGCTTCAACTACAGATGCAGGTATAACTAACTCTAAGTATGAATCTAAACACTTCATTCTACAAAATATATTTGATTGCATCAAAATGAGTATTTCTTGAGGAAAGTATTTATGTGCCAGCTTACTTCACATGTCCTATGTAACATGGATGCAAATATTATAAGGTCCATAAGTTTGGACATTATAAGGCTAGATTGTGCTAAACATAACTGACTTATAAGAGAAACATTATTAAAATGTTGCAAAAAAACAATGCTGGAGTTTTTTTTCTTTTTGTTTTTTAAACTGTTTTCACAGGAAGAAGTCCTCACTAGATCATCAATCATTTTCCTTTGTTTTGTGTCTTTGTGATGTCCCTTCGTACCACTTTCAACAAATTCCCTGTGGAGACTTTGACCTGAAGACAACTGCCATCATTCTTACAGCTACAGAGAAGATACTTATTACAGTCAGATCAATGCGCTTAACCATTTTCTAATTAGTTTCCTCCCCAATTAATCTCTGATGAATGCTTTCCACTAACCCAAATGTTCCGATCCATTGATGTTTTCTTCCTTTGTCTTATACTGACAAGGACAAAATGATTTCCTTCACTGCACAGGAATACACTTGCAACCATCAAATTGCTCATATTTGCATTGGTTTAAAAAAATGCTCAGGCCCCAGAGCACTGGTCATGTTGGAAACAGTAGAAAGGCTATTACCCCATAGTGTAAATCCAGCCTTTGTATTACACACTTCCACTAGCAATGTAGATGATGGCACAAAGTTGATGGTAATGAGACAGAAATGGGAGCTGATGGACTGGGTAGACTTTAGGCAATGACAGTTTCCGAACTTCCACATCATTCATGCTAGCCTAAGATGTCTGCTGGAACTCAAGCTGTCTTTTGATATTAGAACTGAGTGTTTAGTTTCTGAAGTTGGGAAAGAGACTCGGTAGCTGAGACAGAGCTTTGACAATGCCGAAGGAAATTTGGGAAAGGAAACAGTCCATCTAACCAAAGACTTGGAGGCATTTAAAGAAAAACCCAACAAGTATGTTAACTGATGCTTGTTTTAATATTGAATATAGCTAAGTCCTTTTTATGTAAAAACTAACTCATTAAGTAGGCACCATGAAGAAAAATTGAGCAAGGAATGTGAAAGTATTCATGCAGTCACCTTTCCTAAAAAGTAATAAAAAGAGGGAAAGGAGAAATCTATCAAACGTATGCATTCCTTTGCACTGAATGTGTCCAGAGTTAGTGTTTTTACAAATGAAACTTTTATCACCAATTTTTAATGCTCAGTAGCTACATGTTTATAAAATGCATTCAGAGCATTAAAGTAGCAACATTTTTCTCTACAGTGATGTTCTTCCTAAGTGGTAAGTGTGATGTAGGAATTTTTCTACATCAAAATATACTGTGCCTGGGCATGGTGGCACATACCTTTAATCCCAGTACTTGGAGAGAAACCCTGTCTCTAAAAAATAATAATGTGAATTCATCTTTAATTTTTCTTCTTAAAGCATTTTCTGTGTTTGCTTACCTAATTGGTGAGCTCCAAGCTAATGAAAGACTCTGTTTTAATGGAGGTAAATGCCATTCCTGAGGATGACACCCAACATCATCCTGTGGCCTACACATGCATCTTCATACATGTCAACGCACACTTCCACCTGCATATCCAAACACAGGCATATATGTGGATGGCCACACACACACATACCCCACCCCAAACCAAGGCTAGTTGTACATTTACTTAACCAGTAACATAACAGTGTTTAAAACAGTAATAGCAACAATTACGTATCAAAACTCATTGGATGTAATGATATTGGGTATTCTCTTTAATTTGTTCATTAAACAAAATTTAAGAGTGTATTACTGCTCTAATTCTATAGGTAAGAAAACTTGTTTAAAAGGTTGTCAGCATTTATTGCACCATTATTTTAAAGCTGAAACACAAATCTAGACCAGAGAGAATTGGCACCTGCTCAATTCTTTACTCATTAACTTTGTAGGCCAGAAAAAAAAATTAAATATAAAAATAAAAAAAACGAATGAAGAAACAAACAAAAACAAGTACTCCTGTGGTAACAGAGAATGTGATCTCTCCTGGTCAAACTTCTTTATCCCATTCCAAATCACTGTGAGAGTAGAGGGGGAAAGATCTTTTTTAGACAGCAACTAAGAGAGAGAATTAAACTAAGTAAAATTGAGACTTAGCGTCCTGTACAGTGAAACAGAAACAACCGAAGGTTAAGGATGTGATGATCATTTTTCTGTTTGCACAGCCATCTGTTTCCTGCCTTTCTTTTGTCTTTGCTGCAGGTAGCCACATTCCCTCCTGGGGCCTTTTACAACTGACTACTTATCTTGTGCTAATGAAAGCAGTGACAAAAAAATGGGGACCAAGAGAAAGGAAAATGTCCCTTCCTCTCCAATAATGACATCTGATAGCTGCTATCTCTCCAGTGTGCTACATTTCTGCCATTCCTTCCACAACTCCAGATCCCACGCTGACTTGTCCTAGTTTCTGACTGGTGGCCCCACTGGCTGGTCTCTGAAAACAGAAGTGTATGCCCTGTCTTTCTAGTTGGAGAAAAAATATTATCACTTTGTCACCAGTGATAACCTTTGTGATGACTTTACTCCTATCTCTTATCTTTTCAACTAACCTGCATAGCCTTGTGTATAACAAGGGGGGGGGGGGCGGCGTGCTGTTTTCTGAATCCAGAAGAACATGGTGTCAGGTGAGATAGGGGGAAATGAGGTGAACAAAATGTTCTGCAAGACTGCATTGGCCCAGAAGTTTAAGACGGACACATAAACCATTGCATCCTCCATGGGGTGTTGAAGAGACTGTACAAATGTGATGAGAAGGGCTCCATCCCAATTAATCATCGTTTAGAGATCCAAAGACAGCAACGTGAGATTTAAGACAGTACAGAGCAGAAGTCCCAGCATGACACAGGAGCTAAGTGAAAGAAGCTGTAAGCCAGGAGGGTAGATACACTCAAACATGGAGACCAAAAAGAGAGCAGGAGAAAGGGAAAGAAAGAGAGCAGGAGATTGTCTAGCCGGAAGAATGTCAAAACTATAGTTTCAAGCTATGGCAGTAAATGATCCTAAAGAAGAGTGCCTGCAAATGTGTGATCATTTGACCGGGGGTAAATGAGACATGAGTACAGTACTTTAGAGGTGAAGAGCCCAGAGATGATAGGTTGTGGAGTTTGCTTTAAAAATTTGTGACTGGAAATCAACTCAGCTGTGTTCCAAGGTGTCAGGGTTTTAGGGTTTTATTTTATTGATTCTAGTGGAAAAAAATGGTCTGGCTTCCATTTTTAGTTGTTTATTTAAACCTGGTGGCAGTCTGAGGAATACCTAGGGATACTGGTGTGGTCACTAACATCAAGAGGCTTTACTGTTTACACAAGAGACTTAGTCAGGATTCTCAGTGTTTACAACGAAGGCACCAAGTCTGTCCTTTACATCATTTTAAAGAATACATTTAAGGAAATAACAAAATACATTATATCCATACCAGTCATAATATAAATCTTCAACTTTTCTTTTGCTTTTTTTTTTTTTAATCAAGAAGCAATAAAGAGAAAATACATTTTCCAAAAGTTATTTCTAAAGTAAGTAGTGCCCGGGCATGACTAGTGTGTTTTGGGTACGAAGCCTCTCACATGGGCTCATGTATTTGAGGTCCTTGGCTGACGTTGCTGTTACGGGAGGTCACAGGACTTATACGATGAGGAGCTTTGCTGGCCAAGGCAAGTCACTGGGGGTGGGTTCTGAGGGATTATAATCTTGCCCCACTTGCACTTGACTCTCTTGGCTTCCTGTTTGAAAAATAATGACCAGCCATCTTCCTGCTCAGACAGCGTACTGCCAGGCCTTTCTAGCCATTGTGAAACACCCTTCTGAAACCTTAAGGCAAAAAATATTTTTCCTGCTCTAAATTGCTTTTGGTCCCGGTACTTTATTCACAGTAAACAAAAAGGAACTACCACAACCAGTTAACTTTAGGCCAACCTATACCAGCAGAGAGATGTGCATGCATTATCAGAGTTCTCTGAAGATCTGTGGTCACTGAATTTTACCTCAGTGCTCCATCCTTGACTTGTACTGAGGACTGTTGTAAGAGGAACAAAGAAAAACACATTGGGCAAGCATAGCACTTGGAATATCTGTACTCAGAAAGAGAAGGGAAATCACTGAAAATACATTGTCAACGTCTTGCCCACTTTTACATGAATACAGTTTGCATTTGGTGGAAGGGTCTTGCTGTTTTCAGTGAGCAGATATTTGTTAAGTATCATACACTCATTAAAAAGTTTGTTTTGGTCCTTTAGAAGAGAATCATCTGTCTTTTTTCAATATTTATGCTGTTTATAGTCACTCTTAACATGACGACATCTGAATTCAAATGTGTGTGTTGTCCATCCTTCAGGCTCAACTTCTCTAGTTCACTCTACCAAAAGAACTTATCACTGATGGTTCCCTTGACTCCTACCTGGGAATGGTTAGCTAATTTACACTTTCATTATAGATTATATATTTATTCTTATTATCGCCATACTTAATATTACACATTCTGCCTTATAGTATATTTTAACATGTTTTCATACTTTTTCATTATATTTACTTATATTTGGATTATATTGTCTAACAGCATTGGAAATACACAGTGAGATGATATAGATTAGGTAAACAAATATGTACTCATGTAACTATTTTTTAAGACTTCCTACCTCACAGAGGATTTAGGGAATATGCATAGCCAGATGAAGAAGACTGAAGTAAAACTCAAAATAAAATGTAATAATAATAAACATTTATTGTGAGTTAGCAAGATGGCTCAATGCACAAGGGTGCCTTCTGCCTGCTATCAATATTAACCACTAAGTTCCATCCACAGTACTTATGTGACAGACAGAGGTCTCTGGATCCTGAGAGTTTTCCTCTGACCTGACACAACACACACAGACCAAACATTGGAACAAACAAAAAAGCCTGGATTCTTGTCTCAGTTCCAAATTATCCTAGCTAGGGCACTCTAAAGGGTGTCCTTAGGCTTCCTTGTCACTGTGGAGGTTCCTTTAAGGCTCCTCAACACTCTATTTCCTCGTGGCCAAAATGGAGAAACAACAGCATTGTACAACTCCTTTAAAAAGTAAATTATTTGTAGATTTCACTTTTGTTACATTTATTTAGTGTGTGTACATGTGCACACAACTTGTGAATGTTTGTGCTCCTGTGTCTGTATGGGTGTCTGTTTGTGTTTGTGTGAAGATGCACATACTTGTGCATGTGCAACACACCTACAATGTGCACAGATAAAGATCAGAGATGAATCTTTAGCAGTTGGTTTTCTTCCACCAGTTGAGGTCTAGGGATCAAACTTAGTCTTCAGCTTTTGTAGCAAATGTCTTACATGGGGAGAGCCATTTTGTCATCCTCTCCTGTAAAAAAATAAAAATGTGAAAGTAGTTCTAATACCATTTATATTTTTTCTAAATGTCTGTAGAGAGCATCCATGACAACAAAATGAGTAGTTGTAACCTTAACCTTCACATTATGATTGATTCCGACCTGGAAATTGAAAACTAGGTAACCCTCACATCAGCTGTAGTGACTTTGGCACTCTTCTGTGCAGAGGTCACCCTGACGGTGCATATCATCTGCATAAATTCTTCGGATAACTTTTAAGTACAAATGACAGAGATGCCCTGATGATCACCTTAGGAACCTGTCCCTCTGTGTTAGGAAGCAAAAGCAGGTGTTATAGATCTGGAAAGCCACAGAGTGGGAGGTCTTCGAACAGTTAATAAGGGGGCCATAGGAGGGGCTTTATGCCTTGAAACATAAAAGCAAAAGAGCAAGCACTCCTCTTGCAAAAAAGAAGTCAAAAGATGAGCCAGAGTGGGAAGTGTAATATGAGCTTAGCTGCTGACTGTGCCAGGACACCATGCCTCTGTCCTTTGTTGTGCCTTAAAATAGAAAACAAAGGCCACCCGCTCCTCCTGAGCAATAATCCAAATCTGCATTAATTTACAGTCTCATCCGTCACCTAGGAACCTCACGGACATAAATCACAGCTGCAGTATTCAAGTGGTGTTGATTCATTAACTCCTCACTCTTTCCAACAATTTTACGACACACTTGATTTCTGCAGACGACAAAACAGGGATGTCAGTGTCTATGACAGTTCATGTGGCTGCATGGTCCGTGTTAAAACTTGTTTTTCTCCCTGAGAAGAACACATGGTGCATTCTAGAGGTAAAGCAAACAAATTGGCAAAAAATAATGGGAAAGCTCCCGTGTTCTGGAAGCTGTATATACACACACACGCAGAAGCATAGAATCAGAAATATAAGTGACGTATCTAATAAAACACTGAAACAAACTTTGGCATATTCTTCAATGAAGTCAAAAGAAGATGAAAATCATTTACTGCCTTTACAGCACCCTTGGATATGGTCTCCGAGAACAAGTTGTCAAGATTCTTATTTTTCCAGGTTAAAAAAAAAAAAAAAAAAAAAAACACGGAGGTAGAAGCAGGTTATGCATTTCCTAATTCACTCAGCAAGGGAACTGCCAGTATAGAGTTCAAAGTTAGGTTTGGCAAATAATTTATACTCTACTTAGTGTGTCTTGAAAAGAATTTTTTGACAGGCAAATGTAGCTAAGATTTATTAAGGCAACACTTAGAATGTGCCTGGGGAAAACCTGTATAGACTTTTTTCTTCCCAAAAAACCGGATTATCATATTTGTACCTTAGCCAAATGTAGTGTAAGCAATCTGCCCTTGTTTACAAATGAGTGCATTAGAAACAGTTTCATCCACAGGGAAGATGTTACCACCAAAGTGTGCCAAGTGAAGCTTAGAGATTCCGGTTAGACAATATATATTTAATATCTGGCTGGCTTGTTGACATGTTCATGGGAAATGTCTCTAGCAATTTCAAATTCAGCGGGGTCGAGGTTCTGAGGTTGAATGTGGATTTCAAAGGTCTCAGCAAACCAACCAGGTGATCTCCAGGACACTGGGCCAAGTTCATAGCACTGCTTCTAACATCAGGGACAGGGATCAGACTTCAGCGCAGGGTGACTTTGAGCCGCATGGGGCAGCACCTGTCCACAAATTCACTTACAGCCCATGTAAGAACGAGAAAGTCTTACTTTGGCCACATGAAAGAATAAAAGTGTTTCTACTTCTCTATGAATCCTTCCAAAGTACAGGTAAATGGAGGTCCAACCCTTTATTTGATTAACATCTCAAGAATCTGTATACTGTATACAACATATGAATCTGTCTAAATTTTGTCTAACTTTTAAGTTAGTAGTTTCCTACCTGCCTTATGTTTATCTGAACAATATTTTAAATTTCTCCACAGAGTATCATTTCTTTTTCTTTTGTTTCACCACTTAGATTCCACATGCAATAATTTCAACTATATTTTAATTTGTAAATAGTAACTGAAAATTCATCATTTCTTCGTGTTCAAAATCCTCTCTACTAGCCATCTTTAAATATTGATTTAATTGTTGCCGATCACGATTGTTTGTTCTCCTAACTACATTTTCTTTTCTTAAAAATTATGGTTTCGTATGAATGACCTTTGTCCATGTATGGGTGTACATGTATATTTGGATGTGCGAGTGCAGGCCTGTGTGTGCCACAGCACACAAGTGGCAGTGGGCAGACAATCTTGAGTTCCAGTCTTTCCTGTCTTCCTTGCTGGACTGAGGGTGTGCTGTTTGGCAGTGGGTGTTAGGGCAGCCTAACTGACTTTTGGGATTCTAGGTGTTCTGCCTCCAGATGTCATGTCAAAGTGGGAACTCTGAAGTTAGGGACACGCACTACCACACCTGGATGTGCGTGGGTTCTAAAGATCTGAAATTAGAACGCTTGCATTCATAGCCATCTCCCCAATCACATGAAGGGCCCTTTTACTGATTTAGTGACATCCGTTCTTTCCCAACCACAAAGCAAAGCACAGTTTACAACGTGACAGAATACATTTGCTTACTTACTCTTTGCTTTCTAGTCACTGCCATATTGATGGGAAGCTGAAGAAAATGGACAGTAGAGGTGACATGAAGAATTTGGAAGTAGAATAGGCTGGTCCAATGCCTTTTGGGGGCGGTGGGGGAATCAGAGAGTTCCAAAGACTGGGTTTGTAACTGGAAGAGAGTGGTGGAACCCTGGCCAAGTTCATACCTAAACTAGTCCCCTCTTAGGAGGCTCCGCTCTTGCTTTCCACCCACCTCCACTTCGCATCAGACAGACACAGCCACCTACGTTGTCTGTTCATCAAGCCCATTCTTATATTTTGTGTGTGTGGTGTGTGTGTGGTGTGTGTGTGTGTGTGTGTGTGTGTGTGTGTGACCCAGGAGCCACCTGTTTTAAATAGCTAACCTTATTAGCCATTCAGATTCTAGTTCATACATTCCCATCTTTATTTTTTCCCGTCTTCTCTCTCTCCCACTCCACTTCTTTCTCAGGCCCTCTGTACTAGTCCCTACGGTTCACATACTACCCCCAACCCACCCACTCATTAACCAACTCACTTTGTGATCGCCTGCTTACAGATTTGACTCTCAGCCCTTAGAGTCACTAAAAGTCACACAATTTCTCAAACATCTGTTTGGGGGAGACATGATTGGCACAGAAGTACTTGTTCAATAAGTAAATTGGTTTCATGCAGTGTTTCTATTACATATGTCAGAATCATGTTAGCCAACTTTATAAGTAATGATCACTGTTATTACTCAGTCTACTAACAGAGAAAAATATATAACAACATTGTGACTTTTAAAAAGCTAGGTCATAATTAAAAGCAATTTGGGTATAGATAGGATTTCTTACGTTGCTCAGAGTAAGAAAATTAACTTTATTGGCCTTTTAGAATTTATTCTACTATAATAGAGCTATCTGTCTATTCTTTGCCTGATTTTTAAAAATCTAGAACAACTCCACAGAAGACTAAGTCCATTGAATGCTTGAAGTGGCTCCCGGAGTTGGCTAGCGGTGTCGGATACAGCAGTGGCTTCGAGACCACGCACCTGAGGTGGCAGTCTTTACCTCACTCCTCTGGAACTATACCTGGCCAGAATGAATGACTGCTTTTCATTGATGAGTTATGTCAGGCATCCAGCCACGTAGAGCACCTTAAAAGCTCTGTGCAGCTCTGTCTCTGTCTTGATGGATGGGAGGAAACATCTTCAAGCTTCTCTGTTCTTCCTACTCTCTGACATCCGAGAATGACACATTCACAAATTTAATGCAATTCCAGTTTTTAGATAGACTGGAATGTGGAATATTTGTGGACCTTGGGGCTAAGGAAAGGGAAGAGACAAGATGTTGAGGTAGTAAAAAAAATGACCGAGAATGGTAAGGCATGAGGACGGCGGGGGAGTAAGGTTGTCATGCGTAATGAAGATTTAGTGTTTCAGTCATAAATCTAATTCAGGTAGAAGAGCACACTGCCAAAAGACTGTGTGAGAAATACCCCCCAAGGTATCCAGCAAGACCTTTTTAAGCCCTGTTCGCTTCATGTTGAATATTTGAACACAGACAGTTGGAGTTCAGAGAGCACACATCTGGGTCACTATACAAATCCCTTCCCTCCTTTAAAAAATAAAAGAAAATAGACACACTCCACTGACGCTAGACTGACTGCACTGCTGAGTCTGCCAATAAAAACTCTCCCATTTTAGACACAAAAAAACCAAAACACAAAGTGGAACCAACCCACACAGAGTCATGCTCAGCTATTTTATGTATTTAAAGAAGGAAAAATATTCAAAACACCAACTCTCAGAATACTACTCCAAGCAGCAACTGGACTCAGGGTTGTGGCTTAGTACTCTTGTTTCCTATGAGAAGAACCAGCCTAACAGACTGGAAACGGCTCTGCCAATGCCTACATCACTAATGAGAATGAGAATGAGGAGAAACCAACCACCTCTGACCCTGAACAAACAACAGTAAAAGAGGGTTGTGTATAATGGTACAAAATGTATTACATTATATCTATGAGAACCTTGGAACATCTGTCAGTTATCCTTATTGGAGGAGGAAAGCCAAGATTAGGGGCAGCCACAGAGACTGCCTATATTAACATTTGTCTGTAAATTTGACATTTGTTTGTTTGTTTGTTTGTTTTTTTACTGAAAATTTAATCATTAATTTTTAGTAGCCTATTAGGTCTACTGCAGAGTCCTAAAGCATTGTTAGCATCGTACATACTACATTCTTTGACACTTTCACTTTGATATGTAAAGAGCGAATGTACGACTTCTGTTTTAGCAAGAACTAACATTCACAAGTCACAGTAAGAGGTAAGACTATTTGCATCTACTCCCTCATTAAATTCTTATAGCAATTCTCTGTGGCATGTTTAACACTGTCATTAACACATGAGGAAACGGAGGTTGAGTGCCAATTCTAACGCTGTCCTAAAGAGGGTTACGGGGCTACTCATGTTGCTGCCCATGTGCTTTCTGGGTGTGTTGACTCTAATATAGGGAAAAAAATAATCTTCAGCAGCAATGCATCACATTAACTTTTTCAACATTTGTTGACTAAGTTACAGTTTGGTTATGCACATATCTGAAATTAACTTATGCTCATGTTATATATACAACGTCACAATAGGAGAAATTATATGAGGATAGTAAAAGCTTCAGTAAATAATTTTGATTATATATGGAATTCACAGATTTGCTGTTTTTAATTCTACATTAAACAAAAGCCAAAAGATTGACTTCCAGAAATATGAGCTATAATAAGACTCTGGATTTCTAATAGTTCTGTGCTTAATAGAAAACAATTTGAAATGGTATCAATTATGTGTTTCCACAATAAATTCAAATAATTTTTCAAAGTCAGGAATTGTGTTCAAAATATTATCCAGTTCACACAAAATGAAACTTGACAAGGAAAATAATTCAGTTTCACTATACCTTATGCCAATCTTATTGTAGTTAATAACTTACTATCACAGGTATGGTTGGTAAAATAAGAAAATAATGCATTTTGTCGCATTCATAGAGATTTTCTTTCAATTTTCTAATAGCATTAATATAAACTTTTTCTACACAAAAATATGATTTCATTTTGGTTTTAACAGACACATGAACTAAATGTTTTTTATCTACAACTGATTACTTCATTGTACTGCTTGAAATTCGACTGTAGAATGCTTGTTTCTTCTAAAGAGCCCTCCCATGCCTCTTTTGTGCAATAACTAAGGATCGTGGGAAGAAATAAGGGAAAGCAGTGAGGTTATTACTCCATCATGGACCATAGTCACTATGCAAAGAAACTGAATGCAGAGTTTCCAGGTGGCATTGTATGGTGGGTTAGTTTGTAGAAAAGTTTGCTATTAATTGATGAGTTCAACGATGAGACTGTTGCTACCTTTATTGTCTGCCACGCTGTATGAAGAATATTGGAGGACATGGATGTAATATCCAATCACATACCAAATAATTATTTCTACACAGTAAAAATTTACTTTCTGTCTTACATTTAGTTATCAATATAAGGTATCGGATATAAATAAAATGAAGGGATTGAGGATAACATTTAAAGAAGTGAAATTTGGGCAGGCTTGAAATAACTAAGGCAAGAAGTTTAAACATCAATAAAGGGTCCCTGGATGTTTTGACATTTAAAAAAATTTATTCATATTACATCTCAATTGTTATCCCATCCCTTGTATCCTCCCGTTCCTCCCCTCCTCCTGCTTTCACCTTATTCCACCCACCCCCATGTCTTTGACTGAGGGAGACCTTCCCTGGATGTCTTAAGTGGACCTGGCATCATTGTACCTGTTCTTAAATGACAAGTAATGGGCAGTTGTGTAGGACCGACTTGAGAGAGATTAGCAGCACAGGAAACAGCTGGGTAGATGAGCCAGCCACTGACTGGGAATTCTCAGGCAGCAGCTAATGTTTAAATGATGCTTCAGTGTGCCATCACACTCTTAGCACTTCCCACTTAATCTTTGGTATAACCTCAGGAGGTAATCATCTGTGCTTTTCAGCCACACAAGGTACCAGCACTTCAGGAAAACAGCTCTTTATCTAGCATGGAGCTCTAGGGGTGGGCAGCGTTCTTTATAACGTTGTAACCAGGTTGGTTGGAAATGGCATGTTCCATCATTGGCATCATATCACAGGTCTCATCTCTGCCATGCATGGTCTCTCACCCTCTAAACTATTTACCCAGGACTGCTAACAAAGCAGCTGGAAAACCTTTGAGACCAGACACATTCCAGGACCTAGAAGCTAGGCTCAGAGCAGACCCTATCAGGCCCTATTTATTTTGTTGACAAAAGCAGGCAGGTCACAGTCCATCCCAGATAGGAAGTCAGTTTCATCTGTTGATGATAGGAGCTGTAAAGCTGCATTGCAAAGGTGTAAAGGGGAGAGAGGAAGAGGAGATTAGAGAAGTGTTTGCAGTCTGCCCTGGAGACCTTTTCTCATTTTCATACCTATTTTACAGATAGGTTACAGAGGCACAAAACTGCTAAGCAATTTGCCTTAGCTCATTCAACTAATAATTTACTTAACACTACATATCAGTGTCTGTTGTCAGAGGAATTTACTTGTTTCTAAGGTTTTTTTAATACACACTATCTAAAGAATTATTGTGACTAAAAAAAAAAAAAGAATAAATATGACTCAGTGAATGTTTAGATTGGGTACAGAGAGACAAAGGAGGAATAAAAAGGTTAAAATTTGGAAAAGTAGTAACAGCACAGAGAAGTGATAACATTTACTATAGGCATCATCCATAAATTAAGAAATGATTACATGGGGGCAATAAGACAGTTCTGGGGGTAAAGGTACTTGCCAGGCAAACCTACCAATAGTTTAATCCCTGAAACCCAAACTAAAATCAAAGGAGAGAAGTGACTCTGCAAAGTTACCTTGCATGGAGGTCAGAATACCTGTTCCTCCTACACATATCATGCAAACACACACAATAATACAAATTAATTACTAATTAATTAAAATGTGTTTTTAAGAAGAAATTCTTCGATGGGATGACTAAGTCTTTGCCAAGGGTAGAAATCAGCTTGTTATGACGTTTTGTGTCGCCAGGATTGAGCTATCCCCATGTTATTCAGGTGAGTACTTCAGTGTGGGCTACTGGAGGTAAAAGTGCTTCACCGAAAAGAAAACAAATATCTTCTAGACAGAACGGCTTGAGGCCTCGTCACTGAGAGCAGGAGCACAGAGGAATAGTGCTTCAGCATGACAAAGCAGACTTCCAATAGCTTTCATTTTATTGAAACCAAGAAACAGCAGCCACAAACAAAATTAAGGATGACCTCTCCTCCTATTAATGAGACTGGATTAATTGTTTCTAACTAAAGACAACTGCAAAGTGCATATAAAATGAAACTAGGAAACTAATAGGAAAAGCAAAATGGAAAGGACCAAAAAGAGCATCAGATTCCAGGAGCTGGAACATTGAAGTTGATGTTCTCTGATAAATATTTAAAATAACTACAAACACTGTCCAAAATAAGAGAAGGCAAGTTAAAGGCATTGATCATGGAATTAAACACACACACACACACACACACACACACACACACACACACATACACACACACACATACACACACACACACACACACACACACATACTCACATCAGATGGGAAAAAAGTGAAAGAAAAGTTATGAAAATAAAAAACTTCAGTTCCTACAATTACAGGCTTAGGCCACAGATACAACTGCCCACTGGCTTTTCCTGAAGATTCTACACTGAACCTCACACATTTCCACCATCTCCACATGCCAAAGCCTACCTCTGGCCATGTGGCTTCTGCACCAGCTCGTCCTGAAGCAGGCTAGAATTTCACACACACACACACACACAACTGAGGACAGATGTTCATACATCCTGGTCACATTGCAAAAACACAAATAATATGAACTGTCAAGACAGTATGTCTTTCCCCAACCCCAAACTACTCATCCTATAATAAAGAAGAAGAAGAAGAAGAAGAAGAAGAAGAAGAAGAAGAAGAAGAA
>OU015750.1:83409441-83452960 GCA_907169655.1 Acomys percivali | reverse complement strand
GAAGAAGAAGAAGAAGAAGAAGAAGAAGAAGAAGAAGAAGAAGAAGAGGAGGAGGAGGAGGAGGAGGAGGAGGAGGAGGAGGAGGAGGAGGAGGAGGAGGAGGAGGAGGAAGAGGAGGAAGAAAATTCTTCTATGAGAATCACCTTAGATGAACTCCAGGACACAGAACTTAAAAGGACAATCATAAAATTCACCAAAGAATTCCAGGAATTTAAAGAAGAAAGGAAGAAACAAGGCAATAAACTTAAGTGGGATAGGGATAAACAAATGAGTGATAGCCAAGAAAAGATAAATCTATGGAATGAAATGACAAAGGCAATTCTGGATTTGGAAACTGAACTTAGTAAAGAGACAAAATGTTTTGAAGAGAAATCAAGTTTAGATGAAGATAGAGTTGAATATCTCAATAGCCCAATTAAAATGCTCATGGATGAAAGCCTTAGAAGTAGACTAGATTGTGGAGAGGGTAGAAAGTTAGGACTTGAAGGTAAAATAGAACAAATAAGTCAAGAAATCAAAGAATATTTTTAAAAATTGGTGTTTTAAAGACACAAATGAAAGAAATAAACAGAAATTAGGGGATTGTGACAAGAACAAACACTGGCTTTATGAGCATAAGTGGAGAAGAAAGAACTCCATGTCAGTTACACTGACCAGGCCTTCAGCAGGATCATAGAAGAAAACTTCCCTAAAGACATACAAGAAGCAAACAGAGCACCAAGTAGATAAGACCAAAAAATTTTCTATGAACTATTGTAGCTAAAACATTAAATATAAGGAAAAAAGAGGGTATTTAAAGCCACAAGAGAAATATATATATATTCATATATATATATATATATATATATGAAAAATCTATCAGGATAACAACTAGCTTCCCAATGGGAACTTTAAAAATCAAAACTTGGAGCCATGTATTTCAATTTCTAAAAGACCACAGATGTCAACCTAGATTACAGTATCCAGCAAAGCTATTTGCCATAGTTGAATGAGAGAGGAAACCTTTCTATGATTCAGACAGGCAAAAAGAGCCCAAGTCCACTAAAACAGCCCTACAGAGAATACTACAAGCAATATTGGAAACTGAAGATTGGAATCCTCAACACTAAAAGATTATAGAAAGAAAACTAAAACTATGATTGATGAAACGTAAAATTCAACTAAGGTCAAAACAGAATGACAAATAAAATGAAAGCCTTTAATACACTTTCCAATGAAATGATAGCTTTAAATAGTAATGATCTCAACTCTCCAACTGAAAGATACATTAATAAACATAAACAAAAGACTGCAGAAAAAACAATAAAACCATGATTGATAAAACACAAAATTTACCTTCCTCTTCTCTACAAATAACTCATCTTACCTTTGAAGACAGTACTTACCTTAAAGTGATAGGAAAAAATCTATCTAAGCACATGGGACCAAGACATATGAGGCTCTCTATCATAAAAAATGGCAAAGTGGTCTGAAATTGATTAGAAAAGATAAAGGACACTTCATTCTAACTAAGGAAACAATTAACCAAGAAGACACTGCAATCCTGAGCAAATCTGCCTGAAATTCTGGCACATTCCGTTGTATAAAAAGCTTATTATTGGACGTAGAGATACATATTAACTCCAGCTCAAGAATAATGAGTGATTTCAATACCAAACCTTCTCCAATAGGCAGATTAGACAGATTACCTGGACAAAAAAGATAAAATAAACAGAAACATCAGTATTAAATGGTCTCATATACCAAATATATCTAATAGATATATACAAAGTATTCACTCAAACACCAAAGTATATACATTATACTCAGCATCCCATGGAAGCTTCTCTAAAACAGACCACTTACTGGGACACAAAGCAAACTTTAACACACCCAGCCAAATTGAAATAATGTTGTTTAGGCTATCTGACCACCATGCAATAATGTTTAAAACCAATAGCAAAGGATTCCCCAGCAATTTCACAAACTCACGGAGATTAAACAACACATGATTGATCTATGAATGGGTCAAAGATAAAAACAAGAGGGAAATAAAAAAAAGAGTTCCTGGAATTAAATGACAAAGAAAACACTGCTAAACTTCTGGAACATCTTAGACGAAAATTTATAGTCCTTAGTGACTATGTTTTGTTTTCATATTTTCACAAATTCCCTTGGGGTGTTGTTTGTCATACAGCCAGCTTGGATGTCAATGACTAGTCCAGGCTACATTTGAACTCTTGATTTTCATGTGACAGCTTCCTGAATACAAATGTAAGGGTAGAAGATGTACCCCCAAGGTGTCCTGTTTTGTCAACACGTTTTAACAATGTTAATGTTCGATGCTTAATAGAAGATATCATAAGAAACATTTCATAGCTTTTGTGTATCCAAAGCAGCATTTTCATCTATCAATTGTATATCTCACAACATAGCTGGACTGAAATGTATGTGTATATATTATTTGATGTTTAATTCCTCTTCGTGTTCCCATTTAGAACTTCATCTTTTTTTCTTAATTTCAAGAAAACCAATTTAATGCAGTCCAATATTCTCATGATCGCAATTGTATTAATTCAGACCCCATACTTAACATACATATATGTATGCAAATGCATATGTAATATATAAATGTATGTATCTGCACAAATTATATATTTATAATGGCTATTAATTTTACACAGTTACAATACAGATTGTGCAAAAATATACTATGCTTATTTATTTTAAAAATCTTACTCAACTCTTGGTCTTTCAGAGCTGCTTGATTGTAGAAGCCTTCTTCCAGTGATTATAAGGCACTGAATCACATCTATTTAACTTTGTAGGGCTAAAGTTCACGGTCTTACACATGCTAGGTTGAAATACTGTCTTCTAAGGGAATTGTGTAGAGATGCGAGATAATGTAACAGCAATGAAGTTTATTTTGAAAAGACATTTCATGTGGGGGTGGGGAATGAGGGGTGGGGAATGTGATTATGGGTTCTTAGACCGTGACACATATGTGGAGACTGGAAGACAACTTTGTGGGTTCTACTTTTGGCCATTATATAGTGATCAAAGTCAGGTCACCACAGACATTTCCCCCCGAAACTATCTTAATGATGGTCAAATAAGATTAGTTGTCACATTACACCAGTAAAATATTGTCTTCTTTTCAGATTGTAAATATATTATCATCTAATGATAGAGAAAAAGAAGATGATTTAAATAATAAATCCTATTTCCAAGTGAAAGAAAAAAGAAAAGCTAGAAACACACAAATAAATGCCTTAACGATGCAACACAAGAATTTGGAAAAACAAAGGGTAAAACCAAGCCCAGTAGATGGCAATAAATAATAAATTCAAAGCAGAGATTAATGAAATAAAAACAAAGAAAACATTACAAAGAATAAACAAATCTCAGAAATGATTCTTTGAAATGATAAACACGATCAACAGACTCTTGTTCCAAGTAATCCAGGGAGAGAGAGGGAGAGGGAGAGGGAGAGAGAGAGGGAGAGGGAGAGAATCAGAAATGAACAGGAAAATATTGCAACAGATATCAAAGACATTCAGAATATTACAAGGGTATATTTAAATACCCATACTCCCTTAACTCAGACAATTCAGAAGAAATGGACACATTATCCTAAACCAAGAAAAACACAAAACAACCCCATTGAGACCAGGAATGAGACAAGGCTGTCTATTCTCCTCACTTCTTTTCAATACAGCACTTGAAGAATTAACTGGAATAATAAGACATGAGAAGGAATTTAAAAGACACAAGTAGGAAAAGTAGTATCCTCATTTGCAACTTCAACAAATGTTATTCTAACAGCTGGACAATCACATGCAGAAAAACGAAATGAGACACACATCTATCACCCAGCTCAAAAATCAACCCCAAATGGATGAAAGACCTTCAATGTGAAACCTGAAGTGCTAAAACTGATGGAAGAAAACATAGGTAGTACCCTACAAGATGTAGAAGTAGAACAAGCCTTTGTCAAAAAGATTCCATTTGCTCTGGAATTAAGATCAACAGTTTATAAGTGGGACCTTATAAAATTAAAATCTCCTGTATAACAAAGGAAACAATCAAAAAGTGGAGAGGAAGGACTCAAAGAGGGAGAGAGCCTTTGCCAGCTATACATCTGATAGGAGATTAATATCCAAATTACACAAAGAGGTGTAAAAAAAAAAAGGGTCAAGAGAACAAATGACCCAATTTAAAAATGAGTGGTGAATCTGAACAGAGAATTCACAAAAGAAGAAAAAAATGACTAAGAAATCTCTTTAAAAGTTGTTCAACATCTTTAGCAATTAGGGAAATACTAATTAAAACCACTTTAAGATTTGATTTTATTCCATCAGAATAGCCAAGATAAATTTGATGAGGATGGGGAGAAAAGAACTTTCAGTCACTGTTGGCAGGATTGAAAACTGGTTCAGCCATTATGGAAGTCTGAAGATTTCTCCAAAAAGCTAAAAATAGATCTATCATATGACCTAGCTATACAATTCTTGGGAATATTCCAGAAGAAGTCAGTCTTACTTCACAGAAAAGTGCTCAACCACTCTGTTCACAGTAGTTATGGAATGGAAAGAACCTAAAGTCTTCCAACTTTTGAATATGTAATAACCATGTAGTAAATATACACAATAGAATTTCATTCAGTTGTAAAGAAAATTAAAATCATGACCAATAGAAAATGGCGTAATCTAGACCCAGAAAGACAAATACTGTATGTCTTCTCTTTCTGGGTCCCAAAGTATATTGACCTGGAGTAACTATAGAAATCTGAAAGGAATAGTGTTGGGGTTATGGGTGGGTGGATGGGGGACAGTTCCAGAAAGAAAGAAAGAAAGATATATTATGAAGGGGAGTATGGGACACACTGGAAGAAGAGGATTTAACTGGGAAGGGGCAAATAATCCCAAAACATAGTGGAAGGGAAAATAAGGATAAATAACACCAAGCATGCTTGAAAAAATATAGACAAATAGTCATTGAAAAACACATATAAATATACTCAAATATATTTATTTGAATATATGTATATATGTTTGTATGTAAAGTTTGAATGAATTTATGCCACTTGAGTGATTATGCTCCCCAAAGACCAAAAGCAATGTAACAAAAGCCCCAGTACCCAGCAGGGGAAACCCCCCCCTTCAAGCTGTTGGTCAGGAAAGCTAAGGTGACTCTCAAAATACTATACACTATTGGCTTTGTCTTTGATTGCATCCCAGAATTTGAGGGTAAAGACCATACTAGTGAAGACAGCACAAGACATAGGGGAGCCAATGTGGAATTGACTTAGAAGTCCTCTCCTGAGGACTAGTTTCCAAAGATCCAATGATTCTGTGAAAGCTGTCAAGGGAGGGAAACAACCAACAGTCCTACCCAGTTTTGTAATGCCTACGAACAACAATAACTGAGGGAAGATAAGCCCCATGGGCATGATAATGGTACATATAACTTGAGCATAACCAATAGCTGTCTAATTGGATTTAAAACCTGCTCAATAAGAGGAAATTCATATCTGGTACTATAAAACTCTGCATCTACAGTGTGGTGAGGCATGGGCCCTAGAGGAGAACCTACTGCAATTTTCCTAAACCAATATAATTTCTAGCTATACTCTAAATAATTATCCTTACATCTACATGTAAGGGTGGCACTTACCTGTCAACAAAGAAACTTCATTTTATAGCACACAGAGATAATTACAGGAATCCAGAACTGGTCAAAATGCAAAGAACAACTGACTGTAAGGTCCCCAACCAACCCCTACTGATACATCTACAAAGCAATCATAGTTCATAGGGCGGAAAGATTGTAAGAGCCAGAGGACCAGGCAGTTTGCTGTCATGGTAATGTCTTTTGTATATGACACAGGGACCTGCACAAGAATACCACCAGTTAACGTGCTGATGTAAATGAAACAAGTCTCAAGAGTTTCACAAGACCCTCCCCCTTGGCAAAGAGCCATAGCTAGAAATGGCTGCTATAAAGCAAGAACCAGTCTTCTGTAGTGAGGTGCCCTGTGATGCATTATCCAATCCCAAACTGTCTGCCCTAAACATATACATATATAAGCAATAAAAATGGACCCAACTAGTGTGTGTGTCTGTGTGTGTGTCTGTGTGTGTGTCTGTGTGTGTGTGTATGCAATAATACTAACTTTTAAAAGGCTACAAATTTGAGACAGTGTGAGGAAGTGCAAGGACAAGAGAGGGGTTAGAAAGAGAGAGAGGGGAGATAGACATGATATAAATATAGTATTCATATATGAAATTATCAAAATTTGATTTAAATAAAAAGTAATCTTCTGCAAAAGGGCTTAGCCAATGATTAATTAATAACCTGAAAGAATGATATGGAAAGAAATAGCCAGAATAAATTGGAAAGCATCAGTATGTGAAATGTTAATATAAAATGCATAGTGAGAGAGACCACATATAAGCTTTCAGAATACCAGACAATGAAAAAAAAAAAAAAAGGATATAGAGAAAAAACATTTGAACATGTAACTCAAAAGGCCAATATGTAGTGCTAAAGTGCATTGTATTTCCTTGGTAGTAGTGAAAATTAAAATAAAAATTCCACCACATACTTGCCAAAGGGACTAAAATGTAAAAGAGCCAAAATTTCCATTTTTAGTCAAGATTCTAAAGTAACAATAACATATACTTCTATCCAAAAAGAGAAAAGAGTAATTCACTGTTGAGCAGGTCTGAAGAGCGGGCAACCACTATAGCTTTGGAGACATGAAGGCTACCTTTCCCTGAGAGGGAAGGCTGATGGAAGCTGGACATAAATTAGTTTGGCACCAAAATATTGAGAAAGTATTGTGTGAGAAGGTTCAGAATGCGATCTGTTCTTTGTCAACCAGGGTGAGGGCATTGTAGAGGAGAGGGAAAATGGGATTCCGGAGGGAATCTGCAAATGCTAAACAAGAAGTTAGAAAAGCTATCATGAAGAATGAAAGTGTGGGAGTTGAACAGGCTCCGTGCAAGAGAGGCTGAGGCCATGGAGAAGCGCGCTGATAATACAGCAAAGCTTAGGTGGCTCTAATCTTAATGTTGTGGGGATGTGTCTGGTCTCAGCATCACAGTAGTAATCAAAAGTCTTACTGCTGTTGTTCTGAGGCCATTTCCTTCCTTGAATGCACGTGATGGTTAGTATGGACTGCAGACTCAACATGGCATAGAATCAACCAAGAGGGATAAGCTTAGCCTGTCAGTATGTCTACCCTGAATGAAAGTAGCGCCATTATATGGGCTGGACCTGAAATAAATGACATGGAGAAGAGCAAGATGAGTGTCAGCATAAACGCATTAATTCTTGATTCTCTGAGCTGGACGGTCAATTATAATATGGCCAGGTCGATTACTACAAATTCCTGCCACCTTGGTTCTTAGCAGTGATGGACTGTAACCTAATTTGTCAGCCAAACACTGTTTTCTCCTTTAAGGTGTTTTTGGTCAGGGCATTTATCACAACAACAAGAAAATAAATTAAGCCGTAGAAAAATGTTTATACACTGGCCTCTGTTACTGCACGTGCTGCAGATCTGTTCAGAGACCCTTATACCTCACTGTAGAGGAAAACAGGCAAAGAAAGTGAAGACAGAGTACTTTACTTAGAATCTGGAATGGACTGATAAACTGGGTCTTAGAGAGGTACTTAATCCACACACTTGTCAGAGACACAAAGTAAAGCGGAATCCCGAGAACTCTGCCATCTGCGTCGCTTAAAGCACCCCAAGCCATACAATGTTGGCCCTCAAATATCACTAAACCCCTCTAAGAGGAAATCTTTCTAGTTTCCTCCCAACTCTCATAGTCTGGGAACACTTTCTTATATGTTTCATGGTCTAGTTCATTTTCCCCCAAAGTCTGGAAAGCCTCAAAAGCCTGTTGACAGCAAGGATTTTTTAAAAAGTCTTTCCTAAGACAGCCAAAACTCCAGGGCAGTCTACAGTGAAGCTCTGATTTTTTACAAGGCAACCAGTGACAGCGGCTTCCAGCCACACTCAGCTCCGTTCCCTCATTTTAGTTCGGCTTTGCATATGAGTTTTACAAACCTGCCGTTGACGAGATGAAATGTTAGGTACTAAAAGTCAGGGTCTTAAGAACACTTCAGCAGAGATATATTTAATTAAAACAACGTATCTAGCAGCGAAGGAGCAGGTCATCCTGTAAGTGGTCCTCTGCACTTCCTCTTCTTTTTACCATGAAAATTCCAA
Source organism: Acomys percivali (assembly GCA_907169655.1). Classification (NCBI taxonomy): domain Eukaryota; kingdom Metazoa; phylum Chordata; class Mammalia; order Rodentia; family Muridae; genus Acomys; species Acomys percivali. The sequence continues at coordinate 83,444,739 of OU015750.1, read as the reverse complement.
TGCAACCCTGAACAAAAAGAGCGGAAATCAAAGATGGCCGATCCAAGCACATAGGATCCAGGGAGGCAGATGTCTGTGCTGTGCTAACACACAGTTTTGCATCTTCTCCCCGCACACACCAGAACAAGCAGGAGAAAGTCAGGATACACGTTCAAGAGCAACCTTATCTTGTCTGAAAATTTCCTCCTAGGTCAGATGAGGAAAGCCAGAATCCAGCCGACAGTGTGTCAAAAGGCCTCCGGAGCTCATGAAAGAAAGCGCCACGGAGTGCAAAAAAGGTCGTGTATCTTTGAAAGTGGGTAAATTAAAACAACATGAGATGGCGTGTCTAAAAACATATCCCATTTTCACATTTGGCAAAAGTAGTTTAAGGTCTTGATTCCCAAGCAGTGGACAGAGTAAAATCGAGCAAAATTAAGTTAACACGAGAGCACTCAATTATTGTCTTGATGGTAATGCTGTTAAAAATAAAAACAACATGAACATAAGTACATAGCTATCAGTTCTTACAAAAACTTGAAACGCAGAGCACACCCAAAGAGCATGTACGTAACATCAAGTTAGAGGGACTCAGGACAGGATTAGATCGCCCAGATAGTGACTCAGACATCTATTAACATTTAATCCAGTGTCACGTTTCTGCCCATGGCTGCTAACTAGCAGTCCAATTTGCTGGGATTGCTTGCTCTGTGTTCCCTCATTGTTTCAAGGCAGGCAGAAAGGTCTCTTAATAATGGGTCAAGCCTCAGCCAAACCTGCTCAACTGAAGGCCACCATGGGAGAATGGCAGGATATTGTCTTCCCAGCAGCAAGTGAATTGCAGGCAGCTTAAGGCAATATCCATTTCACTATAATGCTGGTTTATGTTACAACCCTTTTCAAACTTCTAATTGCCCTGTATTGCGGACATTTATAGACATGCACTATTTTAAATGAAAACACAACACTGAGGTCAGAAAGAGGTTCTGGGACAGCAGAGACCCCAGGTGAAGCCAAAGAGGGAAATTACTTTTAAAACTTCTAAATACCAAACATGTTTGAAAAAAAAAAGAGGAAAAAAAATAAAGTCTTAAGACAGAAAAAACATTAATCATAGCTTCAGAGTATATATTAATAATAGCTATATTTAATGCTCTTATGTAAACATTCTATGGTTAGATTTTATAATGTTTAAATGAAAGTCAATATTATTTGCTTGACTTGGTTAAGACTGGTAAATCTTGGCCTATGCGGAATAACTATGAGTATGACTTTTTTCTCACAATTTCAGTTTTATTTCTTAGATGCGAATATGCCAAGCTAACCAGGTTTGTCGGCTGCTCCTGGCAATTACCATACGCCGTGAGTCTTTCAGATCATTCTAAAAGTCGCAATGAATAAAATAACATTTCACATTTACACAAGGCTTTTCACCTAGAATCTCGTGTCCTTTTGAAAGCAATAAATCACTCATACAAAAGACTCAGGCAGAGCCATAAGGGGTAATTTCTCCCAGGTAGCACCAGAAGAAGCAAGGTACATACAGAGCCCATAATCATTACCTTCACTGAATTACTGACCCATTGATTCATAGCCCGAGTAAATGCGTTCCGCGTGTGTGTATGTGCTTAACACTGGGTGGATTCCAGGCTGTATAAACGAGTGCCCAAAGAGCTTTCACTCTACTTTGGTTCTGGTTAGGAGATCAATCGAGATCCTACTCTGAACTGCCAGAACAAATTCTTCTAAATACAAGGTGTTCTTTTTCTCCCTATTAAAATTTTATTGAGAAATCAGACACAAAAAGATTAGACAGTAGCATTTTAATATGATATATATATAGTCATATAAAATTGAAAGAATACTTTAACAATCATTATTTTCACCACATAGACATCATTAATAACTTAGTATACAAAGTACCTGCCAATTTTTATTTTTCTGTACTCACAAAATGCATAATCATGTCTTACATGAATAAGCTCATGGTATACCTAGTAAGAATTTTTTTATGTTGTTCTGTTTTTTTGTTTGTTTAGTTTTGTTTTGTTTTGGGCACAGGGCTTCTTTGTATATCCCTGGCTGTCTTGAAACTAGCTCTGTAGACCAAGCTGGTCTTGAACTCAGGGACCCTCATGACTCTGCCTTTAGAGTTCTGGGATTTAGAACTGATTTTTAAGGATGATGTTTTAATATCTCATTCAATGTAAGTGCTCGTATTTGTGAAATGATACACAGTGATCATGTGGTTTTTGTTCTTAATGTTATTTTGTTATTTTATTCTTGTTTTATGTTTCATTTTAATTCTGCCTTTGAATCATAACATAAATTCACATATGGAAGTAAGAACACAAAAAAGCTCTTCCTGTGAGTTAAAATAAATACAATGTAAATGTATGTTTGGCTTTTATCTCTTCCCCTTTATTTAAAATTTAAAAAGTAAAATAGCTATAAATCCCAGTCAAAGAGCATTAATATATAATTATGCAACCATAGCTATAACAATATAAAAAATTGAGAACAGCTACCAGAAGCAAAATTTTAATATTCTACCAAAATTAGATTTTAATAAACAACTAAATTATAATAAATTAAAATGTTATGGTTAGCCCCAAGCCAGCCATTAGGAAATAAAATAATTCAAAACATAATATGAATTAAGAAGGGGGATTATGGCGATATGCTAAAAATTATCTGTCAGCACAGAACAAGGCAGTAATAGAAGAAATATCAGAAAACCATTGGCCAAGGCCAGTGGTGGTGTGGCATGAGTGTGGCAGTGCCAGCACTCTGAACATTCAGCTGAGAATCCCTATAAAGCTCTGATGCAGCCTGAGCTACACCACAAGACTATATCTCAATCAGATGAACAAAGGGAAGAAAAAAGAATAACAAATTGGGAAATAGAATTATTTCCTTATTAGCAGTTAGATTAAATGTAAACAGATTAAGTTTTCCAAGCAAAGGGTAGAAAATTGACAAAAAGGAGGAAGGAGTGCCAACCAAGGGAGAAGCACAGGATTCAACTTATCCCAAGTCTATGCTGTGATAAAGACAAGTTCAAAGTCATGACTACACTGAAAATAAAAGGATAAGAAAAATGTTACGTCACATACAGTAAACAAAATAATGATAGATTATAATAAGGTTATATTAATAGAAAACAAAATGGATTTTAAACAAGAACTATTTCCAGAAACTAAATAGACATTTTATAATAACAATTGACCAATCCATCCTAAATATAAAGTATAAAATATAGAATATATAATATAATATATAATATATATAATATAATAATAAAATATATAATATATAATAAAATATAAAATATGGATATATATGGACTTAGCAAGGATTTCCAACAAATATGAAGTAAAACTAACTGAAATTAAGAAATAGATAATACATAAATGTTTCACTTCCAATAAAAGAGACAGAGGGTCAACCGAAAAATAGGCAACTTGGACAATACTATAATCCAGTGAGACCAGATCATCTTCCATAGACACATAAAACAGCAGAGTACACTTCCTTCCCAAGTGTACATGGAATTTTTCTGAGGAAATTTGATCCATATTATGAAGCATCAAACAAGTCTCAGTAATTTTAAAAGGATTGAAACCATGCAAAGCACATTTATTGACTACAATGTAATGAAATTAAAAATCATTAGCAGAAGAAAAATAAACTCACAACCTTCTGAGTGAATTAAATACATTCCTCTGGGAAATACCAAGAAATAGGAAAGTTCTATGTGACGGACACAAACAACCCCTATGAGGTACAGAAAACACTGCTGTGACAGAAGTCTATGGGTACAAATCTTGCACCTAGAGATTGGATTTAAGTTAATTATGGATACCTCCAACCTGAGAAATAACTACAGGACTAAATTAATTCTAAGACAAACAGAAGGAAGTAGTAGAAAGAATAAAACACATAATAGGAAAAAATAGTGTTATCAAGATGGCTCTCTAAGAAAGATCAATGAAATTATTGATGGTCAGCTAAAACACCGGAGAACAGGGAGACAAACTCCAAAAATGAAGTTTGAAAGAAGAAACTTCGTATTAACATACATAAATAATTAAGATTATGAGAAATTACTATGAGCAATTGTAGGCTAACAAATTAGATAAACTAGATGATAATAGGCAAACTTCCAGAAATACATCAATATAAAACTTGATGAAATAAAAACGAAAAATTTAGTGAAACTACAAAATGTAAAGATGTTAAAACAAACAACAACAACAAAACAAAACAAAATATAAAACATAATAAAAAGATTTCCCAAAGTATATGACATAGAAACCTACAAAAAGGTATCCTGATGAGCATATATGCAACAACCTTCGGTCAGTAATAGAAAGGCAAAACCCAGCAATATCACAGCAGAGATGAGATTCCACACCAAGCTGGATTTAGCCTAGAAATGAGGTGCTGGTTCACACAATGATGCTGATCAATGTAATGCTCCACATTAATAAAACAAAATAAGAAAGCTCACGATCATCATGACCAGTGTTTATTTGGCAAGACATGACATCTTTTCCTGATTAAAACCACACAACCGGCTATAAATGGGAGGTCATTTCCTCAACCCGACAAAGGCACAACCTGGAGCTCATGTCAACTTTTAGTGGAGAAAATTCGAAACCTTTCCATCCGAGAGTAAGACAAAGATTTCCATTCCCAGAGCTTCATTCTGGAAGTTACTGGAGTTCTAGCTGGGATCTTTGGGCAAGAAAAAAGCAACAAAGGCATACAGATGTGAGAAAATGAAATAGATCTGTGCTTGTTCAGGAGGATATATTCTTCTAGATAGGAAACCTTCAGCAACCCACTTCTCTTAGCTGGGGTTTCTATAGCTGTGACAAAACACCATGACCAAAAAGCAAGTTAGGGAGGAAAGGGTTTAATTCCACTTACGCTTCCAGATCATAGTCCATCATTGGAGGCAGTCAGGACAGGAACTCAAGCAGGGTAGGAACCTGGAGGCAGGAGCCGATGCAGAGGCCATGGAGGGGTGCTGCTTACTGGCTTGCTCTCCATGGCTTGCTCAGCCTGCTTTCTTATAGAACCCACGGCTACCAGCCCAAGGTTGGCACCACCTGCAGTGGGCTGGGCCCTCCCCACTGATCACTAATTGAGAAGATGCCTTACAGCTGGATCTCATGGAGGCATTTCCTCAACTGAGGCTCCGACTTTTCTGATGACTCTAGCTTGTTTAAGTTGACACACAAAACCAGCCGATACACTGCTAATAAACACATGCAAAATTCTACTATAGTTAATGAGAGGATTAAACAAGGTTGATATAATAAGAGGGTAATATGCAAAAATTCAGCTGCATTTATACAAACCTTTAGAAAACATTCTAGAAGTAAATTTAAGAGCATAATTTTACCCATGAGCATCAAAAATTTAAAATATTTAGGAAAAGATTCAATAAAATAAAGTCAAGACTTGGCTGGAAAATCATAAAGCATTTTAAATAAAAAATTAAAGGAGGCCTGAAACACCTTGTGCTCTTAGGCTGGATGTCACAATAGTATTAATTCTTCATATTAATCTCTCAAAATTCTAGTATGTTTTCTTGCCAAAAAAAAAAAACCCACTTTCATCACAAAGCTCTTAGCAAAGTTGAGGATTTACCATCTCCCAATTTCAAATTGCATATTAGACAGCCACATCAATTTTTAAAAAAATCCTATAGTGTAAAGATCCAGTTAGATACAAGAAAATATAGGCGATATGAGCTTATTAATAATTCACCTGTGTGTGGCAAAGCAACTGGACAGGGAAAAGCTCATGAAGCCTCAACCCTACACAAAGAACTAGAGGAAACCAAGGAAAGCAGCAAGCAGGAGCATTTTGTGCTGCCCCAAGGAAAAGCATAAAGTTATCCAGCACAAAATACTCAACCCTGAAAACATACATACAAAAACATCATTGCACAGACTGAACAGGTTTTATCTAGGAATATATATATGTGTGTGTGTGTGTGTGTGTGTGTGTGTGTGTGTGTTTGTGTGTGTGTGTGTGTGTATACACAGATGTATGTAGTAACAATTAGTTAAAATAAAAGCCATAAATTTGAAGGTAAAAAGAGAGGGGTATATGGGAGAATTTGAAGGGAAAACAGGGAAGAAAGAATTGTTGTGATCATGTTATAATCTCAAATTTTTAAAAGTGAATATCAATATCATTCAACATGGAAAAGAATTATCATCTTAACATAGTATTAAAAATGGAATGTGCTAAAGTGAAATAGTGGATTTGGATTCCTATGAAATATTATATATGAATATTAACTCAAAATGAATGAAATGTATGAACTGAGATGATAAAACAGAAGAAAATATACATACAGATTGTTGTGACCCAGGATTAGGCAATAATTTTCTAGATAAAATTTTTTTTAAAATAACTGAATCAACTAAAAGAAAATGGTTCAATTGGTCTCGACACTAGTCAGGATTCTTCAGAGAAACAAAATAAATAAATAGATAAACAAACAAGTCAAGAAACAATAGATAGTTGGATGGATAGAAGGTAGATGGATGAAAGAATAGCTAGGTAGATAGACAAATATATAAGATAGATGATAGATGATGATGATGAAGATAGAAAGAAAGAAAGTAAGAAAGAAAGGTAGATAGATAAATAGATAGATGGTTGATAGATGATTAGATGATGACAGATAATAGATAGATAGATAGATAGATAGATAGATAGATAGATAGATAGATGATAGATAGATAGATGATAGATAGATGATAGATATGAGAAAGGGATGGTAGATTAATTACTAGGGGATTTAGCTCCTGTTGTTATAGAGTCTGAGTAGTCCTATCATAGGCATATGACATGGAGGGTGAACAGTACCATCAGCTAGAGTTGTAGGTTGCAAAGCCATGGGAAATGACTGTAACTGTCTGAGGCCAAAGGCCCAAGAACTCTTAAGTTACTGGGCTTTATGTAGTGGATAGCTTTGTTATACCTATAATAAAATATTTCATGAAAGAAGCAGCTTTAAGAAGCATTGTTTTGACTATAATTCATAGGGTTAGAATTTGATGGGACAGTGGCCTTGTTGTGTGTGGAGACAGGATCTTGAGACAGTTGCTTGTTATATCATACCAGAGCAGAGAATTTATTCAGGAAACAGAGTGGAGCTATCACTCCTGATCTCCAACAATCTGCTTCCTACCAAACCAAACTAACCAACCAACCAAAACACCCCCCAGAGCTACGAACGCAGTTCAGTGGGTAACGGTACTTATTGTACAATCAGATGACTGGACTTCAATGCCTGAGACCTATATTGTAGAAGAAAAATGACTCTTACAAGCTGTTCTCTGATGTCCAAAAGAGCTCTATGGAATGAGAGTGCCTCTTTGAAATGAATAAAGTTGTTTAAAAACAAAACAAAACAACAAGATACCATCAGCAACTGAGAAGCAAGTGTTCTGTCACATAAGCCAAGGGGGACATTTTACATGCACACCCTAGCAGATGAGGGCCAATCACCACAAATTCCAGAGTCCAATGCCATACAGAAAACATGGACTTAGAAAGTCCAAGGGTAGAAGAGTGCCCCAGCTCTAGAAGACAGAAAGCATCAATGTACCTGGCTCGGTATTTTTTCCCGGTCCTTGGCTAATTGCAGGTGCCAACTCTTCCTAATAATAAATAATGGGACTCTAGATGAGAGAAGCACGGGAGAATAGCAAAGTAGAAGGATCCAGAGGGTCCTAGAAACCTACAAGAAGTACATTATCATAGGCAGATTTGGGCCCAGGGGTCCCGCTCAAACTATGGCACCAGCCAAGGACAATACAGGCCGTAAACTTCAAACCCCTACCCAGATCTAGCCAATGGACAGGACATTCTCCACAGTTGAGTGGAGAGTGGGGTATGACTTTCACACATACTCTGGTGTCTCATATTTGACCACGTCCCCTGGAGGGGGAGACCTGGTGGCACTCAGAGGAAGGACAGCAGGTTACCAAGAAGAGACTTAATACCCTATGAGCATATAGAGGGGGAGGAAGTCCCCCTCAGGCACAGTCATAGGGGAGGGGAGTAAGGGGAAAATGGGAGGGAGGGAAGAATGGGAGGATACAAGGGATGGGATAACCATTGAGATGTAACAAGAATAAATTAATAAAAAAAGAAAAGGAAAGGAAAAATAACAAGTAATGCTTTGCAAACCACCTCTGTATCCTTTAATTTAATCAAACCCATGCCTAGAATTAGCCATCTGAGACTGCATCAGGATTATTATTTTTTTTTTATTTAAGGGCACTGTAAATAAAGTAAAAAGACAGCCCTCACAGTGGAAGGATATGGCTAACAGGCATACAGTATGTATAAATAACTGATAGAATTCAAGAAAGTAATGTCAAATAGACCAATTCAAAGATCGGCAAAGAATCATTACAGAAGTTTCTCTAAAGATGTAGCATTGCCAACAAGCACAGGAGATGTTCGACAGAGTTAGTCATCAGCCAAGTGTAATTCCAGACCACTAGGAGATCTTGTTTCAGCCAGAAGTATGAGACTAGATGGCTAAAAACAAAATGAGTCTTGGTAACAGTGTGGAGAAACTGGAGCCCTCATACACTGCTAGGGAAAATGTAAATGTTACAGTTGCAGAAAGCAATTTGGCATTTCTTTCCAAAGTTAAGGCTAAAATTACTATACAACACAAATTTTCTCTTATGTATGTGCCATGAAAATTAAAAACTTACAGTCCTATAAAAACTTGCCTGTGAATACTCATGGCAACATTATTCACGATAGACTCAAAGTTAAAACTGTCCAAATTCCATCACTGTGGGAATGGTTGAACAAATTCTAGCACATCCCTAAAGTGGAACATCATTAGAGGAGTGAAGTGGGAAAACACACCACATACGAAAGAACTATGAAAATGCTGCACACCCAGAGGCCAGGTAAGAAAGAGCACATTTCTTATAATTGTGTTAAGTACTTCAACTCTGCAAATGTGCAGTACATAAGCTGGGATAACGGTTGCCAAGAAAGAAGACTGAGCAAGAGCAAGCAACAACTCCTAAAGAGCGCACGGCTTCTTTCTATAGGTTGAAATGTCCAGAATTCATGGTGATAGTTTCACAGCTTTGCAAATGTATCAAAACACACTGAATTATACACTTTAATGTGGTATATGAATTATATTCTTTCTAAAATTGGGCTTCAAAGATCGTAGAAACATGCTAGAAAGCTATGGTTAGTTAAGAAATAAAACATGGAGAAAGGTACAGTAATACAAACAAAAAAGGAAGAGAAAATGGACAAAGCAACATATGTGCTTAGAGAAGAGAGAGAGAACACATGAGGAGACAGTACACTCGCTGTAAGAGGACATATAATTTCTGCTGTATTTTCTAAGCATTCTTCCTGTCCTCAGTACATATTAATATACTAATACATATTACATGGAACATCTTGTTGAGTACCCATTTGTATGTATTAATGTCACCAAAAGCCAAAGAAGGAATATATTTTTGAAATGCAGATAATTTTGGATGTACAATCTAAAAGGAAAAGGTTACAATGTAGTTGTGTTTAAAAGTTTTCTGTATAAGAATAACCAAGTGACAACTTGTAAATATTGTGGGACCACTTCCTCAATCAATAAATGGACTAATATTACATATTAAGGCATTGTCATATGCAGAGGATTCTGAAGTTTGCTCTGTAATCTAGTCGGCCAACATATTTGATTGGTGTAAGTAGGCCTTTTAAAAGTCAAACATAAAAGCAAACATAGCATATGTCACAAGACTATGTCCTTACATTATAAAGGCAAGGCTAGCTATATGGGCAAGCTAATAGTAACTATTATACATTTTATACTAATTAATTGTCACAAGATTAGTTGCAACTTCCAGTCTCTCCTTGTGGATGCTAGGGTGTGAACTCCAGCCCTCTACACCATCTTAACCCTGAGGCATATCTCCAGCATGCCCTTCCTTGTTGAAGGACATGACTGTCTTACTGTTTACACATCATTTATTGAAGAAGTAAGATTTACAGTTGTCAGAAGTTATTCATTTTGATGTAACTGTGTCTAGGTGGAATTTGATAGGCAGATGCTCCAACATATGTATCAAAGTTGAGAAAAAGTATTGGACAGAAGGTAAGACAGGGAGAGAGAGAGAGAGAGAGAGAGAGAGAGAGAGAGAGAGAGAGAGAGAATATGTGTACTGGAAGTGAATTGCTGTAGTTTTGAGTAATGAATTGTGTATTCTGTTCTCTGGAGTGCTGAGAACATTTACACACAAGACCTGATTGTAAAGGAAATATATAATTATATCTTCCTTTCCATTATGAAAAGTAATTAGTTGATAATGCAATATTTTTTCAGGAAAATATAACACAAAATCTTTAATACAAAGTAGAAATACAAGGATTCAATCAAAGAAATAGTCAAATATGTTAACTTTTAGAGATACCAGCAATCTGGGCCATAACAATCATGGGACATTTTAGTTGTAGTGACTATAGTGGATTTTAGAAGAACTAAAACATTAAAAATCATTGTGTAAAGCAGCAAAGAAAATGAAATATTAATGATATTGTTGACATTAGGATGAAAGTAAGGGAAATATTAGCAAGCAGTTTTATTTATTTATAACAAGAGAAAGGAAGAATATGAAATAAGAAAGACCAAATTACGTTCTGTCAAAATGAAGAAAAAGAGTATTATATACCTTTGTTAGCTTATTATTCTGCTTCTTTGTAAAATGTTCATTTGGTTTTCCTACTGGCTTGATTATTTAAACAATATGTTGTCACAAGGCATTTTAGTTTTTCATATGTGGGCAGAATATAAAAGCCTATTTCAAATGTTCAATTGAATGCTGTTAGCATTTTTCTTTGTGCTTGTCATTTTAAAAATCCTTTAGCAATTGTGTGTGTAAGTGTCTTTACTGTTTGTCTGCATGTACTATTATCATTGATGTATTGTACTTTCAATAGAATAGTACAATAGGAGAAAGATGAGCAAAAACAGATAAAGCATCTCCAATGCCGGATGGCTCAATGGCATCGCCCTTCGTAACATGACTCCCAAATGTGAATTATGTTTAAATTATTGTCTTCCTTTAACTCAGGGACTGTTGGTGCACCAGCACCTCCTTTGCCTGTGGAGTTCCTCAGTCACAACTTCAACTATCTGTGAAAGACAAAATGTTTGGAATGTTTTTCATATGTACTGAGCGTGTATACACTACCTTTTATTACCCACCCCTTAAGTAATGACTTTCATAGAATTTACAACATATTAAATATTGTAAGTAATCTGGAGGTGATTTAAAGTAGTATATGGATGGGTTGAGGACAGAGCTGGAGACATGATTGTCTGGAGGGTTCAGGTTCAACTCCCAGCACACATATGGCAGCTTGCAACTCAAATTCCAATGGCTTCCCCCTGGCTTCCATAGGTATCAGGCATACATGTGGTGCACAGACATTCATATGAGCCAAACACCCAAACACATAAAATAATAAAAACAAAAGCAACAGAAAACTCTTTGAGAAGTTATGCACGTAGCTATGAGCAGACATGAGGGACTGTCGTATCTGCAGGTTTTAATATCCATGTTGAGGAGAGAGCTCTCCAAGAAACAATCCCCTATAGATTTTATGGGATTACTAAATATAAAACAGTACTCAACCCATTGTATCCATTCATTAAGTGATTGTATTAAAACTCATACATTTGAAAAAAACCAACATTTCTCCATGTTACTGGCCAATAGAACGGTCAAAAGCCAAGTGGAGGGTAAAGACCGTTCTGTGTTGTGTGTGGTTGCTTGAGTCACTGGAAGACATCAAAGCATCCCTGTCTCTTGCCATATAAATACAAACAGCAATAAATTTAGCACTTCGTTCTCTCTGTGTTTGTTTCTTGAGATCAGATCCATGAATTTTGGCTCTGGAGGCAGTTTCCAGCATAAATTGGTTTGGAACATTTCAAAGTCTGTTAATGTCTTAGATTGAAATCTCATTAATTTAGGATAAAAGGCTTTAAAGGGAGGGCATAGTGGTGTGCCTTTACTAAGTAGCTCAAGAATCGCAGTTGTTTACTGTACTGGCCTAATTACAGTTTCTAATCAGTTTTGTCACCAGTAGCTATTAAAGCCTCCTGATGACAGCTCCTTTCAAAAAACGATGATGGAAATGCGAAGGGCTGAATCTCTCACTGAACCCAGTGGACTAAGGGCTGCATCTCGCACTGAACCCAGTGGTCTGAGGGCTGCATCTCGCACTGAACCCAGTGGACTAAGGGCTGCATCTCGCACTGAACCCAGTGGTCTGAGGGCTACATCTCACACTGGACCCAGTGGACTAAGGTACGAAAGCTACTAAGGTAAAACTCACGTTAAATATGAATGCTTATTTCCCTCCACACTTTTGCCCATTTCTCCAAAAATCACTAGAAAAGCTTATAAAGTCTGGAACCTCCATTTTAATTTCCCATTTCACTCCAAAATATTGACAGAGAAATGCTGTCCTGCAGTATTTACGACTGTCTCATATCTATGTGTTGGACTGAGACACAGTAGACACACCACTGGGCATGTGGTTGGCACTCCCAACCTCTTCTCAAATTTTTAATAATTTTTAAATGCCAGGAGGTCAACTTGCAGTAGGACAAATTTTTCTAATTAGATCACAAGGATATGGGAAAGAGGGCGACAAAAGCCAAGGGACTTCTCCTCCTTCTTGCCTAAGGCGTGGCTTTCCTCAAGGACTTCCTGGTCATGATTCACCACTTCACCTCAAACTATCTGTCATTCCCAAGAAGTGAGCCTGAAAATATGCCTTCCAAATTAGCATTTACTCATTAGACACGACTTAGTCTTTTAATTTAAGGAATCCTGTCAAAGACCAGGAAAATAAATGTAATGGAATTTGAATAATTGAAATATAACTCGTTAAGAGATTTTGTGGACTGCATCTCAAAGAAACAGCATTTGAGATATACCAGCAAGGCAATGAATATAACTTCTGTTGGCTGAAATTGAAGATAAAGAAAGGTACCAAAAAATAACTTCAGACAGAAAAAATGTCAAGGACCAGTTTGGTTGACAGAGCATAGCATATATAGTTTTATTAAAGAAAATATCTCTAGATGTTAAAGAGGCAGAGCACAGAATTCCTGTGTGTACAAAGAGTTTCAGGCATAAAATATTGGGCCAAAAGGTTGAAGATGATAAATGTTATAGATAGTTTTGGGTAACTGTTCAGTCATCAAACTGTCCCTGTCATTTTTTCATTTTGGAAGCTGCTTACCTGCACTTCCTGCCTACTCAGATAATTAATTTTATTCCTTCTTAAGTCTCAGATGAGGTTGATAATCTAGTTTTACAAATAAGCTTAGTTATTTGGGGATTAAGATGTTTTGAGGTCTAGATAGATGTTTTAATTTGATAAAGATGAGATATAATATGTATTCATTTACATTCAGATTTTTAGACGCACCAACATAGGAAAGATATTCTCTTCAAGGTTGTCAAATACAAATAGCCAAAATACTATGAATGTAACATTTATATAATTCCTGATTGTTTCATGGTTCTTCTTGCTGTAGGTAGTTTATTGTATATATGTGTAACAATATAAATGTGTATATAAAAAGAAATAAAAACAAAATTTAAATGCTATTATTATTATTATTATTATTATTATTATCATCCTCCATGTAGAAAGATCAGAATAGAAGAATAACATTTTCTGAAGATAATTTCCCCCTCAGTGACTTTCTCTTTAACCTATTTGTCTCTTCCTCATGCCTAAATATCACTCACTGCAAGTTAAGAGTGTTCTAATAATTATGCCTCAGTGTGTCAAAACCCCAAAGGCTCAGTTTTTTCCTACTACCAATACATTGCAAATTGCATTGGGGACAGGACGAAGAAGTAACTGTTGCCTAGAATATTCCTTGTCATAGTAACAGCAAAAAGATCCATCACAGTACCAAAGAAGCAGATTGTTTTTTAATTGATTTATTTTTAATTTTGTTATAATTTACTCAGATTATATCCCAATTATTATCCCCTCCCTCTCTCTCCCTCTCTCTCTCTCTCTCTCTCTCTCTCTCTCTCTCTCTCTCTCTCTCTCTCTCTCTTCTGCCCTATTCCCCTCCCCTAAACCTCTGACAACAGGAGACTTCCTCCCCCACCACATGACCACAGCAAATCTGTGTGCAGGCTGGGCCTCCCCACCGAGGGGAAGTGATTAAATCAGGGCACCAGAGTTCATGTCAGAATCAGTCCCCACTCTGCCCCCAACAGCCATGGAGAATGAGCTGTCCATTAGCTAGATCTAAAAAGAGGGTCTAGGTTCACTGCATGTGCTGTCCTTGGTTAGTACAACAAGAAACAGATTCTTAAAGCTCCAGTCTGGACAAAGCATCACTGGTCAACACTAGTCACTTGAGAAAGATGAAATTAAATTGTGAAGACAAGATTAGTCATTGAGCAGTGAGGAGAGAAAATTTTACCAATCAATAACAGCCCAGTTCTGAAGGTCACTTGCAAAATATACCACTTCTTCATGAATAAGACTCAACTGAAACTCAGCTAAGCGCGTAACCTGTCTTATATAATTAAGAGTTTTAAAAGAAGACATTTTTAGGACCATAATAAAATAAAGAACCAGGTAAAGATTTATCATAAGCCTCTTTCTTCCACATAATGCAATCCATCCCTGTCACCAACAGCTCCCATCATAGAACATATCTGTTGCAAACGGCAAACCTACTTTGATAAAACCTAGAAATCCACACTGGTTTCTATTGGTAGAGTTAAATATATATGGTATACATGCTACATTTCATGTGTCTCTACTGTTTTAGGGGAGCAAAAGGGGAAACACTACTAAGAGTTATAAAGTTACAAGAAATATTTCCAGTAACCAGTCTTTGACCATTGAAAACTATCTATTTTTATATATTTTTTCTGGGTCCCTACTCTCAGTTCTAGTGAGATACACATTTATTAGCTTGAAACAAAGATTGTCCTTGTTAGGGGCTGAAGAGATGGCTCAAGGATTAAGAGCATTTGTTGTTCTTTCAGAGAACTTGGGCCCAGTTCCCAGCACCACATAATGGCTTGCAATGACTTGCAGGCACACACATAGTGCACATGACACTCATACACATAAAATAAAGGAGTCTAAAATAACTTAATAAAATAACTTAATAGACTATCCTTGCTTCTCCTAGAGAGAAGTAAAGGACCATCTACTTACCCTAGTGGGTCACCAACAAACTAAGAAAATGGTTGGATCCAAGTCCTTCTTGGCAACCAGAGTGTGTGCGTAGTCTATTTACATAAGCATGAGTGTGTAGTAAGTTACAGAAATGTAAATGATTCAAATGGGGCCAAACTACTGGAGTCTCAAGCCCTAGGCAATCTTCTACTTTCCATATTCTGCCCTCAGACAGAGATGAGTGACTGCAGAAGCTCAGGTCAACTTCTAGAGCTATTCTTAAGGCTGGTGGACAATCTTGGGGAGGGGGTGAGTTTTATGCATCTTTTACCCATTTAATTCCTGTCAGCAAACAAACCAACCTATGAACTCTTAGGCTTCTGGTGAGATACTGGCTTCCATTCTGAGAGGAGTTTCTTCTTCTACATTTATCCTCAGAGACGATTAAAACAATTACTCAAGGTCAAAGTTTTCCTACCTATGTTACTAAGGCTTCCCATTCTTTCAATCCATTTTTCCCTCTTGACTTAAATGCAATGCCACTAGTCCTCTTCAAGAGAGTGATGTCAGAAATATTTAGGAGATTAAGACAAAAACTTTAATATAAAAATTTAAAAGCAGATGTAACTTTCTTGAAGAAGCTCTGGGTCATTTTCACAAGAAGATTTTATTGTGTATTAATTATCCTATTTATTCTGCTGGTGGGGCTAATAGGACTGGCCAAAAGAAAGATGTGTTTCTGCTTATCGAATATTTAAAATTGGAGAATCACTGTGCATAATAATTTACTTGAATTTTTTGCTTTCTCTGTAAAATATTATAGTCCAAAATGTTCTTCAGTTGTCTATTTCAAAGTGCTAATAAAAACATGCCCTGGGCCAGTATTGTTTTATAAAACATCTATTGTTCATATGACACAAAAGAGCGTTTCAAGTCACCAACAGTTCATTATCTGTCATAAATTTGGCCAAAGTCTGAAAATTGTTTAAAGCATCTTGATGTGGCTCATCCAACTTCTGCTCCCTTCTGTCTTCTCTAAGTCTCTGCAGAGACTGCCAACAAAGTGTTTGCTCTAAGTCTCGCACTCAGATCCACAAGTGGATCCTGGGCTTCTTTGAGCCACATGTTCAAACTCTTCTTTCTCCATATCTGCAGAGTAGCCATGTGGGAAGTCTAACCTTCAGGTACTGAATAGTCAAGTAGAAATGAAAGAAGAGATAAATGAGTGGGAGGATCAATGGAAAAAATAATAATAAGATATCAAAAGCTCTACACTCATAATTTCCCCTTTAAACACAAGAAATGTATTATAGTATGAACTAAAGTTTCCCTTTTGTGAGTAATCACATATTGCCTAAAATTAACTACCTCTTATCAATATCAATGAACTAGATCTTAATTTGTAAGACTGTTCGCCTCACAATAAAAGTAAATACAGCTATAAAGTAAGTAAGTGGAAATAGACAAAGAAACTGAACCGTATTAATTCATCCTTTCCCCCAAAGCAGGCTCTAGGGTGAGAATAAAAACTCTTGGGAGGGGGAATCCATCGAAAACATCTGCCAATAGTGTTTCAAAGAGCAAAGAGGGCACTTATTGTGGATGTTACTTCCAAAGCCCCCCAAAAACACAACATCAATAGAATGCTGTTTGTTTTTTCTATAGTCAGCAGATCAAAAAGCCTAAGCAGCAGTGTGATCTGCTCTTTGTAAGGAGAAAAGGTCTGTCCAGAGAAATGGGGGACACATCTGGAAATATCTGTCTATGAAGCCGCTTGAAAAATCCCCATGTAACAACAATAGGAGAAACATCTGTGCTGTGAGCAACAGAGCCATAGAGGAAGAAAACTACAGGGGAGACATCCACATGGTCCAGACAGCCTAGAGCGGAGACAGGCGCTCCTTGAGTGACAAAGCTTCCCAGAGCCTGTTTTGTAGTCACATGCAATCAATAAGGACAGTTTTATTCTCCAAAGTATTTAGATTAGCAGCACCTGTTCTCGGCATGGTAGGGCAGAAGCAGAGGCAGATCACAACATGGAAGCAACCACAAAAGAGACCTCAGAATGCATGGATGCTGGGATTCTACATGGTACTCAATCACTGCGAAGCTGTAGATGCTAACTGGTTATATTAAAATCAGGCACTAGAACAGCCCGAAAATACACAGTGACCCAAAACAATGTATATATTATTATTCTTACATGACTTATGTACATGAATTTTCAATCACATATAGTGTGGAATAACCCTTTACATGAGTTTCAATCAAACATACTGTGAAATAACCTTTTTCATCAATGTTAACACAACTTATGCATGTACAATCATATTATTCTTTTTGAATGGAAAAAGGGGGTGCAAATAAGTAGTCTATGGTCTGCCCTTTAAAATAAAAGTTCATGATGGAATTTTTTCTTTGTCTTTATTATGTCAGTTCTTCTAGTTTTCATCAGTTAAACAATTTTCTACTAAACTATACGAGAGCTGTTCATCCATACACTTAAAAATACCTTGTCTGTGTAAAAGTGAATTAAAAGCACATTTGTGTTTTGTGGTGCATGTGATTGGGCCTGCAAGCATGGCATCTCTAATGGCAGTTGTGATTAGTAAGATATCACCTTGTATTAGGCTCCATTTGCTTAACTAAGGCTTCCGTCACATCCTGAAGCTCTGTATACACCACAAAGTGCAAAATGGAGGAAGTTACATAGATAGTCAAATCCCCCAGAAATGTTTTGTTGAAGAAAATGTGACTTTTTTTTTTTTCAGAAACCACCACATTGGCTTTTCCTCTCTGAGTTTGTTCCTTAGTAAATTTCTTACTTCTTATCATTTTTCTCAGCCCATGCTGTCAGTATTTACTTTTAAATTACTTTTTAACTATCAAGAGTCTTCAATCAGATTACCTTGCATAGATCATTTACAAATTAATTTAGGTTGATTCATTAAATTTCCCCTAATTTGCATATTTGGGATTTCTAAATTCAGTGTTATGGATGACAAACTCAAAGCCATTCAGAGCAGTTTTGTCTGCTGCCCATGGTTTAGATACATGTCCCAGAATGGCCCTTGTATGACCTTGGTCCTATTTGGAGATGGTACAGCTTTTAAGAGATGCACCTCGTTTGAACTTTCCCTCTCAAACAGAAGTGTGTTCTTGAAGGGGATGTTAGAATCTGCACACTGTGTTAGAAGGTGAACAGCTTACCCCATGATACAGACTTCATCCTATCTCTCAAGGTAATGCAGTCTCCTGAGGAGAGTCAGATACCAGGAGGGAGAATCAACTTTATCAATTAAGTTGGTTATCTCAACTATTTGGTGCAATAACAGAAGGTTGATAAATGGAGTTGTTTTAAATTATATAACTAATACATCACAGCAAATCTTGGAAGACGAACCTGGTTTCAAACATAATTTTTAATTTTTTTCTTTCCAAATGATTTCCAAGAATCTTATGAAGCTATCGGTGACATACAGGAGGGTAGTCCACAATAGTCTCAATGTGTAAAGTCTACCACAATAATCTGTTTGTTACTTGACCTAGCATTGCTCATAATCCTATGAAATCCATGTTTTTTCTCATGGATAGAATAGTACATTTTGTCATAAATGTGAATATATTGCTCCATAGAACTCAGAGGAGAATCCACAGGTCAGGTAATATTTTAACTGTGATTACCGTGTTAGTATAACCAAGCAGAGATGTCAAAAAAGGCATCCAGGGAGAAGAGACATACTACACAAACGCAAAACATTATGAGGAACCCAGCTGTTGTAAATAGCCCTAACTAGGTAAATTACTGGTGGCTGGATTCTATAGCAACCAACAAGGGGGCGGGGGTTGCTGTCCCAATCTATACATATAAGCAATGGAGACCATCTCGACAGTTGACATTGGCCCATTTCCAGTCTTATTGCTTTAGCCTCCTAGCCAGTGTAAAACTTGCAAGCACATAGCCACCTAACTAATTTCTTTTAAATTGCCTTTGTTAGAAGTAAATGTTTGCTTGTGTACATTTTCTTTTTGGTCTACATACCTGAGATCAGGTAAGAATTGCTCAGAAAAAGGGGATCAGAAGTGGGAAACAGTTAACAGTCCTCCTTTAGATGACTTCGTTATGAGAGTTTTTAAAAAACATTTAATATTTCTATATCCATTGTCTTGTGTCTGACATGTCTTTATTATATTCGGCCTGAATAATTAAAGCCACCTTCTTAGACTCTTTCTACATACAATCACTTTATAAAATCATCTTACACCCTGTTGCTAGTCCTACAAAATCATGCATGCCCTAGGCTACCTTAGCTCTATTCCTCAGAGATTCTGGGAGCTTAAGATGGAGGCTCTTCCACAGGCTGGCCATAAGTCATGCTTTAACATTTGGCTTCTGACAAAAGTAAAAATGTACAGTGAGCAGAATTCTCACACATTTCCTTGGGAATTGGGAATGATAGGAAAATTCTAATAGTTTATACTTACCATATGACTCAGAGACTTTTAGTAAAGCATTTTCTCCTAAGGAAAAGAAAATATGGCTAGGCTTGGTGTTGCATGCCTGTAATCCCAGCACTCAGTCTGTGCTTGAAAATCACCAGCACACTGTTGCATGTAAGGCAGCAGTTACAAGACCTGATAATGGAATAAGGGATTCTGATAGCAGTTTGTGTTTTGGAAATGGATAGGCAATTGTCAAGTTTATTAAATAGCACACTGAAGAGTTGTGTAGTTATATATAACTTGCTTCCAAAAACTCAACAAATAGTGGATTCATTGACATATGCCTTCTCATGTCTAGGGGCAAAGTGCTTTGAAATGAAAATTGAAAAATGTATTGACATATAGAAAAAGGAAGATATGTGGGTAGATGATAGAAGGTGGTTAGCAGTGAAATATTTATTATCTATCTCTTCCATTTCCTATGAGAATTTAAAATTTTTTGATGTGTGATGTGATTTCTCATTACTTTCTCATATGTGTGCTCTGTCCTTGCCAACATGGTTCTGTTTGCATACTCTGTTGTTTGTCAACCCTCGGCTTTTAACTTAAAAATACCTTTCTCATTTTCTTTGGAATTCAAATACAGCTTTTGTGCTGTTGTATTAGCAGGGCTTCTATGTCTTGACCATCTCTATAATCATAAAAAACAGACATGTTGGATGTGCACTGCTAACTGCCAGTGTTCCCTTGTGTGCTTGGATCCAATTGGCCATTCATTCATTCATTCATTCATTCATTCATCCATCCATCATCTGGAGTGCCGTGGATGCTGAATTTATTCACTTTACATTCTGATTATAGCCCTCTCCCTCATCTCCTTCCAGTTCTCAGGTTCAACCCTCCCTTTCTTTTCCCTCCTCCTCCCTCCTATAGGCCTCAGAAAGGGGGAGCCTTCCTCACCTACCACCTGACCCCAGTCTATCAAGTCTCATCTGGACTGCCTGCATCCTCTTCCTCTGTGGCCTGGCAAGGCTGTTCTGCCAGGGAGAAGTGATCAATGAGTTGGCAACAGGATCCATGTCAGACACAGTCCCTGCTCCCCATAATATGGGACCCACATGGAGACTATGCTGCCTATTGACAACATCTGAGCAGGGGTTCTAGGTCCTCTCCACGTATTGTCCTTTGTTAGTTCCTCAGTCTCTGCAGGGCCCCTGGGCCCAGATTTGTTGGCTCTGTTGTTCTCCTGGGTGGAGCTCCTGTCCCCTTCAGGCTCTTTTATCCCTCGACTCTTCCCTAAGTCACCCTGAGCTCTGCCCCTAAGTTTGGCTGTTAGTCTCGGCATCTGCTGGGTGGAGTCTTTCAGAGGACCACTATGGTAGGCCCCCTTCCTGTTCTCTCCCTTCAAGCACTTCTGGTGTCTGTTCTATAAATGCTGACGTTTTAATAGAGAACAGAATAACACAAACAGAAGCTTTGTGTCTTTGCTGTTTCTTTAGAGAAATATTAAAACATTTACCGGAAGCTGTAATTTTGTGAAGTTCAAAAAGTAGATAATCTTTCCCGCGAACTCTGGTGCCCCATATTTGACCACGTCCCCTGGATGGGGAGGCCTGATGGCACTCAGAGGAAAGATAGCAGGCTACCAAGAAGAGACTTGATACCCTATGAGCAGTTACAGGGGGAGGAGGTCCCCCTCAGTCACAGTCATAGGGGAGTGGAGTAAGGGGAAAATGGGAGGGAGGGAGGAATGAGAGGATACAAAGGATGAGATAACAATTGAGATGTAATATGAATAATAAATTAATAAAATATATTTTTAAAAAAATAGATAAAATCCAATATCCTGCCAGGTCAGAAGCACCCCATTCAGAAGCACCAATGATGGCAACACCATCATTGCTCTGGGATACATACCATAAAAAGCTTACGGTACACTGTGAGAAAACATTAACAAGGCATGCACCTTGTTGCAGGGTCCTGTCCTACCACAACAGCAGACAGAAATCATCCCTGACCATAAATCCTTTTGGCAAGCCCATCGGAATAATAAGTTTTAGTTTCAAAAGCGTGCACCTGCCATTTTGAATTCCAGGACCATGGTCCATGAGTGCTGCTGTGTGAACAACCCTCTTCTTCTATGATATCACAGGAACTTAAAGTGAATGACCAGATGGACGTAAAACATCACCATCGCTTTTCTGCGCTTTCCAATAACTAGAATGTCGAGAGGATCCATGCCATCTCTAATAGATGCAGAACCGTGCGCTTCCCGCTTTTCAAATTTGAGGGCACAAAAAAGAACTTTGTGCCATCCCGATCTCTCAGTAAGTGTGTTTCAAGTAGAGACTTCTGAGGCAGTCCAGTTCACACACAGGCCTGCAAGAGCTTAAGTTAAAGCATCTCAAATGTCTGTGCAAATCAGAGGCTCGTTCGGCTAAAAGGGGGTTGCCTGCTCCTGTCGGCAGTAGCACAGCTGCGGAAACTGCAGTTCCTGTCAGAGGAGAAGCCAGCCTGGGTCTCTCTGGGTTCCTTTTAGGCTGGCTATCAACACCAGTGCATCAGACCATGGGTGTCCACATCTGAGGTCTCTTACTACCCTTTGGAAGGAGGTGACTAGGCGCCTTCTTTTGTGTCTGCCAGTTATTCCAGACAGTTCTCTTGTACAAAGGTGGTCAGGGGGTCATTGTATGTGAAGGCTAGAGGTCTAGAGTAACAAACTAACATAGAAACTAATTTTGAATTATAAATATTAAAGTTTAATATCTTTATCTATTTTCACACTGCTCCCAATTAGAAGTACCTACTTCCCTCACTAACAAGTCCACTTTCTATGCCCATATTCTCCATGGTTTATATCATTGCATATAGTCAAAGTGCCCTCTATCAGACTCACACTTGTTCTTTTATCTTTACAGATTATAACAGCTCTAAAAATATAATTACTTCTAGTTTTTGAGATTATAATACAATTACATTGTTTTCCACCCCACCCCACCCCTTCCCCTTTCTTCCCTCCTAACACACTGCAATAGGTCTTTTTGGTGCCAAGACTCTCAGAAACTTTTCAGTCTTCTTGCCCTCTATAACTTTTGAAATACTACCACATAGACATAACCAAAAATACTGATACCTTGACTATATGTATGTGTGTGCTCACAAATATTCATGAGCTGTCCTTGGACCTAGCAACACCTGTCATTGAGCAGTTTAAGACAGAGCATTCAAGTTTTAAAGAATGCATTTTCCATGTGTATGTTTATTCCTTCCAATGAATGACTCAGGAGAGTGAATGCCTTATCTCTTTTCAGTTTGCAGTGCCCACTGTCATTCCTTGGCGTGTGGCCCATCCCTCTGATCTCGGCTCCTATGTTATCATTATATGTCCCTCTCTGCCTCTTCTGCCTTTGTCTGTTAAATGCCCTCATCTTGCCTCTACTAAAGACATGTGGGGACAAACACAGGGTCCTTCCTGATTATCCAAGGTAATTACCTTTTCTCAAAATCCTTAGCTCGGTCACATGTAGGCAAAGATGAGTTTTCATTATGGGGCAAATTACCTATTCTTTTACCAGTGAACTTTTCCATGAGTCAAAAATGAAGAGCGGATATGTGTGGGGCAAGCCTCCCCACTGTCCAACCACCCTCCATCACTTTAAGGGTTTTGTTTAGCTCTTCTCAGCCTAACACTTGCCATTCTTCTAGTATGAGCTGCATTTGCAAGAGTAAGACACATTCACTGTGTAAGAAGAGAGGACTAATCCAGTAAGGTAGAACATTTCCAGTAACTCATAGTAGAAAAATAAAGCAAATAAGAATACTCAGAAACTAAAAGACACTTCTCAATAAACTAGAAGACTATGCAAGGCTCCCTTTGACTTCAGTGTGGATTTGCCAAGGAGCCATAGAGAATAGAGAATATAATCTGAAGGGAGGCTTAAACTAATGCTAGGTAAAAAAAAAAAAAAAAAAAAAAAAAAAAATTTTAAGGGCCCCTGGGTAAATTATGGGGGTCCCCTGTGGTCTACTGATTGAAATTGGGGAATTAGGTGAGGCAAGTTCTCAAGAATAAGGCATTCCCCAGGTTGAGCACTATGCATTTCATTTTACTGCGCTTTCTTACATTTCTTGAACTCTTTGCACTTCCACGCATGTTTGTCCACTCTTGACCAGTTACCCACTCTGTGTATATGTATTGAATGGTCAGTGTGTGCCAGGCACAGAATTATGCACTGAGGATGCAGCCTTGAGTAGAAACGTGTCATCTCCCTCCTCCAGACCCTAATTTGTGGCTAAGACCTCTTGGCTTGTCATACAAGAATATCTGAATGTATCATCTCTCAGATGAAGAATCCTGGGGCAAAGATTTTACTGTACTAGTCGGGGAACATGGTTGAGTCCAAAGTGTACAAGAGCCAAACCAGATTGAACTAGAGACAAATGGGACGGTGCGGCCTTCCTGTTCATACCGCTTCCATGTGCCGATTATCCTTTCCAGGCAAACACAGGGCGCTGCTAAGTTATACTTGGATAAAGGAATGGGAATTGCTGTTGAGCAGAGGTCTTCAGAGTCCTCAGGGATTCGGAGAAGCGTGGGCTCTGAGTCCCTTCATGTGCCTGTTTCCAAGAGAGCAGCTGTTTCCAGTTGTTTTACATCTTGGGCTTTCAAATAAAATGTTCTGTAAAAGGAAGAACAATGGAGGCTGAAAACTTGATTTACAAAAGGAGGACCCCACAGTGACCGGGAGCATGCATGGGAAATAACTCAAAACCCATGCACAGACCATGGCTGGTGAGCCACTACCCGAGATGAACGCAGAGCATCTCAAGCAGAGAGCATCCAACAACACTGACTGGTATAGATGATGATAACCTGATTTGTTCTGGTGATGCATTTTTCCCCCTCCTGTGACAGAAACAATAACCATGAAGGGAGTGAAGAAAGGCAAACGCTGTTGTTTCTCACAAGTTGTGCCACCTAACAAGTGGCAGTGTCCCTGCTTATTTCCTGAATATTCTCCTTCTTGAAGCCCTTTGCAGCTCTGTGAGTTTCTAAAGAGCTGTGCAAGGAGATTGGAAACAAAGGGATCGTCAAAAATTGCGTCAAGCGGAGCAGAAACAAACTGAGAAAGGAGGGGACTGAGTTGGGATCTGGGAGTTTGGTGAAAACGTCCTCTCAACCATTAGGTATCATTTTTATTACCTTCCATGGTCTTAGGCAGATGTGTAGAGCATCTATTTCTCAAAATGCTTTGGCCCCCATAGATTGTTGATGTGTTCAGGCCCTATTGTTGCCCCAGCCTTTAGAAAAGTCTTTTAAGTGATTTTGTTTTCTTAAGTGATATCTCGTTCTCTAACACCTAAAACTCTGAGGCTATTTCACTCTTGATAATATTTACAACTTCTCTAGAAGCCTATAATATCAAATGTCACTGGGTATGTTTGGTAGCACACACCTGTGACCCCAGATAGCAACTCAAACAGAAACACATCCATAAGTTTGAGGCCAACCTGGACTCTTGCCTCTGAAAAATAAAGACAAAGGACAGAGTGCAGTCCAGTAGGATCATATAGTCTTTTATAAGAAATGACCTTTTTAGAGATTAAGACACCTTCTTACCTTTTCTTAGATTTTAGCTGTGTAGAGACCTTGTAGGAACAAAAGGAAGACATAGATATTTGCAAACATCAAATACTATGAGTTTCATTTTTGCACAAAAAGACAAGAGGCAGGCGAAGCCAGGGTTTGGATCCATCTTCCCAGTGTCTTGGCTCTGCCTGTCTAAATGTTTCAGAATATGAAAATAATGAGAGGACAGAGAAGACTATATGTTTCTTTATCTGGAAGAGTAATGCTCATTTGATCCACAAGGTTTTATATGAACTCGTTGAGAACTTTTTTCATTTATAAAAATTATGAACATGGATATATAATTATGGATTCATTAAAATGATAAAATTGTATTATACTGTGATAATTATGAAACAATAACATTATACATAATTTTACAAAATAATATCACTTTATATTAGAAATAGTTAAGTTTATATATTTTACACAATATTCTCTGATCTTTTTAATTTCGTGTGATTAAGTTAAATATTATCTAAAATCCTTTCTAAATACTCTTGGTCTTTCATTGCTTTATGAGTATTATGTAAGTCAACTGGACCTCTGTAGCATGCATACAAAAGTATATATTACAGTCCCATGAATCAAGAAGAAAAGTTATAAATGAGAACATAGTGAAAGGGTTAAGTTCTGAAGTCCAGCGCCTAGTGAGAATTGGCTCTTGGATGCATAAGCCTAAGTTTCCCTTCCATGTGTCCTAGGTGATCACTTTATGTACAACTGAAAGCTGTTTCTGAGTATGTTAAATCCCTGTTATAGGGTGCTCAAGAGATGGATGAGCAGTTGGGCGCACTTGTAGATCTTACAGAGGACCTGGCTTTTGTTCCTGGCTCTCACATGGAAGCTCACAAGCATCATGACTCCCATTCCAGCAGATCCAATGCCCTTCTTCTGACCTCCTCTGGCACTAGGTACACATATGGAGCACATACATGCACACAGGTAAAACACCCATACACGTACAATAATATTAATAAATCTAAAACTTTTTAACTCCCATTGAAGAACTAAACTTCTATTACTATTTAAGGATTCTAAGGCAACTCCTTACCACTACTACAGGCTGACACAATCACCACTGCACCTGCAAATGCCAGCTGGGCAGGGGTGATTGGGCAACAGAGTATTGTTTTAAGAGAACAATAGGTCTTCTGGTAGAGTCACTAGAGACATGAGCAAAACAGCAACTACTGGAAAGTCTGGTAAATCTGTATGTGCATCTGGAATTGATAGGAAGAAATGACATGGGACCATTATTTGTCTTATATGAATTCAAAAAGTCATCTTGTTAAGCACTTTATTTTTTTCCTAAGGATATTTGTACTTCAACATACTATGGCTCTTTCTTGTACACAGATGTACATGATGAATGAATGGAGCGCAGCCTATGGTTTCAATGTTCTCACCCTCCAGAACTGAATTATACCAAGATGCTGCTAATTACACAATAGCCCTTTTAAATGAAAGCTCACAGCAACAAAACTCACAGTAGGGGGTTCTAATGAGCAATGTTCTAACAGTGAAGAATTGAGTCGTTGCTTTTGAAGAGATGTTCTGCTATTAAAGTGAGAGGTAAGCAAACCTTGGACAGAAAGGAAACCCATACAATTAATTAAGAGAGGAAGCAGTATCAGGAAACAAAACAGCTTCCTCCTTACTGTGACTTCTTCTCCACTGAAGTTCTGGACATCTGTGATCCAAGTGAGTTATCTTGTTTGCCATCCTACTGTGATTTAAATATTATGTTTACTTTACATGAGAATAGTTTACGCCACATGCAAAGCAACAAGACTCAAGCCAACTGAGTTCTTTTCTTCCCCCCATGCTGGGTACACTGCTACTAATGATGAACATTAGTTTATTGTTGCTGTTAGCCAGCAGGTTTCAAGTCCAGGGACATTGCAGCAGGACTCTCATCCATCCCATTTGTACTCTGTACTCCCTGCACAACTAGGGTGGTGGACAAGAAGCTTGAAAGTGGCTACACAGCTAAATGCTGAGGAAGTGTGCAATGGCAGGGCATCCTGACTCTGTGCTACAAGAGATGTTTTACCAAGAGGATGTTAGGACTTTACTGAAATCTGATTTTTCGATATTCACCAATGGCTGCTGGTTACTTAAATATACTTGCGCTCTTTTATCTATTTAAATGGAATGCTAGAAATGCTTAGATGTTAGGCAGATTGGCTCTGGGGCCCTTCTTAGAAGTCCAGGTGGAATAGATCATTATGTTTCCAAGAACATAGTGTAGAAGCAGCTTTTCTTCCATGTGAAATCCTAGCAAAACATCAAAGTGACCTTCGGTTACTGGATAGCTGTTGATACTAACAGGATAATTCCTAACCTCAACCTGCTTGCCAGCACAAGTGCTATCAGCAAATCTTCGTGGCCCTGGATTGTCCCAGGCATTGCGAGACATTTGCATCGCAGATTTCCAACCACACCATAGCAATGATATCCAAAGGTTCCTACACAAATACAAACTCCCAACCAGAGGTGAGACTGGCCCTAATTAAGAACCAGTGAGCTAGGGTTTACAGCGTTGTAAGGTCAGCAAACAGCTGCTCTTAGCTGCAGAAACCAGCCCTGGCCTTACATCATTTTGGTCCTAGCTCAAGAATGCTAGGAGCAGATAACATGAGGCTGCAGACAGAGTCATGTTAAGCCTCTTCTGTGGGACAAAGGCTCTGTTAGATCAAGGCAAGAGGATTAGAGAGTCAGATCAGAATGTGTGGAAGTAAAAAAACGGTCAGCCTCTACATCGAGGTAGGGCCATAGATGCCCAACGAAGGTGAAGGCAAGCCCAACAGGAGACATGTCTCTAGACTGGAAGAAAAGAGCAGGAGGAAAGAGCAGCCCAGCAGCATATGGCTGGCTGCCAGCTTCCTGAATGCTGTTGGATCATGATATGGCAAGTCTGTCTGAAACCCTGCAATCCCTTCAGCCTTTATAATCACTCTTTAATAACCTAGTAACTACCCATTGGTCCCATGGAAGACTAGCCAAATATCTACTTTCATGTCTGTTATAACTTATTCTTGAAACATGTCACTATGAAGACTAAAAGGCTTGATGCCCCGTTCAACACATTTTGAATTATATTTTTGAAAGAGGATGTTTGGGCAATGACACACAAATTGCATGCACAAAGCAAATTAATTATTTGCAGATATGTAGTGTAATTATATGGGTTTATGCTATCCATCTGTGAACCTTAGGCTCCCCTAGCACAAGCACTGCTTATAATAAAAGGGTTTAATAGCTTTAAGAAAAATGTAGTATGCTTACATTTGCACGAGAGAACTGTTTGTTATGTGATGGTGTTCGTGGGTTCATATGGATACAGGGAGCCAGCAAGAACAGAGTGGTCCATTCCTCGCTATTCTAGAGGAAAGTTTCTCAGCATACCCTAAAGGATGATGTGAAGGGAGCGCCTCAGGCACTTGAAGAACTTCTCCATTGTTTTGCTAATGTGTCTACATTTCCTACAGCAATCTAAACTATCCATAATCATTTGGAGCTGCATAAGGACTGATTCTCTTCACTGTGTTGAAATGTGTCATTACTGAGGACTGTTATTTAAAGATTTTAGTTGGTCTGTGGGCTAGACAAAAATAACTATATTTATCTTTTCCATATAAGCCTTATGATGCTTAATAATTTACCATAAATTCCATTCAAATGTTTCATTTCCAGTGCTAGGGGGTGGAACCTAGGGAATCACATATGCCAGACAAGCATTGTGTTACTGAGGACATCTCTAGTGCTCCCATACGCGTTCGTATGCGTCTGCGTGTGCCTGTGCATGTGCATCCGTGCGTGTGAGTGTGCATGTGTGTGTGTTTGTGTGTGTGTGTGTGTGTGTGTGTGTGTGTGTGTGTACGCACGTGCAAGTGTGCGCGTGCTGTGGTGTAAAGAGATGCCAGTGCTTAAGTGTGTGCAAGCACTTTGAGCTCAGAACTTACTGCAAGGGGTCTTTCTCTATCCTATTCCTCCTTCATAAGTTTGAGACAAGATCCCTCACCGAGCCTGGAGCTCACTGATTGGCTGGATTTGCTGGCAAGCAAGTCTCCAGTATCATCCTGTCACTCTCTCCCAGCACTGAGACCACAGGGTATAATGCTACTGTGCTTGACTTCTTATGAGGGTGCTAATAATCTCAACACATGGCCTCGGGTTTGCGCGTGCGCCTTACAGACCGAGCCTTCTCAGCACCCATATTCATTTTTAATCATAATCAAAACCCTTCAACGACACCCCAGTCAGTGCAAGATTTTATAGCCTAGAGAATGATCTGAGCGATCCTTTTATGTATTTTTATTTAATTGTGTTGGCATCACATCAGCTTTTAATAAGTATCATATGACTGACGGGGTACCCTCCATGTTTAACGACCCAGGAGTTACCGTTCGCAAGGGCTCTAGGGACAGGTTGCAGAAGATATACCCTTTAATGTTATCTTACAGAAAGAGAAAGAGTTTTCCAGTAAAGAAGGAGTTACTTTTAGAGGAAATATATGAGCCAGTATAGATTTATGGTAACAAAATGAGATGAAAAATATTTCATGCAAGTCAGGATGCTGGCGTAAGGTAAAGACAGAGAGTAAAGTAGGCCAGGCTTCTTCTAATTATTCCAAAGGTCACATTTAGCTTCGTTTATGCTCACTGCTAATATGAAAGCTGACCCACATTTCACCCATGAAGAACTCTAGGATCAGATCATAGGGCTAATAATTTTCACGGTTGGGCAGACAGCAGAACTCAGGTCTGGTTGTCAGAATAACACACACGGTGTGTTCACCATACCACGCTGTCACTCCAAAAGTAGATGGCAGTCAGGTCATACAGGTCTCTGTTGCATTGTCCAAGAACTGAAATTTCCTTTCACTAGCCAAAAAAGCCTGGGATCTTTCTTAAATTTCTGTTTCAAGGGCCATCGATACTGCTCAGTGGACAAAGCCACTTGCTTCCAAGCTTGATGACAAGAGTCCCCAGAACCCACGTGATGGAATGAGAGAACCAACTACTGCAAGGAAGTCTTCTTCACACCACACCATGGCGTGAGCACACTGGACCGCCCTCCCCATGCACAAACACGTAAGTGTTAAAAAGTTAATTTCTGTTTTTATAAAAGAAAAGATTTTAAAATTGGCTCTTGTGATAGTGGAACATCAGGAATTTTAAAGTAGAGGTGATGATTCAATGAATATAATAAAGAACCTAAGGCAACAAACTAGATTCCATCTGATAAAGACCTGACTAAAACAATGATGGGGATACGACAGAACACACAGATGCCTAGGCTCATCCAAGGCTTCATCCAGAAGCATCAGAACTGCTTTGATGTGGGAATAAAACTCTGTGAGGAGTCTGGGAATCTCTCCCAGGTTACTGACCACAGCATAGGATGGGGCAGTACTTAATGCTGGTACTATAAATTAAAGCAGTAAATGCCAGAATAAGCAGCCAGCTTGGAGTAAGAGATAAAGAGTTCAGTGTTGGGACATGTAGAATTACAAGTAAAGATGTCCTGTACAAAAAGAAATTCTTTGGAAGTGGAGTTCAGAGTAGCTGAAGGTTGTCTGAGAAGAGAAAAATTGCCCTGGGGAAAGATATGAAATCAAGACAACGTGGGCTGAAGAGTGACTCCCAAGGATCACTAAAACCATTTTATTTTGTTTTGATTTGGTTTTTGTTTGTTTACTTTAGCACAAAGTGGTTGTAGAGAGGAAGATTTGATCCAAGATGTGGAAATGAACCGAGAGGTGAGATACCTCAAAACCAGAACAAAAAGAGTATTAAGAAAAGTAAACCAAGTCAGGAAAGATGCTATGATTGCAAGGCCAGTCTGGGAAACATAATGAATCTCTGGCTAGACAGGGATATATAACCAGACCCGGCCTCAAAACAACAAGAAGTTGCCTAGAGAAGGAGATGACGGTCTTTGGAACATGCAGCTGTCTATCGGCTTGGACAGTTGTAACATCAGTGGTAGTACTCGCCAGAGAAGTGCAAGGAAGAGATTTGAGTGGAGAGTAACACAGAGTTTTGAAGAATACATGAAAAGTCAAGAAGTCAAAAACAATGGTTCCAAGTGTGTTGGAAGAGCTTGGAACATAAATAATTGAATATGCAGAAATCTTAGGATACATTCCTGCGAGTAATTTATATATGTTGATTGCCTTAGGAAAACTCAACTTTAATATCTACCTGTAATGAAAATTGTAAGAAATAGGACATTACCTTAATCAAGATATCAACTTTTAAGAAATCTAGTTAATAAATAGTAAATTCAACCATGTTACTAATTTGATATTCTAATGATATTTTTAATCTACAAAATATTTTTTAGTTAATCAAGGTAGATATAGTATAGATACAAGGGAATGACTGACTATGCACACGTAAGAATATCTACTTTTTATTCCAATTAAGGGACATACCTCTATGCTGTCATGTTTGTTATTGTGCACATGGCATCTAGCATAGCCCCCAAGGGACAAGAGATTGAGAGCTGTTTTTATTAATCAGTTAATCAACCTTTATTTGATTCTAGCTGTGCAATCTAATCTACCTGGTACAGTGGCAAGATGTCTCCTATTCTCTTCTCAGGGATTACAATGAGCTGAGAGACAAGGTCTCCATACAAAGTTATTAGGGCTCATTAGGGAGTGAATATCTTGAGATAATAGTGGAGGATGATAAATATGTGGCTAGGTGTGAACAACTGCACTAACACAGAGCCAGACAACGGTGTTACATTTCATCAACAGTGATGCAGAGCAGGTCTCAAACTCTTGTATCCAAAACAATGGTGTCCATATTCCACAGCTATTTGCAGGGCTAGGACAATTCCAGCCTTGAAGTGGAGGTGACTAGATCCGCTCCTCATGCCCCAGCATGCTTCTTTGCTAATGATACCCAAAGTCTTGATTGAGACAAGCAGGTGTTGTTGGAATTGCTTAGTTGCTGTCTACACCATCTATGAGGTTACAGTGCTTTCTGATATCTTTAATACTGACACAATAGCTAATTATACAAGTGAAATGAAAGACTATCCTATTGTCCTTGTAGAGTATTGAGAAGAATCTAGTGAGCCCTGTAGCTAGCTGCCCAGGGCTCTCTCCGAGAAAGGGACAAGAGTTCCAGGAAGCAAATAATAAAAAAAGAAATGACCGAGTTTTCATGAGAGGTCTTATTGTTAAAATCCAAAAACAGTCTTATTTGAAATTTGATGAGACAACCACAAGGGATTAAAGATAAAACAAGCACAAATTACAGTATGGAGAATATAATTTTTATATTCCAATGAAATTGTCATATATCCAAAATGATTCTGTTAAAATCAAAGTGCCTGAGAGAAGTGTTTGTTTGCTTAATCTAAACCAGTAATGTTCCAATGGTCCTATAGTGAACCTTCCAGAGTGGCACAAATCTTTGCTAGAAATAATATTCCTAAACATATCATTACTATTTAAAAAAAACAAAACAAAAAATGCACAATACAACATGTAGTTCATGTTCTTATGCACAAGCAGCGGTGATATTCATCCTGGACCTCAATTCCATTGTTAGGGTTGTTTGTTTTTCTGCAGATGATAGAAATGGTTTTGTTTGCCATGTCTGAGTATCTGAAATTCTTTCCAGGGTAGTGTTCATTAAGACATTCATAACTTCACACCCCACTTTTTAAGTGTTTAGTCTTATGGGTATCTATGCCTATGCTATACTCTTTGATGAATAAAAGGAGATCCATTCAGTATTTCAGTATTGTGAAACTAAAATTCTTCAAATATATGTGATTCTGAACCTTGACATTAGATGTAAGTTCTTCTTTCAAATTTCCCTTTCCATGGTGTACTCTCATGTCTTTCATAAGGTCTATAAATGTTTTGGTGGGGTATCAGGACAAGGTCTCATGTAGCTAGGGCTGTACTCAAGCAGCATAGAGAACAGTGGGGCCTGGCACTTCTGCTCCTCCTGCCTCTGCCTCCTAAGTGCTGAGTTTGGAGGCATGCACCACATAGCCTGGCTTCTACATCCTGGGATCAACCCAGGGCCTTACACAAGCTAGGTGAGGCATCTACCACCCACAGAGTTACCCCTCCTGTCCCTAAGATCAATACTTCTAAACTAATAAAATAGAATTAGGGGGTTAATTTGTAAGTTGGCTTTTTTTTCAAAGCTATAGGTACAAAGACAATACATTTCCTGAAGTTTCATCATTAACTCCATTTGACACTAGCAACGGGCACCATGTCCAGTGTGAAGTGGTGAGACATATTGGACCAGACACAAGTAATAGTTACACTAAAAGTTGCTTGAAATGTATACAATTTTGAACCATATTCAAATTAAATTATATTTCAATATGAATATGAATAATTTCTTTCTTTCTTTCTTTTTGTTTTGTTTTTCGAGACAAGGTTTCTCTGTGTAGCCTTGCCTGTCCTAGACTCACTTTGTAGACCAGTCTGGCCTCGAACTCACAGCGATCCACTTGCCTCTGCCTCCCAAGTGCTGGTATTAAAGGTGTGCACCACCATCACCTGGCGTTAGATGTTTCTAAAACACCTAACCATGCTGTGAATACCTAATTAGTGTTGCAGACTATGAGTGTCTCTTATTTTAGACATTGTTTATTTATTGCATAGTCTAGTTATGGAGAAATGTTTGAAGTTACTGTTATTTATTTCCTGGGCAGATTCTAAACCTGTCAACCTTTCTCTTTAAATTAAAAAAATCCTTTGTCATTTGGATTTCGAGTAAAAATCCTAGTTATGGAATTCAATTATTCCAAATGGACACATATTTTATCATGACTGGAGGCTTATATGGCAGCTACTTAGTAAAGTGAGGATATGGATAGATTCCAACAATATTTGAAGTTATGCAGTGGACGGAAGTATCCAAAGTACAGGAATAAATCAATGACACCTTTTCATTTCTTCGTCATTGCTAAGACACTCACTATACTTAGTACTGGTTACATCAAAATGTGTTTGAGATAAAGCATCCATTGAGGTTCTGTTCTCCTCAGCACCTTTCTATGGACAAATGAAAGATGAATTATGGTGACATTGGTGACTGCACACACCACACCAGACACCCAGCAAAGACAAAATCTTTGACACTATCACAGTTTCCCCTTGAGAAACAGAGAGGAAAATAAAGTCTTCAGCCTCCAACTCAAAAGCAAAACAAAAAAATAAAAGTTATAGTTCATCGCTTCCATTGGAGACTCTAATAGGTCTCCCAGGATGGTTGCTACATATAGAAGAGATCTGTCGGATCTCTGAAACCTGAGGAGAAAACGTGAGAGAAAGAAAACTTGGGAAGGAGCCAGAGGAGAAAGAAGAGGAAAGAGAAGGAAACAATCATTAAGACTTGAGACATCAGGACTGTGGCTCAGTGCTATTATGTCGCATCAAGACAGAAACTGGCCACGTTGTCATGTGACTCTCTGTCCCTTCTCCTCTACTCTCCCCCTTTTCTTCTCTTTCTCTCTCCCATAAAGCAATCTACTTATCATTGTGCCCAAACTTGATTAGATTTATAGTTTGTTTATCTGAGAGCTCAATGCTTTATTACATCCAGAAGCCCAAATACGTGCACCTCCACAACCCAGCTGAATAAAACAAACTCATTTTGATCTTTGTGTACAAAGCCATCAGCACTGGTTCAAAGTGTAGCGCAGCCAGTTCTGGCCGGCAGATGCAGACTTCATCTCTTCTCCTGGGCCCTTGGTTTCAATTAGGCTGTCTGCCAAGCGGCCCATGTGCCTCCGTGTGCTGAAACAGTTCTTTGAGGCAGCTTTTTTAAATTAGGAAATAAAGACTTCCCATGTGATTTGCTATATATACAATTTATGACAATTGATTTTTATAGTTAAAATACGTACATTTTTAACATATTTCTCTTTCTGCAAAATAGCAGCTTTCTAACAAGGGAAGAGAATTAGCAAAATGAAAATAGTGCATTTCATTTATT
>OU015750.1:83393633-83406136 GCA_907169655.1 Acomys percivali | reverse complement strand
CACACACACACACACACACACACACACACACACACGAAACACCCCCAACTTTCTGTCAGCAAGTGTAAGTTACTAGCGTTACAAGAAAACAACATAAATTATCATAGTTGCCATCACAATCAAGATTTGTGAGCAAGCTCACATATTTTCATTTGCATTGGATTAGATATGATTAGAAAAAAATTAAATAAACACAGCCCCTGTCTTACATAGCTCTCTCTTATGACTTAAGGCAGGAGCTATAACCAACACCAAAATAGCAACGCGGAAGCATTGGCAAGTACGTACCACTCGGAGAAAGACAGAGATTGATTGATGAAAACTAAATAAACGAGTCCCTTTCTATTGTTTATAGGTTGAAGGTCATGGAAAGGGGGAATACCATGTCCCAGGCAGGCTCTAAATTGGAGTTTAGGAGCCAGTTGTTCTCAAAGGGATAGTTTGTAGGAAACATTGCTTCTATATTGATAGAGAGTGATCAAGGCGATTTAAAAAATTAGAAAGCTGGAGCATTGTCAGTCCTGAAAGTTTAAAAAAGCATTGCTTTTCTTTAGACAAACACTTGAGTTCAATATATGATAGTCCCCATTTCAACATGATGGGACAACTCTGGCTTCTTTCAAAAAAAAGGGGGGGGGATAATGTGCTGAAAACAATGGATACAGAATAATCATAACTGTACATAGGAAATATAACTAGTTCTTTGATCACAATCATGGTAATGATTTCCTGAACTTGTAACATTATAAAGATTATAATAAAATTGTCTTCTATAGCTGTGTAATGATCTTCATTTGAAACGCACAATATGTACCAAAACAAAAAACAAACAGAAAAGGTCATCTTTAATAATGAAATGCAAATATAAACAGTCATGAAATTAGCTTTTCGTGCACTTAGCTTTGTCACTAGGAAAGAGAGAAGGGAGTTTGTGAAATAATCACATTTATAATTTAATCTCTATAACTCAATTACTCTGTAGTAGCCGAAAAGCCTATCTCATTCAGTATGTTTCTCAGTCATTCGGTGTTGTAAAAAGTAGTTATGGCAGTTGTAGTTTTATAATTTTTAGGAGCACCCTTGGTGTTATTTCTGTGCTGTTTGTTTTTTAATTTGTTCTTCAGTGCCTGCTTTGGAATAGAACATGTGTTTGCAATTGTATTTAGGAAAATTCATGATCTTAACTTTGTACACCAAAGTCAATGCACCATCCTGGTACAAGATCGCCAGCATGCAAACACTTCTGATGTTTGGGGTTTCTGTCTCAATTGACAAAATTGAAAAATATATATTAGCCAAGAAAAACCACTCTCTCAAAGCCACGTTGAAAACTACTCCAACCTGTCAGAGCCAATTGACGTTCTCTCCCCAGTCTAACTCTCAACTTCATTTTGTATGTGAAATAGGAAAAGTTGAATTTGATTGTAACCACATGCCGAGAGAATCCGTGAATCACATGCATACCTTACATTTCTAATAGCGTGAGTGATTTGTCTTTATAAAGGATTTGTTTTTATCTATGTCTGTGTCTGTGATTTACATCAGCTCACCTGTTTAGAGCAAAGCATTTATTTGTGCTATCTATGTATGGAGCTATCTGTTATTTGTGTGCTGCACCCTAAAAGCCCCCAGCCAGACCACGTCAGTTTTACACTGGAGGGGAAACTCTAAAGAAAGAACTCTAATGTCCATTGCTAAGATAAGAGACCTAGTGGCATTCAAAGGAAGGACAGCAGGTCACTGAGAAGAGACTTGATACCCTATGAGCATATACAGAGGGAGGTAATCCCTCTGAGGAACAGTCATAGGGGAGGGGAATAAGGGGAAAATGGGAGGGAGGGGAGAATGGGAGGATACAAGGGATGGGATAACCATAGAGATGTAACAAGATTAAATTAATAAATAAATTTTTAAAAAAAGATAAATTCAGCAATTTCGGATGTTACTCAGTACCAGCTTATTTTTTGTATTGCACGTCCATTTGCAGTCTCTTTTAAACAGGGTGCCCAGTAGCTGATATTCACCTACCTAACAAAAAGACTTGATTGGGTCTCCCAATCCCACTACTGAAATAAGTTTGTGTCTGGTGAAAGCCAGTTTGGTTTTACATCAGAATAGCCTTGACTCTGATGGGGATGCCTGAACCCTGGGTTATTCTCACTATAAGTGGAAAGACTGAATGAAACCTATGGTGTTCCCAAATGATGCAGGGCAGCACAAACAGCTTGAAAACTAGACTGCATAAATTCTTGGAAATTTTCTCATAAATAAGTAATAAACAAATAAGGAATGACATCAACTTTGGGAAGTCAAGGCAGATCATTGTGCCTTCCAGATATAAAATGACCTGAGATTACGTTGTACTTAAAATGTAGAAGAATTATCTAATGGAGAAGGCAAAGGGTATCTAAAGAAGTCTGAAATAAGTATAAGCTTTGCATCACATCTCATTTCACTATTACTTATTGATTAGGTATTCTAGAATTTTCTGGGGCTTTGATAATTTTTTTTTTTTTTTTTTTTTTTTTTTTTTTTTTTTTTTTTTTTTTTAGCTATGGCAATTGGAACTGTCTCAGCAGATGGTATACTCCAGATTGGTCACATGATTGGTTGTTGTGAATCGAATGTAATCTATTGAATGTAACTTTGAAATGATAGAATAATTTGAGATGCCAATTTGAGGTGAGTGAAAGTGTTGGGTTCTTATGTGATTTCAGCGTTTCCAGGGGTTAGTGGGTCACATGTGAATACAGGGGAGAGCTACCTGTGTGTGTGTGTGTGTGTGTGTGTGTGTGTGTGTGTGTGGTGTGTGTGTGTGTGTGTGTGTGTGTGTGTGTGTGTGTGTGTGCGCGCGTGCTCACAGGCCCTCGCCTCCTCATGTCAGCAATCCTGGGCGCACTTGCTCTGAGCTGCCACATGATCACATTAGCCCAGAGCTCTGTTCTCCCACATGGAGGACAGCTGCCTTGGAAGGATGCCCATACCCTCAACAGATCCTGAGAGAACAAATAAATAAGCTGTCGTGTATTCAGCCACTGAGGTTTTGACGCTGTGCGCCGCCAAATCACAATGTAACCTGTCTTGACTGATATAGGAGCCACTAAAAGGCTGTTGATAGATTTAGCTCCTTAATACTGTTTTCCATGCATAGATATGTATAGAAAATTGAATCACATTATATTGTCATTTTTATAAACTTTTCTTAATCAAGTAATATATTGTGAACAGTTTCTCACTCTGGGGTTTCCCTTTCTAAAACATTATTTTTTTAGTAGTTGCAAGGATTAAATTTATGGTCTCTATATTTTTCCAAGCCCTTAAAAACATCGTGTAATTTGGCCATACAGTCCTTTCCTGGCTAAGCTAGTGCAGGTCTCTGCCTATTTCCAGTTATCTTCCAAGAAGCATCCCTCCAGAATAGTTCACTCATTTTCTAAAGACTGTGGTATGCCTTGCCAAACTAGGTTTTGGAAAGTCTGCCTCATTTTCTGGTAGCATAAAATTTGCCATCAATCATCATCTGTTGATGTCCCTGAAAATTATAATTACTGAAAACCAAGATTTTGATATATAAAAACTCTGTCGTGTCTTACTTATTTTTCAGGCAGAGTTACTAGTCATAATTGGTTATAGTGAATGAATCTGAAACCCAGGTCTCTCCTGAAAATGCAGGAGGAGCTATTGCTGGATCTGTGTCTGTTTATCATCATCCTGAAAATGAGATTCTGCAGCATTTATATATCATTTCATCAGGGGTCTCCAGATTCAGTTTCACGAGTGTGTTCAACTCCATTGTTTGAGACTGGAAGCTGCCGATAACTGTTCACTTCCTGCTGCTGATATCATTCGATATCCCATTCCTAATTTTAAGAGCAATTGCCATGGAGGCACCCAAAGCAGCTTCCTGAATCTTGTATCAGAGTCCAGTGGTATTTACCTGATCAATGCTTTTCCACTTGTGGCGGAGATAGTAACAGTAATAGTCCTGGGTGACTCTGAACGCTATCCTTTCCCGGGCATTTTTTTTGGAACGAAGGCCCTTAGTTCCTATAACTGAGCTGGTTACAGACATAATATTTAAAAATTGTCCCCTCCTAGTGGTTTATAAAATTTGATAGAAATGTTTACAATAATGTGGTTGATTATATTGCCTAGACTATTCATATTCTCTTACTTTCCTTTTGCCTACTGTAAGATGGATTAACTTGTATCAAGGTCTTCCTATATAACTGCATGTTCTTTCATTTTCTACTTGATTTATCATGGAATATCTTTCATCAGTTTGGATGCTGTTTGCTTTATGAAATTTTGTTTGGTGAGACTCCATTGTGTCTGGTACCCCTCACCTGTGGAAGGAGCACCTGCCATTGGGCCAGTGCAGTACTTGAGTTCTTTCTTCTCTGGTAACAACATTGAATCCTGAAGTTCCATTGCTTCCATTTATCTGAAGCAAGTTTGTTTATTTTTTATTTCAACCTATGAAATATATTTTGGCTTTAGATACTCCAACCTTAGTTCATGAGGAAGAATTAACTCATGGCTCCATGGGTCAGGCCATTTCCTGCTCTTACAGAGAACCTAATTTTGGTCTCCAGAACCCACATTGCTGCTCACAATTGGCAATAATTCAATTTCCTAAAGATCTTCTGCCCTCTGTGGACACCAGGCATGCATCTGGACATACATCCTTAAACACAGGCATTCATGCATACACATAAAGTCAAACAAATGAGTCTTAAGAACGAGTTTGTTACCTTTGGTGAGATAATACTATATTTTATTAGTTAAAGAAAAAAAACATACTTAAACTAGGAAAAGGAGACCAAATAGGCTTAAACTAAAGCTTGAAGTGTAAGGGAGGAATTTAAAGTGAGTTCATCTTCTCTTTAGTCCAACTGTTGTGCAACCTAGACAAGGGGTGAGCTCAGATTTGGTTCAATAATTTCTCACAGAAAATATTATCAACATGTAACTTTTGCATTATGCCATGACCTGAAAAATCTTACTTTCCTATTAGATAGAACTTAACCATATAGGCTATACATGGCTCTCAATATTGGTGCTACATAGTTAGCCAAAGTAATCACCGTACATGGCAGAGTGGTTATCCGCATGGAAAACGTTCATAGCATCAACTTCACAAGACTGTGTGAAGCAACAACTAAAGACATATACTTCATTTAGAGAGCATTAGCTTGTGTGACTTTGATGCATATCGCTAAAATGAACTGAAACACAAAATATCTATAAGGCTAGGTTTGCATGTGTGCAGGCGATAAGAACCATAGAGCAACGCAGTTCTCTGCCTTTGGATAACAAATGATATTCTTATTGTTTGCATGTATGAAGCAAGGCCTCATTCTGGGCCAGGATGACCTGGAACTCATCTGTAACCCAGGCTGGCCCTAAACACATACTTGGTGAACTTCTTCCCTCAAGCTCCCAAGTGCTGGCCTGAGCAAATAAAGCTCACACAGTTTATTCATAAGATCTTAAGATATCCTCATCTCAGAAACAAGCGGGATTAAAGAATAGAGCCAAGAAATAGTAAATAGCCAGGAATAGTATACAAACCTTTAATCCTAGCACAGAGGAGGCAAGCATATCTCTGTGAGTTCCTGACAAGGCTGGTCTCCCCATACATCAAGAAAGGAAGGCTATCTGAAAAGAACTGAGAACTTATGTCAAAAAACTAAAAACAAAAGTGAAAGAAAGAAAGAAAGAAAGAAAGAAAACAATAAATACGTAATTTCAAAGAGTAGTATTTTTTCATATATATATATATATATGTTTATTTTATTACATATGTCTAAAACAAACTATATACAGCAGGGAGAACCATGTGTCAATCATGAGTTCTATAAATGTTACATTCATAGTGATTTGCCCATTTGTATTTGTCAAACTAGAGGTAACATCTTTCCTGTCTTGTTGGGTCTAAATTTCTGGATGAAATTCAATAACTATCCTATCTCAACTCTAATCTATCTTAACTCCTTCATCTTTATCTAAAAAGATCTAATCCCCTAACCAACTAAACTTGATTGTAAAACTAAACTATCTGGCCTTCAATGCCCCTCAGAGACTTGAGAAGGAGTAAAACTTAAATTCCTGAGTGAACCAGCAGTGCAGGTTAGCAGCCTACAAGATGAAGAAGTTGACAAAGACAGTTTACTGCCTGAACAGTCACCCAACACTATAACGTTGGAGCCTCATCTTCAGTTTTTTTTCTCTTCGCTTTACATCCCAATTGTAGCCTTCTCCCTCTTCTTTTCCCAGCCTATCCTTCTTCTTCCCCCTTCCCCTCCTCCCCTATTCCTCAGATAAGAGAAGCCACCACCACCACCACCACAACAACAACAACAACAACCCACACTAGCACATCAAATCACATCAGAACTAAATGCATCTTCTTGCCCTGTGGCCTGGCAAGGTAGCCCTGCCAGGGGAAGTGAACAAAAAGCAGGCAACAGAGTCCACGTCAGAGACAGCCCCTGCTCCCCATTTTAGGATCCCCACATGAAAACCAAGCTGTCCATCAGCTATGTATGTGTAGAGGACCTAGGTCAAGACCTTGCATGGTCCTTGGTTGGTGCTTCAGTCTCTATAATTCCCCCTGAGCCCATGTTAGTTGGCTCTGTTGGTCTTCCTGTGGAGTTCTTTTCCCCTCTGGGTCCTTCTAACATTTCCTGGACCCTTTTAAAAGACTCCTTCCTCTCTGCCCAATGTTTGGCTGTGAGTCTCAGCATCTGTTTCAATCTGGTATTGGGTGCAGCCTCTCAGGGAACGGTTATGCTAGGCTCCTATCTGCAAGCATAGCAGAGTATCTTTTAAAATGTCAGGGGTTGGCATTCTCCCATGTGGTGAGTCTCGGGCTGGGCCCGACATTAGTTGGAAATTCTCTCAATCTCTGCTCTATTTTTAGCCCTGCACATCTTGTAGGCAGGGTAAATCTGAGGTCTAATGTTTTATGAGTGGGTTGGTGTTCCCCTCCCTCCACTAGAAGCCCTGTCTAGTTAGAGGGTAGTGTCTTCAGTCTCCATGACCCCTGCTACTATGATCTCGGCTACAGTCACCCCCATGTCCTCGCAGGAGCCTGCCCTGTCTTAGATCTCCAACTTGTCACAAAGATGCCCCTGCCCAACTTTTCTCTTTTCTCTGCAAGCCTTCTGTCATCCCATTCCCACTCTCTCTTCATCTGAACTCCACCCTCATTTTTCTCCATGCTCCCTTTCCTACCCTTTCCTACTCTGTTCCTTCTCTAAAACCACTTCTGCTAAGTGAGATTTAAGCATCCTCCCTTGGCTAACCCTTGTTACTTATCTTCTTCAGGTTTGTGAATTGTAGTATGGCTATCCTGTAATACATGGCTAATATCCACTTATAAGTGATTACATACCAAGTGTTTCTGGGTCTGGGTTACCTCACTCAGGATGATAGTTTCTACTTCCATCCATTTGCCTGAAAGTTCAGGGTCTAAGATGAACAATTAACAAATGAGATCTCATGAAACTGAAAAGCTTCTCTAAGACAAAGGACACTGTCAATAGGACAAAACAGCAACTTACAGACTGGGAAAAGATATTCCCCAAATGTACATCTAACAAAGTGCTAATGTCTAAAACATATAAAGAACTCAAAAAATTAAGCACCAACAAACCAAATAATCCTATAAAAATGGCATACAGGGCTAAACAGA
Organism: Acomys percivali; assembly: GCA_907169655.1. Lineage (NCBI taxonomy): Eukaryota > Metazoa > Chordata > Mammalia > Rodentia > Muridae > Acomys > Acomys percivali. The sequence goes on along the minus strand of OU015750.1, from coordinate 83,398,437 downwards.
GAATTCTCAGGAGAGGAATCTCTAATGTTGAGAAGCACATAAAGAAATGCTCAACATCATTAATCATCAGGAAAATGCAAATCAAAACTACTCTGAGATTCCATTTTATACCAATCAGAATGGCTAAGATTAAAAAAAAAATTCTAGTGACAGCACATGCTGTTGAGAATGTGGAGAAAAGGGAACACTCCTCCATTGCTGGTGGGAGTGCAAACTTGTACAACCACTTTGGAAATCAATCTGGCAATTTCTCAGAAAATTTGTAATAACTCTACCTCAAGATGAGCTATACCACTCCTGGGCAAATACTCAAAAGATGTTCCACCATACAACTAGGACATTTGCTCAACTATGTTCATAGCAACTTTATTAGTAATAGCCAGAATCTGGAAACAACCTAGATATCCTTCAACTGAGAAAAGGATAAAGAAACTGTAGAACACTTACACAGTGGAATACTTCTCAGCTATTAAAAACACAGGGTAGATTTTTAATTGGTAGCCAATAGCTTGTTTAATAAAAGTAGCTATTTCAAAGAAGTGTTTTGTTTTCTTTAGGAATCCCTGAATAAATAATATTTTAAGGAATATATTATGACAGTTCTCTCAACTGAAAAGGCACACAGGTATAAATGGATAAGAGATACACATTAAATGCACTCACAGAATGTGGCCTTAAGCCATGGTACATCTGCTATTGTCCATATGTTCTTATTACAATTCTTAACTTTGCAGATCCTGTTGACATCAATCAAGTGAAGTCTTCTTCTAATTTTATACCATTTATGGTGGAAAAGTAATGAAAAGACTTAAAAAAAGGAAGTCAGATGGTATTTGCTTCCCCAGTGCTGTGTAACAAATTATAAACTTAGTATAGTAAAACCACATCCACATCCTAATGGGCTGTGTGGGTTATAAGTCCAGGCACAGAGCCACTGATCACAAGGTCTAGCACAGATGCGGAAAGTCCAATTACAAGCCTAAGCTGTGTGCTCACTGAACACTTTGGGCTATCAACAGAATGCAAGTTCTTGTAACCCTTGAGACTGAGACCTCTGTTTTCTTGATAGTTGTTGGTCAAAGATTCTTCCTTGCTCAGGAAATGCTACTGCCATATATGCTGTTTAAAGTCTGACTTATTCGTGTCTGTTTGTCATATGAAAGCATGGAAGACAAGATTTCTAAATAGAAGAACAGGAATGCAATATTTTAGAAATATAGTCTAAGTGATGTAAGTCAACTCTGTGAGAAGAAACCCAGCCATCCATTAGTGAAAAATAAAATTAACCTGCATTATAACATGATTTAAATTTTCACTATTTTTTGAATAACTGTAATTTTAAATGTTAAAGCAAAATTGTAATGTAGAGGCGGACTTTATAGGGGTGAAGTACTTTATACTTGTTGCTTACCATCAATTTGGTTAGCTCTATGCATGGCTGGATTTGGATTAAAATTCAGACCATGTCACTGGCGCTGGCTTCTCACCCAAAAAGAACTAGAAGTGGTTCAAATGTCCCATAACCTTGTAGTGGCAATACATTGAAAATGTAATCACGATGACTAATAATAGCTTGCCTGGGTAATCAATGCACGCAATGGGTTAAAGAACTCCATGTTCCCAATTAAATAGCTTTAAATGACTAATCCATAAATCTAACTTGTCTGCTCTGTTCTGCCATCCTCTTAAATGGATTTTATAATTGTGTGTGTGTGGGCATGGCATGTGTGTGGTGCACAGGTCAGAGGACTGGAATCAATTTTTTGTTTCTCCTATGGCTTTCAATCATTGAAATCAGATCATCAGTCCTGCAGAGCAAGTGCCTTTTCCTGATGCACCAAAGGTATCATATGGGCTTCTGGTTCTTGTTTCAAAGTGAAGCACAAAAGTCTATTACTCCACTTCCTATTACATGCATTGTATTTGAACACAAACTTTAAAACTAATCACCCTTGCCTTTTAAACTACAGTGAAATTTCATTATAATCACATGATCTCATTAATTTACAGGGATATTTGAATACCTAAAAATTTAAAAAACAACATTATTATATTTTAGATATGTAGAAGTATTTCTATCTTTCTCCTTATCTATTTCTATACATTCTCTTTATGAGAAAATTCCTGCCACAGTGTTTGTTTTTAGACAGAGTCTCATTATGTAGCCCTGACTGGCCTGATTCTCCCTAAGTAACCCTTGTGTCAAGGTTATAAAGAACCTCTCAGTGCACATCCACTAGATTCTGGCTATATTAAAAATTAGAGATGTCTTGAAATTTGCAGGCAAATGGACAAAACTAGAAACGATCGTCCTGAATGAGTTAACCCAGACCCAGAAAGACACACATGGTATGTATTCACTTATAAGTGGGTATTAGCCCAACATAGATGCCCTCTGAGAGACTCCATCCAGAAGGGCATCAGGACAGATGCTGGGACTCTCTGCTGAACTCCAGGGTAAGGTTGTATGGAAGAATGGGGGCTGGGCAGAAGTACCTAGAGGGTTCAGGAGCCCCACAAGGAGACCATCGAGGCTGGTGGATCTGGACCCAGATGAGCCTGCACAAACTGTTGCATCAACCAAGGACAATAAATACAGTAAATCTAGCCCCCCTGGTCAGATCTAACCAATGGACAGTTCATTATCCACAGTGGTGTGGAGAGTGCAGGCTGTCTCTTACATGAACTCTGGTACACCAGATATGATCACTTCCCCTTGGTGACAAAGGAAGGGGAAGCAGGTTATCTGGAGGAGACCTGATAGGCTGTGTTCATATGGTAGGGGAGGAGGTACCCTTCTGTCAGAGGTCTAGGGAAAGGGAGTAGGGCAGAAGAAGAAGGGAGGATGGGAATGGAGGAAGATACAAGCGAGGGGATAACAATCAAGATGTAGTATGACTAAATTATAATAAATTAAAATTAAAAAAATTTAGACAAAAATTCTAAACATCAGAATGCAGAATAAAACAAAAGTGAAGGTGTGTCTCATTTCTGATTGGCCTCATTCTATGTTCACATCAATCTTGGTGTTCAGCTAAATAATTTATCTCCAACTTGAGACTCATACCTTCCTATTATTCTGTATGAAAATAATGTCATTTTGTTCTTTCAACAGTCAGTCAGAGATAGGAACATCATAGTACCAAATCTCTTTGGGTCATTTCCCTTTTCTAGAGCAATCTTGGTGTCTAGGAGTATAGTACTCTTGCTCATCCTGGGCTTTTGGTCATGAGACTGTTCGCAAAATAAATGATGTTAGAATATTAATAATGATGGTAGTTCTAGGACCATACTCTTAGGTATGCGTCATTTCTTCAAGACAAAGATGTGGACTGTGACTTCAGCTTTTAGAATTTTCTTCCTTCTATTTTTGGACCTATATTATTCTTTTCCTAATCCCTTCATGTGGGAACTCACTTAATTGGCTGAAGGATTTTTTATTGTAATTATTTACTGCTGTCAATTTTATTTTTCACATGGCACTTGCTCTAGCTTACATGGTAAGTTGTACTTTGGCTTTTTAAAGTTTTATGTGTTTTCAAAATATTGATAAATATATGTTTAGATTATTCTAGTATGTGCTGTATATTGCAATTGGTGTGTCTTAAGGTGTTATAAATTTTGAAGTTTGTAAATATTGTTTTTATTTATCTTATTTTTTTTCTTATCCAGAATCCATCCATTCTGGTGATGAACATTCATAAAGAATATGTATTCTTTAATTATTTAATGGACTACTCTATACCCATTTCTTGGATTCTGTTTGTTGATTTTATCACCCAGATTTTCTATTTTCCCTTTGAGTTTCTGTCTGGAATTTCTATCAAGTGCTGAAAGGAAGATGCTCACTGCAACTTGGTGTTATATTTTTCAACTCTTTCAATTTGTCCTTTATGCTTTTTCAGATATCTTGATATAATCACTGGTTGGTGTTGTTCCCTATTGTGTTGTATTATTACAGAAAACATGTTATCACATGTAAGTCTAAACCTTCAGCCTGTCCTCAAACTATAGTATTCCTTCAGGGTCTTCAAAACTGCCAGTAACGTAAACATCCTGGGGGATGTTAGAGCCTATCTCCTGTAAGCATCTGAGTGTTTGACAACACGGCAAGGTAACACCCATCAGCCGAGGGGAGACAGTCCAGCAATCAGTGGTATTTTAGTACCATTTGCTTTAAGCTTTAATGCACTGTGATTCAATGAAAGCAATGCACAATGCTAAGCCTGACAATGAAGATTGTGAAATAGATGAATGTAACTGAAGTAGCATTCAATTCGGCATGCTCAGCATCATCAACATGCTCTAGAGTCATGAGTTAAGCCTTGGTTTCTCTGAAATGGGTAAATGGTTTTTGCTGCCAAAAGTACAAGACTTTCAAAAGCGATGATCAGAGAGCCCAAGCTGCTTTATGAGAGAATTCACTTTTCTGATGTGGTCTTCAGCAGTAAACCAAGTATATATTGAAAATGTGAAACAAATCATCCTCCAATGTGGAAAGTCTCACACGGCAATTATCTTTGGTAGAGAAGTGAATAAAAGATAAAATTAACTCAGTGATTTATGCTAATCATACCTCCCAAATTATGAAATATAATCTAGTTTTTTTTAAAGCTGAAGTTGACATTATGATATTTGGGTAATTTTTATTCTAATACCTGGTAGTTGTTTTTCATCAAGTATTTATGACTGACTAATATTCACTTGAGTAAGTTTGCTCTTGCCAGAAGATATTCTACTGAAGTCTACTAAGATGCTGATGCCTTTTTATTCTATAGAATGGGATCAGATGGAACTTAGTTAC
>OU015750.1:83379550-83393233 GCA_907169655.1 Acomys percivali | reverse complement strand
CCCTCCCCATCCCCTCACTCCCACCCTCCTCATCCTCTCACTCCCACTCTCCCCATCCTCCCACTCCCACCCTCCCCATCCCCTCACTCCCACCCTCCTCATCCTCTCACTCCCACCCTCCCCATCCTCCCACTCCCACCCTCCCCATCCCCTCACTCCCACCCTCCCCATCCTCTCACTCCCACCCTCTCCATCCTCCCACTCCCACCCTCCCCATCCTCCCACTCCCACCCTCCCCATCCTCCCACTCCCACCCTCTCCATCCTCCCACTCCCACCCTCCCCATCCTCTCACTCCCACCTTCCCCTGGAGAAATAAGCTACACAAAGAAAAAGAAGGAGAATATATGTGAGGGAGAGTATGTGGTGGTAAGCCAGAACTTAGTCACATATTAGTCAAACAAACCACTATGAAATAAATGGCATATACAAGGTTGTTGGCATCTGTGATTTTTTTGATAATATTTAGGTAGGGCTTTCTAACATGGTCAAAGTTATTTTTTAATGTTCAGTGATGCATGTCAACATGAAGAAGAGTAGAAATAACAAGATTGTTCCATGTTGTTTCAAAAATAATACAAGAACAACGTCTAAAGACATAGACCAAACAAGACTGAACCTAGTCTTTTGTCTGATCCTGTAAAGGAGGCTAAAAGTGAACAATTTATAATAAAAAGAACTGACTTCTTACAGTTGTGAAAACCGAGATGCCTGAAATCATGGCACTAATGCCCACAGAGAAAGGCTTTGTACCATTGCCTAACACTGCAGGCCTTGAAAGTCTTCAAACTCAGACCTCAAACTCTTCTTATAATGTCGTCAATACCATTGTGAGTTGCCTATTTTATGACCTCATCTAAGCCCAGTTTCCCCAGAGGGTGCAACTCCAAATGGTGTCAGCATTTGAATTTGGGAAGTTTCAAACACTGAACTTTTCAAGAACACATATAAGTCATACTGCACTTTAAATAATTGTTGAAGCACATTTGTTCATAACCAAATATTTTTTTTGAATTTGTTACTATTACCAGTTTGGGCCAAATAAATCTCTGTTGTAGAGTCCTACCTAAGGCACTATGGATTAGTCTTGGTCCCGACTTTACAGGTTTAAGCACCTGTCATGTTACTTCATTGTTATGTCTCCCAGGGGAGTTCTTTTTTATAACATATCCTGGATTTAGTGTGCTTCTATTAAAATTATAGATAGTGATTTAATATACACCTTCTTAAATTGATGTAACTTGTTGGCTGCGTTTTCACAGCAATATTTAAATGGTTGTAATTCACACAGTATCTTTAGTATGGACAACAGATAGAATACACCACTAAGAAAGGAACTTATTGACTGGAAGGGGTTTTGACATCCCAGATGCTTATTTGTCTTCTGTATACTGGACTATCAGTGATGCACTTTGTCTTCAGATCTGTAATCACCATAACAACATGCAGAAAGCACAGTGGTACCAAGAAGAGAAAAGTTAACTGGAAATAGAAGTCTCATATTGTGAGGTTGTTACAGAGGCATAGCCTAAATATATTATTCTTAACTGTGGAATCCACTAGCATCTACCAAAACAACGCCCCTTGGATCATCATAACCAACCTGAGACTGCTACAAAACATCATTGACAAGCTGAGATAGGCTTTCCTGGGACATCCAATGAGACAATGCTTATAGAACATAGATTGTTATTGGTTAATATGGTCTCTAGTATTGGACAAATGTTATAGCAGGAAGTTGTGGATGTAAGCATGAGGTCCACCTCAGATAAGTAAAAAATATCCCTTTTAAACTCAGTGAATTCTGTGTTGCTTGATGTTTATAAGTAAAGTATAAGAATTACTCAACAAGCAATTGCAGTCACTTTATCATACATAAGTTGGGGCTCCCATGAATGTAATTGAATTTATCTAACTTATTTTAATAGTTCAAATATATTTGATATTATTTTTCTTTAAGCAAAAAGTTTATTCCATATATGGGGTTTAAAATTTGGGTTTACTTCTAAACTTACTATTCTTTTTACCAATTTTTGTATTTTCCTTTCCTACATTATTTCTAGGTCACATCTTCCATTTTTGTACATTAAAATTCTCCTTGTAGCTACACTAACACTTTAAACCATAAACATATTTTTCTAAAATGTTCATAATAATAACTTTAGTGGGGAAACAGAAAGTAACATATTCATATGTGACTCTGCATTAGATTTACCGAGAACTAAGAGAATTTTGAAGAATGTGTATATAGCAATTCTCATATGTGTGTGAAAACTAAAAAGTGTTTTTCAGGCAATATAAAAATCCTGGATGAGTGAAATCTGTGTATGTTTTGTGTTTTTTTTTATTTTATTAATTTATTCATATTACATCTCAATGGTTATCCCATCCCTTGTATCCTCCCATTCCTCCCTCCCTCTCATTTTCCCCTTACTGCCCTCCCCTATGACTGTGACTGAGGGGCTCAAACTATGGCACCAGCCAAGGACAATACATCCTGTAAACTTCAAACCCCTACCCAGATCTAGCCAATGGACAGGACATTCTCCACAGTTGAGTGGAGAGTGGGGTCTGACTTTCACACAAACTCTGGTGCCTCATATTTGACCACGTCCTCTGAATGGGGAGACCTGGTGGCACTCAGAGGAAGGATAGCAGGCTACCAAGAAGAGACTTGTTTTGTGTTTTTAAGAAAAAGTCTCATGTAGCCCAGGCTGGCCTTATGTATCACCTGGACTTCAGGACAATCTGTATTTCTCGTTCTTATACTTTCATTTCCCAAATACCTAGATTAAATAAATGAGTGTACATCTTCTTTAATTTAATATATAAAATTAATTCTCTCATCAGTTCCTTAAAGAATAAACATATCTTGCCATGTCTGCTTCCTATTGACTACACAGACTTCATTGTATTTTCCCATGGAACATATCTATGAATAAAAGTTTTTATTTTACGGAGCCAATAATCTATAAATTTGTTAACATGTTTAGAAAATGAATTACTTACTATGCCACTTTGCATATAATTTTTCTTTTGTATTCAATTTACTTTATCTTTAGATACATCTCTAAACAAATTTTTGTGACAACTTCCAGAGAGAAAAGGTGTTGTTACTTGCTTGAATGTTGTCTGCATGTTTCTATCATATGTCTTGGGCTGGTGCCAATTTTCTCACTTTGGCCTGGATGCGTGACAGTATCAAGTCTCTTTATAAGCCACACATATTACATCAATCTCAAAACTAATTGGCATGACAAGAATAAAAGTTATGTTTGACCTCACAAATATAAGATGCCTAAGTTATATTTGTCTGAAACATCAAGAAGAAAAGCTGAGACAAACCAAGTTTATGAAAGCTTGAAAATCATTTTTCACATCTATATATTTAGCTAGTCCTCATGTACATGTGACTGTTCAACTGTTTATTTCTTGTTCATAAAATAAATATTTTCTTTGTTCTGTTTATAATAATGCTGGCTATAACATCTGATCAGAAATTCTAATTAGATTGATGAGTTCAATTTATATTTTAAAAGGAACAAGTTATCATTTAAGTAAGATTTAGTGGAAATAATTCAAACATACACCATTTCAGAGTGATTTAGTCATATGTCACAGGTTATAATTTGAGTCACTGTTGCTAAAGAGGAAAGAGTCATGCATAAGTCACATTGTGTGGTTATTTTTGGTACAGTCCAACTTACCAAGCCATCACTAGCAAAGCCCTTGTCTATTTTGGTCTTTATTCATAAATATTTATTTTATGATATGTCCTTCACTGCGCATGCAGGTACATGTGTCCAGCACAGACATATACTTCATGTTGAAATATCTGTCTGCAATTTTATTGCTGGTATAAATCTCTGTCTAGTTCATTAACACAGTTATACATAGCCTTATTAGCTGTTTAAATCGTCAACCCTATTCTATTCTGAGTGCCATTATGTCTTGAGGGTCTGACATACAGCAGGTATTAAGTAACTACTCACAAAATGAGACAATCCATCTCTGGCACACCCTGTTCATTTAAGACATCACCAATATGCTGACACTACAAAAAGAAAACTTACTTTCAATGGTGTAAATTTCCAGCACTTTGTCTTTTCCTTAACTTTATACATTATAAGGAAACACTTCTAAGATGATTGCATTGACCAGTATCTAGAGGCTAAGATGGAAAGACATTTCTTCTTATGGATGCTACCTGGCTCCTCTGAGGAATCTGAGAGATATAAATTGAACTTAAGAATAGTGAGCCACAGTCAACTCATGGCTAGAAATCATCAGACACCTGGTCTCTCTTGTCCAAAATTTAAACCATGAAATGCTCCTTTGGAATGTTTGCATCTTCCAGATCCAAATCTCAAATCTGCCATTTGTCATCTGAATAAGCCTGGATGAACTAGTTACCATTTAACCACTCTGTGCCATACTTATTTGCTTATGAAATCATAATATATGTAATGTATCCTCATCGTAGTAATGTCCATATTGAGTATCCAGAGAAAAAGACTGGGGTAAAGGTAACACCAAATCCATATCTTAATAAAAACTGAACTGAATGTGGAGTATTGAGCTGGTCAGCCTTCCTGGCCAAATTTTACAGTGACCTCTGACTGATTATTTTGTTCGTTCATACATTTCTCAATTTCTTGTCCTAATATGTACTTCCAGCCCATCCCACCCTGCCCCCTTTATAAATCAAATGTTTGTGTCACAGTTTTCTCCTTAAAATGTTGTTTTCCTTTGAATAATTGATTCTTGCAGTAATAATATTCCATTATCATTTTATTCAAAATAGAGACAATCCTGTCTTAAGAATGATCACTTTGTCCCTCTTTTGTCCTTGTCTATGTGTCTCCATTAAATGTTCAGTTCATTAAAAATAGTTCTCTTTTTAGAAAACTTTTTATTGATTCTTTAAGTTACAGATCATGTGTCCCAGTCCCACTCTTCTCTTCATCTGCCCTCCATCCTTGCAACCTCCCCCAAAAAGAAAAAAACACACAAATAATCAAAAGAAGGCATAAAACCATCTTGCATGGAAGCTGCAGTGTGTCACAGTGTGCCCTATCATACACCCCTCTTTCCACACATCTTCCCTTGCAAATGTTCATTGCAGTGAGTTGTTGGTCTTGGTCGACATCTCTGGCTTTTGTGACACCATCAATAATGGATCCATCCTCACTGTTGTTGTCCTGTGTCATGGAGATTCTGCAACATTGGATCAACAGGACCTGCCACTTCATGTGCCCAAACAGTGCACATATGTTGTGGATTATCCAGTGGTCCTGAATCTCAGCCTGGATGGTAGCTAAGCTGGTCAGTCGTTATCCATACCACCCTCACCAAAACCACCAAGGCAACCTCTCCAGCATTGCTCCTGATAAGCCACCCAGTGCTGCCATTGGCAGGAGACCAAGTCAGCTTTCTTGCTTTCATGCTCTCTCCTGGCTCTTCTGAATCCCAGTGGAGGTACAGGCTGTTCTCCTGAGTCCTGCAGCTAGTGAGGGGCAGGGCCAGCTCATCGCTCTCAGGGCCCCAAAGGCAAGTTCTCCCAACCACCTCTCACACCTGGGCAGTACAGTATAGTTGGCCCTGGAAACAAGGGCATGGGTGAGCTGGCCCCAGGAGTGGGAGCAAGAGAGAGCTGACCCTGCCATCTGTCTGCTGTTTAGACATGTTCAAAGGGGAGATGACCTCCCTGACCCTCACCCTTCAACCTTAATTGGTTTTCTTTTATCCTCTTTCTTCTTTCTTTCTTTCTTTCTTTCTTTCTTTCTTTCTTTCTTTCTTTCTTTCCTTCCTTCCTTCCTTCCTTTTCAGTACTGAGGTTTGAACCAGGGCCCTGCACATACTAGGCAGGAGCTCTACCACTAAACTCCACCCCAGCCCTTAAACTTTTCACCTACTCTTTCATTCTATTCTATAGTAATATACACTAACAAGCATATTTTTGGTAAAAATTATATAAGGAAAGAAAAAGTGAAAACTCTTTAAAATTAGTCCTAAATGCTTTGAAGACCTACAAATTCTCAGGAATCTAGTTGTACAAAAACTTTCATAAATGTGCTTGTCTGGAGTATGCTTTAATAATAACCTTTGTATATATAGTTTTAAGCCTGTCTCATCTGTGTTCTACTGGGCAAAGTAGGCATTTGTGCCAGATTATGGTACAATGCATGCTGAGTCAACTTACGATACGTGGCTGATCTCCGTTGTAGGAGCTGATATGATAGCAATGAAAGTGATACTGAGCTGAGTCATTTGGCCCAGTGCTGCCTGGCATGTCCTCCTGTTCTCTACTATCATGAGTAACTCTGACTTTTGGTTTTGCAAGTTTTGCCCATCTCTTGTGAAACAACTATGACTTAAAATTTAGGACAATAGCACAACCATTTCTTATTCAGATTCCATTGAAATCTATCCAAATAAGTACTTAATAAGAGAAGTAATTTGCTCACTGTGTTGGGCACTTGACTCATTACTCACAGAAATATTATGTCTCACTAATAGCTCAGACTATATGAATGCCTTGGGTTTGTTGTCCACACTCTCAGAGAAAATGTATTCTCATGCGTTTGGATGAAGGTAAAGTCACTTCCCCAAATGATAGTCATAATAGACCAAAGTAAGGCTTCATTTACTTGGCTGATTTTCAGACTGGACAACCATTTATACACTATTTACCAAGCTCTAAAGATGTATTAGAACAGAAGCCATTCATATTTTCTTCTTGCGTTGTTCTCTCTTGGTTTCTAGTCTTCCCATGATTCTCTTAGAAAGTACTTACTTCCAGGACACCATTACCAGTCCCAGAACAACCAGCCAGTTGCTACCCAAGTTCAATATGATCTTCTTGACCTGGAACACTTGCTTTAAAACACTTTACTGACAAATACTTACTATGTACTAGCCAATTGCTTCACTGGAGCTCAATTTGGCACATGTCCATTGTCTGTCTTGTCACTAGAGATGATGTGAAAGCCATGATCCGTGCTCCTGTTGACTGTAAAGAGAAAGGAAACTGTTTTTGCAGTGATATCAATGACTGTAGAGTCACAGTTGAGAAAGAGGGACATAGAAAGCTTCTATGACAACCCCTACCACCACCCCAGCCCATCCTCTAATAAGTAACAGCCTAGACAGGAAACCATCAGAGAGAGAGCTTTAAAATTGTGATAAGGGGAGGGATCCAAGATGGCAGCACCAATCACACACCATGTCTGATTAGCAGGAAAACCAGGACTGCACAGCAACGTAAAGACCAAACTGAGAGCTGTAAAACACCAGTGCTGCTGATTCCCAGGTGAGAGGGATCCACGTTATGTAGGGCACAGGTAGGTCTGACCCCTGGCCACCCAGCTAACCCACAGAAAGATCCCCCTGGGGACAGCCCACATTAGCTTCCATCTTGGGAAGGACAGTGGGATATTTGTGCAGCTTCAGCCTCTCACCACCCATCTACTGCTTGCCAGACCTAGGATGGGAGGCACACAGGCAGAGCTGAGTCCTGGCACCAACATAGTCCACATTAGCCGCCTCCTAAGAAACAGTGCAGGGCACCCAAGCACCTTGGAGCTCTCTTCTCTCTCTCTCAGCATCCCAGCTGCTTGCCAACCTAGCCTAGCTGGGTCACAGAGTGGATAAGCAGAGCCCTGCCATCTCAAGAGGGACTGTGCAGCTTCTGAGAGCTTGAAGTTCTGATTTCTCACATACACACACACCTCGGCTGCTTACAAGTTGGGCCCATCAGTAACAAGGAGTATAACAGCAAAGCTGAATCCGGGCACAGGCCAGAATCCCCGTTAGCTGCCATCTTACAAGCAACTTGGGATGTTGGTCTGTCTCCTCCCACATGCCTGAAGCATACTGCTCAGACACAGCTAAAACATAAAGCAAAAATCCTGAGCAGGTCTCTGCTCAGGCTACCATTGTCATTAGCTGCTATCTTGGGAGCCACCTCGGACCTGGGTCAATCCCTGCCCGCCTGCCTGAAACAAACTGTTGTGACACAGCTAAGAAACAAAGCAAACAGGCTGAGCTCAAGCCTGCTTGAGCCAAAATTCTCACTAGCTGATATCCTGCTAGTAGCTTCTGGCTCTGATCTCACCCCACCCACTTACATCCTATTGGCCTGATCACCTAAGTCACAGAACACACACACAGAGCAGAGACCTGTGTGGGCCACACCCCACATTAGCTGCTGTTTCATGAGCAGCTTTATGCTCCACCCGCCAGTGACTTACTGGCCTAGCCCAACAGGGGAACAGAGACGATAAGCAGAGCCCTGTCATATCAAGAAGGCCTGCCATACCTAGCAGCTTTGGGTTATGGTGCCCCTCAGCTATCCAGCTGCTTACCAGCCTGACCCACCTGGGATACAGAGCAGATAGAGCTGAGTCTGGCACAGACCAAGACTCACATTTGCTGCCATTTCAGAAAGATATGTGGGGCACCCAAGCAGCTTCAAGCTCGAATCTCACACAGCATCCCAGCTGCTTACTGACTTAACCCATCTGGAACACAGCAGTTTAACAAAGCCCTGCCATCTCAGAAAGGACTGTAGGGCACCTGAACAACTTTGGACTTGGAAATCTATCAGGCTACTCCTCTCCTGCCTGACCCACCTGGGATACAATCAGGGGACCCAGCTGAGCTGAGCTGGGTGAAGGCTCTAAAACCCACTGTCCAACATCATGAGAAGACCTCTGGGGAGCCCTAGCAAACAATCTTTGAGTTGGAGCTCTCTTTACTTGCTCCCAACCTGACTGGCCAACATGGGACACAGACAGCAAATTCATTACAGGAACCTCTAGGCCTGCTAACACCAGAGACACCAGATGCCTAGAGGACAGCCCAAGAAAACTAGTAACAAAACTTAGAGCAATATATCAACACCAGAAACCAGTGATCCTAACATAGCAAGCCCTGGAGATATGAGTACCCATGAAGTGCAAGGAGAAGACTTTAAATCTGAGGTGATAAAAATGATAAAAGCTTTGAAAGAAGAAAATAAATCACTCAAATAAACACAGGAAAATACATTCTAACAGATGAAAGAATTGATTAAATCATATAAAGAATTACAGGAAAATACTTCCAAACAGATAAAGGAATTGAATAAATCCTATAAAAAATACAAGAAAATTCAATCAAATGGGAGAAAAAATTAATAAGACTATTAAAGACCTAAAGAAGGAATTAGAAACAACAAAGAAAATACAAGCTGAGGCAATCTTAGAGTTGGAAAGCATAGGGAAGAGAATAGAAACTACAGACACAAGCCACGCAAACCAAATGCAGGAGATGGAAGAGAGGATCTCAACTGTGGAAGATATGTTCAAAGTTGTCAATACATCAATCAAAGAAAACATTAAAACTAAAAAGTTCCTGACAAAAAACACCCAAGAAATCTGGGACACTATAAAAAGACCAAATCTAAGAATAATAGAAATAGGAGAAGGAGAAGACTCCAAGCTCCAAGGTCCAGAAAACATTTTCAACAAAATCATAGAAAAAACTTCCCCAACCTAAAGAAATAAATGCCCCAAAACATACAAGAAGCCTACAGAACTCCAAATAGATTCAACCAGAAAAGAAAATCCACCTGCCACATAATAATCAAAAAATTAAATGTACAGAACAAAGAAAGAATATTAAAAGCTGAAAGAGAAAAAGGTCAAGTCACATATAAAGGCAAAGCGATCAGAATTACACCTGACTTCTCAACAGAGACTACAAAAGCTAGAAGTGGTGGGAAGAAAGTCATGTAAACATTAAAAGGCCATAGATGCCAACACAGACTACTATACTCAGCAAAACTTTCAATCACCATAGATGGAGAAAACAAGATATCTTATGACAAAACAAAGATTAATCAGTATCTAACAACGAATTCAGCCCTACAGAAAGGTACTAGAAAGAAAATTCCAACTAAAGATGGCTAACTACCCCCAGGAAAACACAGGAAATAAATAACTCCACATCCACAAATCCAAAACACAGAAACACACACACTCTACCACCACCAACATCAAAACAAAAGGAACTAACAAACACTGGTCATTAATATCTCTTAACATCAATGGCCTCAACTCTCAAGTAAAAAGACACAGGCTGACAGAATGGATGTGAAAACAGGATCCATCATTCTGATGCATACAAGAAACACACCTCAGCAGTAAAGGTAGGTATTACCTCAGAGTAAAGAGTTGGAAAACAATATTCCAAGCAAATGGACACAAGAAGCAAACTGGAGTGGCCATTCTTTTATCTGGTAAAAATAGACTTTCAACCAAAACCAATCATAAGTGATGCGGAAGATTACTATATACTCATCAAAGGAAAAATACACCAAGATGATGTCTCAATTCTGAACATCTATGCCCCAAATGCAGGAGTACCTACATTCATTTTAAAAAATGTTACTAAAGCTTAAACCACATATCGAACCTCACACATTAATAGTGGGAGACTTCAACGCCTCTCTCTTCCCAATAGACAGATCATCAAGACAGAAACTAAATGGAGAAACAAGGAAATTAATAAAAATGATGAAACAAATGAACCTGACTGATATCTACGGAACATTTCACCCAAACACAAAAGAATACATCTTCTTTTCAGCACCTCATAGTACCTTCTTCAAAATTGACCACATACTCAATCACAAAGCAAACTTCAACAGACACAAGAAAATTGAAATAATCCCTTGCATCTTATCAGACAACCATGGATTAAAGCTGGAACTGAACAATAAAAGAAACAACCGAAAGCCTACAAACTCATGGAAACTGAACAACTCCCTACTCAATGACGTCTGGGTAAGAGAGAGAGAGAGAGAGAGAGAGAGAGAGAGAGAGAGAGAGAGAGAGAGAGAGAGAGAGAGAGAAATTAAAAACTTCCTAGAAATCAATGAAAGGTACAACATACCCAAACTTATAGAACACAGTGAAAGCAGTGCTAAAAGGCAAGTTTATAGCACTAAGTGCCTTTATAAAGAAAGTAGAGAGATCCCATACTAGCAACTTAACAAGACAGCTGAAAGTTCTAGAACAAAAAGAAGCAGACACAACCAAAAGGAGTAGAGAGCTGAAAAACATCAAACTCTGGGCTGAAATCAATAAATTGGAAACAAAGAAGACAATTCAAAAAATCAATGAAACCAAGAGCTGGTTCTTCGAGAAAATCAACAAAATTGGCAAACCTTTAGCCAAACTAACTAAAACACAGAGGGAATATATTCAAATCAACAAAATCAGAAATGAAAAACGAGACATAGCAACAGACACTGAATAAATCCAAACAACCATCAGATCTTATTTCAAAAGCCTACATGCCACAAAATTTGAAAACCTACAAGAAATGGACACTTTTCCTGATAGCTACCAACTGCCAAAATTGAATCAAGATCAGGTAAACAAATTGAATAGTCCTATAACACCTAAGGTAATATAGGCAGTCATAAAAAGTCTCCCAACAAAAATATCAAAGCCCAGGACCAGATAGATTCAGTGCAGAATTCTACCAGACCTTGAGAGAAGAGCTAATACCAATTCTCTTCAAACTATTCTGCAAAATAGAAAAAGAAGGAACATTACCAAACTCATTTTATGAGGCCACAGTCACCTTGATACCTAAACCACAGAAAGACTCAACCAAGAAAGAGAATTTCAGACCAATTTTTCTTATGAACATTGATGTGAAAATATTCAATAAAATACTCACAAACCAAATTCAAGTCACATCAAAACTATCATTCACCAAGTAGGCTTTATCCCAGGCATGCAGGGGTGGTTCAATATATAGAAATCCATCAATGTAATTCATCATATAAGCAAACTGAAAGAAAAAAACACATAATTATCTCCTTGGATGCCAAAAAGCATTCGACTAAATCCAACACCCATTCATGTTAAAAGTCCTGGAGAGAGCAGGAATAAAGGCTCATAATTAAACATAATAAAGGCAATATACAGCAAGCCTACAGCCAATATAAAACTAAATGGAGAGAAACTTAAATTAATTCCACTGAAATCAAGGACAAGACAAGGCTGTCCACTCTCTCCATATCTCTTCAATATAAAACTCAAAGTCCTAGCTAGAGCAATAAAACAACTGAAGGAGATCAAGGAATACAAGAAGAAAAGAAGAAGTCAAACTACCACTATTCATAGATGATATAATAGTATACATAAGTGACACCAAAAAAAATCTATCAAGGAACTCCTCAAGCTAATAAA
The DNA here is from genome assembly GCA_907169655.1 of Acomys percivali. Taxonomy (NCBI): domain Eukaryota; kingdom Metazoa; phylum Chordata; class Mammalia; order Rodentia; family Muridae; genus Acomys; species Acomys percivali. Next base: position 83,380,986 of record OU015750.1, on the reverse strand, counting down.
CACCTTTAGCAAAGTGGCTGTATACAAAAGCAATTTTTAAAAAATCAGTTGCCTTCTTGTATACAAATGACAAACAGGCTAAGAAAGAAGTTATGGAAACTTCTTTACAATAGTCACAAATAATATAAAGTATCTTGGTGTAACTCTAACCAAGAAAGTGAAAGATTTGTATGAGAAATACTTCAAATCTTTGAAGAAAGAATTTGAGGATTTCAGAAGATGGAAAGATCTCCCTTGCTCGTGGATTGGGAAAATCAACACACTTAAAATTGAAAAAACATAGCATCTTCAACAAATGGTGCTGGTCTTACTGGACAGCTACATATAGAAAAATAAAAATAGATCTATATCTATCATCTTGCACAAAACTGAAGTCCAAATGGATTAAAGACCTCAACATAAAAGCAGACACACTAAATCTGTTAGAAGAAAAACTTGGGAAGAGCCTTGAGCTCATCGGCACAGGAGACAACTTCCTGAACAGAACACCAACAGCTCAGGCCCTAAGATCAACCCTTAATAAATGGGACCTTATAAAACTGTAAAACTTCTGTAAGGCGAAGGACACTGTCAACAGGCTACAGACTGGGAAAAGATCTTCATCAACCCTACATCTGACAAACGGCTAATATCCAAAATATATAAACAACTCAAGAAATTAAACACCACCAAACTAAGTAATCCAATTAAAAATGGGATACAGAGTTAAATAGAGAATTCTCAACAGAGAAATATCAGATGGCTGAGAAACACATAAAGAAATGTTCAACATGTCCAGTTATCAGGGATATGCAACTCAAAACAATTCTGAGATTCCGACTTATGCCTATCCAAATATCTAAGTTCAAAAACTCAGGTGACAGCACATGCTGGTGAGGATGTGGAGAAAGGGGAATACTCCTCCATTGCTGGTGGTAGGACAAACTTGTACAACCACTTTGGAAATCAATCTGATGCTTTCTCAGAAAAATGGGAATAACTCTACCTCAAGACCTAGCCATAGCACTCCTAGGAATATACCTGAAAGATGCTCTACCATACAACAAGGACATTTGCTCAATTATGTTCATAGCAGCTTTATTTGTAATAGCCAGAATCTGGAAACAACCTAGATGTCCCTCAACTGAAGAATAGATAAAGAAACTGTGGTACATTTACACAATGGAATACTATTCAGCTATTAAAGTCAAGGAAATCTTTAAATTTGCAAGCAAATAGATGGAACTAGAAAAGATCATCCTGAGTGAAGTAACCCAGACCCAGAAAGATACTCATGGTATATACTCACTCATAAGCAGATACTAGCCATATAATACAAAATAACTACACTACAACACAAACATGGACATATAAACCAAGGACCAAAGCTGGCTACCAGGAGTGTGATCATGTTGTTGTTGTTGTTGTTGTTGTTGTTGTTGTTGTTGTTGTTGTTG
>OU015750.1:83350013-83370413 GCA_907169655.1 Acomys percivali | reverse complement strand
GAGAGAGAGAGAGAGAGAGAGAGAGAGAGAGAGAGAGAGAGAGAGAGGGAGGGAGGAAGAGAGTGAGAGAGAGTGTGTGTGTGTGTGTGTGTGTGTGTGAGAGAGAGAGAGAGAGAGAGAGAGAGAGAGAGAGAGAGAGAGAGAGAGAGAGAGAGAGAGAACTATTTGAGGAGGCAATTCAAGAAGAATGACTGTTGCTGTTGGATATCCTGATGACTGAGAATGGTATTGCCTCAAATAACCTGACAATCCTAACCAGCCAGAACTAAGCCTAAAGAGACCTATGCCACCTTTCCTTCTAACCTCCTTTCCCTTCTCCCAAGGTTTGGGGGTTGGAAGAAACGTAGAGGATTAAGGAACTACCAAATAAAAATTAGTTTTAAAAGGCTTATACAAGCCAAGTGTGGTGGCGCATGCCTTTAATACCAGTACTTGGGAGGCAGAGGCAGGCTGACAGCTGCAAGTTCAAGGCCAGCCTGGTCTACAAAGGGAGTCCAGGACAGCCAGGACTACACAGAGAAGCCCTGTCTCGAAAACAAAAACAACAAAAAGGCGCTTACAAGTTCCATTTCCATGGTGTCTTATACCTTTTAAATCTGTATTTATTCTTAAATAAATCACACCCTGTGGCATTCCTATTGCATAAAGATTAATAAAGTGTTATTAATGTTCAATTACCCATCATGACATAAGCTGATGATAGTAATATAACCCCTTTCTTTCACAGATGTTGGATAACGGTTGGTAAACTAAAAAAAAAAAAAAAAAAAAAAAAAACCAGCTTCTTCATGTTTGTTGATAATTCACTTAATCTCAAAACTGAGTCGAGTAAAACCATGGGGCTAGGCCTTGGACTTGGATAGTAATGACTTTGGATGCTGAATACCTAGCACAGAGCCAGGAGGTTCAAGTAACTGTGCCAAATGAAGGGATTCTGTTCTGTCTGTCCAGAGTCTGCACAGAACACACTCAGAGCAACACACTCCCAAGCAAGAGGCAAAGGGAAAAGACACAGGTAAAAGTGATGGCAGCGTTATAAAACTGGAACTCAAAGTCATAACCAACCATCAGCTTCATGGTAGGTATCCTCATCCCAGATATGCTAATTAGAATCTTGGAAAGCAGAAAATACTTAAGTAATATACAATCTTGCATTAAACATTTTAGAAGCTCTTTCAGAAGACACATGGCTAAGAATTCCTTCCATTTCTTACCAATAGACAGGTTCTCTTCTATAGACACCCCACCTATGATGAGATATCCAGAGCAAAACATAGATGCTGTCCTTGAATAAGTATTTAGGAAGTGCTTTCCAGACAGTGGGATTGGGCAAATAAACAATCAGTGATAATTATAGGGAAATAGCTTTAAAATATCTAATTTAATGTGGATCTAATTTAGTTAAAAGGGTTACATAATACATTTAATTGAATTTGGGTACATGAAAAAGATTTTTCAATCTAGTACTTTGTATAAAATTGTTGAATGCAAAAAGACTAGGAACTACTAGTAAGTATTTGGTATTGTTTGTTCTTGGCTTGTCATGTATAATTGTGTCATATGAGCAGGCTCAAGCCAAGGAGAGATAACTTCACAATGTAAAAGTAGAGTGACAGCTAAAGAAAGATTTCCTAAGGTCAGAAGAGATGGCCAATTGGATTCTCTTTTGACAATTTTTGTTTGTCAACCATGGGGTTGGTTACAGTGGAATCATACTCTCCTTAGCTAATGCATGTCTCTTCCATTTTTCAGAGAAAACTAAGGAACCACACCTTGTTCTCAGAAAATATTTAATAACTGAGAGAGCAAAACATCAAGTAATGTTTCCCGTCTTAAAATTAAAAGCATCAGACAAGAGCAGAACCTCTGGGCACAGTTCAGTCAATCTATTCAACTTCTATTCATTCTATTGATGAATCACTATAAAGGAAATAAAATCTGTTTTATTAAATTTGCCTTCTTTATATTCTAGGGTTTTTATACAAATAAGAATAATAAAGATGAGAGTGAATTGTTACCCTGAATGTCTTAGAAATAGAAAACCTTGACCTGTCCAGGCAGAATAAAATTCACTAATTCAATAGAAATAATTTGAGTGTCGAAACTTTATCATAGGAGAGCCGGAGAGATAGCTCAATGGTTAAGAATATACACTGATCTTGCAGATAACCAAGCACTCATCAGCCAGGCCAAGCTCATAACAGCCTGTGACTCCACCTTCAGAGGCCACTGCAGGCAACTGCATCCATGCCCACATACCCCTAAGCACAATATGCATACACATATAACATGCATGCACATTAAAATAGTAATAAATACATATTTTTAAATCATTTTTGTAGGAAGTAAGGGATATGAGCTTTATGCTCCCTGTGATCATGACATTTTAGGGCTTTGATTTTCTGTCTAATAGAAGTGACAATAACAATCATAAATCAAAGTGACTTAAGTATCGGACATTTATTTTGCACATATGAAATTCCTCTGAGCTTTTTATAACTATAAGAAACCTGTAGAATAAAATTGAGGATTGAACAATAAAAAGAAGTGTAATGGGGCATGAGAAAATATTCAAAAAGTTTTCTGAAGGGACAAATGTAGATTTTCATGACTAAATTTTGGAGCCATTGGCAGTCATATAATCTTTGCAAACCAGTTAATCTTACATGAGGAAAGGTGGGAAAGCAGTGTCCTCTCTCTCACATGCATGAAGTAATGCCTTCAGAACTACCTTAGGAACTACAAAGAGCCCTACATACCCTCCAGATGCCTTTCCTGAGAACAAATGATGTGTGTTAGTGTGCCAAGGCCCTTGCGAGCCCAGCATACAGAAAGGGAAACACTAACTGGAAAAGTGCCAATTAACTGAGAGTGAAGATGGTGGGGGCCATATGAGATCAAGGTAAGCCAGCTGTTTTCAACCTGTGTGCTGAGACCACTCTGGGGGGGTCACATATCCGAGATCCTGCATATCAAATATTTACAGCACAAATCATAACAGTAGAAAATCACAGTTATGAAGTAGCAACAAAATAATGTTGTGGGAGTCACCACGACATGAGGAACTGTATTAGAGGGTCTCAGCATTAATAAGGTTGAGAACCACTGGGGTAGAGAGTTTTGATAAGGCATATGATTTTGTCTTCAATCTTGAAAGGATGTTGAGCATTATTTTAGTGGGCAGTGAAGCTGCCTCTAAGCTTTTGCCTCTAACCAGAAGACAAAGAGAAACACACTGCTTTTCCACTAACACTTGGCAGATGAATCTAAAGGCCACATAGAGATCAGCTAGCAAATACCTGTCCCATTTCATGAAAGACTTGACAACAAGCTTCACTGGACATTTCCTGTGCTGAAATTATGATGCTAGAAAGAAAGGTGGGACGGAAAGATTTGAGAGAACAAGATTAACTTGACTGAAGAGCCAATGCTGCTGAAGTCAGATATGCCAGGACAACACCTGAAATTTAATATTGTCTTATACAAATTGAAGTGACATACAAGACAAAAAAATTACTTGACACATTTTAAAAAGTTGTGTTTGTACATTTTTATTACTATGATAAAATATTTGAAAAAAATGTTTAAGTTCACAGTTTTTGAGACTGCAAGTCTGAGACTGGAGAAGCTTGCTGATTCATTCTCTGGTGGGACCTTCCTCATTCTCTCTCTCACCTGGACAGACAGCATCGCGACAGGAATTAGGAAAAATCCTACAATAAGGCCACAAGCTAGAAGTCAAGAAATAGCCTCTCCTGCTTTGTTTATAGCAGCCTACTTAGGAAAATTAACTCCCCACGTAAGACTACCTTATGAGGGCAGGAACTCCAAAGACTTTATCCCTTTCCATCAGGCCGCCCTTTCGAAAAGTTTTCAGCTCTCCACACTGAGGACCAAGGTTCCATCACATAAACCCTTGGAAGACAAAAGTACATCCAAGCCATAGCAACAGTAGAGAGCCAAGACAAGGGAGAGCAGGACTGGCAGAACAGCAATGTTGGTCTCCTGGCCTGGATAGACTTAGAAAAATGAATGTCAGCTTTGGCTGAAACAGAAATATTAAAACAATAAGAGAAGAGTTATAGCGGGCATGTCAAGTTACTGGCTTACTCAAAAGAGAAAGAGAAGCATCAGCTATGTCTGCCTATCAGAGATGCTCAAGAGATCACTTAAACGGTTGGAGAAAAACAGGCAGTAAGCAAACTCCCGTCTTCTTAGCTAAATTTTGGTAAATTTAGACTATTTAAATTAGATACCAATGCTTAGTTAATAAGGAAAAAAATCTCACTGAGTCTTTAAAGGTGTGGCAATCACAAATGCTAACATCATGATTTCCTTTGTTTGCAAACACAAGGATGAGTAAGAAAATGGAGAATTAAAGAAGCCAGAAAAGAAAGGACAGGGTCAATGGGTTTAGTTCTTGCTTTTGTTGTTATTCTTTATCTCTCTCCCAGAACATAATGTTCATGGGTTTTCATGGTGGGACCCTGAGATAAAAGAGCATGTGGGCAAGAGTATCAGACGGGGACTGTACTTGTAATCCATGTACAGAGGGACTGGAACATTCAGTGGGCACAGGGAGCTGTCCCAAGTGTGGGAAACAGAGCAACCTCCAGTGCTTAGCGAGGTCCCAGTGAGTGTAGTGATACACACCTTTAATCTCAGCCCTTGGGAGACAAAGGCAGGAGGATCTATGTGAGTTTCAGGCCAGCCTACTCTACACAGCAAGTTCTAGGACAGCCAGGACTACATCCAGAACTCTGTCTCAAAAGTAAAATAAGAACATTCTGAGTTTCAACTGTTTTCATGCCAAGTACCCTGAATAAGGAATAATCAACCTGTACTCCTTTCATTTTAGATAGTGCCTCCAAAAAGCCAATGATAGTGATTTTTTTTTCAAAAGAAAAATAGCTAGCATTTAGTGACATAGGGATTTACATATGAGCACATCTCTCTTTTTTTTTTTTTTTTAAAGTTTATGGTTGTAGAAAAGAGCTCTTGTGTCTGTATGGAAGCATCACCTATCAATTAAAAAAAATGAACAAACTGATAGCCTGTTAGCTGAGACAGGAAACAGGAGGTAGGAGTTCCTGCAGAGAGAGAGAGAGAGAGAAACTCTGAGGTAGAGAGAGCTGAGCGATCCATCCCAGAACTCCAAGGAAAACGGAAGTATGAAACGAGGCTATAACAAGAATAAATTAGAAAAAAAGAAAGAAAGAAAGAAAGAAAGAAAGAAAGAAAGAAAGAAAGAAAGAAACTAGGCTAGATAACTGGCCATGTGGCACACAAAGTATAGAATAAGCAAGTAATTTAAAAGTTAGTCAGGAAACGAGTCAACGCTTATGGCCTAGGCATTTATTCAGAAATGATAAGTCTCAGATCATTATTTTGGAGACTGGGACAGGGGGGAAATGCCCCGTGGTTACGTATATATGATCTCTCCCTGGGACACTTTTTTAAACAAGCTTTTTTTTTTTTTCCTGCCTGTAAAATGAAGCTACAGGTATTCGCTGAGTTTCTGCTCAAATCTAGCACTGCTTTCATGTCCAGTGCATGATTGTTCCATTGGCTAACATACTTTTTTCATTAAAAAAAAAGTGATACCCTATGAGCATATACAGGGGGAGGAAGTCCCCCTCAGTCACAGTCATAGGGGAGGGGAGTAAGGGGAAAATGGGAGGGAGGGAGGAATGGAAGGATACAAGGGATGGGATAACCATTGAGATGTAATATGAATAAATTAATAAAATAGAATTTTAAAAAAGTGTCTGAGTGTTTTGCCTGAATGTAATACATGCACTCCTCATGAGACTAAGTATTTCCCGAGGTTCAAAGAGGGCATAGATCCACTTGAACTGGAGTTATGCGTGGTTATAAGGTGCCGCGTGGATGCTGGAAACTGAACCCGGGTCCTCTACAACAGCAAGTGCTCTTAATCACTGAACAATCTCTTGGGCCCCTTACATGTCTCTTTTATTGCTGACAATACACTTACCATCTCCTACACTTTAGACTTTTTAAAAAATTATGTGTGGGGGTGTGTGCACGTGAGCACAGGTACCCTTAGCGTTCAGAAGGGATGTTTCATTCTTGGAGCTGGAATTGTTGGCATCTATGAACTGTCCGACAGGGATGCTGGGACCTGAACTTGGATCCTTTGTAAGAACAGAATCTGCTCTTAACTGCTGAGCCACCTCTTTATGTCCCAATCAATTTTAATTTAGTAAACACATCTTATCTAATTTTTAAACACATTATTTTTGAATAATTGTGTATTCCCCAAGAATGGAATTAGCAAAGATTAGAAAATGAGAAATAAAAATACCAAATAAATACATTTCTAAGAATAATTTAATTAAATAAATATATGCAAATAATAAAGAATATGAAAGAAGAGATAAAAAAAAATAAAAAATGTCCCAGAAAGCAATGACTGATGTACTTGTTGAAAAACTCGATAGCATTTCTTCCTAAACCTAGTGCTGTTAATCTCATTTGTGAAAATGAAGATGATAAGAACACAGAGCTATTGAGACGGTTTTACACGCTGGTGCATAGGAAGTCCTCCACATGGTGTCTGACCCAGAGGGATCACTATTGCCGTTGCTGCGGGCTGCTGTCAGCCATCATTGTTCTCCAGATCGCCCTCCTTATCATTCTTGTTATTCACATCCTCAGAGGCAGTGCTCGAAGTCAAGGCCTCCATCCATCATAACTCAGTAGTCTTTCCTTCTAGATTCACATACTGTGAATCTAGAATTCACACACACTCTACAGACAATGTGATCTCAATAACGGGGAAGGCCACTGTGATTTGAAAACAATCTCTTCTTCATGGAGACTCCTACTAAGACTGGAAACTCAGTAAATGCTCTTTCCACCACCCCTCCCTTAGGCTAGACCATTAGGATGAATACATCTCGAAAATAAAACGTTACAAATCTTCACCTCAGAGCAGTGGCCCAGAGCTAGGACGACTGAATCCAGCATCTTTCAGAGGCAAACTAAACCTGATATATATATATATATTTTAACCCACTCTGTTGTTTGTGATGCCAGTGTTCTTTAATATCCCACTACTGTTTGAGAAACAAAACTAAACACTCCCATTTTCACAGCAGGATATTGTGTGAGTCAGAAAGACCCTCACTTAAATATTGACAGCCACAGATGGTGGTGACATAGGTGAGGCCCCTGAAAGAGAGGTGACACTGAGAAAAAACAGGCTGGTAAGCACTGAGGGAAGCCTGCGTTCAAACTCTAAATTCTCTTGCCAAATACATATGTACTCTTTCTACTACAGAAAGCACACTCCCCTGGGCTTGATTTCTTACATATGTAGACTATTATTTACAAGTGTTTTCACAAAGTGATTTTTATTTGCAGATCACACACAAGTATGAAGGAGCTGTAGAGGGGAGTTTTAGAGGGACCAAAGCAGTCCAGCCTTCTGTGAAACAAGTCAGAACGTCTACAGAAATCTGCAATCCCATTCTCTGGGAGATCCACAGTTGGACTCCAGCCAGAGACAAGGATGCACCTCTGAGGACAAAACAGGCACCTTCTGCCAAGTCCTGGCAGGATCAATGTAAGCTTTCTAGTACAGAGAGCAATCTATAGGGGTAAGCTTTCTAGTACAGAGCAAGCAATGATCATCTTTGAAGTTGTTACCATGACTTCTGTATGGCATCTGATTCTCCAATCTGTCCTGAGTCGCAGCCAGAAAAGGAGGAGACAGTGGGAGTCAAGTCCCTGTAGAAATCAATGGAGTTGTTGGGGGCTTTGTTCCTTTCCTTTTGCCAAATGGGATGGGACTCTGGCACAAACACTTTCAGTCAATCCCAAAAACAGTTCTGAAGGCCAAGAAATTACTTCATAAGGGAGAGGGAGGGAGAAGAGGAGGTGCCGGGCCCCTGGGGGAGTCCTTTTATATGCTGTGGTATGAGATTTGATTATCTCTATCTGATTTGCGTGATTTCTGATTCTGTTGGTCATAAAGTACTCTGGGTTTTAAAAATCTGGATCAATTTTTAGCCTGGTGACCTGCCTCTACACAGTGCTTGGAGAGTCAGTTCCCTCAGACAGTTCAGTATGAAACTCCACATTCCCTCAGGATGGTATCTTGTCTTAAGGGGCACTGTCTTTCCTTTTTAAAATCTGTGATTCTAACTTATTTTCATCATCAAGCTTAAGTAGAGACATCAGTTATAGATGAGGGAGAATGTTGATTTCATTAACGAGAATGTGAACCTAAGTGCTGCTATTATCATCAAACAATGTATAAAACTCATCATATTATTTTCACCCCACCAGGAGCTCTGTTTCTTTTGTCTAAAAATGTATTCTTTTAACCTCTAGGAATTTAATATATTCTGAAACTGAATGAACTTCTTACTTTTAAACAATCCACAAGAATTCCCAGGCTGCTAAACATTGGGGTTGTATTTCCAACTATGGCATATGCTCTCTGTTTTCTGACAAGTCAAAGAATCTAGAATATACACCAAAGGCCATGTTTTATTGTGATACATTCTAAGACAGGTGATCTAAACAAAAATGTCAAACTTGCATGTGTTCATTTAATTTTCTGTAATTTACACAACTTACAAAAAAATACAATTGTAGAATTTTTAAAACTGAACATTAAAATAATAAAAAGAGGACATATGTATGTATGTGTGTGTGTGTATATATATATATATATATATATATATATATATATATATATATATATTGCAAGATTTTAAACACTGACATTGTTTGCTGGTCTTGACTTGGGTTTTGTTTTTTGGTTGGTTGATTGGTTGTTGGTTGGTTGGTTTTAAAGACAGAATCTCTATATACATACCCCTGGCTGTCCTGGAACTCACTATGTAGACCAGCCTGGCCTCTCACAGAATCATACCTAGCTCTGGCTCCAGAGTACACACATTAAAGACACATACCACCATGGCTGGCTAACATGAATTTTCATATCAGTTTGTGGACCATTTTTTCATTAATATTACAAACATCAAATTGTATTCAATATTTTTAAGGTCAGACATCTTCAAATATTTGTTTTTTCTTATAAACTATATCATTCAGGAAAAACAGTATTTGTCACACACCTTCATTTCTAATCCAAATTTTATTTGAATAGCGTGGGACTAAACAATTCTCTATATCTTATAAAAGTAATATAGACTTTATATGATTAATCCAGTGGACAATGTATTTCAAATCAAAGATCTAGATCTCTATTAAAATCATTTTTAAATTATACTACAAATGTGTATTAGAAATCTGTCTGTAGCTGGACTACTCAGCCTAGTGGTCTTCAGTTGGAGATGTTAGAGATGTTTATGCTTTGGGCAAAGTTTGACTTCTTTTCGTAAAGCTGAGGAAAACAGTGTGAATTTCAACCTGTTGGACCAATTAGCATGTAGGAGAGAACCCAGGAGCTTGGGAAGATCAGATTCTTTCTTAGAGAGAAGGGACAGCAGGTGCCATGGGAGAGAGAGCTGATCTAGTCACAGAAATCACCGTGTGGGAACAGAGGAATACTATTGGATGGAGATGGAAGAGACAAAAGTGAAGACAGGAAACGAGGCCAAAGGTTAGGAGAAGGAAAGAGAGGGAACAGGGCTGAGCCAGAGTGCGCAGTGGCATGCTGTGAGTTGTTCATGATAGGGTCCTAGAACCATTTTTGAGTTTTGTGTGTGGTGAGTAAAGTCAAGACAGAGAGATGTTAAGACTGGATATTTGCTACCAGGGCTTTTTCAGTATGGACGTCTAAGTAGAAACTTACACCAGAAGAAATGTTTCAAAGAATCTTAAAATATCCTGAACCTTTGTGAAGTCACTTTATCATCATTGCTGTGTCAGAATAGGCAGTGGCCTTCTCAGATGGCTTAAATAGCCTAAGCAAAGCATGGCTTGGACAGAAGAATACCTAGGTGACATTTTTGCCCTGTTATTATGCTCACATGCTCAGTAGTATGCTAAGCCATGTCTCATTTGTTGACAATATGACATTATATGCATCGCTTTTCAGTGTCATACTCAACAGTATCACATTGGCCTGGTACCAAATGTGTTAGGGACATTTATGACTTTTAAGTTATAAAATATTGAATGTTTGCTTTTGAATCCAGTTTTTAACTTTTGTTTAACACCAGTTGCTAAGCATGTGATACAGTGATGGTTAATATTGCTGTCAACTTATCAGAATTTAGAATTGCCTAGAATACATATTGTTTATAAGGGATTTTGTCACATTACAGTAACAGAGGTGGGAGGACCCAGCTGAAGTGTGAGTGGAAATTTTTCATGGACTATTGCACTGGGCTAAGCTAAAATGAAAAGGCAAACTAAACACCAACATTTATCTCTTCCACTTTCCTGCATGACGCTGAGAGCAGCACTTACACCATCTATACAGTTTCATAGCTCCCTTCCCCAGTTAGGTGTATTGGAGACAGTGGGTATAAACAACCTGAAACTGTATGCAGGTACCACCACGTCTCAACTTAATATGTGTGGCATACTCAATAACCGTTATGTAGAAGGTAAATAAGAATTGAAACGATTCAGTTTCCTAGAAAGGTCATTTTTTTAAAAAAATAAAGTTTATTAGATCATTTTTTAAAACACCGACGCAGTGTGACCAGCTGCGTTGCTCTCCCACTGCCACGTTTTCTCCTCCTTGATGGGCTCTAGGACATTAACTGTCACCAAAACAAACCCTCCTTCCTTTAAGGTACAAAGTAACCGATATTGACAGCTCACCACCATTGAAAGGTTTTTTTACTGAAAGTGTTTTTATAGCCCATAAATACAGGAAGAAAATATCATGTATTTTCTAAAACACAAATCATATGGATGCTGTAACAGTTCTCTCTTGAGAGAAGGTGGCAGTCTGAACTGCATTCAATCCCCAGGCTGGCCTCATCGGCTGCCTACCGTCCTGTTCACAAGAAACTCCCCTGAATGTTTTGTAGGCCGCCTCACTGAGCAGATTTGGTCCTAGTTTTAGAATCGTATTGGCCAGCGTGCTCAAGTAGGTGGCCTCTTCATGGGAAAATTCAACAAAAGCTAGAGTGCAGCAAAGGAAGAGAGTAACAGCACTGGTAATTTTTCGTTGCTTCATTCCACTTTTTCTATTTCCGTTGTTACGATGCGTTTGGAAACCTTTCCAGGCTGCATGGGCTTTGTTGACAGTGGGTTTGGGGCGGGATTATTTTGCTTTGTTTTTTATTTGAGAGGTTTCATTTGTTTGGTTCGTTATGTTCTTTAGACTGGGTTTTGCCATGTATCCTGTGCTGCCATCAAACTTATTATATAGTCTAGGCTAACCTCTGATTTCTGATACTTATACTTCTGCCTGCAAAGAGTTGGACTCTAGATTTATACCACCATACCCAGCAGTCAGTCTAGGCCTTAAGGATATTTTCAAAGCAAAAAAAAAACAGGAGAAGATGGAGGCAGTTTGCACACTGACCAATTTAGTATAAATCATGGCTACGTTCAGAGTAAAGAAAAAACAAAGTATTACTGCCATGATAAAAGATGCTGGCTCCCAAGGCCCAGACCCCTTTCCTTTAACACATCACTGGGTATGTAGGCATTGTGTAAATCTTATTCACACGTCTTTTGAAAACTAAGTCAAGGGAAAGTATATCAGCAAATGATAAAGTCCTTCGTGTCTGCAATGGGATCCTTGTGTCATCTGCCAGCAGCCACAAAACTGGCAGGCTAACCTGTTAGCTTCCAGGTAAAGCAAAATATCAACAAGATATCAAATGGGATTTTAAAATAGATAAAAATAACCTGGCTGTGAAAAAGCAATCCTAACAAATTCATTTCTGTTTATTGCCTTGAGCGTAAGTGATAGCTTGAATTTATCATAGACTTGAGAGAGTGTAAAACAATAGACAACTCAAAATGTGTGGCCAGGCGCATATATGCCACACATGCACGTGTGTACATACACACACACACATACACACACACACACACACACACACACACACACACACACACGTTTTTGAGTAGTTCATTGTTTTATTCTAAGTCTATTTTGTGGGTATACACTTCATGTGATGTTTGCCAATTATAGTTTCTACAACATAATTCTGGACTTCTATAGCTTTGCTTTCAAAAGTTTGTGCATAACCTACTAAAAATGAGCCCATTCTTACCTAAAGACACACTGAGCACATTAACTCTACCCTAAAACCGGATTTCCTTAAGCCCTAGAACTTGGATTTAGAAACCCAGAGAATTGTCCCTTTGATTTTAGCTCATATTGGTTGCTCTTGCTCTCCAATTACTCCTTACTACCATACTTGGATATTCAGTTCAGCTTCAGGTTACAATGGCCATCATTTAGAATCAGATTGTCATTGTCTTCGTCCTAATACCACTTAATGTATTTGCCATGGTAAGGACTACAAATGTATTGTTACTAAGTGAAGGGGAGTGCGAGCCTTGCCCATCTATATATTGCTCCCTGTAGGGATTGCTTGGAGTCTTTTTTTAAATGTTGCCGGCATTATATTATACAGATCATGAAGATATAGATGGAGATGACAACCGACTACACTGTGCAAACAGGAGGGAGGAGCCAAGGTAAATAAGAGGCAGAGAAAGAAGTCAGTACATCCCATAGGAGCATGTGGTGGAAGAGATAGAAGCCGCAGGGGCAGAAGTGACAATACAATATCAAGTCAGACATGCCAAAACACCAAATTTAGATTACTCTGTTGTATCTCTTAAATGTTCTAAGCAACGCTATGAATACGAAAAGAACGCTTTATTTTTCTCAGCAAATCCTTGCCAACACTCAGTAAGCTTCAATTTAAACAGAGCACACAGATGTTTACACTCAGTCCAGAAATTTGAGAATTTTCATCAGGATACACAAAAATTGAGTCTGGAAGTTTGTGGTCTAACAAGCCCTCCTACTCAGAAGCAAAGGAATTACCGAGGAAACACTGTTCAGGGGAGCAATATGAAAGCACACTTTCAGAGATGAAGGGAAATGGCCTTCTCACCCAGGACAATCAATCAAGGCTGTAAGTCAGCATTTGGCTGCTCCAAGCCACACCCTGATGCAGTGCTGTAAACAAAGAAAGAAAGATGTTTATGTCAATGACCACATACCGGAAGTTATGGCTACTAAAGCAATGTTTCACATCTTCAAAATAGGACTGTGGGCCAGCAAGGTTCTGATTTCTATCAATGGAATTTTTCTCCTACAGTTCTTGACATTTCAAATCATAACTTCCCTTTTGGGGTATCGAAGTTTTTTGTTCTTGTTGTTATTTTGTTTGTTTGTTTGTTTTTACTGCTGAAAGTTTAAGAAAAGCCATTGATCATTCATCTATATTTAGAGCAGCATGTTAAGAACAGACTTCAAAGACAGAAAGAGTGCAAGAACACAAGAGCTCTGCCCTAAAGTAACATTGTGGGCAGTCATCTCTGGAAGCAGACCATCACAGCAGCAAACACACGGGGCCTCGCCAACAAAAATATTTATGCTGTTGGTTGTCTTAATGTGCCATATTTATTAATGATTTGACCTATAAGGATAAGAAGTATTTTCTAAGTATTACATGCATATAGATGCGATGTATATATAATTGCTATTGCTTCCCACGGTTGAAAGTGAAGCGAGATTGCAAGTGGCTAAGCATATTCACATCATAAAATTTTACTAAATTATAAGCTAATGGAAATATAAAAAGTAGCCTGAACAAAAAAAATTAAGTATAGCCAGGCATGGTAGTACATGCCTTTATTCTCACACTGAGGAGGCAGAGACAGTAGGATCTCTGAGTTCAAGGTCGGCCTCATCTACATAGTGAGTTCTGAACCAGCCAGAGCTACAAAGTAAGACCCTCTATCAAATAAAAAGAAACAAATGAAAATTAATGATAATGACAATTTGTGTTTTTGTATAACCACTGCAGTCAACAGTGTTCATTTATATCTTTGACCTGGCCATTCATTTCTGCCTGTCTGACATTGTTGCTAGGTCAGTCTCAGAAGGCATTTTTACTGAAATGGATTTACAAAAGCTTCAACGTCTTGACCAGGACAGAATGCTAGCGTGGGTGTTGAGGAAATGTTCTGCATCTCATTTACTTATTCTGGGGATTCGTCCTTATGCAATCTCTGTTGCACATGGGATAATTATTTCACTGAGATACAGAGCCATAGACAAGCTGCTTACATCAGTCATCATATAGGGGAAAGGAAAATTCCAAATTCTAGAATGCTTTACTCTTTATTTCAGACAAGAAAGCTACATTGTTCTTATTCATATGTTACTTTTATACTTAGCATGCGGAGCTCTTGAAGGTGAGAAGCTAATGCAAGATTAAAATATAAATATAAGCATCTGATTTTCATCACATGTTGCCACTCTTAGCGTCTCCAAATTTATTTTACAGTCACAAGTCTTCAACCAAATTAAGGTCCCTGGTTCCTTCCTCATCTTTGCTCCTAGAATGTTAACTACAGCATATGTTTGCTTACATTTCCTTTTGCACAGCCTAGATTTTAATTTTAATTAAAATTAAATTTAATTAAAAAACATTTTAATCATGTTTTTGACAGTTCTCAGGCCTTGGTCTTTGCAGTAGCTCCTGATAGAATTTTTAATCTTGTTTCAACCTATTTTTTTAATCTATTGTCTTTTAACCTGACAGGAGTCCTACATGTTTCCTGACACTGCCCCTCTGTCTTGTTTGCCCATATTAACCGTCCTGAATCTTGACAACTTGACATGGCCAATTGCTCTGTCCCTTTGTCACTTGCACAACTGAAGCTCTCTTGTTAGCTACATCCCATCTGTGATCTTGAATTTCATTAACCTTCCTAGAAGGTGCTAATTCCTCTCCTTGCTCTGTTGTGTCCTGTGGCAGTGGGCAAACACTTCTCCACTGGCCCATTGCTGTTTTCTTGTTGCTGTCTCTACCCATCGTCTCTTCTTTTCTTGGTATCTATTCCTTCATGAGCAACAGACTCATTCTCTCTGCTGCTACCCCATATTCCAGTAACTCTCAAGTCAACATCTCTTGTACCATCTGATGGTCTTCTAAACTCAGGCCCATAGTTATAGCTACAACCTAAGCATGTCCAAAATGGACATCCTCCAGACTCCATATACGTAGTGTGTGTAAAATGGAAAACTGAAACTTCCGTTCACTGCTGTGTGACCATCCTTGCTCTGTTATTGAATTACTAGTTTGAGCTAGACTCTATTAGTCATTTCAATCATCTTGTGCTGTTCCCTCTTCTTCTGGCATCATATAATTTCTAACTGCTGTTATCATGTCTGCAAACCAAATACCTTTTGATTTACTACTTCTCTAAAATCGCTCATCAGTGTTTGTGCCTCTAGTTTTAGTTAATATCTTTAACTTGAGCTATTGTTTTTCTCTTAACCTCACTGCCTAACCTAACAATGCCAGGTAGCTATTTATAAAGCATGCATGGAAGGCTGGAAGTCTCAGTTAAGACTTCTCACTCTATCTCTTGATCAACAGGCAGAAAGAAGGCAGACAGGAAGATGCATTGGTCCAGGCATCATCAGCTTCCAAAACCTTAAAGGCTACTCCCAGTGACACACCTTCTTCAACCAGGCTGCATCTCTTCCCACAAGGTCATACTTCCTGATCCTTTCACTCCTTCCAAACAGTTCTGCATCCTAGTGACTAAGCATTCCACTCTATGAGCTTACGGGTCCCATTCTTATTCAAATCACCACAACGACATATAGCAAGCATTGACCTATAAGATAAACACATCTCAGATGATGACACTAAGTAGTTGTATATGTAAAACCTGGATTGTGCATCAACTAATATAGCTATGTGTTTCAGAGGCAGAGTTTACCATCACTAAGGGAAACAGACTTTGAAGTCAAAAGAGGCTACACTCACCTAGTGTGTTGGTAAGCACCAGCAGTATACGATTTTGTTTTTCATTTTGAAAGAGAAAAAGGAAAGTGCTGGAGCTCTAGAGAACACAAATAGAGGAATGATGACAGTGCAGGGAACATATCAAATTGAGTGCACAGTGGAAGAATATGGAACCTCAAAAACAGAGTTTCTGGAGAGAAAGAAAAGATTACAAACAAAACCGTTTTATGCCAAAGTTGGCTATTGATAACTGTGTTATAATGTCCTTCAAAATGAACTTGTAGAAAATAATATCAAAGAAAAACACTCACTGAAAAGGTTTGAAAAGTCAAATGAGAATGGCTCCTTGCAAATAATGCAAACTCGTCAAAATGTTCACATGACGAAAATTAAGGAACAATAGTTTACATAAACTTCTTTTCTGCAATGATTGGTAAAAGTAGTTGAAAGAAAGATTTTAGCCCAACAAGAGATACTATGCTGCCAAATAAAGACAACTGAAAAACACCCTTAAGTATCCAAAGTCTCAGAAGTATACCACTCTTGAAACAGTCATAAAAAGACATAGTCAGAAAATGTTTATGTGATAAAAAAAAAAAGCAAGGAAAGTAGGTTATAAAGCAAGCTAGTAAAATATCATATTTTTCCCATAAATATTATAATTATTACTTTTTAGCTTGAGTTTTTAACAAAAGTAAAATTATAGATATTAATCAAGTAATTTTCACAAATTATATGGATATACATATACAATTTTCTACATATATATACAGGAAGTAAAAAGTTATATATGAAAATATTAATATAGATGAAAAGCTCTGGTTTTGTTTTATATGTGGTTTGGTTGGGGGATTTTTATTTAATTTACTTAGCTAATAGCTAAGAAATACGATCAAATTTAATGATTTAAGAACAGATGATTATAATTACAATATTAAAAATGATAATTGGTTCTAAGTAAGGCTGAAATGTTCATTTGACAATAAAATCAAATTTAAAAATCATCTGTCAGAATATAATGTACTGATAATAATTCAGCACAAAATACAGAAAATCAGTGTCTCACTGGCACAAACACTTAAGTCAAGTAAACAATCACATTTGTGTTCCTACTCTTTTCTGTGGACTCAAATTACCATAAGGAAATAATAGAAAAACCAAACATTTTTAGTAGCCAAGAACTGGTCATGGGGTAAGGGTGGGGGTATTCCCATCTTCTTCAATTAAAAAAATGCAAACTAAAAATAATAAAATATTCTTTATATTGGCATTATGGAAAAATTTATCTAGTGCTTCTTGGAGTATAGATGAAACTGATGACAATAAAACTTTGTAGAGATGATGAAAACAACTCAAGTAGACATGCAGGTTACTCCTCTCCACTGGTCTTTCCTGTAAGATTTCTTGGTCCCAGATCAATATTTAAGCATGGGCACAGAGAACCACTTATAAAATGTTTATTATAGTGTTTCTTGAAAAGACAAAAGTTAGAAACAGGTATGCATGAGTTAACAAGGCAGTGGATTAATCAGTGTGCTAGAACATACTTAAAGCACCATCTTGGCATTGTTCGCCGCAGAACTCTGTGTTTTCAAGAATGCAAACACCACTAGCGGCATAGGGCACTCTCCAATCAACAGTTTCATGAATAAATCAAATTTCAGGGAAATCCATACTAAATCATTCCATACAGAGAAACCTTCCATTAACTCAAAGATAAACTCCTTTTGGTCCTAATATAAGAGGATATCATATTAAAAGTCCAGGGACGAAACAGAGGAAAAAGAACATTTTTGTTTAATTCCTGCATTTTCAAAAGTCTAAATCGTATTCACTTTGAAATAATAAGTCTACGTGTGTCCAGACCAAAGCATGGTTGATCGTAGGAATGAAAATAAAACGTGAAACCCAGTTGTTTATGTGAATGGGAAGAGGCGGGCTAGGAATAAAATGTAGATGCCCAATGCAGTGAGTAAGAAAATGGGAAACCACCAAGACAGCAAAATCAGTATGCAGTGAACACAACTGGCATAGCTTCACAGGAAACCGACTAGGGTCATGTGGCGGACCACATGGAATACCTACAGCTTGCAGCAGTTGGGGGTTGGGTGGAAAGTGAAATAAAGACTTGGCTCTCTCATCTCCTAATCTTTCTGGGTCATGTTAATCATCCTGATGAAGGATGGTGTTTTCTTCACAGAATAATATGATCACCCATCAATCATCTCACAGGTCTGTGTTAATAGTAATAGAGATATTGACGATATTGACGATTCCTGGCAGAAGGGAGCATGGACAGGTTCACCAGACTCTTGCCAGAGATTCCAACCCTACTGCCTCCTCTAGCTACCAGCCATAGTAATCTCAGGGTACACTAATGTAGAGAGAAGGTGTCATTTTAACTGTGAGATTCCACAGTTCAGCATCCACATAGTCCTCCTTCATGAGGATGTTAAGAGTTTTGTGGCAAGGCAGCTGTCTCAGGATCACACGTGTTCCTGTGAGTAACCCTTCACCCACACTTCTGTAAGTACAATGAACTCATTGATTTACTAAGTTAAACTTTGGTGGATTTCCTACGCTGGACTGTGTATGCTTTGAATGAGAAATGCGTCCTATAGGCTCTGGTATTTGAACATTCGGTGGCGCTAAGGAGGCGTGGCCTTACAGAGGAAGTATATCACTGAAGATGAGTTGTGGGAGCTTCTGCTTCATGCCACTTCCGGTTCTCTGTCTCTCTATCTTTCTGTCTGTCTCTCTGTCTCTCTCTGTCTCTCTCTGTCTCTCTCTGTCTCTCTCTCTCTCTCTCTCTCTCTCTCTCTCTCTCTCTCTCTCTCTCTCTCTCTCTCTCTTTCTCTCAACACCCTGATTCCTGCTTTCCTTTGAAATCTGCACTCTGGCTACCATTTCCACTGCTTACTGCCATGCAGTCAGTCAGTCACTGGTGTTTTACCTGAGATGAACAGATCAGTGTTTGCTCATGTTTCCCCAGGTAAAATTAACTCAGCAATCCCCTCTGAAGAGATACAGGGAAAGACAGGCTTCATGCTCAGTGCTCAGTGCCCAAATGCAGACCACTGCAAAGAAGGAACCAAGAGAATTAGTTAGCTTGGGCCTAATTTAGATGCTGCTGCCATTCTCCTCATATCAGATCCAGTGAAGTCTGACTCCTTGGCAAAGGATTCTGGGGGAGAAAGTAATATGTGGGATGAGGGAAAGAAACAATGATAACATCAACAGTCCCCACTGCGTACATGGCCAATATCTTGGGAAGCAGGTGGGGGTCAAGTGAATTGGAAACTATATTTAAAAAATGTGTGATTCCACTGTGTGTTTACAAAATTATACAAATCCACTTACTGTAAAACTAAAATCAATAACAAACTAAAGTTCCTTAAAAACTAACCTTTAATAGTAAATTTTAAAATGTACAAATATTTAAATCAAAAAGTTCATCATTATTAAACTGAAAATGAGATAACTGCCACACTATTACACAAGTAAAATCTAACATGTAGTTTATAGAATCAATGGAGTTGGAAAGAAACATAAAAGTCAGAAAGTATAAAACAGTACCAAAAATAAAGATTATGCTACATGTTGGCACCCTATCAGGATACAAGGATACACTGTATTAATTTTCTTTTTAATGCTCACTTATGTATCAACAAAAGGCAGAGGGGTTGAGGATCAAGGAGAACATGGCCCAAAGAATCAACTAAGCAGGGCTAACAGGGTCTCACAGAGATGAAAGCTTCAATCCCAGAGGCCCCATGGGACTGGTAGGTCCTCTGGGGATATGTTACAGTTGTTAGAATGGTGTTTAAGGGGGATTCCTGACAGTGGGAGTGGGGGGTATGTCTGACTCCTTTGCTTGTTCTTAGGGCCCTTTTCCTCCTACTAGATTGCCTTACCTAGCCTTGAGGTGCGGTTTTCTGCCTGGTCTTATTGTATCTTGTTGTGACTTGTTTTGTTTATAATCCTTGAAGGCCTGCTCTTTTCTGAGAAGGAGTCAGGGATTAGGGGAGTGGGGTGGGGTTGTTGGACCTGGGGGAGGAGAGAAAGTGTGGGGAACTGGGATGGGAGGGGTGGAGGGAGGGGGAGCTGCAGTTGGGATGTCTTGTATGAGAGAATAATAAATACATTTTTAAATAAATATATACTCTCACACCAAGAACAATAAAAGCACTTCTCAGGGTACTGATACCAGCTTTGCCTGATACAAAATATCTCCACCTTTCAGTAGAGACCCTCAAATGCATGTATTAATTATACTAGCATAAAATAAAATGGTCTGAGTTGGGGAATTTTTAAAAATGTGAATGTACATGCTTTAAGAAATTATTTATAACAGCATTCAAATTGCCCAGAGTAATGGAAAATTATCCTACTCTTGTTTTTAGCATGGTATGAAAAAGAGACATGTGCTAAATGACAGAGACGTGTGTGTGTGTGTGTGTGTGTGTGTGTGTGTGTGTGTGTGTGTGTG
>OU015750.1:83293549-83332761 GCA_907169655.1 Acomys percivali | reverse complement strand
GAGAGAGAGAGAGAGAGAGAGAGAGAGAGAGAGAGAGAGAGAGAGAGAAGAAGAAGAAGAAGAAGAAGAAGAAGAAGAAGAAGAAGAAGAAGGAGGAGGAGGAGGAGGAGGAGGAGGAGGAGGAGGAGGAGGCAGAGGAGGAGGAAGAGGAGAAAGAGGAGGAGGAGGAGGAGGAAGAAGAAGAAGGCGAAGAAGAAACAAACTTTGTTTTTTCCCAAGCATTGGTTTAACTAGAAACCAGCAGAAGAGAGCCCTGTTGATTTGATTCAAAATAGTCAACTTCCTGAGGGGCAAAGATGGTAGCAAAATCAGACCTAGAGATAATGATAAATATTAACAGCAGTTTCTAAATAAGCGTGGACACATGTGACTTTGTTTATCTGGTCCCAGATGTCTCATCCTGGAAACAATGTGCTCTGAGATCTGTTTTGAGGTGGTATCCGTCAGTGTACCATTTTCTCACTAACACCTCCTCTCCTCTAGTTTTCCATATGCCACAATACTTTCATGTCTTTGATAGCAATTCTTCAAGCTAAAGATGTGGGCATAGTTACTTAAGCTTTACTGTGACCCTTCTGAAGAGTCTCCAGAGACAAAGGAAACATAGACATACATCCTTATAAAAAGAGAGACAGAAATGGGAAAAAAATAAAGTTTTTTTCTGCCTTTTCTCTGAAAACATAAAGAGTCATGAAATTAAAAGAAAACCCCTGCTCCTCAGAGTAGTCCATGTTTACCACCCTGTAGGATTCACAAAATCACCCTGAAATGGATCATTGCCTCCATCAGATGTAGGGGTCACTATCTCTGCTTTCTCTAGGACTGTGTCCAAAGTTTGAAGACTAAGATGTACATATGCTTGGGATCCCAGAGTCTACAGACACAGAGATTCAACTAGTCCTGGATTTATCTTCGCTAGACCAGAGCGGTTTAGGATTCCTGTAAGGGGCTAGGCATTTCAAGCAGAGTGACACATTCAAAGGCAGAATTCTAAATCTGGACCAATTCAATTAAACACAAGTCTGCAAGTGTGAACTGTGATGTCATACAGCTAGAAATAGCTTCAACATTTGGAAGTACAAGCCTGTCTCTCTTTTTTGGAAGGTATTTCCATTATTTTCAGTGTATTCAGAGTCTTTAGAAATCACTCGGTTGAATTTCTTCAGTCTTCAAATGAAGACATTTGGGATACAATAAAAATACAGAGCCAGGACCCAGATTTCTAAACCTGTACCATCTTATTACAACACAAAGTGTCTTGAAAGTAAAAACCCTTTAATCAAGCACATTTTTCTGAGACATTACATTCTTCACAGTGAATACTGCTGCTGGGTATTCAGTTAGATGATGCCAGGAGAGAAATTAGTTTTAAAATAAAAATTACCAGACAGTGTTCAACACAATTTTATAAATGTCCCATAACTTCATCTAGAAGGAAAAACATTCTTAACTGATGACAGTCTCTCTACTCTAGACTTTCTGCTGTAGACCATTGAATCACTTCTTCAGTTGGCCAAGTAATTCTGCCTCTGTGTAAATTGGTGGTTACACTCCATCAACTAATTTCAATGGCTTTTAAATAATCTATCTGAGGCAGTCTTGGTGGCGCACGCCTTTAATCCCAGCACTCAGGGAGGCAGAGGCGGGCAGATCTGTGTGAGTTTGAGAACAGCCCACTCAACAAAGTGAGTCGAGGACAGCTGAGGCTACACAGAGAAACCCCTTCTCGAAAAACCAAACGAAACACCCCCACCAAAAAAAAAAATAATCTAGCTGCTCCATGTTTATGAGATGGCTTCTCGCTACACTAGTAACCCAGACCCTGCCAGCAGTGCTATGTTTGATTTACTCGCTCACATGCAGCCAGATCTGGGCAACTGGAGAGCAGAGTGTTTTCTGAATCTGCATATTAGCTCTGTGGCATAATGACTGATGTCAGTTCCAACTTTGCCAAACATCTCTCATCACTACAAGCTGTACCCCATACTAAACTCTTAGGTTTGCGCTCTGCCTCTTTCTGGAGCAAGATCCCTTCCACATACTTGCTGTATGGATTCAACAATATGACAATCATTTTTGTTCCTTAAAGTGCCTCTGCTGCAGAGGATAAAAATAACTTGTTACTGTTGTCATAGCCTGGTTGGGGGAGGCAGTAAAGACGAGAAATTGCAGTCAGATTCTGGATATGTTTATCTCCTCGTGTTTATCCAAACCCACACTATTCTCTTGCCCTGAGTCTCCAACTCTTAATCCTAGTTTGATGTGACAAATGCTAAAATCAGAAGAAAATGTCAAACTCGGTGCTGCACTCGTGGCTTCTAAGTTGCTTTAGTTTGGAGCTCTGTGAGGCAATGTCAGCTTCTAGGAGCATTGTTTCCTTTACTGAATTGAAAAAGTGGGTACTTTATTGCACAAAATATCCCATGGCATGCCTTCCGTAAGCTTCCAGGAGAGTTGAAGGAACAAAAGACTTAGCTAGGCAAGGAAACACACACTTAATACTAAGGTAATATGGACCAAAGAGAAAAAAAAAATGTTATTCTAAAGCAGAGCATCAAGAAAGAAGGAATGTTCTTTCCCTTTATTTAATGTTTTCCTTATGTTTCCTCTGAATGGTGCTTGTTCTTTGACAAGCTTTTCCTGCCCACTTCTTCTGACACTTCTTTTCTGGGATGGCTCAAGAACCTTAGCTGCTCACTGGGTTCGTTTATTTACTTATCCTGCCATTCCTGTTCTCATCCTAGGAACACATGTCTGCACAGCACACAGTGAGAAGACAAGTGTCTGTCTGCACGCTGATTTCCCTGAACCTTCTTACCAAATTGCTTTTTTCTTTTTAATATGCCTTTTGCAATCTTGTCCCATCCGGCTCAAGTATCGAGGATTAGAAAGGTTGTTTCTGAAGTCCCTTTCAAAGGGAGCGTCCTATAGCTTTTAAATCCTCCACATTTTATGATGCAGATATTCTGGGTCTGGGATATTAAGCAAGAAGGAACAAAAAATGCTGATGGGGACAGACACAGAGAACTACGGTGGCCTCTTTACCAGATAGCTGTTACTAGAATCTGGTGGGCATCAGCAACTTCTCTAGGGGTGTTCCTTCTCTCCTCCCCTGTCTCTCTGTCTCTCTGTCTGTCTGTCTGTCTGTCTGTCTGTCTGTCTGTCTCTCTCTCTCACTCTCTCTCTCTCTGTCTGTCTCTCTCTCTCTCTCTCTCTCTCTCTCTGTGTGTGTGTGTGTGTGTGTGTGTGTGTGTGTGTGTGTGTGTATACATCTCATGCAGCTCCTACTACTTGTGAGATACTCAGAAAACAGTTTAACCACAGAAAAACTGTGTGGTAAATGGGAAATCTTTAAAAACGAGTAAAAATCAAATCATGCTCTTGACATGACTTCATACTGCTTTCCTCATACATCATACTGATAGGATATTATACCTGTTTTCAAGCCTCCAATACAAGTAGGCAAAATAATAGCCATCTAATAATAACTCAGCCGCCATCCACCCACCCAGATTCTAGGTTTTAAAGCTTTGCAAAGAAAACCTGTTTGAAGTTCTGTGACTTTTGTGACCAGGTAATTTCATTTCCTCAATCCCAGTGTTGGGGAGCATAACAGACTCTGAGATCTGTAACCTGGGGTGCATTAAAAGACTACAAAATGAAACCAGTAGGGGCTATGACCTTTACTTCTCTAATTTATGGACACATAAATTGAAGACAACCCTGAAACTCTTACTTGTTTTTAAAGTGGCCTGCTTGCAGTCCAGCGTTGTCTAAAGATTTGGCACTGCAGAGGAACCCTTCTGAATACTGTTAAGTAACTTTAGGACAGGTTTACATTAAAGACGCTTTCAGGCTTGTGACCTTCCACAAAATACTTCAGTAACTACGTGGGTTTGTGCTTCTGAGGAAGAGGTCGGAAGCCCAACAGTAGATAACACACATCAGGGCGGGTCTCTTCCCTGGTGGTATTTTGGCCTGGGAACCTGGTTTTCCTTGCTGCTTACAGCCCTCCACCCCCACCCCACTTGCTCAGGAAACAGAAGCAAGAAAAGGACCTTTTTGCGTTTCCCCCTCCCCCTTCAAATGGGGGCAAGTCTTCGCACATTGTATTCCCAGTCCCCCAAATGAGAAGCCAAAATGTACAACAGATCCTCTCAAGAACATTAGAAGACAAGAGAGAACTCCAACAGGCTAGCTGACTACTGGGGGAAGTGCCTGAGGGGAGGGATCTCCCAGAGCTACAGCACAGGCTGGCTTTGGAAGAAAGCCTCAGTACAATAGCTTTTCCATCCGGAGCACACACACACCCCTGGGTCCTTCCCTAGAGATCAGGTAAAGCACCTTCAAGTTGAAGGGTAAATCGGACCACCCGCCCAGCCTCCAAGCACAGCTACTTTCACTGAGACAGGGGTGGGGTGGGGTGGGGGGGAAGGGAGGAAAGCAACAGAGAGACTCGGGGAAAGCCTAAGAAGAAATGAGAAGGAATCTGTAGCCAGAACCCCCCTTCCCCGTGAAACTAGGGACATGAGGGACACAAAGTGGGTTGGCCAGGACCAGTTGCTGGAGGTAGGGTCTCTGAATAGCAGAGGGACATGGCCACCAAGATGTGGTGAACCCTGCCAGAGATAAGGGACAAGAGCGGGGCATTGTGGCTAGGGTACAGCTGGATCAGAAGCCTCGGGCGCACTGGACCCCTGTGTGCTCATCTCTCGGGGTCCGAACTGTCCCACAGAGGGCCTCCCCCAACCCTCCTCCCATTCTCCCGCGGTCTTTGCAGTGTCCAGAGATGCTCCGCTGTAGACCCAGGACCCCTTAGGCGCCTCTTCCCGTCCCTCTGCCAAATCGCAACGCCTGTACTTTTCCAGCTCCCTCTTTCCCTCTTGAAATTGAAAGTTATTGAGGTCGCTCGGGGTTGTTGCTCCGGCAGTTTCCTTCCCCGCCCCCTCCCTCCCCCCGCCCCCCGCAGACATCCCCCTCTTCCCCTCCCTCCCCCCTCCTCCCGTATGGGGGGTGCTCCCAGCCCTGCCCAATACTGGAGCGGCTTCTGCTCCGGAACGCCAGAAGCAGCTCGGGTCTCTCCAGCGCCCCTTGGCCATGGCCACGGTACCCACAGCGTCCGCTCCCCTGCGCTCCCGGGGTCCCTGCCACAGCCTCAGCCTCTGAGCCCCAGGGGCCACTGCTCACTAGGACCGCGCCTGCAGCCGCCAGCGCCGCCTCAGCGCAACCTAGGGCTAACCTGCGGCTAGCCGAGAGGCTTCTGCAACCTTCGCTTGCGGCGATGACAGCCACCCCAGAGCAGCCGGCTGTGTTCGGACAACTTGAGAATGCAATTGTTGGTTTCCTTGTCCACGCGTCCTGCTTCGTTTGCCATCACAGCACGCCTGTTGGATCTCAGTGGAGAAGTCCCGCTGCTCTGGTTCTTCAATGATCCATATAGACTCGCTTAACACCTACACACATATTTCCTTAAAAGAACATTAACTATAACTAATAGTCAAAAGAAAAAGGAGAAGAAGAAGAGAAACATTACTGGGTTACTATGCACTTGCGACTGATTTCTTGGTTTTTTATCATTTTGAACTTTATGGAATACATTGGCAGCCAAAACGCCTCCCGGGGAAGGCGCCAGCGAAGAAGTAAGTGTCGGGTTTGTTTTTGGAGGGTGGAGGGTGGAGAGGTTTTGTTTTTGGGGGTTTTGTGGTTTTGTTTGGGTTTGCCTTAAGCATTTACTTCTTTCCACCACATTCACCTGTCAGGTCGCTTTGCCTGGCCCGAGTCAGCTGCCAGAGGAAATAGTCTTTCCAGGTCTTATGCTTCCCATAGGAGATAACAGCTCGGGCGAAGGCACTCCTACCCCAGCGTTCAAGCCAGTGCTGGAGTCCCGGCACCCGGCGTTAGTATGGCTCCCGCCTCCTTGTCATTCAAGATCTGGAAATATTCGTTTCTTCCTTAGATTCGCTCTAGGGGTTTGTGCTTTCCTTTTGAGGCTCCGACGCGGGCCTAGCGCCCCGGGCAGCTGGGACGAACTACCTTAGGATTGCTTAATACTGTCTCAACCGGGCACTGGCTCACCCAAGTTGCCGCCTGGCTCTGGGGAACCTTGACTAGGACCCTCAGGCTGCTTTGTGGTAGTCATCAAGAATCCAGGGGCGGGTCCCCGGGAGACAGAGAACAAGCGCCTGCGCTGCTGCTTCCCACGACGCGCACGAGTGGAGTGGCGCGGTGGCCGGAGTTTCCACGACTGCCTGCGGAGGTGCCCCAAGTTCCACCTTCCTGGTCTGCATGCAGACCAATTCCCGAGGTTTGGAACTTCAGTTACTTTGTCGCTTAGCCTGCCCCACGTGAGAGCTCTGGCCACCTCAGACTCTTTCAATTGGGTCCTCTGAGACAGGCACCTATTGAGAGTGGTGTTTCCTCTAGCCCATCTCTTAGCTGCTCTTTACCAAATTACATGAGAGAGTGTTAGGTCCTGGCTGTGTGAAACTGTGCTCTTCCTAGAATTACATAGACCCTCAGGGTAGCCTGCACCTAAGCTGATCTGAGGCAAGCCGGCATCTTTCAGAGATTGGGGAACAGATGTGAGGGTGGCTTCTCTATTTATTCTCGGGTGGCCGGGCGCGCTGTTGTACGTGCTGGTGAGGGGAGTCCATTCCCAGACACAAGGACGACCCTGTCTATGCGGAAGGCTCTGGAGCCCAGGGCTAGGTAGTGAGGGAAGCTTCAGAAAGCCTCCAGTAATACTATTGCCTCGGTAGCTCGAACCTGGTCAGCTGGGCAGCCCAGGACATTGCCTGGTCTCCAGATGAGATCTCTTCCCCCAAAGGTCCAGCCCGCAAAACCCGTGGGGCAGGAATGCTGGCAGCTCTGAGGACACAACAGCACTTGTGTGGGGTGAAAATGTTGAAAATGTAGCAATCTCCTCTCGCCACTGTTTGTCTCTGCCCTGGCCCTGGACGTGAGGGTCCCCTGAAAGCTCCCTTTGTACTGCTAGACAAAGTTTGATTCACCTGAAAATTGCTTTTAAAAATCGTGGCTGGGCGGGAGCGCCAGAGGCTTGGAGTCCGGTTTGGCCCCACTGCCTCTAGGATCGCGTCTCGGCGCAGAAGGGCCTAAACTAAACATGTCAAGGCATCCGATTTATTATTCTTGGCCTCTGAGTGGTTTGTATTCTCTGCAACCCTCCCACCCAGTCTATTGCTCAGGCCTGGCGGCCACCTCACAGGGAAGCGGCGGCCTGGGGCTCAGAGGTCCATATTGCCACTCGGTTAGCTAGGTCCGATGGGCACTGAGTTTGGGGGCCAGTGAAGAAGCCAGGAGGAACACAGCTTCTTGCCCCGTATAGCTCATGCCACTACAATTGGTAGTGTCACCCACCCACCCACCCCGGCTCAGGAGCTGCACACTTGCCGAGGGTCGGGCAGGGTCCGGTCTCTTAGTGTCACTGGATTTCTGGTTGGGTGCCCTCTGTTTCTGAAGGAAACAAAAGAAGGCAAAGAAAGTTTTCAATGTGTTTGATCCCATCTTCACACCCCGAGGACCAGAGCGGGGGCAACTCTGGGTGCGCACATCTGGGGTGGAACTAAGGGGTGATGTGTTAAGTCTAAAGGAGACTGCTTTCCTCTGCACGGATCATCTCAAAGCCAAGTCAAAGGCGCCCTCTGCTTGTGTTGTGGGGTTAAAAAGGGAAATAAGTAGAAGTGAGCTGAAATTCCAGTGATTCTATGGGAGTGGGTCTGGAAAAGCGGTCCTGCCAAGCCACACTCCTGGTGTATTTGGGACTGCGTTTACAGCTCGGTTGTTCCTGCAATCCTGGGAGAGGGGCGACCCCTTGCGTCCTTCCAGCAAACAGAAGAAAGACGAGGCAGGCTTAGCACGGCTTTTGGAACAAGGATCAGAAGGTAGATCCCTGATAAATGTCCAGAAACTCGAAATTAACTCAGTATGTTCATAAATTCACTTGGATACGTTTTAAAAATATCTGAATAAAAATCTCCTTAATAGTGACTTTGAGTACTTTTATAATGAAATATAAGGCAATAGTCAAATTATTTTAAAACTGGTCAGACGTCCCTAATTTTTCCACAATAAGACAATTTAAGAGATCTGTTAAAAGTCTCTCTTTGGCTTTGTAGTAGATAGCCTCATTTTATCAAACTTTTAGAAACATCACAAACAACAGAGATAGAAAACTAAGGTTAAAAGTATTTCCTAAAGTTTTTTTTTTTAAGTGGTCTCTTAAATATCTCAGTACCAAAGGTCCTTGCTAGCAAGTGTTAAATATGTTCAGGCATAAAGAGCCATGATTTGTCATCACAAAGCCCACAAAGTCATGCAAATATTCTTGCACTTCTCTATGATAATTGATGTCCTACTAATATCTACTGGGCAACATACCAGTGGTCCTAATTATTACAAACTACCATGTTCTCTCAGAAATATATGCAGTGCTTTAAAGCAGAAGTCTTGTGCTTTTAAAATGTCTCTGCAATTATGGTGAATAAACATAAGATTCTGCTGATTTTTACTGATATGCAGTGCCTAGAGGTGACATAATAAATTTATTCAAGTTAAAATGTAAAGTCTTTACTCGAAAAGTCGCCATTGAGCAAGACTTTAAGCGGCACAGCCTAGTTTCGGATACTGGCTGCGAACTCACAAAACCTAAACTCACCCATTAATCTATCTCATTTGCAGCTCAGACTTTGAAGTTTGGTAAAGTCAACCTTTGAATTTGGGCTACATGTTAATAAAATGTAAACATCATCTTTATTGTAACAATCCTTCCTAACGCATCACATTTTCACCTGGATTATTTATGTGGACCCAGAAACTGTCAGTTGATGTGTAGAGCCTGGCATTAGTCTCCCTTCTGTTGAGAATGGGTGTAAGAAACAGGACCCTACTAGTCTGCCAGAGAGCCAGTCAATGAAAATTGTCTTTTCCTATAAAGCTCCCTGCCCTTTATGTATTTGCACTATGTGCTGATCCTGCCACAGAGACAATATCAAGCTAATAGAATAATTACTTTTGATGATCTCCAGATTGTCATTTTACAATCATGATTAGATACTAGGCTATTCTGCTTCACCGGGAATCTTTGTAAGTATTACTATAACACTGACAAATGTTAACTAGTTACAGACCAATCAGGACTAGAGTCTTGTTTGATTACACAGAAGGACTCACAGGATGACAATGTCCCCAGAGAGTTATTGTCTGTCAGAAAGAGGATATGAGATACTAGCTCCTTTAATTGTGTGGGTATCTATTAATTTTATCTTAGTTTTCCAGATTCTAGACCAAACATATTTTAGAAATCTGTTACATGCCTCACAGTCGAAATGAAGCTAATACAATCTGTAGAGAAATATGAAAAATAAGGAAAAATACAACAAAAATAGTTATATTGATAATATGCATACTGGATTATGTCCATCATTGCTTATGACGGTGTAGCTGTTGTTGACTTAAGGTGTAAGGTACTGAACACTCTTGGTGACTGCATTGCTGAGCCTGGTAAACAAGTTAACAGATAAAGTAATAAAACAGTGTTATTTTGAAACATTAATTTCAATGTTTCAATTTGGAGATTGGGAACAACACATTTTTTCCTACTTGTCTATATTTTCCACCTATATGCCTGTTTTGAGAAAAATAGTTTAGGAGATATGAGCAAAATCTTTTGGAGAAAGTGCATTCTATGGCATATAATATGGTGTGAATGCGGATCAAAGGTAAACTCAATTTCCTAGGAAGTCATGGTAACACACAAAAAAGGGGGAAACGGCATTTAGTTTTCTGAGTGGCAACTAAAACGTCTTTGAGCTCTGACGGTTGTTTCCTAAAATACCTTGTTGCTGCTCTGTCTCAAGCCTTTGTTTATTGCTTCAGGAGAAAGAGTTTACTGAGCACCTTTAAAATACTGTCGTTTTAACCCAAGTCTCTCCATGCATTGATGATATAAGAACACATACAAAGGGTTTACAACACTCACTTCAATATTCCTTTGAATGCATGCTATGAACAGCACTTTAACTTATAAGTAGATGGGCTTTGCTAAGCCATTTATCCATTAAAGAGTTCCCTGGTTTTAATGTCCTACAAATTAGGTCTCCAGAAAGCAATGAATTGAAATTACAACATGCAATAAAATTTGATTTTCAAGTTGTTATAGGAAAACTCTTGCTATGTTATGACAAAATGACTTTCTTGGACATTTGATCCTTTCAGATTATTTGAATATGGGTAGGGATCTCCAGATTGCTACTAAATGTCTAAAATATTTTCTAGTTAAATGTCTAACCATTTTAAATATGTGTAGTTTCTAAATCCTTCACAACAAAGCATTTCAGAACCTTATCTGAAGTAATATCAGAAACAGCACTCTGAAGTTACAAAAATAAACTTTCAAAATCACGGCTACAGATATTATAACTTACTAATCCTTTCTCTTTATCTCTCTTTAAAACACTCAAGTTAGTTATCACCCTGATCTGTCTCAGTACATCTTCACTATTGATTTACACACCTATTCTCACTCACCATAAATGCATTCCCAACTTTCAGTCAATTCCTGAAATGCCACCGCAATGAATATTGTGTTTCATGATATGTAAGGATCAGCTTTGGTTGCCATTAGGAAAACATCATTAAGTTTTTGAGACTATAGCAAGAGCCAGTCATGATAGTGTGTTGTAATTGTGTTTGGCCTGGTGGGGATGGTTTCTGGTCCTTATAGTATATTGTACAGTGTGTTATTGCCAAACAACAATGTGAAATGTGCTGATTCATAAGATATGTGGATTTTGTCTTGTTTTTGATTTAGCTGGAAAATACAGACAGCTTTCCTTGTTATCATTTTTTAAAATAATACAATGAGTATGTATCTTAAAAATTACCATCTATTGAGCCACCTAAGAGATGTAAAATTCTTTACAAGTAAGCCTTAATAAAATGCACAAAATGTAAATATGAATATGTGGAAAATACTGGAGATTTTTAAATTCAGAAGCATTATTAGCATTCTGATGTAACTATTCATCAAGGAATACTAAAAACAATGGAATGTTCCATTATCAAGGGTTATAGTTTGTCAAGAATGCTAAATGCCTGAGTGTCACTAAGTCATAAGAACTCTCATTTTCCACCTGAAATTTTTCAACAGTGTGACACTTAAAGAGAATACCTGAAATCATTTCATATGCGACCAGTGCTCATTTACAAAACATCCAATTGCAGTGCCTCTTATCTGATAAGATCATCTCTGCTTTAGTTATAAGGTCAGCAAGAGATGTAGTTACCATTTGTTGCCACTAAAATTTGGGAATTCTTTACAGGAAGTGGTACCCAAAAAAAGGTATGCTCATTCAATTATATAGATGGATAATTGTAACTGTATTTTATGCAAAATATACCCTTCAAAGAACTATCTTATATAGTATTGCATCTGACCTTTAATAACTTGATAAAGAACAATTTCATAAGTTAATGATGGAGACTGAGGCCTGCCATGGAAGAATCCCCAATGGCCATTAGGAAGAGTGGACGAGAGCTAAAGACTCCAACTCATGATCCAGCAGTGGTTGCTAGTATTAAGATGACCCAGGCAAGTCCCCTTATCATACCAGACAGTAATTTCTCCATGACAAATGAGAATTTTTTAAATCTCTAGATCTACATCATCTGTTAGTCTTAACAGTCTTTTTGTCTTTTTGTCAAGAGCAGAGAGCTGAATGACTCTTCTAAATGCACTGACCTTACTCGCCTGAGCTTATCAGGCAAGGGTTAAGAAAAAGCAAATCAAGTCATTCCTTATAATAAGCAAATTTATCCCATAAAACATATTATAGAGATTAACTGAGTGACTTCTCCAACTGGAAAAATGGATTAAATATGACATTATGCATCCCTCACATCTGTAGTGTCTGAAAACCACAACCATGATTTAAAGATGAAATCAGCATACTCAGGTGGGCAGGGGGGAGGCTCATTGTGTCCTTAGCCTTAGACTCTCTGGAGATGGTTCAGAGCACAAGTAGAGGAGTGCTTTAGGGTTTCCCTGCCGTGCCTTAGAGTGCTGAGGCATGGCCTGGGCAGATAAGGAATCCACTTTTAAGGACAAAAGGCCTGCACTATGACACTGTGTGAGGGAGCCAGAGAATATAGCAGATGAATCACTCTGATGAAATCAAGAGTTCTTGGCACTTTACTGAGTAGGAAGAAGAAAAAGAAGCAAGACCATATTTGGCATCAATTTAGGAGCATAAGGGTTCAGATGTTGGTAGATGAAGGAATTATAGGAACAAAGAAAGACAAGAATGAAACAAGTATGTTTGGTAAGAAACTTATTTTCCTCTTGACCACTCTTTAGTGAGGAGCTAGGAGGACACTTCAGACTTGAGCTCCAACTTCAGAAAGTATCAAGGGCTAAAGTCAAGGATGGCAGTGCCACTCATAAAACAAGAATATCTAGGCACATGAGATAAGAATGCAGACATGGGGACTAGAGAGATGGCTCAGCAGTTAAGAACACTGGCAGCTCTTCCAAAAGACCTGGCTTCAATTCCCAGCACCCACCTGGCAGCTCACATCTGTCAGTAACTTCAACTCCATGGGATCTGACACCCTCACACAGACATGCACGCAGACAAAACACCAATGCACATGAAACAGAAATGAATACATCAAGAAGCTGCAGTGATGCCGTCCCTCATCAGAAGTGTTTGCATTGCTGACATTAAGACTGCTTCACGTAGTGTCAGGGAGATTGCATTAACTCATTTTGCTCATTTTAAGTGCTTTAAGATATTTTCAACCATGGCTCCTCTCTTACAGTACTTTCTATTACGCAAGAGAGTGGTTGCTGCTGTCGTGAATGATAGTAGATTTCTCAATGAATCTGTGCTGATTTCAGGATGGGATAAAATTTGCAGGCATCTAGTTGTTTAATCTACATTGCGCAACATTCCCAGCATGTATTCCACCAGCATCTTAACAGGCAGGTTCAAGTTTTCTCACCGCTTCCTTCTCTTCACTTTGCGGCTTCGTAGCAAAGGGAGTCTATTTTTCCAGTAGTTTAAGGGCTTAGCGGAAGTCCTTCAAATTCGTTTCTAAAAATCAATGTGTAGTAACGTAGGTTAAGCATATTTGCAATTATGTCCCAATAGAAAGCACATTCCTCAAAGTGAGCAGTAAAACAGCCCCCATTTTATTACCACATAATAAAAACCACTACCACACAATGTAAAATAACAGAAGCCATGGGCTACTTGTTTTCAAGCTCTGTCTCCGTGGCTTACATTCAATCAAGTAAGAGAAAGATTGCTGCTTCTCACAGCTACAAAGGAACCTTATATATATGAGTATAGTCACCTTGGCAAAGGCTACCCATATACACTGAGCGCATGTCATCTCAGCAGCTGTGGGGAATAATAATATGCCCAAGTATGTTAAATGCCTCAGAGTAAACTCTATGCTTCACTGCTCTCAAGGCCACTGTTGCATTCTATGTACATTACTTTAGTACACAATTGTAATTGTCTATTAAAGTGAATATTATGATAACAGTAAATTCCTTAAATATCTCACTACTGAGTAGAAACCCTTTACATGAATATGTTCAGGAAAATAATGGTCTCATTTAGCTCCCACATCCACTCTAGAAGAGATGTAGAATTTCGTTTTATCTATTTATTATCACTTAATATTCATTCTGTTATCAGAGAGATGGATTCGGTTGCTAGACTGGAGTTCAAGTTTAGCTTCAAAGCCCACGTCTCTTGAATATCAAAACTTGGCGCATGAGGCACTGTGTTTTCACACCCCACTTCAGTCTTCTCTTAATTCCCCTTCTTCTCTCATTCTCCCCTATTCTTGCACTCATCACTTCTTTTGTCCTCTTTCTCCCAAACTCTCCTTATGGATAGTTTCTAAACAGAGTTGCTAATTTTTTTTTTTATCACAAGCAATAAAATCACACAATTTATTTGACATTTTCTAAAATCCTTCTTCCCAAGTATGTCATACGCATCCCAGACAAGATTTACTTTAGACACGAAGCTGTGGGCAAAGCTGTAATGCTGTAGTTAAATGTCCAAACCCTTGTATACAATTTACAATCACAATTGGCATTTCCCTGGCTGTTTTTTTTTATCCAGAAAGCTATCTTTATGATGTTTCATAAACTCTGTCATTTATATTAGTTTCACCATGAACATTAGTAAGAACCTCCACTCTGAATTTTTGCTTTATGGGCCTTGATACAGGGGTTGCTGATGTTAAGTTCATATTAAAATCACCTGGAGATCTTTAAAAATAAAAACTACTAGACTGGATGACGCAGTCTCTGGAGATAGGCCCTAGATAGGCAGGCTTATTTTTAAAACTAGTCTGGCGACTCTAAAACACAGCTGAGAGTGATATAGCGTCAGACCCCTTAATTCAAGAATAGCCACTATAGCTGAGCAACTGTTGAAAAGGAGGCCAGTTTTATGAGGATTAAATAGACAAAATAAACCTGTGTGAAAGGGTGAAAAGGCATGAGATGTGTATCATCTGAAGACCAGAAAGCCATCTCACAGCACAGTATTATTTCTCAATAGGAAACTGATAAACTCAAGGCACTGACTTGTGCAAGCATGGCTATCTGAGAGCAAATCAATCACTTCGTCCTAAAAGAGAGCACAAAGTGCTCACAGGAAGGCTCACAGTGACCTTACCAGATGCCGGATCCCTGCAGCATTACCTTTAGGAGAAGGTGACTGCACTGCTGTGGTGGGAGAGGGAGAAAACAGTGCAACGGGGTGTAAGCTCCACTCAAACTTTTTTCCAAAGCTACTTAATAATAAACAACTAGGGTTTTTGTTTTGTTTTTATGTCTTACTAGATGATTGGTAATGTACCCTAGCGTCTTCCTTGTTGTGAGGAACATCTTAATGGGGAGGCATCTGCCTAACAAGAAGTAAACATTCCTTTCTTTTATAGTCTCTGACTAGCTTGGATTGACTACTGGTGATCAGGAACGCTGCTATAAATAGCACGGTCTATACTCTACCCAGTGGATTAAGTTTTGTGGTAGATTATTCATTCACAGATGATGTTATTTCATTCGTAATCCCATCTCCTCTGAGAAGTTATCTTCATTAACTCTTGATTATTATTCTTTTTCTAGTCCACGCAGAAATTTTGAACCTTGCCATAAATTAGGGAAAGCTCCATGTAAAAACGAGGTGGAAGTCTGGGCTTCCTGTCAGATTTCATTGTGCTTGTTAAGGGGGCTCTTTGGGAAAATTTGGGTTGCAATGAGTCACTAGGCCAAATCCCAATAACCACAATTGCCAAAAGTAATTAGACTGAAGAAAGCCAGGCTTCTTGGGAGGAGGGTCATCATAGCATGCTTGAGACATCGCTGCGTGGTCAGACCTAGTTACTTCTCCCTAAGGATTGGGAGCAATCATAAGCTACAGAAAGCAGGAAACCCACAGAAAACAATGCTTTTCCACCAACTTTCTTCTCAAAAGGTTATTCACCCCGAGCATGCATGAGATGGAAACATGCCACCACCCCGCCGGCGGCACTGTGTACGTCACAGCCCTCGTAAACCACCTGTCTGTCTGCAAGAGCGCAAAACACACACAGAGAACTCTCCTGCTCTCATCATCTCAAGTCTGCCTCCTCCCTTCCTGCACAGATAAAAAGAGCTCCAGGAACCCAGTCTTTGTAAAAGAATTATCTGAGGGGGAAAGAAAAGAAAGAGAAAAAAATCCTCATAAACATCCTTAGGTCAATTTAGACATAATATTAGTGAAAGGGCATTTAACTACAAGACATGGTAGTGCATTACTGCAGGACAGGAGTCCTAAAATCTGCACTTAGAAAAGGGCTAAGGGAAAATTTAGGATTCCTTGTATTTAATAAACCCTTTTAGAAACCTATTATCAGAATGGCTAAGTAGAAAGTATTAACAAAGAAGTAAGGCTTCCATTTGAAAACTTCAGTATAAGAAACAAAAAGAGTGTTAAATCTTTCCACTCAAGAAGTACAGATGGACTGGTGCTCAATAATCCAAGGGAAAACTTGCATCAAAACTGCAGTCATGGGCTGGAGAGATGGCTCAGAGGTTAAGAGTACTGACTGCGCTTCCAGAGGTCCTGAGTTCAATTCCCAGGAACCACATGGTGGCTCACAGCCATCTACAACCCAATCTGATGCCCTCTTCTGTCCTGCAGGTATACATGCAGGCAGAGTGCTGTATACATAATAAATAAGTACATATTTTTAAAAAAAGAAAAGAAAAGAAACCACAGCCATTCCCTGGACTGCTCAGTGGATGTTGCTACATGTGAGGGCTCTTTAAATGAATGAAACCTTAAAGTTTCCAGGGCTCACTCTCCTTAGATTTTCAAATTCCTTCCGAATTTAAAGTGACTTCAGTATGCTCAGACTACCAGATCTTTGTTTAAACACAAGGAAGCAAATGGCATTATTTTAACTACCCAGGCAAATTCGTTGGCTGGTCAGTTTTTTCCAACTGGCAATCTCCAGGTATCTTGGCAGACACATTCTGTCCTCATATATAATACATATATGTCCTCATAATGAAATGTAATGAGCTGCTTCTCTTTGTAATCAATATGGGAGAGCCATTCATTTCACTTCATTTGTTTTGATTTTGACAGTAATCTAGGAATAGAAAAAAATCCAGTCTTTCCCAGTTGAGCTGAAAAAAAAAAATGCTTTAAATGATTCCCATAGCCATTTTCAGCATGTCAATAATTTGAATATACTATGCGTAATCTAAAGGAATTGGTCCTAACTCTGAAGATCCCTATGAAACAGTTTTAGCCAAAATACTTAATTTACAGTTCGTTGAGAAGTGATACAGTTCACCACAAAGTATGCTGCACTTCTGTTGGTACTTATCTCTGTGGATGGAAGTTCTATCCCCGTACATAAAGCTTGCTGCATGTTGATTCCACTCAACAGCGCCATTAGAACTAGAGCTCAGAATAAGGCTGATGTTTCAGCATACTTCTTACACAAGTTTTTTTCTTTGTGGACACTTTATTGAGTCCCTGAAAACTATGTGTTTTCGCGTCTTTAAACCTGGAACCAATGGTGAAGCCATTTTTACAAGAGCAATAAACTAAAGTAGTTTTTCAACTATCTTACTTGTCTTGCTTTTCATACTGAAGTACCTTCTGCTAATATAAACTCTTCATATTCTAGCAGGAAGCTCCCTAAAATTCTAGGGCTGCTTAGAATTATATGACCGGAAATCCCCTTTCTCCCCCACTACCAGCCCTCTCCTTCTGGGAGTATGCCAGCCGTTATTCATGATTCATTCTGACAACTGTTCTATTGTAAATATTTAGAGAAACCCTTTCCATTAGAGGTTAAACAACGTGTACGTAACTTTTCTGAAATGATATGTCTTTATTAATGTCTTCAATGGCAGATCTCATTTCATCTGATATGTAGATGCCCACACCCTCAGTACGGACCAAAAGAAAAGAAGCCAAGACAGGAATTAAAATGTGCTGTGTGTAAATTGAACTGCAAAATACTACTGGTCATTTATCCCTCCAGGGCTTATGTTTAAATAATGCACATAATGTAGAGAAAATTAATTTAAGTTGGAAATACCAAAAGTAAGCTACCAGTATTTAAATTGACTATAAGGCAGGGCAAATAACACGTCCCTTTATCACTTAGTCAGGTCCTTGCTATTTCACCACATGCTTATCGGAGTGAAGCAGTGTCCATGAGAGCCGCTCTGACACAAGCTCTGGTTTCTCTCTTATCACTCAAGCATCAGCGCTAAACAGGATAAGGGCTCACTTCTACTTCTTGTGTCCAATGCCGCTTGTTAAAATATGGCAGCACCCTCAGCCTCCAGGAGCAAGCTTCTAGTGTTTTCTTTTTGTGTTTTCTGTCCACACAAGAATTCTCAAGTACCAAGGACATTCAGGCTTCCGTAGAATCCAGTCTGCAGGTGCTCAGATCGCATATGTAATCAACAAGGCAAAGTACTGGATACTGTCCATGCACCCCCTCCAGCATATTTACATAATCTCTTAGGGACCCACAATACTGAGCACTTATAAATAGTTGCTATACTGTATTCTCAGTTGATGATGTAGACTCATGAATGCAGAGAGATAGGCGGGTTAAGGGTGGCATAGCTAAGTGAGGTAATGTTCAAGGAACATTGCGATCTGAGTGTCAGATTATTGTTACAGTATCAATAATCTTATGATAGGAGATGGAAAATAAGCACTTGCCCTAGAAAACTTGTTTCTCTCTCCCTTGATGATGACAATCAAATACAAAAATCTGTATGTTTGAATTCAGTTTAATCGACGACAATTCAGAATCTAAGAGTTCTTGTTGTTCTTTGATTTTTTCTTTATAAAATAAGATTTTAAGAAAATTTACATTAATATTCTTGTCAACTAAGAACTGTGTCTCAACATCTAAAATGAGATTTTCTTCCTGTGCCTTTGATATCAAATGATATCAACCATGCCATGTTCACTAAACTGGTTCACACTTGAATCCTGATTTGGTAAAAGTAAAATGATACACAGGATCTATGGGACACAGACAGAAACCTCATAAACTTCATGTAAGAGACTTGTAGCTTTTGGCTGACCTCAAAACTTGCATCTTCTTGGGTTTTGACAACTGTGGAAGAAGAGTCAGAGGAAGAAACAAAGAAGTGTGATGATTTGTTGTTAATAGACATTTCATCGTTTCACAACTTGGTCGGCCTGCAGTTAGGTTGTAAGCACTGGAAAGAACTCCGCTGCTTCTCCATTTGCAGGATGATAGGCTACTGACCTTATGTTCCTTCAATAGCGACAGC
This sequence comes from Acomys percivali, assembly GCA_907169655.1. Taxonomy (NCBI): domain Eukaryota; kingdom Metazoa; phylum Chordata; class Mammalia; order Rodentia; family Muridae; genus Acomys; species Acomys percivali. Next base: position 83,313,893 of record OU015750.1, on the reverse strand, counting down.
AATGAGCCTTTCTTGCCCTCTCGCCACACACTCTAAACATTCATGGATATGAAGCTATGCCTTACATTTAAAAGTATGAGTATTTCTTCGTATGTCTGAATGCTTTTTGGACTATATTTTTAAAAAACCAAGCAGAAACCAATCTAATGGGGGAAAATGCAGGGCAAAGATGAAGCTCAATTTAGCTCCAGTTTAAATATTATACATCTCATTGAATGGACATTGAATACATTCATGAACTTACTGAACATTTACCGTGCATTACAGTTACCAACATGACTAAAAGACACCTGAAAACTATTGTTGTTGTATCCTGCAGTTGTTGAAAAGTTGAGTTAAGAAGCCAGAATTAAATCGATAGAGAGACAAACAGAATATTTAGACGACATTTCTAAGCTGTGGCATACTCCTTTTTCAGATGTTTGAATAGGACTGGAAATCATATTATTTGTAGTGAGTGAGTCCCAGCCATCTCCAGATATTTATCTGGAGAATGGCATTGTGGGAATGGAGCACAAAGATGGAAGGAAGCACAGTCCAAAACACTGGAATTTATTAGGCCTCCCAGCATTTTCTTGTCTTAAAATTTATGGCCAATGAATAGGAGTCATCACTTGGTGTGACCTTTGTGACAATCACAGGAAGTATGCTATGCGTACTGTAGGCGTAGTTGTCATTGTTAGGTAAAGCCTGTAATGGAGTCGCATAGTTTGGCTGAACAAATTTCCATTTTGGGTGCATTGATTAATTTCTATAGCTGAACTTTCACACTACTTCATTAACTGGAATTACTTTTACCAAACAAACAGTAAAATATTTTATGTTTAAAAATGGTGCATTTTTTGTTTGTCTATCCAAGGCATTTCTCAAACCTTTTATGGTAACCGACCCCTTGATCAGTACAGGGAACATGCAACCAGATTTACTTAAAGCCCTAGCTTGGCAAATGCATGTCAACAAGTTATTTGGATGTCTACTGTAAGTCTGTTTATGATTTTTCTAACACTAGTTGATAGCTTTAAAGAGGTCCATTCCTAAAATTGAAAGACATGAGAATAATTTGATTCGTATCTTTTTTTATAACTTATAATTGATTCATGAAGGGTTTTAAGTAAAGAAAGGGAACTATCAGCCACTTTTTACGAGTGCTATTTTATGTTACCCTGTGAAACAACTGCAAGATGCATAGATGCATCTTATAAATAAATAAAAAAAAAACTGAAGGTAAAACAGTTAAGGAGCACATCAAAATGACACAAACATTATAGATTCAAAATCTAACCTAACAGCTGTCACTGTGGCACTCTGCTTTTCATTAAGCCTGTTAAAGGAGATACTGCCATGGGCAGGGAAGGCTAAAGGAGGACATCCCTCTGCAGTGAAGATGGGAATACTATTACCTCATTGGACAAAATGTCAGTCTGAGACAAGGAACACAACAGAATAATTGACAAGAGTGGTTGCTGGGAAGTATAAAAGTGCATTAAGCTATTTTATAACAGAAGAAGATGAGTGAGATCAGAGCTGGGAGTTCTCAGCCATTGTGCTAGTCACTCACCAGCGTCAGCCCAGCCGTTGGTGGGGAGTGGAAAGTGTGAGCTCTGTTCATTACAGAACCGCAGTGTGTGAGGAAGGGTGGCAGAGATAGGGCTGAAGAGAGCTCCTGCATTTCTGACTTTGGAAACAAATGGTGCCAACTTTTACAACAAATCTGACAGATTTGTTTCATTTGTAATCTTTCCAAGGAGAACTGACTCCCTGATCTTATAATAAGATTTATTTCACATGCTCTTTGCTGCCTTGCTGAAGGGCATGCCACTCTCAAAGTCCCGGTGGGCTACTTCCATGATGTATCACTTATGCTGACCTATCCTTTTAAAATGGACAGAGATGATTTAACCATAGTATTTAACAAAGTTTGGAGATATCATTTGTATAGAATTTTACTACAAGCCCAGGAAGCAGCAAAAAATATAGCATGAAAGGAAGACATTTTCTTTTCCTCAAGCAAGTCTGTGGGTTTTCCTACACTGCATAAATCCCTAAATATTTCCACTGAAATATCTAACATTTTCATAACTTCTTTGGGTTTGGCTTAAACAGCATGTAGGCTAAGAGAAATCTTTGTTACATGTGAGATTTTTACTAACTGACAAGATTTTTACTGGCAGATCATTAAGGTCCTGTTCAATTGAATTCCTGTCAAGGGAAGAAAAAAATATCTAGACAAGAGTACCAAGCCTGGATTGACCAAACACATAAAGGAGAAAGAAGTACATGGAGTTCTATCTGAACCCCATTCTCATCTGAAAATTTATAGAGATAAGAAGATTTATAAGAGCCTATTAAGCACCACAATAACTGCATCTTCATGAACCTTCTTTCTGCAGAAATGCCTAGGAATTTTGTTTGCTTTCCCACTCTTCATCTCTCCATTTGTCTGAGTAATTTTCCTCTTAACTGATGATGATGGCATGTTAAAAAAAAAATTTTCAACTATCAGTAATGCCTTATGCCCTTTATTTCTGTTGCAATGTGTGGTCTTTTCTAGATTTAAAATAAAATGAATTTCTGAAACCATTATACACTCGAGCCAGAGACTGTGTTTTATCACAGTGTTATCTATCAGTTTCTGGGAGCAGTGCTTCCAGCAATAGCTGAAACCCTTCAGATCTCAAAGATGTGATGTTCAAATAGAGTGGCAATTACACCGCCTGTGTCAGAATCACCAGAAATGCTTCTTACACATGAAGATACTGAAGTCTGCCATCTCTGTCCCCAAATCAGAATCTTTAGAACTCACCCATTAGAATTCCAAACACATCCTCAGTCGACGGAAACATGAATACAGACTGTATACCTGTGCTAGTGCAGGTGAGCTCGAATGCCAGAAAAAGAGTTTCTGATCCTTTTGGAACCAAGGTTATAGGCAGTTTTATCTGGCCCGACATGGATGCTGGGAACTGAACTGAACTGAACTGAAAGAACTGTACCTGCCTTTAATCACTGAGTCATCTCTCCAGGCTCACTGCTAATATTTTTATAATTCATCTTATCTGTCTTAATCTGTTTAATCTTCTTGTCTTTGGTGAGCTGTCAGCCTCATGGGCATTCCTGCCTGGAATGTAGTCAGTGGGTCATCACTGATACTAAGTCTGTGGTCCTTACAATGCAGCTTCTCTCTTTGACTCTTAGTGAGTGTCTTCCTCGCATGGTACAAAATCTCCCATGTTACAAAGAGGCATCCGCACAAGCACTCTATCTTTTAGCATTGGCTAAATCCACCAGCTATCTCAGATGCACACAGGAGACACTGTACAGGACAACAACTTGTCTTCTACTTTTTTTTTTGAAACAGGGTCTCACTGTTTAATCTAGACAGTGCTGGATTTGGTGGTAGACCGGGCTGGGCTCAAACTCCCAAAGGCCCTGCCTGCCTTGGACTACCAAATTCTGGGATTAAAAGTGTCGACCAGGACCCTCTGGATCCTTCTATTTCCTCATTCTCCCAGGCTTCTCACACCTAAAGTCTCAATAGGATGTCCTCCCTCTGACCCACTTTCCTGGTAGGTAAAGTTTTTCATGGGGACGTACCCCTTGGACTAGTGTCTCGATATAAGTGAGTATATACCATTTAACTCTTTTTGCTTCTGGGTGAACTCACTCATTATGATAATTTCTAGTTCAATCCATTTCAAATTTCAGAAATTCCTTGTTTTTAATAGCTAAGTAGTATTCCATAGTGTAAATGTACCACAGTTTCTTTATCCATTCTTCTACTGAGGGACACGTAGGCTGTTTCCATGTTCTGGCTATTATGAATAAGGCAGCTATGAACATGGTTGAGCATATTTCCCTGTTGTGTGGTAGTGCATCTGGGTATATTCCAAGGAGTGTCTGGGCCCTGGGGTCCTCCTCAAACTATGGCACCAGCCAAGGAAAATATAGGCAGTAAACTTTGAACCCCTACCCAGACTAGCCGATGGACAGGACATTCTCCACCATTAAGTGGAGAAGGAGATCTAACTTTCACACAAACTCTGGTGCCCCATATTTGACCATGTCCCTTGGATGGGGACGCCTGGTGGCACTCAGAGGAAGGATAATAGGTCACCAAGAAGAGACTCGATACCCTATGAGCATATACAGGGAGAAGAGGTCCCCCTCAGTCACAGACATAGAGGAGGGGAGTAGAGGGGGGAAGCGGGAGGGAGGGAGGAATGGGAGAATACAAGGGATGGGCTAACAACTGAGATATAATATGAATAAATTAATTAAAAAATTGTTGACTACCACACTCAGCTACACTTAGGATTTTTCCCCTTTTATTAGTTCCTTGAGAATTTCACAAAATGTGTTTTATTTCAGTCACCCCTCCCCCACGCTTCCCAGATCCACCACTCTGTCCCTTCTCAACAAACTTGGTGTCCTCTTTTTTTTTTTTCCCCCACAAGTCAAGTAGAATTTGTGTTGCATTGACTTACTGTTGAGACATGGCCCACTTATCAGGGCTCCACTCTTAACGAAAACTGACTTCCACATCCCAGCAGCTATCAGATGCCAACAGCTCCCCAGGTAGGGGTGGGATTTCATGCCCACCTCCCCTTCCCATGCTAGGATTTGGTCTGGCCTGAGCTGGCTTGGGGCTTGAGTATGCTGCTGTGATTACTGAGCTCACATGAGCAGCTGCCTCTCTGCATTTCCTTGTACTCACCCACCACCTCTTGCTCTTAAACTCTGTGCCTCTTCCACAGTGATTCCCTAAACCTTGGTAGAAAGGGATGTGATATAGATGTCCCATTTCAATACCTTGAACAGTTGTGGTTTTCTTTACTAATCATGGTATACTACAAATAGAAGCTCCTCCAACGAGGGCTGAGAGGCTCATTAATCTATATGTATAACAGTAATTCATTAGGACAACTCCTAATACTATGTCTATTTAGAGCACAATCATAACAGTAAATTCTCTCCTCAGGTCCATGATCTATCTAGCACAGGTTCCAAAAAGATTGTCATGTATGGATTTTATCTTGCTAAGCAGACCTTAAATCCGTTCAGAAGCTTGTTGGTTACTCCCATCATGTGGTGTCACTATGCGCCAGTGGGCATGTCTTTCCAAAGCAGTCATTATTGTAGTTCAAGAGAGTCACACCTTGGCAATATTGATGATTATTTTTTTATCCTCTAGTAATATGTATAGCACCTTCTAGATCTAGATCTGTGAAAATTATCCTGTAAGGATGAAGCTTCCAAGTGAGTACCAGCTTGGTTTCTTCGTGGTCAGTGGCCCAAGAACACCGTGTCTTCAGCAGTAGGGTCTTTAAAGCTCTGGAGAGTAATGAATAAACAGCATTGGCAATAGTCTGTAATGTTTGGGAGGGAAGATCTATGAGACCTAATTGGCTAGCAACTCCAAAACAGGCACAGCTCATTCCTGGCACTGTGTTTGTTTTGTTAGCTTGTGGTGTGTGTCTGTGTGTGTCTGTGTGTGTATGTGTGTGTGTGTGTGTGTGTGTGTGTGTGTGTGTGTGTATAAGTATCTACAGTAGTAGGTATGACTTTTTCAAAATGTCTTTAGGTTATTTGTCTCTCCCTCTCCTTTTTTCCTTCCTCTACCCTATTGTCCCATCCTACCCCAATTTCACCCTTATTGTTCCATTAACCCCTTTTAAACCTGTATGTTTTTTCTCGCCACCCCCCGAATGATCACAAATGCTGGCTTTTGTAGGAAAGTAGGTTTGAAAAAGTGAAAAGCCTACAAGCTTTGATGTACAGAATGGAGAACACTTATTCACTTCTGGTGGGAGTGCAAACTGGTGCAGCCACTATGAAAATCAGTGTGGAGTTTTCCTTAAAATGCTTGATACCCTATGAGCATATACAGGGGGAGGTAATCCCTCTCAGGAACAGTCATAGGGGAGGGGAATAAGGGGAAAATGGGAGGGAGGGGAGAATGGGAGGATACAAGGGATGGGATAACCATAGAGATGTAACAAGAATAAATTAATAAAAAAATGCTGAAAATATATCTGCCATATGAACTAGCCAAACCATTCTTGGGCATATATCCAAGGGACTGTCTATCCTATTCTAAAGATGTGTTTATCCTTGTTTCATCACTTCTCTGTTTATAATAGACAATAAAAGCAAACAACCCAATTGTCCATCATCTTATGAATAAGTAGTGAGAATATGACATTTACACAATGGAATACTATTTATCTGTTAAGGAAAAAAGATTATGGACAATGGAGACAGCCGAAATTAATTTTGATCCTGAAAGAAAAAACTCATATTTTCTATCATTTGTGGATCTTATCTTTGGGTTTTCAGATACTTGCATTTCATTTGGAATTCCCATGGAGGTCAAAGTATTAGTAAGGAACAATGGAGATGGCATGCAACTTCCAGTGGAAGACAGGAGGTAGTGTACTTAATGGAGTTTTAATGAGTGTCTGTAATAACATCGGGTACTTCGCACAATGTCAACCTTCTCAGAATTTATCAAGTAGATATTCGTGGACAGTACATGGGAAATCCTAGATTCAACATATCTAAGCAACTTATGCCAGAATAAATAATCAGATTATAATTATCTTGACACAGGTTAATTTGTGTTATTCTTCTTTGTATGTTTGCCAGCTAACAGGGTTAAGGTGCTGAGTAACTGAACGTGGATTAAGAGATAAATGTTAGTGATTTAGGTCAGAAAAGTAGAACTGGGATTCCAAACCAAGCTAAGGGCTGAGAGTCTGCCACTCTGCCACTCTGCATGGCCTCCTCTGGGAAGCATGCAGGGCCCCATTTCCAAATGAGGCATCGACGGAGAGAGTGCGCATCAAAAGCATCTTGCCCAGAAAGGTGCATCCTTATCCTTCTGTTTCACCAGCGATTTCCTGACTCAAGGAGAAACAGTCATTTATTTCCTCTGCTCCAAACTGTAGATGTGACACATAAAGCCAGGTATTTTCTTTTAATGGTATGCTTGCTATTTGCACATCTTCTTGTGCCTATTAAAACACCACAAATCTGCGCCTGCTGTTTGCTTATGCTAAGGCTTCGGCCATCAGATATGCTACTTTAGCATGTTATGTGGCACGAAGATCCAAGTTTATTCATAATATAACAAAGTAGAGTTTGTTTTTTCGTACAGACTAAAGTTTGTTTCACTCAAGAATGTGAGTTGGTAGTTACGGCTTCACACCCATGCAGACTCAGGACCATTAAACGATCACATTTTCTGTTTATGTTGACTTCTAATTATTTCTCTCATTTAAAAAAAAAAAAGGGAATGGTTCTGTTAGCCAGGCCAGAGCACATAATGATTCCCACTGTTGGATGAACACTGTTGGACCTGTCTCCTGAAAAACGCTGTTATTTACCACCCACAAACTCATCAACAAGTCCTGGCTCTCTGCTGGATCTGGATTCTCAGCCCTCCCCAGCCCGTCTTGTCCTCTGTTCACCTCCACTTGGGAACATGGCCACTTGGAGAAAGGAAAGCCTCCCCTCCCTTAGAAACAGCTGGGGATGCTGACTCAGTACCTTACATGTTAGCCCAGAGCAGAACGCACTCCCTTTATGATGAAGTTTCTATTTGTGGTTAAGGAAAAGTCTCCTCTTTTAATAGTTTCAGTGTCAGAATGAACCCATAGATCTGTGGTAGTGGCCTGAATTTCCGGTCATTGCAATCTGCATTACTAATTATGGCAAGATTTAGAGAAATGCAAGAAAAAGAGCTATATGTAAGACTTTTTTTTTAAAAGTTTTTATTCTTTTATGGCCTCTCATATGTTCTACAACTTTTCCTTTCTCTTTCCCTACCCAGACCCCCAAATAGACTCCACTAGAATAGAAATGAACCTTTAAAACCCCCAAGCAAACTAAAATCGCTGCTGGTGGCGATAGGATGGAACACAGGGACATAGAATGTTCTCACATGAAGGAGCATTGACACGTGTGCGCGGCTCTTTAGGGGCTGGAGTCTGAATGCACCTTCCCTAGCTTGTGCCATTTGCTGTAATATAAAAACTAATAGAAGAACATGTTTATATGCAACACTGGGTGCCTGTTCTTTTGCCAGGCCCATAAGATTAAGAAAAATTAAGGCGAGTGACGCTATCAGACCAAATGCATTCTCTCCTTGACCTCTGATGGTTACAGAATCTACATGCACTTCATCTGTGGACTTCATTTAAGAGGGATCTTTGGAGTTTGAGCTGACCTCCTTCTCTAACCTCCTCTCCTGTCACTCAGTGCTGGAGGCTCGCAGGTTCTTGATGGCCACTTCTTCCTCACGGCTGTAGTCTTTGCTCCTGCTTGTGCTCGGCTGAGTTGACTCTTGGATCCACAAGGACTGTTTCTGGTGCTTTTCCTTACCACCAGCCTTCAAAAAGTGACTCTCCTCTTATGTACTCACCAACTGGTTGATGCCATGGCATCAAGAACTGGAGGCCACCTTCACTCATGTAGTCTCTGTGTTGTGTAACACAATGAGTTGTTTTAACCAAAAACCTTAGTTTGTGGCCTCTATGCTATGTCTGTGCATGATGCAGCCCATTTTCACCCATCTTTGATTCATAGTCAAGACCCCAATTTGGTTAGGAGCTAACAACACTCACATCTAACTGCCAAGGATTCCTCACGCGGCAGATTCTAAGCATTGTACAACTGCTATTTTCTTAGCATTTTGAGCAGGCTTGATTTTAGTGGAGAGAGTAGTTAATCATCATTTAACGTTAGCCTGCACTTATATACCTTTGAATTTGTTTTAAAATCCTTACAGAATAAAAATATCAGTCTCATTTTAGGAAATAACTATTTAGGAAGAGAAAAGAAAGGCTTCCCAAGGTCCCAGAGATATTATTCCCTGGAAAAACAGTTTGTTTCGAAGTGTTATCATGGGGGGATGACCAGCTGGCCAGGATCAGCAGACATGAACACTCTCCTTACTGAAGCTGTTGAGAATCCTGTGACATCATTGCTGGAGACATAAGTTTTACAATTAGAGATGACAAGCTGGGTTAAAACATACAGCAGACTTTACCATGTTAGCAGTTACTCTTTGTTTCTTTTTGTTTGTTTGTTTCCATATGATCCAGGAATTTCATTCTTTAAAAAGAATGTTTTTCTTTTATTGAAAATGGACTTTTTTCTCATATAACATATCCTGGTTATGGTTTTCCTTCCGTCTGCTCCTTCCAAGGCCTCCCCATCCTCCTCTCCTCTCTAGATCCATCCCCCCACACACTCTGTCTCTCCTTGGAAAATGAGCAAGTGGAGTGCTACCACACACCTGTAATCCCAGCACTCAGGAGGCAGAGGCAGGCAGATCTCTAAATTCGAGGCCAGCCTGGTCTAGGAAGTGAGTCCAGGACAGCTAGGGCCACACAGAGAAACCCTGTCTCAAAAAACCAAATCCAAACAAAAACAGGTGGCAGCAGGTAGGGTGGGTGGTGGTGCATGCCTTTAATCTCAGCAATCAAGGAGCAGAGGCAAGTGGAGCCCCATGAGTTTGGTGACATCTTGGTCTACAGAGCAAGTTTACGGGCAGTCAAGGCTACTATCTTTTTTTTTTTTTCTGTCTCAAAAAAAGTTTTGTTTTGTTTTTATAATTTTAAATGTTAATTTATTATAAATTATTCAGATTACATCCCAAATATTATGCCCTCATTTGTGTCTTCTGGTTCCCTCTTTCCCTTCCTCTTTTGCCCTATTCCTATCCCCTAGACCTCTGACAGAAGGGGACCTCATCCCCCACCATATGACCACAGCCTATCAGGTCTTATCTAGATAGCCTGCTTCCCCTTCCTCTGTGTGCTTGCAAAGCCACCCCGTCAAGGGGAAGGGATCAAACCCGGACACCAGAGTTCATGTCAGAGGCAGTCCCTGCTCTCCCCACAACTGTGGAGAACAAGCAGCTCTGCTGGGCAGAGGTAAGCAGATCTCTGCATTCAAGGCCAGCCAGAGCCACACAAAGAAACCCTACCACAAAAGGTGGGGTGCTGGAGGTATGGCTCAGAGGTTAAGAGCACTGGCTGTTCTTCCAAAGGTCCTGAGTTCAATTCCCAACAACCAGAAACATCTATAATGAGATCTGGAACCCTCTTCTGGCATGCATTCAGACATGCAGGCAAAATACTGAATACTGTATACATAATAAATAAATCTCAAAAAGAAAAAGAAAAAGGACGGAAAGAAACAAATTGGCTTTTAAGGGATAAAAACATACATCAGAATTTTGGAATTGGACAAAACATACAAATAGAAAGAAAAGATCCCAAGAAAAGGCACAATATGGAAGCCATAATAGACACACAAAAGACCTATAGGGTAAAACAAGTAATGTATGTGTGTGTGTACATGCATACATATGCATATATGTATAATTAAATTTTTTTTAACTGATGTGACTTTATGAGACAAGGAATCTCCAAAGATGCCGTTGAGTTTATTTCCTGTTGCCATCTACTGCAGGGCATGCAACCTACAGTTCAGAGTTGTTAGTTTCCCCAGTGAGACTCCCTTGGAGCAAACTAAACTTACTGCCTGGCCTATGGAAAGGTAAAACAGCAACTGAAGTGTGTGTAAGTGTGTGTGTGCATGTGTGCGCAAGAAGACATATTTATTATGTGTGTATTTGCCTATATGTACATGTGAACACATTTATATTCATATGTATTTAAATAACTGAATTCTAAATCTTTAATGTTTAATATACCAACTTTCCAAATATTAAATAAATTGTTAAACATTAAATGAATAGGTAAATAGCATTATTTACGTATGTTCACATAAATAAATATAGTTGTTTCAACAAATTATTATTAAACAGTAGCAGCGGAAGTCTATGGATGAACGTTTTATCCTGTTATCATGGTGTGAGGATCTAAAACAGTGTGGGGTTGGGAAGATAATTTGGTAGTTAAGAGCTGCCAGGCTAGCATAAGAGCCAGAGTTCAGAACCCCAGAGTCAGTGAAGATGCTGACTGGATATTGCACTTGCCTAAAATTAGAGCAGTGGTTCCCAACCTGTGGCTTGCAACCCTTTGTAGGATTTAAGGACCCTTTCATAGGAGTCACCTAAGACCGTTGGAAAACACAGATATTTATATTACAATTCACAATACTAGCAAAACTACAGTTACAAATTAACAACAAAGATAATTTTAAAACTAGGGGTCACCACATGAGGAATGGTATTAAGTGATCACAGCATTAAAAAAGTTGAGAGCCACTGCTCTAGAGCCCCTAACTGCAGACAGGAGATCCTTACTGCCAGCTGGCCAGTAAGACTAAACAAATATGGGAACTCTAATTTTCATTGACAGATCCTGTCTCATAGAATAAGTGAGAAAGTGATTGATGATGATTCTAGTATCAACCTCAGGTCTGTATGTGTAGCCACACATAATATTATCTCTGGTTAAATAACTACACATTTTCAAATAAGCTTTCTTGCCTACTTTGATATCTATACTCAATTCCTCCAAATTATTTAAAGGGCTATAAGGTCTCAACCACAGTCAGATTTAAGCTTTAACTTATGAATGAACAGCAACAAAAACTCAATATTTTCTTGTTGTATTCACCAAAAGAAAATTTGTAAGAGACTATCAAGTAATTTTAATTTTTAACATTTGATCTTTCCTAGAATTGATCTTGCCAGGCATTCAAGGGACCGTGAATCACCTCTAAAATTTCAGTTATCATAATATCATTCTATAGTAATACAATGAAACACTGCTGTCATAAGCCTCTTGTGAGAGTTGATTGTGTAGAAGTACATTTCCTAACTTAGTCAAGATAAAATTTTTTAAAACTCTATATTTTGTCTAGATAAATGAATTACTAAAACAAAAGACATCTAGAAAAATATTTTCTTGTTTAACTTTCTGTTAAATATTTATCAGTTTAACACTTGTCTTTAAAAACAAAACTATACAACTTTTTTATATTGCTGGCTTCATTCGTTCATTAAAAGTCAATGCAATAAATAGCCACATTGTATAAAAGCTGAGAGCTATTTTTTAAAAAAAGGCTATCAAGAAATTATCAGACCAAATAAACTCCTTAACTCAAGAAACATTCAGGGTGAACATGTGCATATAAAGAGAGAAATTTTAAAAGAAGGCCAAGATGAATGTGAAGTCTCTTCAGCCCATTGTTTCTCTTAAGGTACCTGGCAGAGAGTCTGGGTGGGTGTTTTGGTTTTTTTGTTTTGTTTTGGTTTGGTTTGGTTTTGCTTGCTTCTTTATTTTTTGGTTAAAGTCACACTTGTCCTCACTATCAAGAACTCAAAAACACAACTTCCCAAGGCCCTTTCTTGTTCAAATCACATACGGTTGGTTACCATATTTGCTTGACCACATCACCATGGTACTGTGGGAATATGCATCCAACCACTACATATCATTCTACCTTAGCTTAATTTGAAGTTACTGTGAGTCTTTTACCTAGAACACCACCATAACTATCTCATGATTCCCAGGTCTGCGGAGGTGTCAGGGAAAAACCGTTTCAGTAGAAATCACATGGCATCATTCATTCATCAGAGAGAAACTTCTCTTGTCTACAAAATGATTGGCATGGCATGTCGCACAAAGGGCTCCATAATCTAAACTCACTATACTTTGGCCTTGTTAAGGGTCCTGATTCTTCCTTTACCTAAGCCTTACACAGCCTTGCATCAGACTGTTACCAGTCTACTTCTCAGTGGGAGCAATTGTGGTGTTTCCTCCTCCAGCCTGACATGGTCATGCATGAGTTGATAAACTCCAACTATTTTCTAAAACAAAATGGAAGCTTTTCTACAAGCCACCCCTTACCTCTCCACTGCCACCATCTCCAGGGTTCGTGTATAACAACAGTAGAAAGATACTGTTTGACAAAAATAATAATATCTAAGGGGAGAATAAAGCTAGTAAAATGGGTCAGAAAGGAAGAAGCATGATAATTTAAAATTGTATTTTTTTTTTTTTTTGGAGTCACAAGATTTTATGGCTGTAAGAGTTCTTACAGGCAATCCAGACCAAAGTTTTCTGTGGTTTCCATATAAAAAGTAAAAAGCTCTTGTCTTAAGATGAAGTTTGGGAAATTCATATCTAGTTGTGTAACACTGACTATAATTTCAGTGATCCTTATACAGCATTCATGAAAGCAATGAACACTACAGTACTCACCCATAAAAACAGGGTCCCAGGATCTGATACAGCATTCATGAACGCAATCAACACTACAGTACTCACCCATAAAAACAGGGTCCCAGGATCTGAACCTCAGAGTCTTAATGTCGTCATTTCCCATAGGCACCACTTAAACTTTCCCAAAGAAACATTTAATTTTTCTTTTTTTGTCATTTTGTGCTTAAACATTACTGTGCATGTCATACATTCTCTGATTTCCACCACAAGCTGGGACAACTGAACCTTCCCGCTCCTTCAAAAAACTTTGTTCGTAGTGGAAAAAAATACAAAAAAGATTTGTTATATCACAGTGCTGACTTGCATCATTTCGCAGGGAATTGAGCAAGGTCTTGGCATGTCTTACCATGTCACAGGAAGTGGTTGCCAATCACTGCACCCAGACTTGACGCTGAGGAGTTTCTGAAAATCCAAACCCAATTTTTAAATGAAACATTAGTGTTTTAAATGATATGTTAGTGTATGAGGCTCTGAAACTGTAAATCACATTAATATTAATAACTGATCTATTTAAAGTCATTTCATAATTCATAAAGGCTTTAGTGTATATAAAATTTCAAAACCACACTTTCCTTAAGACAGTTCAGAGGTAAGCACAAATATTGGTGTGGACCGATTGGATCCATCTTCATTACTCCTGGAATCACTGCCTGACTGAACTGGAGACATTTTTTTTTTCAAATATGATCTACTTTTCCATGGGTGGGTTTTATGAAAACTCTTTTGCGGGTTTCATTTCACCTCTAGATTCTGACTTCAAATTCTGATGACCTCTGAGCACTTTAGGTTCTCCTACGCCTTTGCTTTTGAGAGTTATCCCTATTTAAAACAGGTTCTGATTTTTTTTTCCCAAGTCCCCAGTGCTGAGCCCCTGGCATGAAAAATGACCCTGATACTTGGAAAGGAGTTTCTGGTACAAGTCCCTCAGGTCCCATAATGGCAAAACCTCCCTGTCCACTTTATAGGACAGCCCCACCCCCGAGCTTGTACAGGAAAAGCAGCCCTCCCTTCCCCCGCCCCCCACATTTCCTCAGTTTATTTATGAAACGTCTTGGAATGAGAGCGAGCTGCTTGTGGTTCCTGCGGCTGGTTCGGGGATGGTTTCCTGCAGGCCAGGGAAGCAGGTCAACCGAGTGACCTCTATGTCGCTAACCCAGATACCCCAATGGGAAGGCCCTTTGGTTTTATGAGTACCATTTCTAACTATGCCTGGAGGGCTTTATTTTTTGCAATGAAGATCTTAATAACCAAATATCACTGTGAATACAGACTAATAAAGTAAAGGTCTATTGGAGATCACACCTTCCCCTACTATTATTACACTTGAAATATGAAGTATTTTTCACAGCTCATGTTTTGACTGCTTGCTGCCCTGCTAGGAGGTGATAATATCTGGGGAAGGGGTGGGGAGCCCTTAGGTGGAGCCTAGCTGGTGGAGGAAGATTATTAACAGGAGACCTTTGAAGTTTATTGCCCAGACCCCGGGTTCTCCTCCCTCTCTCTGCTTCCTGGTGTGGCACCATAAGACTGGAGGGCTTTGTTTCTGCAATAAAGAGCTTAATTATCAGACATCACTGCAAAGACAGATGAATAGTAGCCATGTCTATTGATGTTTATACGTTCCTATGTCAACAAAGGAAGTCAGAAATATGCTAAGATACCTTTAGACACTAGTGTGCTGACTTCTGCTTCTTTTTTAAAATTAATTTTAACATATACATTTATATTATTACACATGAATAAAATAGACTACATACAACAAGAAGAACCTTGAGACAATGTTATCTAAATGTTACATTCATAGAGATTTGGCTATTTGTGTTTGTCAGACTTGAAGAAAGCATCTTTCCTATCTTGTGGGGTCTAAATTTCTAAATGAAAATCAATATATATCATATCTCATTTCTATTAATTTAAAACATCTATCTTGATCTAAAAACATCTTAACTCCTAACCAACTAAGCTTAATTGTAAGACTAAACTATCTGGTCTTCAACCCCATCAGAGACTTGAGAAGGGATGAAACTTAAATATTTCTGCTTCTTAAAGGAACATGGTTTTTCTTCTTGCATGTTCCAAGTCCTATAAAGGATTAGCATTGTATTTGAATAGAGAATCCTTTTGGAACGAAAATAACCTTGAGCGTTGGCTACATGATGTGTGCTCCTTAGTTAGCTCTATCAGATAACACATAATTAATGCCTATGATCAAGTTAAATGAGAGGAACACAAGTAAATGATTACTCAAATATGTGTTGATGTTTGTTCAGACTCACCTGCTATCACTCTTACTTCTTGCATCATAACTGTTAGAACTCTGGGAAAATGTGATGAGTGTGACCCTTCCATTAGTCTAGTCCATCCCCAATGAATACGCCTTCTACGCAGATGAGTACATTTAAATGGTGGCATAAAAACTCTAAGACTTACCTCCGAAAGGGCCAAATAGTAAACATAAATTATGATAAGCCCTGGCATTTGATGCAGATAGACTTGCTGATAATATTTAAAAGCAAAGTTTTTCCATTATGTCAAATTGAATGGTAAGAAATATTTCAGAGAATCATTGGGCAGTGATAAGATGCTAATGTAGTTTCTGAATCAGTTTGAGTTGGGTCAAAGAGAAAACTCTTAGAACAAAGCTGAAAATAGATGTCCCAGAACTAGTGTCCTTTACCCAGCACCTGCCGAGGAAATCAGAGACGTGTGCTAATCATTTATGGCACAAAGTCAAGTAAATTTTACCAGTTTCATTGCACTAAAAATACCCCCCAACACACAAAACTGCCAATCCCCCATTTCCTGGATGCTGATTCAGGAATTATATTTTACTGGGATTTTAAAAATGAATCATTTTAATCAAATATATTATGCATTTTCAAATGCACAAGTGTTTGAGATTTCAAATTGAAAATATTATATGTGGTTAAGGAAAATTTCAAGTTAAAAAAAAGGTATGGAAAAATCTTATCTCATTCACCCAGTATCACCAAATTAAAAGCTAATTAAAGTAACATATACACAGATGGAAATGTCACTGAATTTCATGCCTATGGTCTAACCCTTCTTTCTGTTTGTCTTCTTTGTCTCCCTCCCCAGTGCATCCTAACGCCAGCCAAGGCTGCCAAGGAGGCTGTGCGACGTGTTCGGATTACAATGGATGTTTGTCATGTAAGCCCAGACTATTTTTTGTTCTGGAAAGAATTGGCATGAAGCAGATAGGAGTGTGTCTCTCTTCATGTCCAAGTGGATATTATGGAACTCGATATCCAGATATAAATAAGTGTACAAGTAAGTGCCCACACCACTTTATATTTTTATCTCATCCTCGGGGATTCTCCTGATTGAAAGAGCTCCTCATAAACCTAAAATACTAAAAAATAAGTAATATTTCCATAATATTTAGGGCAACACATACATAAACTTAGCCCTCAGGACAGAAAAACTTTTACTACTAAATTACGAAAACATTTATTCAAGCTTTGTTTCTGTTTGTTCACTTGTTTGTTTGTGCTTGGTTGGAAAGCCCAAAGCCAGGAATATGATCATCACTCACTGGACATACAGAAAATAACTAGAGGTAACGGAACCAACTGATGTCCTGTTGCATTATAAGGTTGCAAATATTCATGAACTAGAAGAATTATTTCAGCTATTCTGGCCTCTGTAAATTTCCAGTATAGCAACAAAAAATATATATATTTATTTTGTCAGTTAAAAATTACGTTCATGAGGACTGTCATCCTGACCTCAAACTTCCAGCTCAACAAAGAAAACCAAGTGAACTTTGAAAGGTTCCAGTCCTGAAATGTCACCCCTCTACCCACACATTGCATGTCACCATACCCGTCCTTCCGACCTGCCACCTATGACTTCCTTCCATGATGCACGGGCCTTACTGTCACCCTTCTAAGAGCCTTGTAGGCCTGTGTAGTTTTGTTCTTTGCTGGCTCCTCTGGCACTTTGGAAGTTGCTTGTTCTCCCATTTGAGATGCTAAAGGCATCGCTTTCTCAGTGAGGTGTCCCATGGCCCTCTCATCCAAGAGAACTGGCCTCTTCCATTTGTCAGTCACGTGTGTTTTTCCTACATTCTCCGGCTCCTTTTGTGATTACTGTTTTCTGCCTGCCTCTGTGGTTCTTGATTAGACTTGAGCCTCATTTATCATGGCTATAAATGAGAGTCACGGTTTATGCTGAACTTTAAGTAACAACATTGCAAAATATGCAAAAATAACTATGGCTTATGGTAATCATTACATAAGAGTTAATTGATGACGTTCTTTACTGTGTCTTCTTTGAGAACATTGGGCATCCCCTCCATGAAGTGCTATCAGCCAGTATCTACAGTTTTTGACATATAGTGAACACTTAAATATTTGTTGCATGAACAAGCATTGCTTGAGAACAGTATAAATGCAGAATCTCAGTGTATTTTATTCAAATATGAATGAAGTATAGTTACTATCAAAGAGCTACTTGGCCATATGGACAGGTTAAGTACCTCTTATATGGAATGCCTGCAACCAGAGATGATATGGGAGGGGTTTGGATTTGAGAATAGCTGTATAGACTTTACTGATATAATATCCATAATCTGAACATCCAAAATCTATAACATTTTGGCCCATGATGTCAGTGATGAAATGTTTCAGATTTAGAGAAGTCTGTATTAGGCAATGGAAATCAGAGTGTCCAGGACACATTATCAAAGCATTTTCATAAGGCAATTATGCCACCATTTGGAAAGCAGAAACTGATACATATCAACTAGATGACTTTGGGAGAGTCCTCAATTCAGTCAAGCCAAATAACATGGAACCACAACTTTGATGCAAATATTATATGTGTATGGGAAGAGGATCCAGCAATGATTTGGAAAACATAACAGTCTCAATTATTTTTCTGTTTTTTGTTTGTTTGTTTGTTTCAGAATGCAAAGCTGACTGTGATACCTGTTTCAACAAAAATTTCTGCACAAAGTGTAAAAGTGGATTTTACTTACACCTTGGAAAGTGCCTTGACAGCTGCCCAGAAGGCTTAGAAGCCAACAACCATACTATGGAATGCGTCAGTATTGGTGAGGAAAGCCTCTAAAATTTAGAAAGCATGACAAGCTCTTCAGATGACAATGGAAGTCTCTATGAAGGTCCTTCTCAACTCCCAATTACACAAGGACCCAAGAGGCTAGTTCCAATAGGCTCTGTCCATCTCTGTTTACAAAGAAACCATCCTAGACCTGTGTTTACATAGCCATCGCCAGCTTGAGTTATGGGTAACTTAAGAGTGCTCTGCTATTTCTTCAGGACTGCTTGTAATTGTTTCAAACTATTCTGATCATCAACAACCTCTTCTTTCATTTCAGAGGGAAAGAAAGAAAAAGAGAGAGAGAGGAAGGGAGAGAAGGAGGGAAGTGTGTCACAGGAAGAACTTAAACTAATTTCCACATTAGACCAAAAGTTTTGCAAAGTCCCTAAATTTAATAACTGCCCATAATCAAAGTTGTTTTCCATATAGTGATATTTTTCTCTCAGTATATCCTATTAATGATGCAATGGCCTTCTTGTACATGTATTAAACATATCAAAAAAAAAAAAAGACAAAATTTGGGACTCACTGAAACTGACAGAATGAGACAGTCCCAGGTTGATTAATTGCAGGCCTGGGTTCCTAGAGGGGAGGTCCCTCACATAAGTTGCCTGTCTAAATAACAGATCACTGTCAGGCTGTGTTTTCTCTCTTTTAAGTGTTACACAGCTACTAGAGCTATGAGTTTGGTGCACACTTGTGGAACAGATGCTAAACTGAATGGGAAAAGAGCAAAGGAAAACTCAAAATCCCCTGGGCAGTGGCTGCAGGAACCTTTGATGCTGTCCCGATGCTGGCATTTGTACACAGGGCCTCGTGATTCAGAACTAGATAGTCTCCAGAGGTGCCCCAGGCTCCTCACAGCATGCTGCTGTTAGAACCTAAAGTGATGGAGAAATCAATATAAGTTGGTGGCTCGGGCATTTCAGGACAGCCACAACTTTGATTTCCATACCTTCTTTTCTGGCAGAAGAACACCAATAGATAAAAAGAATCCCAGATGCACTGGAAAACACAAATGTCAAATCAATCTGTGACTCTTTTTTGCTGCACTCTTTTATCTAGTCAATAAAACATAGAAAAACAACTTAGGGAAGTGTAAAAGGTCCATGGAAGCTCTTCAAGCCTGCTCGACCTGAGGACTGATGATTGGATGTAATAACTTCCAAGCAGTGAAAAAAAAAAGGGGGGGGAAACATTCTGTGAAATAGTCAAGGGTAGATTGCGGAAGCTTGTGAAATTTTTTTACCCAAAACAAGGATGGATATTTAAGTTCTGTTAGCTAGGAAGCATTCAGTATTTAAAAGCTAAGCGTGCATTAATGCTTTCCTCTTACTGACAGGACTTAACAATTGGCACTGTGGGATTAGCTTTAAGAGAAAAATGGTTTCTATCTCCAAAGTTCCCAAGTCTATTCCTTACCATAAATTTTAGATGATGATTATATATTTTAAAATAGCACTAGCAGCCAAATGGCCATTTGTTGAATAAGTGACCTAGGACATGGTTGTATTGCAGATTAGCAACTTCAGGGCTGTTGCAGCCTGTTCCCAATGGGAAGTCTCCTGTCTTGGTACTGGGTCCTCAGACACACCACGTGCAGGCTTGCTCTAGATTAGCAGGGACAATAATAGCATGCTTCAGTTCACTGAAAATTATCTAAGCCATCCCTGTAACAAGTATGGAGGGCTGGACGCAGAGAGCTGAAATGTACACAGCGTAACACATTTTAGCTTTAAGTACTTAGATTAAAACCTTAGCTGGAGCTCTCCACTGTTTACTAGGCAGAATATCTTTAGTCTACCTGTAGCTATAGCTTACAAACAAACAAGCAAACAAACAAAAACATCACCTTAATAGAGATGTGGCATGAAAGATGAGTGTCACAATGTATCCAGTCCCTGTGGTTTACAAATCAAATTCAGCATCCACTTCCAGCCAGGCTTCCTCCCTGCAATGTCATTCTGTCTTCCTCATCGGTCCTCTTGGAGAAGCAGATGGTCATGGTGTGTGTGTGTGTGTGTGTGTGTGTGTGTGTGTGTGTGTGTGTGTGT
>OU015750.1:83270758-83287913 GCA_907169655.1 Acomys percivali | reverse complement strand
TAAATGGGAGCTACTCTACTACCAACATTATAAATACATTTACAATAAGAGGAAAAATCACTCTTTATGAAGTTCTCTGGAGTCAACTTTTTTATCTTCTTTGTTTTATTGATTTGGGGGTTTTCTTGCTTGCTCTTTTTTTTTTTTTTTTTTTTAAATGCGGGCTCTCACTATATAGGTCTGTCTGGCCTGGAACTTGCTATGCAAACCATGCTAAACTGAAACTCCCAGAGATCCTCCAGTCTCTGCATCTTAGTGCTGGGATTGAAGGTGCGGTGTGAACCACCGCTCAGCTTGGTCAGCTTATTAAACGTGTGTGACTACTCTGTTGACTTAGAAATGAGTTACTTACAGGAAGGATTTCTATTAAATAGTATTTCAATACAACTGAGATTTCCAGAGGAATTCTTCAAAAACCAAATAGACACATTTCTCGCTATCAGGGACAAATAGATGCATTTCTTGTTAGTAGAAGCGCAGATTGTATCTTCTCCCCTTTGTCATCCCTTGAAAGGCCAGCTAGCTCAAGGCCCTTGTGAGAGCAGAGCGCCTCTGCTCTTGAGCACTTCCGGGTGAGCTCTGGTTGTTACTGTGAGTAAACTAAAGCACTTCACAAGAGCCAGGAGAGAGTACGAGTTACTTTGTTTCAGAAGAGACATTCTTTTTAAAATAATTTATTCAGATTATATCCCAATTATTATCCCTTCTCTTCTATTTTCCCGTACCCCCTCCCTCCCTCTTCCGCCCCGTTCCTCTCCCCTAGACCTCTGACAGAGGGGACCTCCTCCCCCCACCATATGAGCACAGCCTATCATGTCTCATCCGGATAACATGCATCCCCTTCCTCTGTGTGCTGCCTGGACTCCCCACCAAGAGGAAGTGATCAGGAGCACCAGAGTTCATGTCCATGGCAGTCCCGGCTCTTCCCACAACCGTGGAGAATGAGCTGTCCATTCGCTAGATCTAAACAGGGAGTCTTGGTTTACAGATGGGACATTCTTAACTTCTAATAATATAGGGATGAACCCTCACCATGTAACTTGAGGATCTTTTTTTTTTTTTTTTTTTTTTTTTTGCCTTTCTTGTACATAGCCAGACCTACTCAGAAGGACTGTTTAAAGGACTGTTTGTTCATGTTCTGGGGAGGGCTTTTTGCCACCACTGGATATCTGTACATGGTGGAAAGATCAAAATAATGGCCCAAAGGGGGACACTCAACGTTTGATATAAAGGTGTGTGCGTGCACGAGCACGCGCACACACACACACACACACACACACACACACACACATGAATTCTAATAAAAGTATGTGGGGATCTGAAGAGATAAATCAGTGATTAAGAACACTCGCTGCTCTGATAAAGTATCAGAGGTGGCTTCCCAGCCTCCACACTAGAGCTTCTTGTAACTCCAGTTCCAGAGGAGCTAACACCCTCTATTCACCTCTCAGAGCACCTGCACACACATGGAAACACACACACACACAGAGAGAGAGAGAGAAAGAGAGAGAGAGAGAGAGAGAGAGAGAGAGAGAGAGAGAGGGAACTTTTAAAAAATATATTCCAGTGTTATATAAACATCATTCGCAGAGAAGTAATTCTTTAACATAAATATATTTATTTCCGCTTAAAAGGCTAACACAAATATTTCACCAAATGTCACTAATTAGGAAGCCTGGCAGTGTTCAGTGATTATTTAGCTTTCCTTTTACCAAACTTAGTTACAAAAACTACTGCTATCTCTTATTTTCCAACATTCGATATTAGAATTAAATCCAAGTCTTTTTGTTGAGATTTTTTTATACATCTTCATGGATTTTATTATGATAATATATCTTCAATATATAATATTCAAATAAATGTTACAAATACTTGCACCTTTTTGAATGTTAATCTTTATGTGTTAGGAATTTTAAGTTCTTTTATATTTTACACAAATATAGCACAGAATATTTGAAACAATACTTACTCTACTTTGCTATAGAAAGCTAGAAACATCTCTTAATTTGACCTTTAGTGGACAAATCTTTCTAAGGGTTCTCTGAGGCCCATATTTCTGGGTCTAAACCTAATCCAAGATCTTTTATTTGTACAAATGATACCTGAGGAAGCAGAAGGAAACAACCAACCTTTGAATGGATATAGAAGTGCGTGACGGTTACTAGAGTTCTCTCCTTTACATAGTTTACAATTCCACTGTATACTCACAAATGACTACTACATTTATAATAATAATAATAATAATGATAATATTATTATTATCATTATTATTATTATAGTTCATTTTCTTCTTTTTCTGTTTCTTCCTCTCCTCTTTTTTGTTTGTTTGTGTGTTTGTTTGTTTTCATCTTTGTTTTGTGTTTTTGAGACAGGGTCTCTCTCCATAGTCTCTACTATCCTGAAATTCACTGTGTAAATCAGGATGGCCTCAAACTCACAGATATCTGCTCTGCCTCCCAAGTACTGGGATCAAAAAAAAAAAAAAAAAAAAAAAAGTGTGGTCTACCATTCCCAGCACTTGCCAACTTCTTATCATTAAAAGTTCTGCAAAAATAGGAAGGCTTCTATTTCACAGCTTGTGTTTTTTGGCTTATATTACTTTTTATCTCAACTTGTAGTTGCCAATACTTCTTCATAATTAAAACCAAGTTTGTATCATTTACATTTTATAAGCTAAGATGGGACATTATTGATGGTGGTCAACATTTATGGGGATAGCTTTTACTGTAGACATACTTCTGTTAGTATTATTCATATAGGTCTGTCCTTTGTAAAGTTACAGGAAAAAATCATGTTAATTTCTGTATTGGCAGAAATCATGCCATTGCTATTCTAACAGAACCTGCCCACGTGATCCTTACAAATGCCTATGTTCTTTGAGATTGCTTTTTAAGGGATGACATATTTAAATATCTAATGCTCCTTATCTTTTAATTTGTTTATCTCTATATCTCTTGTGTGTGTGTGTGTTATGTATATATATTTCTGTGCACTTGTACGTGTGTGTGTGTGTGTGTGTGTGTGTGTGTGTGTGTGTGTAGGCTAGAGGTTATGCTGGGTGTTCTCCTTGATGGATGTGCACCCCACTTTTTGATATAAAGCTTCTCATTCAACCTGGAACTCAGTGACCAGCTAGAATGTCTTGGCAATGAGCTACTGGACTCTCCTTGTCTCTCGCACTCAATCCAAGCCTGGTGCCATAAGGTGTGCTGTTGTGCTTTGCCGTTACATGGGTGCTGGGGATCTGAATACAGGTCTGATGCTTATGTGGCAGGGACTTCATCAACAGGTACATCTCTTTAGTCTCCTCTTTAATGTGTTTAAAACAATACACACTTAGGAGAATACCAACTATATTACAAATGTTCTTCAGCCCCTAATCAAGCAAGGGGCTTGCCCTGGCCTCTATACTAGTGATAAGAGCTGTTTCCATAAACGCGTACTCTATAACAAGTAACCTCAGAACATAGAAGCAAAAAACAACAGCCATGCATTTAAAAACCAGTGACTGGGCGGTTTAAACAGAAAGCCATCCAGCAACTCTGACCTTAGCTAGGCTCCTTCATGTGGCTTCATCCAGGCTCCTCCCGAATGGCTGAAGAACTGAGGAAACCAAGTCCAAGGGCGAAAGGCAAAGTGGTTTTTTTCCTGAGGATAGACTGAACAGGCAAGCTTACATTCCCACCACCTTCTCTCTTACCTTGTAGTCACAAGGCCATTCCTGGCTCACCAGGTGAGAAAATAAGTTGCACCCGTTGTCTGGGGCAAGCATGGTGTTCCATTGCAAGGTGCCATGCAAGCACAGGCAAAGGGGAGGGAGAAAAGTGAGCATTTCTGCCACCCAGAGATCTTTTTTTTTTCTTGATTGCAGTTTAATGAATATAGCCAGTCAGTCTACACCAGCCTCTTACTATGACGCTGTCCCTTCTCTCTATAGAACACAGTAGAGATGTGCACTATATCATTTCTATTGGACCTTCCTGTATGAAAAGGGAAGTGGGTTAGTTTGTTTTCCCATTGCTGCCACAAAATACCTGGCAACAACTACTTCACAAAGAAGAGCTTATTTTGGTTCACAGTTTGAGATCGCAGCCTTGGCAGCAGGAACTTGAGGCAACTAGTTACTTACATTGCCTTTTTAGTCAGAAAGCCCAGAGTGAGATCGATGCTCTTTCTCTCCTTGTCTTCAGTCCAGGACTCTCATTTACCATGGCTCTTATCACTAGCTTAATATAGAAACTTCCTCATAGACAGATATGCCTAAAGGCTTGGTTCCACGATGAATCTCAGTCACATCAAGTTGACAATCAGAGTGATCCATCACAAGAAGACTAGAAGAAAAAAAACAAAAACAAAAACCACGCCAGGAGGCTGGAGAGGAGGCCCAACCATTAAGAGCATCTGTTGCTCTTGCGAGGGAGCCATGTTTGATCGCCAGGACCCACATGGTGGTTCACAAGCATCCATAACTCCAGACCTAGTGGGTCTGATGCCCCCTTCTGACCTCTGCAGATACCACACACATGTGGTACACGTACATACATGGAGGAAAACACCCATTCACATACAGTCATAAAATAAACTTGTTTTCAAAAGACACGCCAAGACATACTCATATACTAGATAAATATTTATTACTTAAGTACCACTCAGTGCTATGTGTCCTAAAGTGTGGTGAATGCAGCAGTGGGAATTTTTTTTTTAAAAAGACTCCCCTTTCACCATTATTTTCCTACCTAGGCATTAATATCATGTTTGATGTTCCACACAGCTATGATCACCCTGTTCAACTTTCTTGCAGTAAAAACCTGTGTCGAGAGTTTCCATGTTCATGACAAGAACACTGGTAGCTGCAGTTTTCCTGGCAGTTTACTAACCCATTTACGAAAGCATTTGTTTATGGTGGCAAAAATAACATAGACCTGCCTGTATTTTGTTTTAGTCTCAAGGCAGATGTATGTATTTCTCCTGTGACCCCCATGTCGATGCACTAATATGCGTGTTTTTCAGATGGCCGAGTGGGGTTAAAGGTACAGCTTGTGGCTGTGGAGCAGAGCTTGAATTAATAGGGCCTTTGGAGAAATGACCCCAAGACCTTTGGCTTCATCCACAGCCTGCTCCAGCCAACTGAGATTCCTGCCAATTAGTGGGGTTCCCTAGAGAGAAACTCCAAGAGCATCAGCATAAATTTAAATTCTGAACCCCCAAATGTTGTTTCCAAAAGGGCTCTCTTGTATTTTGCTAATTACAAAGTAAACATTTCTCAGCAAAAAAAAAAAAAAAAAAAAAAAGACACTTCTTCCTTTCAGGGTCCTGTCTCCCTTCCAGCACCCCGCCACTCCTTAAACTGCTGCTGTTGCTGTAGCCCTTTGGCGGAGGAGACGACTCCGAGTTTACAAACACAAAAAGGATTATTCTTCCCATAGATCATTATCTTGTTCTCTCTTTATTAACTCCAGGAACCAAACAGAAGCCTTACAGGCAAACCTTGTGCTCCTTCGTGTATGGCAGAATGGAGTGCACACCTTCCTCGGCCGCCCAGGAGGTGTGAGGGAGCAGATTCAACTGGGTCACAGTCGATCTCTGTGATCGACTTTGAAGAGAAACGCTCTCACACTCGGTTACATTAAAAAACGGTCTGTTTACTATATCGTTAAGATGCTTTGTCTGATGCCAAACCATAGCTGTGGAAACTAGGTTATGTAAATACCAACCAGAGTTTTTGTACTTAAAATCTGTATACTTGGGGCATTACAAATGAGAATGCCTCAGTGAGGCTCAAAAGATTTGGCCCTGTCTGAATGTTAAGCTGAACTCTCTCTCTCCCTCTCCTTCTCCCTCTCTCTCTCTCTCTCTCATTCTCTCCTCCCTCTCTCTCTACACCTCTCTCTCTCTCTCTCTCTCTCTCTCTCTCTCTCTCTCTCTCTCTCTCTCTCTCTCTTTCTAGACAACGTCTCTCTGTGTAGCCTTGGCTGTCCTGGAATCGCTTTGTAGACCAGGCTGGCCTCGAACTGACAGCGATCCGCCTGCCTCCACCTCCTGAGTGCTGGGATTAAAGGTGTGAGCCACCACAAACTTCTCAGAACAAGATGTATATTTTACTGATGAACAAATGCAAGCATGTGGTTGCACAGTGTATTGCACCAGTAAGCTATGATCGCTAACACAGCAAATGGTTTGAGAGGGAGATTGTCCAAGACGCCTTAGTGTACTATAGTCTCATTTGCTCCCTCAAGTGTTTTCTTCTGTCGACTCAATCTCTCCTAACATGTTTTTTCCAACCCATCCTCATTCCTTATGATGTACCTTCAATAATTTCTCTTTCTGATTGCAACATCTCTAAAAATGATTCATAATTTGTATGAACTGGTTGCCATTATTGAAAAATCATACACCAGTATTCATCAGGACATTTGAGTTAAAGATGACAGATCTGAACTTATCTTACGCAACACAAACAAAACAATAGACCCGAAGGACAGGTTTTTGTCAGTGTCCGGTGCCATTAAGCCATCACTTCCTCTGTCTCCACTATTTCAACTCCCCCTCCCTCCCTCCCTCTCCCTGTTCACTGGTTTGCTTTCCATTGCTGCACATCTCTAAGCAGCCCCATTCCATATGTAAAAGTCCTAATTTAAAGGGATAGTTACCTCTATTTCCTTGTCCTGTTGGACTCCCGACAGGAGGCTAGTTGGCCAGTTTCAGTCACATGTCCACTCGCTGGCTGAACCAATCACTGCCTCAGGCACTTACGATATTTAGTCTGCCTCTCAATAGGTCGCAAGCCCACCGTTAAAGCTGGGTCCAAGTGGACCACCGCATACAGTGGCTTGACTTGCAAATAAGGATGTATGGGTTAAATGACCCACTTCAATACACCCATGAGCAGATACAAAGTACTCAAAATTACTCAAAATAGAAACATATACTCTTTCCCAAAATATCTATGGAAAAGCAATTTAAGTGATGAAGTTTAAGGAAAGTTTTTGTGTGTTTGTTTGTTTGTTTTTCAATTTTGACCAGATGTGCATATCTTAGCATAACGCTAATACTATTTTCATTTAACCAATTTTTCCAGTTTCTGGGTTTTAGAAACATTTTTATGGGATTAAATTGACGTTAACAGAATCCACTACCCCTTGAACGGTCTCTGGGACTGATTTGCCGACTCTGGTCAAAGCGTGCTCATTTCCATTTCTAGCTGCTCAGTGTTCTGTGTGAAACACACCAGTGTGGGTAATGACCTTCTGCTTAATTACTCACCATGCCACTGGAACGTTAAGATTAACTCAGAGCTAATTACTGAACTTTTGTGTTTATGTTATGCATACACCACCAGGTCATAACTCCAGCCTCTATGAGACCAGGCTGCTGAAACAGGAAAATATGTCTATGAGGAGTTGTTTTGTTTATTTGTTGTTTCTGCTAAAAGGGCGTCTTTTTTTTTTTTTTTTTTCTGTTTTTGCAAAGAATCAGATAAACAGGGAAGTTGCTCAACAAAGAGCAATTATAGTTGGTGAGTCAGGCTGGATGTGTGCACGGGTGCATGAGGTGTCGCTTTACTTTTGCAGCACAAGCCATCAGACATTTGGAAGCACATTTATCTCTCACTTTGGCATAGTATCTAAATTCAGACAAGGAAATAATATACTGCATTCACACTTGAGGCATATGTATTATAATTAACAATTATACATATTTAATAATTAGTAATTACGTATATAACTTCTAATTATAAGAGTAAAACAGGATATGTGAGTTTTCATATAGGCCAGTGAGATGGGTCAGTGGGTAGTGGCTCTGGCCACAAAGGCTCACGATCTGAGCAGGATCCCGGGGGCCCACACAGTAAAGGGTAAGAACCAACCCCTATAGACTGTTGTTTGATCTCGACACACACGTTTACACATACTAAATAAATAAAATATAATGAAAATAATTTTAAAGAAAATGTAAACAATTTAAAATTGGAGCTTTTGTCTAACTAATTGTAACTCATGGACAAAGCATTACCCTAACTAACATAAATAATAATCTAGTATTCCATAATGTAATCAGGATACTTAGTAGATAACTAATTCTATGAAGTGCCCATATATATATAGTGAAATATCACTCAGGATAGTATATATTGTGTCATACCTGCGTCCTAATTTTTTTCTGATTTATACCCCTTACTACAAGGCTTATGCTTTAATTTTTCTTCCTAGCAATTACAATTTGGATTACTGAAATATTTCATGAACATAGCCATAGAAGATTCACATTTCCCCAGCTTGTCAAGTTCTGTCTGGAAATGTGCAGGAGAAGGGAGTTTCCATGTATTTAAAATGTTTAGTGAATAATAGTGTGTGCCTATGTGTGTGTGCATGTGTGTGTATGTGTGTGTATGTATGTATATGTGTCTGTGTGTGTATGTATGTGTGTGTGCACGTGTGTATGGGTGTGTATGTGTGTGTAAGGGTGTGTATATGTGTGTGTGCATGTGTGTACGGGTGTGTGCATGTGTGTATGTGTGTATGTGTGTATATGTGTCTGTGTGTGTATGTATGTGTGTGTGCACATGTGTATGGGTGAGTATGTGTGTGTAAGGGTGTGTGTATGTGTGTGTGCATGTGTGTACGGGTGTGTATGTGTGTAAGGGTGTGTGTATGTGTGTGTGCATGTGTGTGTGCATATGTGTGTGTGTGTGTATGTGTGTATGAGTGTGATCTCCATGTAATTTTCAGAGGACCACTTTCATCAGCCATTGCTCTACTTCCACTAAGTTCTAGGGATCAACTGAGGTCATCAGGCTTGCCATGCAAGCACTTTAACCCACGCCATCTTACCAGTTCAGGAAACATTTTCTCCCCAACAGAAAAAGAGAAGAAAACGCTCCCTGAGCTGGTAAGAAGGCTCACATTAAAGTTTTTCTGTTGCTTACAATCTTGTCACTGCCTGTGATGCTGCTCCTCTTGTCTTATTTTTCCACCTATGTGTCTTTTCCTAATTAATTAATTAGCTCATTAATTAATGCATACATATATACAGGACCTTAGTGTTTATGTGTAAATGATGCAGTTCAAAGCCAGCAACACCCTGAATTCATGATTTGTTCCTTCTGTTCTCCCAAAGGCTGGGTTACGAGTATGCACCACTACAGCCTCAATTTTATTTTTCCTAAAAATGAATTTTTTTTCTCACATATATTCTAATTACAGTTTTCCCTCCTCCCAGTTCCCTAAATACCTTCCTTCCCATCCAGGTCCAGTCCCTTTCTGTCTCTCATTAGAAAACAAGCAGGCTTCTAAATATAATACAATATAATAAAATAATATAATATAATGTAATATAATAATATAATATAAACCAACACATTGGACTATGACAAAATAAATAAGCGGAAGGAAAAGAGCCCAAGATGCGGCAGAAGAAACAGATGCAGATGCAGAGATCCACTCAATTGCACACTAAGGAATCCCACAAAAACACTAATCTGGAAGCCATAATACATACACAAAGAACTTGTAGGGTAAAAATGGAGAAAACATATAAATAACAAGTTAAATTATAAGGTAAAATAAAATAAAGCCCTGGCATAACAATAGGAGGAGCCTGCACGGGTGCCATTGAGTTCGTTTCTGCTGCCTGTCTTCGGCTGGCGTGCCACCTATTCCTATTTCATTTCCCAGTGGTACCCATGGGACACTGCTTCTTGGTTAGGGATGGGGTCGTGGTCTACTTCTTTCAGCTCCAGGACCCCAACTGGTGCTGACCCATGGAGGCCCTGTGCATGCTGCCTCAGTCTCTGTGAGTTTACATGTGTGTTCATCCTGTTGGTTTAGAATACCTGGTTTCCTCAATGTCCTCTATCTTCTCTGCCCTTGCATCCTTTCAGCCTCCTTTTCCAGAGTTCCCTGAGCCCTGAGGAGAGGGATTTAATGGAGGCATCCAGTTTAGGGCTTTGTGTTCCAGGGTCTCAATATCCATGTTGCCTGGCTTTGGGTCTCTGTACTGGAGATAAACATGTTTTTGTTTTGATCCCAAGTGTGGGATGGAGAGCAGACTTGTGAGAGAGCAGGTGATGTTTAGCCACTAGAAGACGAACCACTTCGTGGGGTGGGGGTGGGGGGGTTGGTTTTTGCCAGCTGGAAAGCATCCTAGTACAGACTCTGAGGCATATGTGTGTTTGTGTGTGTGTGTGTGTGTATGTGTGTGTGTGTGTGTGTGTGTGTGTGTGTGTGTGTGTATATATATATACACACACACACACACAAAACAGGAGGCTGGGCATTTTGGGGTCTTAGATTGTTTGGCTGTTCATCATTCCACTTCGAGACTCTGGGCTCCATCATCTGAAGGTCTCTGTATTTGTTCCCATCTGCTGAGCAAGGTACTGATCTATGAATATAGCAAAATGTGATTAAGAGTCATTTTATGGCTATAGATTTTTGGTAGCACACTTTTATTTGGTTTTATCCTACTTCCCTGGGCTATCTAGCCTCAGGTTCCTGGTCACCCAAGCAGTGTCTGCTATGAGTTCCATGTTGTGGAGTGTGCGTTAAGTCAAATCAGATATTGGTTGGTTACTCCCATAAGCATTGTGCCACTGCTGCACTAGCAAATCCTGCAGGTGGGACACCATTATACGTCAAAGAGTTTGTGGTTGAGCTGGTGTTCACCTCTCTCTTTGGTAGAGTGTACAGGACCCTTCTGTACCAAAGCTCCATATAGGCACCAGCTTAACTTCTCCATATTCAATAAGTTGTGTAGGTGTTGTCTTCAGCAATGGAGCCTTGATGCCAGTTTGTGGAGAGCAGCCTGTAGCTTTGGCAACAGTCGTAGTTGTTTGGGGATTCCCATGGGACCCCTCTGTCCAACAACTCAATTCATGTGATCTATTCCTGGTATTAGGAACTTCATTTGGTGACAAGAAATGTCCATTTGAGGCCCTGTCCTCACCTTTGCTTGGCTCTTTCATTTGGACCACACTCATATATGTATATATTTTAGGAAGCTTGTAATATATTAGGTTTTCATACAACCCTTCAAAAGGCTTTTAATTTAAGCTATCTTGCCTCACATTCCTCCCTTCGTCCTCCTTTTCTCTACCCCTCCCCATTTGATCCTCCCATTCCAATCAACCTCCCCCATCCATACATAGTTGTCTAGTCTGTTTCCATATCCTAGGGAGAACCATGTGTGCCCCCTAGCCTCTTATTCTAACCCTAACCTCTGTGGCTCTATGGAGTGCAGCTTGGTTTTCATTGATGTAACAGCTAATATCCACATAAGAATCTTCAATTTTAAATTCGCTGTTCATTCTCATGTCCAGAATGTCTTATAATGT
This sequence comes from Acomys percivali, assembly GCA_907169655.1. Lineage (NCBI taxonomy): Eukaryota > Metazoa > Chordata > Mammalia > Rodentia > Muridae > Acomys > Acomys percivali. The sequence goes on along the minus strand of OU015750.1, from coordinate 83,276,581 downwards.
CGTGTTTCCATTGTCATTTTAATGAAAGTATAGAAATATTTGCAATCGGAACTATTTACAAACAGTTCAACCACAAATTTGTCATGACTGTTATTTGCTTCATTGTTTAGTTTTTGCTAAAATATTTTATGGATATATATATATGCATATATATATTTGCTGTTGAAAAGGCTCAAAAATTTTGAAGATATATAAATTAAAAATTAACGATATCCCTCCTCTTAGTTTAGTTCCATCTGCTGAAAAAAGTTATATTAAATTGTTCTGTCTTTTTTCCAGATCATTCTTTTTACTATTGTAATAATATTCACTTTCTAGCAGATATAAAAAATTATATACCCATTTTTAAACTTCAAATGTATTTCTAGCTAGCTCTATGGTTTTTAAGCAAGTTATGTCAGCTTTATATGTTTATTTTTTTAATCTTTTAGATGATACTAATAGTAATACTAAAAACATTAAAATAAGGATTTTCCAGTGTATATAGAATTTATACTTGTGTCTGGCATGTAATAAGTACCACACATTGGCTGAATAAGGAAGAATATATACATAAATGTAATTAACAAAAAAAATTTTAAAGGAAGTCATGAATTTGTAAGAGAGCTGAGAGAAGTATATAAGAGAGTTTGGAATCAGGAGACAGAAGGAGAAATTATCTAATTATATTATAATATCATAATAAAATTTAATTTGAAAATAAAGATATTAAAATGATCCAGTGAGCCATTTTTGAACTATTTTTGTAGTTAATAATCAGAACTTAATGTTATCTACCCTTTAGACTCTTGTTAACCTTAAAAATTAACAAGTACCCTATTGCTTTATTATTAACATTTCCTGACTGTTAACATGTTAATATATGACATATTTTATGACAATTATGCTATATATGTCAACTAGTATTTTTACTTAGGGTTCTATAGGTGCCTATTTATAATTTATTCATTCCCTCAATGTTTCTACAGAATAAAACAGAACAGCTGTGAGATTTCTTTGTATAGTAGAGATAGCGACTAAGTCACATATATAGCAAATATTCTTATTGCTTCTTTCAAATATACTATAGCAGTTTTACATCTATTTTAAATAACTACAATTATTACTACAATGCTAATTTTTATACCGAAAGACACTGGCAGACATAAATGAGTCCAGCCAACATTTATTGAGTACCAATCATATCCCACACACATTAGGCATACTAGTGTAATTGTGTTTGTATGTATAAAGAAGGATACAGGTATGTGTATACATATGTCTATGTTTATATGTATACATAATGTGTGTGTGTATATGGTTACATACTGCTCATACATCACTTCTGTCCTGCTGATTTAATTTAGAAGGCTTTTCTTAGACCTAATCTTATTCTAGTTAGCGTCTTCTTATACAGTAATAGCATTTTATGAAAAATTAGAAGTAAAGTCAAAATACTTCTTGGCAGCAGGACGCTTTGTTACCAAGCTCCCTTGCTGGCTCTTGTCAGTCCTTTTAAAAACAGCTACTTTAACAGACACTAAGTAACTACTCTTATTTACTGAGTATAGCTTCATCTTTTAGTACATGTGCCTTCGTTTTCTATTTCTGTACAACTACTTGGACTACCCTCCCCTGCTAAACCAGTCTTCCTTCAAAGAAATCTGTTCTTCCAGCAGCTGTGTTCATAGTCTAGAGGAAGATGGCACTAACTGCTATGTGAAGATCAAGCTAAGGATTGGAAAGGTAATTTAAAGGAGAAACGGGTAAAAGGAAGACAAAGTATCAAATCAATAGGACAGTCTGTGTCTTGCTGACACTGGCTATATCACTCCAGGGCCAGTCTCACGTTCAGGAGTAGTTGACCATTATAATGGACTACAAAATAAAAAATAAAAATAAAAATAAAACCCTGCAGTGGTGTCTCCATGGATCTGATTTTGCTACCAGCAATTGTCACCGCGGCTACTTGCGGATGCTTCTGCAGTTCACATGTTGTTTGTTTCTACTGGAGACGCTGGGGACTGAGCTCAGGCCCCTCCCCTCGTGCAGCCCTGTAGTTTTTCAGACTGATTTTTAGTCACAGAACCATTTGCTCTATTGAAGTACCATGCAGAGCCCAGTACACACAGTAGATTAGCAATAGAAATGTGTCGTTAGCAAGCAAAGAGAGAAACTGGAACTTGTATGCACTGGCCATAGGGATACATGGTGATGGAGCCTGTATAGCAGTTCTACAGGAACCCAATCCAGAATTACCATCTGGCCCAGAAATTCCATGTTCAAGACAGTGTTACAGTAGCCAGAAGTTGTAAGAAATTGGTGACTGACCATTGATGGGAGACCGGATAAACAGAATGTAGCATATGCATTCAGTGAACATCATTGTCTGAAAAGGAAAAGGAAGTCCGGTACATGCTACAATATGGATAAAACTCAGTGAAACCACCAGACACACTAACACAGATATCCAAGGATTCTGCTTATATGCACTTCCAAGACTAGCAAAATCACAGAGATAGACAGTAGTCCAGTAGATGCTATGGACAAGAGTGAAAGGGAAAATGAAGTTGTTGAGATATAGAGTTCCAAGTCTGCACAGTGAAGACTCGGTCCTTCAAACTGTGATGGCTTTATAATGTGAATGTTCTTTGTGACACTATACTGTATGCTTAACTGTTTAGGATATATTATAAAATGTTATAAATAATATGTATTTATACAATATACATGTAAATAATTTATCTCAACTAAAAAAAATGGTAAGGACCAGAAAGATGGCTCAGTAGGTAAAGGCACTTGCCAAGCAATCCTGGTAGTTTGACCTCCATGCCCAGAACCCAATAAAGGTGGAAGGGTTGAACTGCTTCCACAAACTTCTAATCTCCACAAGTGTGCCGTGGCATGTGCACCCTTATGCACACACATACATATCATGTACACACAAATGCACCATAAAAACGAAAAGAAATGTACTGTCAAAATAGTGCTTGCATGCAGAGTGAGTTCTAGCCAGCCAATATGCATGGGCTAGACTGCTCTATGTGAAAAATCACTGAACAACATGTTTTCCGAACCTCTTGGATATGTCTCACATACCTTCATGGTATGATCTGAATTTGACATATCTCTTGATTCTTTGCCATAGAAAAGAGCAACACTTTTCCTTAGGAAAAAAGTCACTTGAATCTCAGAATAAAAAAATAACTCAGTGTGTTTCCCATGGGGCCATGTAGTTTAGCATCTGCTGGGCCATAGCTACAGTGCATAAAGCAATAAGAGTAAGCAGCTGGGACAAGTACCTTCCTTGAGATGTGCTATTCTCGGCCTCAGATTTGTTTGTTTCTTGGTTTCCCTTTCAGATTTGTATTTCCTTGCACAAACTTAAGAACATGGCCCTTTCATTTACCCTGTAATATAGTAAAACTCGGGACCATAGAGAGAAAATTGGTGACAGGGCCTCCCAGATCTATTGAAGCCATGACCTTACCTTGAGGTAGCGCTTAACATACAACCTCATATCATTCTGAACATCTCGTGCTTTTAATGTCCTGGTCTCATGTTTTCTTCAGGGTTTTTGTCATTTGTTTCTTCTTTGTTGATTGCTAAATACATAATGTAAAACATTAGGTTGCAAACTGGCCTTAAATTGGCTGGAGCCTCAGGATAAGTATTCTGAACACTTTTTATAAATGCTAAGGAGGTCAAATTCAGAAAACTCTCAGCTGCTGAACTTGGATTCCACAAGCCACTGACCAGTTATAATTAATATTAATACATGGCAGATGACAGATGTTCATTGCCTAACTGAACTACGTGTATGCAATAGTAAGCTTCCAAAAAGTTAGTTCAAAGGATTTAAACATATGTGTTCAAGTGTCAAAAAGAATAAAACCATTTACATGTGATCCAAGATTTCTAACTGCAAGTAACTAACTCTCCATAGGACACATGCAAGATATTTTTTATCATATTAAACAATGGATTGACCTTAAAGTCTAGTTCATTAGACTAACAGTCAGTTTTATGAGCTCACATTTCTATGGGGAAAGAGACTTATAAACCATAAATATGCATTTACACAAACACATAAACACAATGTATATAACTGCTGATCTTAAAGTCTGAAGCAAACCTGTTTAATATGCATAGGTTTGTGATCAGAAAGAATAAAAAATCAGTATCCACATGCTAAGTAGATTTAAATATGTAGAGTTCTACTGAATAATAAGACCGCTGACCGGGGTTTATTCATTTCTGGATACTGAGGAGTTAAGACTCAGTAAGTCAGTTACCTGCTTGTGTAATACTGGGAGAGTAATCAGATGCTTAAAATAGAAATGAATCCTCTAGTTACAACAGGTGAAATAAAACAATTTTCCATGGGAGTTACACAAAGATTCAAAAACATGTTACAAAAACCAGAGAGGAAAATAACTTTCTTAGTTTATGCCTGTATTCGACTGAACCCTTTCACTACAGCCACATCCATTAACACAGATCCTTCCCGATCGAGCTGCCATTGAAACAGTACTATTCCCTGAGTGTATGACATAATTGTCTTCTGTAGTCTTTTAAGTATCCTAGGCATGAGTGCCTTTTATTAAAAACTCCATCTTTAAAATGAGGAAATTGAGATAATGGGCGAGTAGTTGACTGAGCAATATTAATTGGCTGATACTGTACTAACATTGCATTCTGACCCCAATCCCAGTGTGATCTCAAATATCTTCAGCAGGAAGGGTATATGTATTAAACTACTACAACCACCAGCTAACAGTTGCATCACAATTGTGCTCAGAGTTTGTGTCTTGTTGAGAATAAGATTTACCTTGTCTCCTCAGCACTTTGCCCTATGTTCAGTGTGGAAGTGTATTTCTTCTGTTTCCCTATCTCTATCTCTCCACCCCTCACGTTAGGATTAGCAACAACCATTATTTTCTTGATACACTTGCTATTCCATTTCTACCACCAAATATGTCTATTCTATGTATACTTATTCCACTGTTCAGAGAACAAACCTGAACTTAAACAAAGAGGCCAATGATTTCATCTTTGCTTACTCACACTGATGTTTAAAACCCAAATCGCCTTTGAAACTGTTAACATCATACTGAATTGGTGTTAAGTGGTTATGTTCACATATCAGGTTATCTAAACAAACAGTATCAGTAGAATCTGTAATGTACAGGCACTACATGCCTTGTGCACTTCTCACAGGGCTATATTTAACTGTGATTTTTGCTGCTGCTGCTGCTGCTGCTGCTGTGGTTGATACCAAGTTTTCTCTGTGAAGCCTTGGCCGTCCTTTACTCTCTTTGTAGACCAGGCTGGCTTTGAACTCAGAGATCTATCTGCTTCTGCCTCCCTGAGTGCTGCGATTATAGTCATGTACCACCATGCTGGCTTTAACTGTGAATCTTTTTTTAATTATTATTTTTCTTTTTTTTTACATATACATTCATATTATTATGCATAAGTGCATTAATTCATTATCTATCTTCACATGATATATAATAACTGTGAATCTTACTAAGAAACTTCATCTAGGTTTTTCAAAGGTAATGAATGTTAATGCCACATCCAGTTACTATTAAGTAACACTAAAGATACAAAGTAAAATTGATTAGAGCAGGTATTTCAAGAGATTGGATTTTCTGCTGCATTTGTAAAGTATATATGGCCTCCACAAGTATCATATGAATGAGTGGATGTGCTGGACACACAGAGCAGAGTTCTCACCACAGGAGGCCTCTCAGTGTGAAGCAAGCTGCAAGTGGGTAGAGCTCCAAGAAAGAACACCATGTGCGTGTGCAATTTAGCAGATGCAGCATGGTGTTTGGG
>OU015750.1:83241071-83270748 GCA_907169655.1 Acomys percivali | reverse complement strand
ATCACATGCCGCTCTTGTTGCTGTAGACATCTGCTGAAGGCATGTGAGATTGGTACAGATTTTCTCCTAGAATATTGTGTCTCAACACTGGAAAGAAGGAAACTGGCAAGGATCAGATGAGGATCGTGCTCTAACATGATGACTTTACGGGATGCTTACTGGAGGGTGTGAATGGTAGGCATTAAGTGGACTGGTTGCAAAGACATTGTTTTCTCTACCACTACTATGTGATGTCTACTTACTGCCTTAACCTCAAGTAACCAAAGGCTAGCTCACTTCAAATGGCATGCCTGATTATTATTATTTTTTAATCAGTGAAGGCATAAAATATGAACGAAACTTTAAAATATGTTTTAGACATGAAATTGAGCTCAAAAAGTAGGCTTAATTTCAAATTAGTCAAAACACATGGATGCAACTCTGCTTTTATCAGTTGTGGCTTTCTGTAATGGTCTCCACATGTTGTAAAGAGAAGTTCCCTTGATTTTCCCCGGGGAAGAGCACACAATTGGTGATTGAATACCAAATGATCATCCTTGGAAACATACAGACGTAAGTAAAATTATATAGACAAAACAGACTGTGTTTATGTACACACACACACACACACACACACACACACACACACACACACACACACACACAAAATAACAACAACAACAAAGGCCATGAGTTGGAAAGACAGCAAGGGGGTACCATGGGGAAATGGTATTGTCTTAGTTAGCGTTGCTATTGCTCTGACCAAAGAAACTCATGAAGGAAAGGGTTTAATTGGGTATTGATTTCATCTTAAGTTAAAACTGGAATTCACACAGCAGGAACCTGGAGGCAGGAGCTGATGCAGAGGCAATAGAGGGATGCTGCTTGCTGCTAACTCCCAATGACTTTCTCAGTCTGCTTTCTTATGGAAACCAGGACCACTAGCCCAGCAAGTATCTCTGTCTGCATTGGACTGGGCCCTCCCGCATCAATCACTAATTAAGGAAATTCACTATAAATTTGCCTACAACCTGATCTTTTGGAGGCATTTTCTCAGCTGAGATTTCCTCTTCTCCAATGACTTTAGCTTGTGTCAAATTGACACAAAACTCGCCAGCACAGATATAATTATACTATGATCTTAAACATTTTTTAACAAAAAATGGATATATTTCTTGAAAAGGAAATATAGATGTTTTAGAATTAAGGTGTTATCAGGACCCTACCAATTGTCTATAAAGCCTTATAAACTACTTAAAACCCAATTAGACATTTGCAAATTCAAGGTTGACCTCATGGATTCCATCTCTGTATTGTCCTGGCATATCAATCAGTCTATGAATAGTCAGGGCTAGACTTTGAATTATATGCTTTCATGAGAAGGTTGTAGATGTGCAACAAGAGCAAAAGAAAATAGGTTATTTTTAGAACGTTAGAGTCTACCTCTACACTAGATTTTCTTTTGTTGGCATTGCTCTGTTGGAAGAAGACAGCATTTCCCATTAACCTTATTAATCTATTAAAGAAGCTTCTATACATGATACATACTTTTAGCAAAGCATCAGGTTACAAAATTAACCAATAAAAATCAGTAGCCTTTCTATATACAAATGTCAAATGGACAGAGAAAAAATTTAGGGAAATAATACCTATCACAATAGCTTCAAAAACATCTTGGAATAATTTTGACCAAGCAAGTGAGAAACTTATATAATATTAATGTTAAGATGTCGAAGAAAATAACTTAAAAAGATACCAGAAGATGGAAGGCTCCTCCATGCCCATGGATCATTAAGATTAATACAACAAAGATGTCCTACTAAAAGCAGCCTACAGTTCAATATAATCCCCATCAAAATTCCAACACAATTAATTCTTCAGAGAAATTGAAAGGACAATTATCAGCTTCATATGAAAGCATGATATTGATCAGTAGAATCAGAATGATGGCCCAGAAGGAAGTGCACACACCTATGGGTACCTGATTTTTACCAAGAAGGCAGTGATACACACCAGAAAAAGACAGCATCTCCAACAAAAATGGTGCTGGTCAAACTGGATGGCTGCATGTAGAGCAATACATCAAAGTCCCTGTAACAGTAATCTTAATTTCTTATAAGCATTCTATGTTTGTCATTAGGAGTCACTGCTACGTTAAAGCACTCATGAAGTCCTTGCATGAAAGGGTATGCCATGAATACTCTGTTACGCTGAACAGAGCCAGACACAGGCAAAACCAAATTCCACAGTGTTTTTGCAGTTATGAAACTACCAAAAGAGAGGTTTGTGACCCCACTTTTACCTTAACATTGTCTTCAGCATTTTATATTTAATTACAGTATAGTATTCACCGATATAAATATAGATGTATGAGATACTTTAATGTTCTTAAGGCAAATGAAAACCACCCAAGAGGAGCCTGACAAGGCCTACCTGAGGTTGACCAGATTGCTTTGGCTAAAATTAAGTGGCATATCATTTCTCTTCAGGGGTCGTGTAATTAATCTTAGAAAGGGAGGGAATTAGGGCAAAGACTAAGCAGAAACGGTGCCAGAGTGCACGCCTGTAAAAAGAGGGCCTGGCCTCCACCATCAAGGAACTCTCGCCTTTACTCCCCCTCCTGAGTAAACCTAAAATATTCCTTATTGTTGGTTTTGGGTATTCTAAAATCACACATGTCTAACTAAGCCGTTTTTTATTACTTTTTAATGTGGTCAAACAAATACAAAATAATTGCGGTGAAACAAGCTTGATAGTTTTTATAGTATCTAGGAAGAAAACATGCCATTTGGTCAAGGTGTCACCAGAGAAGAGCTTGGGGTTAATTTAGAATAATAGTGAAAAAGGTAAAGCTCAAAATATGTTTTAAGAAGAAATAGTAGGCTCTAGAGCTTCTGCATTTATGTAATTTTATTTAAAGGTCATAGTTATTTTATATTTATCTCTGGTGATACCTGCTTCACATTTTGAGGGAAATGTTCAGATGCCTTGCCTAATGGCTGCAAATTGTCTTCCCATTATCCTGGTGATTCTCTGTGGCAGCGAAGTTTTATTCTAACAAATACTACCTATTTTTCTACCCACCATACTGAGTCGTGTGGCTTAACATTTTAAGCCAAGAACTCTCTCGAAGTTGGTTCTTCTTTCGTGGTAGCACTTCTTCAGAGTAAGAACTCTGCCCCAAGAATGGACGCCTCTGGGGGTTTCCTAGGATGTATCAAGGCTAATGTCCCGCATGAAAGTGACTGCCATGCCTGTGGCTGACATCAATGTTCCCACTGGGTATTTTGCTCATTCCTTGGGAATTTAAAAGAATAACAAATAACCAACAAATCATCAAAAACTATAACATGTTACCCAATTCTTGAGAACAAGCCAGTAACACTAAAATCTGTTTCAGAGTCATCAGTGTGAATTCCCAGTCTTTTAAGTGACCGATGCACACCAAATAGCTACTAACGGTAATTCTAGGCAGAAGTTGACCATGTGAGGCAAGCTTACCTTGAGGCAGCATGTTAGGCAAGGCCCGCTCAAGAACATATCACAAGTGTAGAGGTGATTGGAATAGATTTGAGATTGGCCCCACTAGTTAGGGCTGACCACATTAGCTTATTCTGTATTTATGTATTAGTAACAATATATGAGGATGATATATCACAAGCCATAGGAGTGAATAGTCAGAGCAGAGTTAAAAGAAAAATAGTGGAAGAAGAAGTAAAGTGTAAAAAAAAAATCAGTCCAAAGGATTTGTGTTTACTTCATCTCTTTGTATAAACTGAGAAAAAGAGCTAAAAACAAAGGAGAGAACCTATAAAAAGCCAAACTTCTTTTTTTTTTTTACACATCTGTTTGTTTTTCCTCAAAAGTCAATTGTAATGCTATCCAGAGAAGGAAGTTAGAGCCAAATAGTAGACTTAAGGTTCTGTGTTTGTTACTGAGATTGTATTGTTTTTTTTTTTTTTTCAAGACAAAAATGGTGAAACAGCTTTTATCAATTAGAATTCATACATAGTCTGTGGGACACAGTTTGCCTGGAAGTATATGAATCTCAGAAATTAATGAGAAATGAATCTAGTTATCTACTAGATTGTTAATAGGTAGATACTTAGCTGTGGTTCTTGGACAAGGAGCCCTACGAGTAAGTGATAACATAAATTAAAATCCAGGAGGGTTAACCTTTATATCTCCCAGTATAGATACTTAATGATGTTCTAGATATTGCTTTTTATGGGGAGGCACTGAGCAAGACAAAGAATAACACTATCCTGTACAAGTCTTTGAGGTCCTTTAAGCTTTATAGATAGTTTCTTTTACAATTCTTATCAAACATGCTGGAGGGATTGCTCAGCGGTTAAAAGCACTAGCTGTTCTTTCAAATGACCATGTTTTGACTCCCAGAACTCACATGGCTGCTCAGAACTAGACAGTTCAAGGGAATCCAGTGTCATCATCTGGCCTCCTTGGGTACACAGGCATACATGCCATCAAATCCCTAATTAATATATATGTCAAATATATCATATATAAAAATTAAATAAGTCACAAAAGATTCTATTGCTTAACAACCAAAATATATGTCATACATTAGATTTACCTTGGGTTCTATTTTTAGAATCACTGAATAAATCACAAATGTTAATAAAATATTTAACTTTGGATAAAATAGCTTTAGGTTCCTCCACAATGATTTTCCTTAAGTAATTGACATTCTGAAAAATAAAAACCTTCTCTGTGCTACATATAAATATTTCTGGTTACAAGTCAGAACAAATAGTGGTTAGGTTTTCTAAGGAGAATATGTTGGACTAAGGCAACATAATATGAATGTACTGCCTTAGATTAGAGTGAACATTGACAAATATAACATGTAGATATTTGAAATATATATTCTTCTAGAGGTCTACCAGTGTTTCTTTAAATTATGAATTAAAAGTATGAAGATATTGTTGAGCAGGACCTGTGTCTTCTCACGTGTGACTTTTCTTGATCGTTTCTATGGAGGCAGACTAAACATGCAGCTCTGACATAATGCAGCCTCCTATGTCGGTTTCTGGTTAACTCAGAACCCCTTATCATTTCACCAAAAAAGAAAAAAGAAAAAAAAGTCTCTAAAAAGGGCAAAATTTTCCAACCTCAGGAGACTCTGATAGGAAGAATTGGAACAGCGGTGGAAACTTCCGGGAAATCCCTCATCACTCTGTAAACCCACTGTGTAGGTGCTGGGGGAAAGCTTCCTACGGAATCACAGGCCTTCACATTCTTGCATTTGTCTCGATCTTGCAGATGATATAGTCCAGATGATTTCTGCTTAATAGGAGTTTTTCCAGAAATTGACATGAAAATATGTACACTGTGTGTGAAAAGTTGTGACACAGAACCGCCAAGTATGTTAAGTGGGCCATTCAGAATAACCCTAGGTAATCTCCTTCTGCCAAGGTCAGCAAGTTAGCAACTTTAACTCCATCTGCAATCTAGTTAGAGTAACAGGTTCGTACAATCCGCCAATAGAACATGCCGATATCCTCCTCTTTTTTGGGGGAAGGGGGACAATTTACTGTCTCCTGAAGGATTGTTTCATAAAAATCAGTTTATGCCTCTTTCAAATACAAGGGAATCTAATTTGCAGAATAGTTTCTTAGTGGTGCCGGGGTGAATGTTCTAGCAAACTACAGACGCTAACTGACATGACTCGTTTTGATGATGTGTGCATCCATGGTGGGGATGTCCACCGTAATCACTGTTGACAAATTCAGCTAATCCTTTCATTACTATCTCTTTTTCATTATCCATCTCTTTCCACTGATTCCAAAAAGCTTTCCCACAAACATGGGGGTTTTTTTGTTTTGTTTTGTTTTGTTTTGTTTTGAATGTAATTCAATCTTCCATCCCTAACAAATGCATACAGGATTGTGCTGCTCATACAGAACTGGAATCAAACTGGGGCAGGGTGCAGTTGCAAAGTCTCTGAAACCGCAAATAGTGCAGAGAAAGAGAGAGAGAGAGAAAGGGAGAGAGAGAGAGAGAGAGAGAGAGAGAGAGAGAGAGAGAGAGAGAGAGAGAGAGAGAGAGAAATGAGGGAAAAGGAAAGGCCACAGAATGGCCTAACTATAAAGGAATTTGTATATGAACAGAATTGTTATCAAATTGTGTTATTTAAGAAGAGTTTTTATTTTGCCTTGTGACAGCACTGCCCACATTACTCTTCATTATTCTGGTATTGAACATTTTGTCTGCCAATTTTTTTTTCACTTGATTTTTGTGTTCTGTATATAACTGATGCATGTCAGACGTAAACTAGCTATTCTTTCCCTGGAGCTGGCCTAGGGAGTAGAAATAAAATTAGCAATAAAGGAGATACAAATATGTACTCTACTTATTTAGAAGTCCAAAATTTTCTTGAGGATTTGGTTTTAAAGGAGAATTTTCCTGTTGTGAAGGAAAAATCTAAAAAAAATAAAAAATGAAAACTACCTTTCCATCGAGTAGCATTTACCAAAGTGCAAAAGTCACATAAGCAAATAGTAGGGAGATAGATAATTTGGGTGGAGCAATGACAAATTAAAGAAAAGGTGGTGTTTACAAAAACAAGAATGAAGAGAAGAAAATCAGCTAGGCTATGAAGGGTCTTCTACGCATTGTGAAATTAAGGTGGACAACCCCAGAGACATAAAGAAATCAAGATATCTGTGCTGTAAGATGGCAGCCTGACAGGAAGATAGAAGGCACAGGGAAGCACTTACAAACACAGATGCTCCCCCCACTCTCTCTCTCTCACAGTTTTTGCAGCAGCAGCAGCAACAACAACAACACTACAATCTAGTTGAGGAGGTTCAATACTTGATGCACAAACCTGAGTTGGATCCCAGGACCCTGTGGTGGAAGGAGAGAAAGAACAGAGACAGTAAAGCAGCAGTCTTCTGACTGCCACACACACGGCAGGGCAAGTTCTCTCATGTGCAAACACACACAGGATATTAATAAATTGCTTTTTTATTTAAAAAAAAAGACTTAAGAGGTGGCAGGCACTTAACAGTAAGTGACAAATAAGTGACACATTTAAGAGACATGAAAGTGCTAAAATATTTCATAATTTTACCAATGCATGTGAACTTGAAAATGTTAAGAATTATCCCAGAAAGTTTAAATGAATTGAGTACTCCCAAGATTTCACTAGAGCCAGATCAAGACCAATCGATTCCCTAACGTGACTTAATCTATGCAGCTCCTTTGGTTTCATAGAAGCAGCATAATTAAGCATTACTTTAGAGATTTTCAATCGAGTACTTTTCCACTTCCTAGTTTTTGCATATTACTTGTTCTTCATACCTACTTCAAATAGCAATTAATCTATCATATTTTACAAACATGACAAATGAACCAATGTGTTTTACCTTCAGTCACGTTGCTGTTGCGTAATGCAGCCAAGTGCAAAGTGCACATCTCTGGACACCTAGCCCACTATTTTTTTTTTCACATTTAATGCCATACTTTTTTTAAGTATGTGTCTTCATTTTTTTGTGGATGAGGTCTCTAGAATTTAGGGCTTGCTACCTGTCACTCTCGCTCCTGATGCAGTGAGATATCCTGTCCCAAAGGTATAAGACAACAGATGAAGAAGAACTCCCTCCATAAACACCACACACACATATGCACACAAACACACGCAGCCATTGTCTCTGTTTCGCAAGGTCTTCTTATTTCCCACGTCATTTTATTTGACTTCTAACTTTCTCATGTAAATAACAAATACTTTCCCTAAGGTTGAGCAAGGCAGAAGGCTCTGTCTCTTCAGAGATTGCCACATTTTCTTTCATCGTCAGGTCATGTACTTAAAGCCTTTCCCAGGACTTTCTCTGCCCGTTAGTTGCACTCTGCATGTCCATGCTGCCCTAGCTGCACCCTCTGAAGAGGACGTTTCATTACACCATCTTACAGCCCTTCATTTGGGTGGCATCTCACAGAAAGCAAAATCCAATGGATTTCAACAAAAGCCACAGTCATTCAAAACTCAAGGGCAGCTCAGGCTTCTGAAACTCTGCAGCACCACTTCAAAAGAGGATAAAAGCCCTAAAATTGATGCAAGATGAGCCAGGATCATATTTCATGACTTTAAAATAAGGCTGCATTCCCAACTACACCAAGGCATCGTGTAGGCCTGCTGTAGAAGACAATTTCAGCAAGTGAAAGTTGTTTTTAGAACACTTTAACTTTTCACAATCAAAACTCCCTACCTTTCTTCTCTTACCTCTCTTTTCTGTTGCTCTTCAAGATTCCCTCTTTTTCTCCAATCTCAGAAAAAAAATTGTTATATGCCATATTTTTTGGACTATAAGATGTACCTGACCATAAGACTTTTTAGACCATATACACTTTTTAGAGCAGTAAAAGAAAAAAAAAGAGTAAAAACAGCAACCGGACCATAAAGCCCATCCTAATTTACCCCTCCACCACTTTTGTGGGGAGAGTGTGTCTTATGGTCCAAAACACAAAATATTTACCCAGCTTGGAGCTGGGACATGGACTATAACCCACTTGACCAACCTCATGAAAACTTGGAAGCTCTTAACTCTCTAAGAATCCTCCAGACTTTAAAATGTTAGAATCAGAAGGAATATAATACCCTCTCACCTCCCTGGAAATATGGCTTCCTAGAGTCTCTTCTTGCCACAACCTAAGAATTCAATCATTGCCTTGGTCCCAGAAAGAACTGACTAGAGAGTGACAAGCTGAAATAATTTTCCTGGGACCATGATGCCTCTGAGTGAGCTGTAGCTACTTGAATCCAGTATCTGGAGTGTCTAACTGGCTGAGAACTCTGTAATGATAAATAAGGCTAATTGAGATGATTTGTCTGGAACACAGAGTTCTAAACACAAGAGAATGTACTAGTAAAGGCATCTATGTCAATGTCTGCCCTTCCTCACTCCTTCTTCATTGCAAGATGGCCCCAAAATTAAGAAAAGATTGGGTTTTTTTTTTTAATTGAACTTAGTCAATACATATTTTATTGACTAGCTACTGCACGACCCTTGAAAAAAGAAAAGTGGAATTACCACCTGGTTTTGGAGCAATGAGTTGATGCTCACCAAGGAAACAGTAATATGTATTTCACGTGCCTCTCTTTATGTACAAAATCAAGCAAGTAGGTCAGAAACCCCCACCTAGAAACCTCACAACATTATCCTCAGCCCATCCTGCCACTACGTCATCTGCCATAGCTGTTGTATTCCATGTTGGAATACTGATGAGCCAAAGAGAGAATTTCTACAGGGAAAGATCATCACAGTCCTTCCACACCAGTTATTGTATTTATACTTAACATTTAAAAAAAATAGAAACATAACACAATATCTCTTAGATGGGTTGTAAAAGAAATACAAATGTATTGGATTATCTATTGCAATATACTTAGCAAATCAAAACTGGTAGGGGGAAACTACTGTTTGGGAACAAAGAAATATCATAGACAGTGTCAATGGTAATGGACAAAACATACAGAGAAGGTTGCATTTCCCCCCCTCCAAAATGAAAGCAATTCTTTGATTTATTTTGCCTTAATCAGGTGTTCATTACAAAACCATATTCCATTTTTACTGTTGTTACTTAACAAAACTACAGTTGTTAAAAAAACATTGACGTCTGCAGCACAGACTAGTTGATAGAGTGCTCGCCTACCATGAGCTACATAGCCTGCGTACAGCATCATATACCTGTAATCACAGCTCTGGAGGTGGAGGGAAAAGACCAGAAGTTCATGGTCATCTTATTTATGTGGAGAGTTAGAGGTCAGGCTGGGCTAGAGACTTATTTTGGAAAAAGCAAAAGAGGGGTGCTGGGAGATACAGTGAAAGATATTTCTTGAAGTTTCAAACTTTTGAAATGGCCCTTCAAAGGAAACACTTCCATTTAAAGTTATCAAAGATTAAATTGAAAAGCCAGCTGTCTTGGGATTTATATTTTTAAATCCACAAAAAAAAAATAGAACTTTTCCATCTGCGGTTGGGAAAAGACCTATAAATAAATATATGCATACACACACACACACAAATAATCAAGCACATTTGATACACATGTGTCTACTCTTCCAACCCTCACCCACCCTGACACACATCAATAGAGTGATAGACAAAGAATGATAGAAAGTTTTAAATAAAATACAGTAAAACATTACTAATACTAATAAATCTTCGAACAGCCAACAGCTAAAATATTTTAAGAAAATTAAGTCGCTATGGAACCACTACTGAAGCAATTACAAAGAGCTGTCTTGCTGGCTGGAACAATGCATGTGGAAGGCATGTTGAGTTTGTCTGTTGCACAGAATAGAAGAAGCACTTGTTGCAACAATTCACTCCTTGCCGTAGGTGAACTCTGCCTTCAGGCTCTTACCTACATTATGAGTGAAATCATAATACCTGTGAATCACAAAGTTCAATGTGGCAGTGTTGGCTGTGGGTGATTAGCTTTTACTGTTTGGCACATCCTAGAATGAGAAGGAAACTCAACAAGAATGCCTACTTTTGGGCTAGCCTGGGGCATGCCTGTGGAAAAACTGTCTTAACACCTAAGCGATGTGGTAAGAATGAAATCCAGTGTTTTCAGTACTAGTTCCTCAGCTGGATAGGATGGGGTGCCAGGAGGGTAGGGAGTAGAGAGAGGATCTGAACTAAGTGTCCAGACACCAACCTGAACAGAAGAGAGCAAGCAGCATGCACGCATGCTGAAGTTTCTCTCTGCTCTTGACCTGACCAGCTCCCTCAAGTATCCAATTCTGTGACTTTCCCTGCAGTGATGCTTTACTCTGGAATTATGAGCCAAGCAAACCCTTCTCACCCAAGTTGTCTCTTTGACAGGATGTCTTATCACAGCAACAAGGGTGAAACAAGAACACAGAAGTGAAGCTTCTGTGAGCACTCTTGCTTGTGTGCTTCCGTGGTGTTAGGATCAGAACACAGGGCTTTGGGAATGTCAAGCATACCCCTACCACTGTAGTACGACAACAGCTCCCGAGCATTCTTCATACCAGTTATGACAAGAGTTCAAAATGGCATACAGCAAAGACAAAGGACAAAGAGAACAGTGAATCAAAGGAAAAGGAAAAAAAAAAAAAGGACAAGAATATGCAAGCATTTCAGAATTAGCTTTATGTAATCAATAAGTAGCTGGAAATTTTAATTGGCCACCGTAAAAGGCTGTAATGTGTTTAGCAAAAAAGTGTCACAAAGTGAGCACTTAGAAGTTATTTTTATTCCCCGTGATGGTATTCTAGATTACAGATACTTTCCCCACCCCACAGGACAGCAAACACTTCAAAGAAAAGACCGAGTAGGCTGTAGTAGAAATAGAATTAACAGAAGAGTGAAGTAATGCATAAGAGGATGAGCCGGGGCGAATAATATCACGATTTCTTATATAATCAATCACGCCAGCCTGTCAGCAAGGGCAAGGCATACAGTCTTGTCAATCACTGAAACAGACAGCTTGAGTAAGGAAAGAAGTGGGGCGGAGCCAAATGTGGCTATCAACACTTCCTTTTCTGTCTTGGAAGAACAGAATTCTGAGACAAATTCTTGGAGCAAGTAGAAATTTATCCGAATTAAAATCAAATGATACATGCTCAGAGAACACTCTTTCTTTGGAATTCTTTCAGTTCTTTAATTTATCCAGCTGGAGCAAATTTCCCAAGTAGCATTCTGTTCGGCCTTTGGAAACAAAGGCCTTTCCCGCTAATTAGAAAGCTATAATTCATCAAAGATGAAGACAATGCCCTTGGCTTAGAGATTCCCTTTTAAAACAATAGTTACCATGAAGAGATTTGAAAACATCTCTTCCACACATGCAAGAATATAGTATGGGACTTGCATGTGCAGCTGAAGAAAAACGGGGAAAACCAAATGCATTTTTACTCAGAACTCTACAGGAGATACAATGAATATACTACCCTATATCAAAAAAAAAATCAAGCTGTATATATTAAGAGCCAAATATTGACACAGGGCTGGGGAAATGGCTCACTGGGAAAAGAACTTGAAAGGCAGGGAATGTTTCGGGCACAAAAATATCAAAAGTGAAGAAGGGTGCACACAAAGAAAGGGGTGCAGAAAGAAGAAGGCTTTTTGCAGATGAGAGACTTCAGTGTCTGAAATCACTTTCCCCTCGGAGGACTGGAGGAGTAGGTGGGTTTGGTGAGCTAGAGCAGGCCATCCCCTTATTTTGTACTTGGATTGGCCATCTTAGACAAAGAAGAGCGGGCTGGCTGACTGGCTCACAGCCAAAGTCCGGGGCCTGTCTGGACAGGTCAAACAGAAAGTGGTTCACCAGAAGAAACAGAAGCTTGCTAAATCTATTGTCCTGGATATGGAAGAAAACAGAGTATGCCTTCGTTTGGGCTGTCTGTGCCACCCCACTCCCTCCACCCCACCTCTCCCCTGCCTGCCCGTCAGGCATCTGTCTAGAATCTAGTCTCCGAGCCGAAGGTGGGAAAACATGAGTCAGCTCAGAAAGATGTGCAGCAAGAAAATGAAGATACACAAAGAACCTCTTTTGAAAATGTAAGCTTCAGGAGCAATCTGCACTATAGATAGGACTGCAGCCTTCCTCTCCATTGGTGATGGGGCCATTTTAAATTGGCACAAAATTTAAACCAACTAATTCATGAGAAAGAATATGAAAACTCTTTTAAAGGAAGTAATTATAATCAGGAACTAAAGAAGAAATTTTCCAAATTTCATGGAATTGCTGGGTAGATGGCCAGATTGATAATTGTATATGCTGATTATAAATACATCTATAGGAAATCTTAAATATGATATATGTACTTTAAATTTAGAATCTGCATGATAGAGATTTCTAAGAGTCCCTTCTCTGCTTTTAATGTTTAAATTACTGAAAGAACTTGCTGAAGTTATTTTAAAAAGAATTACATCATCTCTCAAACCACAGCCTTTGAAAATTCAACTAAGTTCAGATCAAAATTCATCTGTCTGAACATGTGTAGACTTTTAATCTTGTCATTAGTCTTTAAACAAGTAAGCATAATAGTTTATTTATAGTCCATGGGTATTGTATTAGGTAGTATCAATCCCAAGATGCCAACATCATCATTTAAATCCATCTCAGGATTACTTAAAGTGTATGAAAAGACTGCATGGGCTATGCATAAATTCTACATCATCTTATGTAAGAGCATGGCATTTCCATGCGGCTCCTGTCAGCCATGCTTCCCACATTCTGAGGGCAACCATAGTTGTCGTAAACATCACATATTTTTCATGATTCTAAGTGAACCAAGGATGCAAACTGGGGTGGGTAGTGAGAAGGGAAATGGCACAGAATGTAACTTTGACAGAAATTTTAAAAAGATGATAGTTTGGGAAGAAGTCTCAGTTGTTAAGACCGTGCAGCACAGGGATAGAGATCTGAGTTCAAATCCCCAGCACTCACATGAACACCTGTGTGTGGCCACAAACTCACTGTTGTCCCAGAGCTAGCATGGCAGAGTCAGGAGAGTTCCTGGGACTTGCCGGCTGTCACTCAAACTCTAGGTTCAGTGAGAGACCCTGCCAAGGGGATAAATTGGAGAGTGCTGTGATAGAGCACCTGATATCCTCCTCTGTCATTTCACACACACACAGACATACATGCACACATGTAAAAGACATGAACACATCAGTTCATTTGGGTGATATTTATTAATGTTTTGAGAAAAGTCGGTCCAAATTGAAAATTTTTAGTAAGAAATGATATTGCCAACTACATCTCTATGATCATTAAAATGTTAGCACTCAGCCACTGCCCATTGGTGCAATAGTGGCTTGGATGTAAGGAGAGTAATCAGTAATGTCTTGACTGAATTTAAGGCATACTTCATAAGACAGAACTCATGCCTGATACCACTAACAAAGCCGGCATCCCCTGGGTAGGTGGGTTGTGGGTCCTAAGGGAGAACGTATTGCTATTATTATGCTAGATGGAAATAACATTAAATCACCTACTGATGGCTTACAGCTTAGGGCATCTCTTAGCCCTCATCAGGGAAGATTCATTTTGAGGTAAATGACAGTTAACACAGAGACCCACAACTGGTCAAGGTTCAGAGAGTAAGAGACTCCAGTGTATTCAACCCCAAAGGGACATCTGTCCACACCCCATCTCCTTCCAAGGCTCAAGGGTGATCACCTAAGAGAGCAGGGGAGAGACTGTAAGAGTGCGAGATAGTAGACTACAGAGCCAGCGTGTCCTGGGCGGAGCAGGCCAGTTGCGCATATATGACTGCAGTAACTGTGACAACATGCATGGAACATGCGCAAGGTTAACAACTGATGGCTTCTGGGATTGGGCAAATCAGTGGGGGGATGGTTGGGTTTTTGTTTTTGTGTTTGTGTTTGTGTTTTTGTTTGTTCGCAGGAATTCAGCTCTTGGGAGGCTACCAGGGCTCCAGGAGATACCCTACACCCAGGCACACACTGGCAGCACTAAGTGGACTCAATGGATTTCGGGTTTTGTTTGTTTGTTTGCTTGTTTGTTTGTTTGTTTAAGAAAAAGATAAATGAAATAGTGAAGGAATAGTACAGTGGGACATGACAGAGGGAGCAGTCAAAGGGAATTCAGAGTAAACTTGACCAGAATACATTATCAAGTGATAAAAACTTCTCCAGCTTGCTGAATTATAAGTATTCTTATTTCAGTTTACAAATAATGATCAAAGGTTTATAGCTGCTATATAAAATAGCCAAAATATTCTATGAAGAATGACTTGTTAGTGGGCTGTAATATATATTTTATAAGATAGGCATGAGTTTTATGACCAAAGAAATGAACAAAAAAAATTAATGAATTAAACTAGAATGAATTTAAACACATTTTTAGCATCAAGTGACTCTAAGAATTAATATATATATGCTTATGCAGTAGATGAAATAAACTGTTTAAGACTCAGTATCTAATTCAGACATGTGCCAACCAAAAACATTTCAACATGTAAATTATTGTGCTTGACCCAAGAGTTTTGTAATCTGACCTAATGTGGTAGAAGGTATTTCAAAATTAAGAATTCTTACATTTAAAATACTAAAATCAGGAAGTTCAACAAAAACATTTAGCCAAATAACAGTCGGTTTAAGAGAAATAAGCCCATAAAAAATAATATTAAATTTAAAATATTTAATATAAAGGGTCATGCCTGACCCTGTTTCTTAAAATATTATACAGTAAGGTTCATTTTACTTTTAAGATGAGCACACTTTCAAACATTGCCAATAGTTCTGTCTTTAAGAAAAATCTTTGAGTACATTCTCCAGGTGTTTTTTTTCTTTTAATTCACTTAAAATTCACTTTTAATTCACTTAATAGTGCTGCAAAGAGTTTCTTTAGGGCGTATGTAAACAAGGAGCTAGGCCAGGCTTGGGTCGGGGTAACAGGTTCAGGAGGTGGGATCGACTTAATCCTGTGAGGGTCACAGAAAACTCTATCACGACATGAACCAAAATTCCAGTTTCATATTCTGACTCCTCAGTGGATAATGAACCAAAACAAGAGAAAAGTGAGGGAAATCTCTGAAAAGATGCTCTTAAAGGCAGTGGAGAGGTAGCTCAGTGATGAAGAGCACCTACTCTTGCAGAGAACCCGAACTCCATCCCCAGCACCCACATGGTGGCTCACGGTCATCTGTAACTCCAGTTCCAGGGGATCTGATGCTCTCCTCGGACCTCTGCAGTCACCATACACACATACATATATCAGAGCAAACGCTCACTTGCGTAAAATATAAATTATCATTACAAACATTTCCTTAGTAACTATTAAAACACAGGTCCTAAAGCGTTGTGATCACTGATGTTTATGTTGCTCATGAAGATTAAATGGCTCCTAAAAGGAGTGCGTTCCACCCTCAGTAGGATTTTGAAAGTCTATATCTGTTTTGGTGATGAGAAAATAGAAAAGTAGTTCATAATTTTGAAAAGGATTAAAATAATTTTACGATGACAGTTCAATAGTAGAATAATGTTTCTGAATTGAATATAGAAAATATAATTGATAGTAGATGTGTGTGTTTGTGCGTGCATGCGTGTGTGTGTGTGTGTGTGTGTTGAATATGCACATGTATGATGGAGCACATCCTTGTACACTCATGTGGAAGCCAGAGGAAATTATGAAGTGGCTTTCTCTATAGCACTCCAATGTACGTATCTCTCTGTGTGTGTATATATACATGTATGTATTTTGAGTTAGTATTTCTCACTAACATAGAGCTTGCTGTTTCAGCTAGGCCAATTCCATCTGTCTCTGCCCACCAACTTTGGAGTTATAGGCATTCACATCTTTATGTGGAGACTAAAATCTGAAGAATCTCTTGTTATCCGAGGTTTTACCACTCATAGTCAACTGTGGTTCTGACATATTAGTTAACTATTCTAGAGATGAATAAATGATGTGCTATTAAGAGAAGCTGTATCCACTCAGACCAAGAGTCACGTTTGGTCTAAGCCATCTACCGTGTGTACTATATAGACTTATTTAAATGGCCAGCTCTGTTATGTGGACTTTCATCATGCTTAGGCTCACAGTATCACAAGGCCAGAGCTGGACTCAGGGAAAGAAGAAACCGGAGAAAGAAAGACTAAGACACATCAACATAACTTTTATTGCAATATGCGGTTATTAATGATCATTTGTTCTTGCTAGTCTCCTACCATGCCTAGTATATAAACTAAGCTTTACCACGAGAAAATACGCGAGGTTGAGCTGAAATAGGTAATAAAGACAGTGAGAACTGTGTTTAGGAACTCTTTTTTTTTTTTTTTTTTTTTTTTTCATTTTCAAAATGTCCGTTAAAAGCTTACAGTCACAACATTCTTAACTACAAGTATATGTGTTCGTAGAAGGGTTCACTGGATTCTGGTGATCCTTACTGTTTTAAAAATGTTGCCTGAAATTTGAAAAAAAATGTTGGCAGTATTAGGGCTGGAAGCTTCTTGACCTTTGTATCTAGTAGGCTAGCACTCTACCTATGAGCTCCCAGCTCTCTTTTTAGGTCTCTAGAAGCTGCCCGGGCTCACCTTGAACAGGAGATCGTCCCAGGTGGCATCACAGGCTTTTAAGACCAGACAGTCCTGCACTCACCCTGTGCACCCAGATTGCTGCAGGGATCCTCACTGGGGGCCCGAGGGCACCTGCAAAAGTAAACATTAAGTAAAGTACCCTCGCCTAGAGAAAGCTTCGAAAACTGAGGAAGGGGCCAGGAAGAGGCCATGTGGCCAGAGGATTTACCATGAGTCTATAACTCAAAGCAAGGGCTTCTAGAAATTGTGTTCCCGGTTAACAAGTATATGCCATCAGAAAATGGAATGGGGGCACGCGGTGGGGGTGGGGTACAGAGATGAGCAGGAAGAGGAAGTGTGAGGCCAGCCAAGTGGGTGAGGAAGCAAGCCGGGACAAGAGCCGAGGGCTGCGTTAGGAAACTTGGATTTATCTGCCTTCGCCTCCTAAAATGTACGTGTAAGATCTTACCTTAAGCATTTTCTTCTTTCTGAATTCTGAAAAGAACACAACATGAGTAGAAGGCACCTCTTAAAATCTGCTTTTCCAATTGAGGGTAAAACACAATCTAAATCTTAGCAGATCTCATTGATCAGAGAGCTGTCACTGCAACCTGGCTTCAGGAGACCATCCCTAATTAAACAGCATTCAGTAGAGTGCATAGTATTAGGTCGAGTTAAATTTCCCTGACTTACTAATAAAAAGCACTCTACCTCTACAAGTCACATAGAAAAGCAACAGAACTGCTTTGCCTATAGTCTGACAGAATACATAATTTGGATAGCTTTACATTTCAAATTGAAGAAATTAAGTGTCTGCCTATTAGTCTATAAAAGATGTCTAGTCTCTTAAACTGTTCTTGTACTATATTTCTTAGAATGGCAGTAGAGGCCATATCTATATCTGTTTTAGTAATAAGACAAACAAGTGAAAGAGGGCAAAAGGTCTGAATATGTTCCTCAAGTCAGCTCTACTGGGTAATAATATAGCCAAGAAGGCCATTTGGCCTTGATGACTTTCAGCTGGGTTCTTCACCACTGGATCACGCCGTCCTGTGTTTATACAGCCCTCAGGTCAAAGGCCTTTTAACTATGTATCTACACAGCAGATCATAATTACTGCATAAAAGTCTCTACACTGTAGCAGCCCCCATCCCTCGCAATGCTACTCCACTGACATATTAACTAACACTAATGAAAGTTGTCATTAGTGTCCTTTGTACATGAAAACATGGCCAAATTTAGATCTGCAAGTCAGATTGACTCTCATTTAACATATAAAGCCATGGGCTTGAGGTTGAATTCCATTTTATAACTAAAGGCATAGTGGACAAACTTTTATCTTCTTAGAAGGATATTTTGCTACTTGGTTGGAGCCATAGAATCTGTGATGTTCATTTCTCAGTCTAGAATGGGGAGCACAAGTTTAGATTTTTTTTGTTTAAAAAAAAAAATCTAGCCTAGTTTTTCTTGAAACATGGAACTACTTAAAGCTCCTCAGCTCCCCCTGCTGGCAATTTTAAGAACTTCGCAAATAAACTCCTTAAACATTTGACATGTACCAAAAAAACCAAAAAAACAAAAAATAAAACAAAACAAAAACCCACCACATGGTATTTATAATCTAAGTACTTGTCACTCACGATTCCAGGAAAAATACCTCTCGTTCATACTCCCATTATGTTTAAAAGAGTGTTGAATGTGCTTTAAGGCTTGGGTTTTCACATGGGACTTTAATGTCTAATGCATAATGTATAATATGGAGTGTATAAAGAAAGTAATTCAAGATATTTTCTGCTCTCAGTTAGTTGTAAATGTTTACTCTTTTTTGGTCATAGATTTTTAACATTTTCTTAAAAGATTATTTGCAACTAATTTTCAAATTCCATCTCAGTTCCTATTCTAAATATACCTAATTTTAAAACTGTGTTTACAAATTACTAGGATTAATAAGTCTTTGCCAAGTTTACATCCATTATGAAAAACACATCATTAGAAACCATGTGATCTGAATTAAACTTTGGTTGCATATACTTAAGGAAATCAGCTTTAAATGCAGTTTTCAGGTGTGGCAGATATCAAAATAAACTCAAAAGGTTTTGTGTGTGTGTGTGCATATATACACATAATGTGTGTAATAATAATAAAGAAAAGGATGCTATCAACTTGAGAGTGGCAGAGGGAGCTGGAAGGGATCTGAGGGAGGGTTTCTGGGAAGGGCTGGAGTAAACAAAGGCAAGAGGAAAGAGGTGAAATTCTATTTTAAATAAAATCATTGGAAATAAAAAAAAAGAGGGGAAATAAAGTAGGTCTGAAGTTGTTAACTACAGGTACCTGGTTTCTTTATAAAAACTACCAAGTCAAAAAAAAAAAAAACAACAACAACTACCAAGTCATACTGTCAAGGACAGAGTTTAGGAACTTCTATTTTAAAAAGGCATCCTTGTTTTGAATCAGATCTATAGAAGATTTTAGACAGTGCTTATGCAAAAGACTACATGTTTTTTTCATCAATAGAGAAAGATTTCACACTCTCTCGACACTATCTATTATATAGTCACATTTGTGATGCTGATTTGTGTTAAGTCTTTAAGTCATGCGTGGCTTCATTGTCATTGTCGGCATAGAGATTTCAGTCACTCTTTTTGAATGTTAGTCTCTTAAGAGAGGGCAGCGGGAAAAGGACATTTCTAAAATATATTTGTATACATGTATGAATCTGACAAGAATTAAACTTAAGTGTATTAAGTTGTAAGACTGAGTTATAAGTGCCAGCCATCCTCCCTTTATGGATTTTTATCATGTATAACAAGTTACTGGGAACTGTAAAGTCACATATTAAAATACACGGTTACTAGGTTGTTGGTTTTTTTTTTTTTCATTCAAAATATATAATCTAAATCTCCAAATGTCCTGGCATTCTGGTAGTTGTCCTTTAGGGTTTTCAGTAACACTAGCACTTCGGGAGAAATTCCAAATGTGGCGATTGAATCCAGCACTCCCCAGTAACGCCCTATATATAGACTCTGATCAAACCAAGGAAATGTACTCTCAGTGCCCCAGGTCAGCATGTCCTTCCATGCCGTCGGATGCTGGCCTATCATCCACTGCCTACCCTGCCCTCTTTCTTCATCAGCTGGACAAACTTTGTCATTCTTTGAAGTTTAGCTTTAACATCTCCGAGGAATTACATCAAGACTGTTAGCTGAGTCCAGTGTTTCCTGAGTGTCCCTGTAAGAGCTTGTGGTTGCTCCACCTCAGCTAGGCATGGGACCACAGTCTCCACCCTTCTAGATATCTCATGCTTAGGCTCAGGTCAGAGCATGACTTCAGCATTAAGTGAAGACTAACCACATACTGGTGCGTTGTAATCTCAATAGAAGCATTTGTTTGCCACAGACTACCATGTTAGGCAGCATGCAGAGTGCTCTGCAGTCATCCTATTCAGCCTTCAACAGTTGAGCAGAAAGAAAGGATTGTTTATACTCAAAGTACCAGTTAATCCTGAGGCTTGTCAGAAACTTGCAAAAGGTTATGCAGTTATGACTAAGAATTAGACTTGGAATCTGAGCAGTGTTCTCTGACCCTAAGGATGGTATTCTAAACTTCACAGCAAGTGCTTCTCTACAAGGGCCTTCCTGGCCCATTTTCTGTTTTTCTACAAGACCCTCACAGAGTATGTTATGAACAATAGGAGCTCACTTATCACATGGACATGAAGGCCAGAAGTCTAAGGATGCTGCACTGGAGTCTCATGAGGTCTCTCTGGCTGTGTGGTATATGTTAGAAAGGCTGGTAGGTTTGTGTGAGACAGAGAGAGGAATTGGGGCCAAAATGGTTCTGTCATCAGGAA
This sequence comes from Acomys percivali, assembly GCA_907169655.1. Taxonomy (NCBI): domain Eukaryota; kingdom Metazoa; phylum Chordata; class Mammalia; order Rodentia; family Muridae; genus Acomys; species Acomys percivali. The sequence continues at coordinate 83,249,880 of OU015750.1, read as the reverse complement.
TCCACTCCTGCAATAACCCATTGCCATGATAGAAACCTTACTCTATTTGCAAGGGCGGAGTTCCCTTTAAAACTATGGTTACCATGGCAATTAAATTTTAACATGAGTTCTAAACAGGACATTCAAATCCTACCAGGCTGAGATTGCACTCCATTACAAATAGCAATGTCTCTTTGATGATTTCTGCTTAAACCTCCCCTGTATAGCTAAAACATTGAGAAGAAAAAATGAGTATTCTTTTAATCATTAGAAGATTTTACAGTCAGGCACACCTACACATAGTCATGAGTACTATACACATGCATGTTCAGTGAAGGGCAACACACACACACACCCCAGATTGTTTTAATTGAAATGCTTAGTTTGCAAAATTGCAAGAGAGTCACAAAATAACTATTAACCACATCAATGAAAACTCACCAAGTCACTACAATAGAAAGAGAAGTCCCTTTAATGAAAACCTTACAAAATTATCCCAAATTGCACGTGATTTTTAATGGACTGCAGCCACTCTGGGCATGTCTATTTTATTCCTTGGACAAGAGTAAAATATATTATTTATGCAGAAAAACACTGAACATTTCCAACTACTAACACATGGCCTGTGAAGAAAAAGAATAATCTCATTTTTTTCTCTTGTGCAATAATCCTCCATTGGACAGCAAAAACGTACAATGTGCTAGTTTCCTGTTGCTGCTGCAGAACCTCCCTTTTACCCACCGCCTAGACTAAATAGCTGTTTCTTGGATAATAAAGCCATAATACTGAACTCCACGATACTTCCAAAAATGTTTCTGCCTGTCTTAAGAAATAATCATATCAGTTTGCTAGTAAGCAGAAATATTTTGGAAGTTTGAATTTGTTGCCACAAGTGGCCAAAAAACATATAAATCAAGCCATAACCAAGGAAGAAACAATACATTTCTTATGTTTCTAAAAGTTATGGTTGGGATCACAGCTGTAATATGTTGGACCATCATCAAGAGAACAATGTCAAACACTGAACTTCTGGTTAATTTCCATAAAAATAACATTTTGTTTGAGTCAGTAATTCATGCAGAATGTTGGAATTATTTTTGTTGACTTTTTTTTTAAAGAGTTGAACTTGAACACCCTCAAGGTGACCCTCAAACTAGAGATAGTATGTCATCCAGTGATTGCAAGTCCTCCTGAAAAGAAACTCCAGTGCATGAAAACTAGCCTAGTCTCAGCCTGTGAAGCTTCATGGAACCTAAATTATACTATATAGTCAAGAAGGGAAATTTCTTATTCAGTTTTTTGTCCTTTTGGTTAGTTACCTCTTTAAAGTCAGCTCTGCAAGTATGTAATGTGGTCATTAAAAGCAACAAATGGGCCTGGGGTCTGTCTTTAAAAATCTAGCCGCACAATACTCCTTAAAGTGAAAAGAAAAATGAAATTGGCACATCAGTGGATAAGTAGTTCCACTTAGAAGCAATGCTTCACTGTTTTTGTCCAACCCCATATGCCTCAGATAATTTGATATTTGTTTCACCTTCCTCCGGACTCTCATTTTTATTGACTGTCCTACTAGAGTTCAAAAACTGGACATGTACTTTGTCAAACTCAACAAGGCAAGTTTTCATGATTTGAATGGAAGGTTTTGTAAATATAGTCTCATGACAAAGCTATTCATGGCATAAAGTCATTAATCCAAGAGACTGAAGTGGCCTAGCATACACACGAAGCATCAATAACACCACTCCCTGGAGTCCTGTAACCGGAGCATACGACAAGAAGAGCCAAACCACTGAATTCAGTATTTGCAGCCTGTGTTTCAGGTCATGAAAATATTTCGGTTCTCTCACACAAATAATTTTTCCAAAATAATTTCATCCATAGTGCCTCATTGTAGGCAGGCATATTTCAAAGTTTGCATGACTGAGAGTGTGGGGTAAACATTTAAGATTTGTCTCACATCAAAGAATAATTGGTTTTAAGCTTTCATTGGAATTGATTTGGGTATAAATAACTTCTTTTTTAAAAGATTTATTTATTATTTATACAGTAGTCTGCCCATATGGGTGCCTGCCCACCACAAGAGGAACCAGATCTCATTACAGGTGGTTGTGAGCCACCAAGTGGTTGCTGGGAATTGAACTCAGGACCTTCAGAAGAGCAGGCAGTGCTCTTAACCGCTGAGCCATCTCTCCAGCCCCATAAATAACTTCTTATTGGTACATATGTCTTAATGAATCTTAGGAAAACCATGTCCTTAAAAATCATAAATTTTATGTAAAAAAAAGTTGTTCACCTGACAAAAGTTAATTTTCTACTCTTAAATAAATAGAAAAAAAAGTATCCATTTTGGTATCTTGGCCAAATACTCACCAAATTTTTTCATAGTTATATCATACAATTGAATGAAATTTACCATTCATGCTAGATATAAATGGGATCCAGTGTGCCTACTCACGTCAATACCTTTATAATCATGTTGATTTTACTTGGAAAATTACCACACAGTATGAGTCTGGACTAAAACTATGTTACAAACAGTTCAAGGTCAAGAGTCTCCACAGAATACAGCATGCATCTGAGAAATATCTGCTTGGTTGATTAAAAACAAAAAGTTTCTGTCCTTTTAACTTATACCTTAGCACTATTGATCAATCACATTCAACACACTCTGCACACAATAAAATTGCAATGCAAATTAATTTCAGTTTGTGCTAAAATATAGCATAATTATCTTGGTATGCATTATGAACTATTATTTCCATATTTGCTATACAAATCAATTCTCTTCTCTTAGGTAACATGCAAATAACACCACAGCTTGCAAATATGTAACTGCAAATATGTAAATTTGAATGTAAAATAGTGCTTTAAATATGAACCAGATAAATTTACATATTAATGAAGTTTTCAGATGGTAAAAAAAAAAAAATCATGTGAAGTTTTCCATTCACCGCGTATAAGTGACTATCATGTAAAAATAAATCCCCTAATTTTATTAGTCACAAAATGTCTATTGGTTTAACAAAAGCACTGAGTACATTGTTATCTGTGAGTATAATATATAACTTGAGAGAGGGGAAGAACTGCTTTTAACAACTTAGAATAACCAAGGAGAATATGATTGAACACAACGTTTTAAAATAAATTTCCTTTTATTTCAGGAAAAAAAGGAAGGGAGAGAAAACGAAAAAAACTCAATAAAGAAGAAAGGAAGGAAGTAAGCTCTGACAGCAAAGGTTTGGAGTCCAGCAGAGAGAGCCCAGAGCAGCGGGAAAACAAAGACCGACAGCAGCAGCAGAAGAGAAAAGCCCAAGATAAACAACAGAAACCAGTATCAGTGAGCACTGTACACTAGAGGGTCCTGTGAGGTTACTGTAGACTCATCATGCTGCTGTCTCAACCAGATGTCCAGGACAGGTGTTCTAGCCATTAGGACCACAAACGGACAACACATCAGTTACCACTCTGTCTAAACAACATTCCGAATAGTTGCTATATCCTTCATGCAAGCGTAGTTAACAGCAAAGAGCCAAACGTTCAAGGAAGGGATACTTTCAGATGGTTATCTTATGTGCTTCTGTGTATTGTTAAAAGACAAGAAAACGTGTACATAATTATCAATAAGCTATAAGCTATCCTCAGTGTAATGATGACACCTGGAGAAGAAACATCTTTTCCCTATTTAAAAAAAAAGTATTCTTCGAGTAATTGTCTTTAAGAAGCAAAAGATAATTCTGCAACTTCAAAGATGCAGTGTCCCTCAGAACAAAGGTCAGGGGAGAGAAGCATCGCTCCAAGCACAGGGTGGATTTGTCCAGGAGACCTAGTGAACGCTCAGAACTAGGGCCTGGCATTTGGAATTCTAGAGTTTATCATCACAGAAGCAAATGTTTTAAGATTACTTCTATTGCCCTCATCCTGTACTTCTGCAAGAAACTGAGTGTGCATAACAGAGTTAAATATACTGTGTGGGACTGGAGTAAAGCAAACTATGGAAGAAATCGTAGAGCTGGAGACGATCTTGTGCGTTCCAGAACCGCAAAGGGCTGCGGTCACCTGGAACAGGTCTCCAATCTGTGTCAGCACTGTGTGGTTGATCGTCTCCTACACCTCGGTTTATATAAGTCTGTAAACATGTACCTGTAACTTTCTTCCAAAAAGCAAAAACATACTTATTAGAAGAAAAAAATTTTTGACTTTATAGAAAACAAAAACTAGAGTGAGGTGAATATGACATGTTTGCAAAGTTGTGTGTGTTCCTTTCTTAATGAGGGGAAAAAAACAATTTTATTACCTGCTTAACGGTCCACCTGGAACTAAAGGGATACTAACTGCTAGCAAGGTGTATCTAGTAGGGGAGAAAGCCACCACAATAAATATATTTGTTAATAGTTTTTAAAGCTTGGTTCACTTGTTTTATTGGGTGAGGTTTAGACACTCAAGAACTAGGAAGAAGAAGTCTACTCTATGCAAAAACTGGTGTCGCACAAATTCAGAAAATAAGATTTTCACTTCTTCCTCTGTGAATCCACCATTGCCTGAGTGAACAGAAGCTTGCTTATGGGATGCTAGGAGATATTTATTGATGTTTATTTACTTTAATAAAAAAAATGTATTATGGGCACAGGAGCCTACCTAAAGGATCTCACTGCCCCTTCTCCTTATTTCTTAGAGATGAGCACTTTGAGTGTCAGTTTCTCCTGCATCTTCAACATTTAGCCTTTTCTTGTCCGTATTTTCTCAGCCTGTGGATCTCTTTTGGGAACTGGAGTCGCCCTAGCAGAAATCCTCAACCGTGTTTTCCTGAGGGCCCAGCCAGTCCTGCCCAGGAGGCGGGAATCTCTGAATGTGCAGCACACTCTCTCAGGACCCAGTTTCTAGCCTTCTGCAGTGGCAGGGGGGTGTGCAGCTGCTCTGTGAACCACTCTTCCAGCCTTCTCAAGGCCACTGCCTTCTGACAAGATGCACTGAATCTGCCTCCTACCTGTCTGTCACTGGGAATTCTTTCTCCTCCGACTCTACTGCTTATGTGGGCTTCTTGACTTAAATGGTTTCCCACTTCTCTTTTAAGATATAAAAGTTTTAAATACCGTATTCCTCTTTCTTACTTTGGTGTTTTTTTTTTTCTCATCTGTACGCCATAAGTTGTCTAATCAACTGCATCTATGCCCTCTGTTTAGGAGAGGTCCTATTCAAGCCTCATGTAAACCATGCATTACCCAAGGGACTCAAACCTCAGTCTACAGATTTACATTAAGTGGAAGCATGTCTCAATTCAAGAACTTCTGGATGTATCGAACAGCATCTTTGTTGAGTGTGGATCAGAACAAAATTTTTACACATATTTATCTTCATTCTTTCACCAACATTTCCTGGTAAGGTCTAGGAAAAGAATACAATCCAACAAGACAGAGAAAACAGAGGCAAATTACTGTTGTGTCTTTCCATACGGCTCTCTACACCACAAAATGTTTATATCTTTGAAGCAAAGTTAAATATAATAGAAAAATTGCAACTAACATTAATCATACTTTGGATAGAATATATATGAAGATATGTGATAATAACTTCAAATAAAATTCCAATCCAACCTGGTAGATCCTTAAGCATAAGAACTCATATAATACTCAAGCAGGCAGCCTCCTTGAACAAAGCCTCACCACTGACCTGTGGGAAACTTCACACACTCACTGTAAAAGACATTGCTGATAGCAGCAAATGTCCAGGGAGTTCTTGATATAGAAATAGGATTCAAAGAGAAGAAGAGCATGCATCGGTCAGACATGGTACATACCCTGACCTAGTCTCCAATTTCTACCTATAAAACTCCAAAGTCTGGGTTTGTAGCCGTTCTGTCACCTGAACAGTTATGCTCAGATCTGTAGCCATTGGTATGTCACTTAACCCTTGGGGTCTCCACTTCTCATTGTGGCAAGAATGGGGGTCAGGGATGGAGGTGACTCCCAGGCCAGAGAGCGTTTGGTATTTCTTCCACATCATGGTGATGTCCCTAGAGCCCCACTCACTGGTAATGTATTTCAATAGCAAGATGACTGACAGAATTCTTTCTCTGTAGCTTTGCAACTGTCTTTAGGCAAATTAGTGGGGAAAGGCTTCTTTTTTCAGATGGATGCATTATGAGGCTTCACTTCTCATACACTGAGCGAGTGTATGCAGGACTCATCTTCCATTAAGAGGTTAATTAAAGCCATTGCTCAGATCAATTGAGAGTTCCCATTTTAATTCCTTTCCAGCATATATTAGCTGAGCATCATAATGGTTTATTACACCATTTTTACATGTACATGATGTGCTTTCATGATAGCCACAGTCCTTTACGTGCTCCTGTCCACCTGTCCACCTCCTACTCTTGCTGTCCCCTTCCTCTTCAGAACTGGGTCCTCTTTTACTCTTACGTGCTTCTGTTTTGCTTTGCTTCGCTTTGCTGTGCAGCCCCCTGAGGGTTTTTTTTTTTGTTTTGTTTTTGGTTTTGGTTTTGGTTTTTGTTGTTGTTGTTGTTTTGTTTGTTTGTTTGTTTTGTTTTGTTTTTAGTGTTACTTACAGCAGCATGGGTGAGGAGGGTTGGTTTTCAGGTGTACCTCACCAGTAGCTACACCATTACAGAAACTGTCCCTTCCTGCCCCCCATTAACAGGTTATAAACCCCCAGGTAAAGGTGGAACTGCATTTTCTCCCCCTCCCTCCCTAGTAACAGGTTGTTGAGTAACACAGTCTCATGCTGATCTCCAGCAGCTAATCACAACTGCTGTGAGTGCCACAGTACCTGAAAGTCAGCGCTCATAACCCTGCCTCTTCCCTCAGCTCCTGTAGTTTGTCTGCCCCTTCTTCCATGATCTGGCATGAACTTCTAAAGAAGATATAATAAATGTCTCATTTATCACTAAGCCTTCAAAAGTCACTCAGGGGAAAAAAAAAACATTTTAAGCGATGTTATCTATTCTCACCAATTTAACATATCATTGTCTTATTCCAATGTTTTTGTTATGTTTTTTTTTTTTAAGAGAAAGAAATTGGTGGGTCTCCTTTATGGTACCCAGTAGTGTTCTCAGTAAGATGTACTATGCAATTACGCCAAAATCCCTCTAAGGAAGTTAGTGATGTTGATGTTCCACAAACGAGAGATTTGAGGCACAGAGAAGTGTCTCAAGTTCGTACAATCAGTATTCAGTGAGCCCAGAAGTCATATCCAGCTCTGGTCAACTCCAACTTCCTTTCACCGTATCTTTCAAAAATCACTGAACTTTGGTTCCAAGATTTACTATTATATGTCATGATCTAAGAATCTACTTCATAAGGAAGATTAAGAAGTTCTATTAGAGGAATGATGTAGAATAAGACTTACCCCTAAATCAGAACCCAGCATAAGGCTCCCGGCATGATGGAGTGATAAGCAAATGCATGGAGCAGCAAGAGGACTTAAAGGGGGAGCTGCACATTATGTGCCACAGGAGAAAAAACAGTTATCAGTCCAGAAGAGAGCAGCAGGTCTGAAGCCTGGGAAAGCCTCGGGTTTTTGCTCTGCCTCTCAATTCAGCTGTCCTCTACTTGTCCACACAGTGATGACCAGCACTGTCATGCTTCCCCTAGTCCTCACGCAGGTACATCGAAGTGCAGAAATGCAGCTTCAGTGTTGGAACAGGCAAAGCAACCTCAAACGATGCCTGGCTCATTTGAGCCACATTCACACACTGAGTACACATGTTCCAGTGCTCGCACACCCTTTCTTGTTCATCTATTTCATTGAATAAAGAAAGAAATGAAGGTAGAGAGAAAAGTGAAGCTAGGAGAAAGGAAAGAGAGACAGAAGGAATTGAAAGATGAACTCCAATATAGGAATGACTTTTATCCTAGCCATTAAGATACAGGGATAAGAGACACCTAAGTACTACAAGTATCCCATTTTCTAGGACATCAACAGCATAAGCATTTCAGCAGACAAAATTACACGGCCACAAAATAATCTGGCAGATAAACAACTTCAGTATCTGTAGCTGTAGGTAATGAAAATTACTCAAAATTGGAGAAGGTATGGTTTACTTTGCAGATAAGGGTGCTTAATCCCTGAGCCTGACAACCTAAGTTGGACCCCCTGAGCCCACATAGCAGAAAGAGAGGATAGACTCTGGAAAGCTGTTCTCTGACATCCATGTGTGCTATATGGCATCTGAACCTCAAACACACACACACATACACACACACACACACAAACACACACACACACTGCATGCACACAGAAACACACTCACACATACATTCGCACACTCAATCAATCATTCAATCAAGTGAGATTATAAGAGATTAAATTCTTATTTGTAAAGACAGAGAATTGGCAAATATCGGGAGCTTTCAATATTGACCAGACTGCTTTTCCTTCTCCATTCCTCACACCGCTGCCTCACTGGAGATTTTATTCTTAGAGGAAATGATTCAGATCCTTCCTGAAAAGGAGTCAATGGTGCTAGGGCCTGAGGTGAGCAGTCCTCTAAGAAGCAGCCAATCCCTCTGATTGGCTTTTCTACAGCTACTTGCATTGGAGTTGCACTAAGAGGGTCAGGAGAAGAATAACTGCCAATATTGTTATGCCCCAAAACAGTGAGATAAACACTACTAAATCTTGAAGCTTGAACCAGAGTCATTTGTGAGTCAGATGTGGTCATCCTAGATGTGCTTGGCCCCAATGTGCTACCCATCTGAACTCGGTACCTTAAAGTCAAAGAAGAAGAAAGAGGAAGAAGAAGAAGAAGAAGAAGAAGAAGAAGAAGAAGAAGAAGAAGAAGAAGAAGAAGAAGAAGAAGAAGAAGAAGAAGAAG
>OU015750.1:83176145-83234355 GCA_907169655.1 Acomys percivali | reverse complement strand
TCTCTCTCTCTCTCTCTCTCTCTCTCTCTCTCTCTCTCTCTCTCTCTCTCTCTCTCTATCTCTCGCTTACTTTTAATTTTTTGAGACATGCTTTCTCAGTGTAGCCTTGGCTGTCCTGGACTTGCTTTGTAGACCAGGTTGGCCTCAAACTCACAGAGATCCACCTGCCTCTGCCTTCCTGAGGACTGGTTTTAATTGAAATAGAATTAAATCACTTCCTTCTCCCTTTCCTCCTTCCATCCCCTTCCAGCTACCCTGCCTGGAACCCACTATGGCCCCTCCTTCTCGAGTTGATAGCTGCTTTAAGTATATTTAGCCTAATGGACAAGTGTTAGAGTTATTCTAACTTGGGACAAGATAGAAGTACAACTGAAACTCTTCGTTGTGATGAGCACATATCAGTTTTAACAGTATTTCCATCTGAATTGCCCCAACATATCTTTCCAACTCTCTCTTTGTATTCTCCATAATATTTAACAATCCCAGAAAGAAAATTTCTGTCCTCTCTTTCACTTGACTGTCCCATTTTCTATGCATGCAACTGGCAATGCTATCCCACTTTAACTGTTTGTCCATCCACAACAGTATCCTACTTACAGCTTAAATCAAGCTTTTCAACATTTAGGCAATACCTCATACTCAACTAGTTGCCAGGGACTTACAAATACTGTGGCCCCCCAGCTTTGATTCTCTGTAGCTATGTGTTTAACTTGGAGTGCCTGTAGAAGCCAGGAAACTAGAAAAGGTTACTTGGTATTTGGGATGGAGGATGCCTGAAGAAACTAGGTACAACATAGGTGACATTAACACAGGAAGAACAAAAGGTGGAAAGATTCAAGAAGAGGTGATCTACTAACGTTATCCAGCTATGTGGCCATGACATAAACTGCCTTCTAAACACTTATGTTCCAACCCACAAACAAATACTGTCAGCCTTAATATCCACTGTCATCATGACATCACAGATGCTGTGGTTACCTGCACCATGTCTGCCCAAGGGCTGGGTTTAAAGGTGAGCGCCACCACACCCAGCTGGGGCTGTATTCTTATCTGCTGCTGGATTCTGGGAGAGAGGAGTCACTACCTTCAGACATGATCCCACTTGAGTACAGTAGGTTCCATGCTGCAGCTCCATCCCCTTAACCACTCTGAGGACCCCAGTTAAACTCAGCAGATCATAAAAGAAAACAGAAAGACATGAGCATGAGAAAGTAACATGTAGACAGGAGTGGATGACTGATGGGTGGGTGGGAGTTAGGCCTGACTAGGGGTAAGAGTAATCAATGTGAATTATATACATATATGAAATTGTCCAAAATGTTTTAATTAAGAAAAAAACTCACATAACCATAGAAATCTCTACTCATTGCGTGTTATTTTATAAAGGAATCATAAAGTTAAATAAATTATGTTGGAGGTTGGTCTAATGTATTTTGATGACAATTACTAGTTGGTTTTTTTTAATGTGGGCCAAATAAATTACTGCGTAACCTTGCATAAAAACATATGCAATAGAAAGATGATATACCTGGGAAGGCAAATGAGATAGGTGTGGCTCAGTACCCATGGGCTTTAGAAGACAGAGAGAATCTTGAGAGAGAGAAATACAGGACAGAGGAAGAAGAGGAAGAGAATCCCCATGGGATAGGAACAGAATCATGTGGCCCCAGAGAAAGAACTCTGAAGTTTCTCATGGAAAGAGATGGAGAACATGAGCAAGTATTTTGGGATTATGGATGGGAGGCAGCTCAAATAGACGTTATTAGAAGCAGATGGAGTGGGATGGAGAGTGGGAGTTATTGGAGGATGGCTTAGGAGGTAACATCTGCCTTGCCATGGGTAAAGGCTCATTTTAAATACATCAAGTGTCTGTGTTTTCATTGATTGCTAGAGGCTTAGAAAATACTGTCATAATTATAGTTACCATAAAAATAAATATTTATTAAGCCATGCTTCTAAATTACCACAAGATTATTTCTAAATTATAAACATAAATAATTAATATAAATTTATAAATAAAGATATATTGTATAAATATAAATTATATAAATAAATATTAAATGTGATATGCTATAAAATATAAAATAATAATAGCATTAATATTAATTTAAGGATGCCATTCCTTGTTCCATCAAGTTCCAAACTAGCATTTGAATCAGTTCAAATCATGGACAATAACAAAAGGTGTTTGTTGACATTATTACCCAGTGAAATATTCTACTATAACTTTGAATACATGAGTTATACATTCCTGCTCTATACTTTCTGCCTTTTCAACTACATTCAGTGGCAGCCCACTGTATGCAATCTTGTTGAACTCACCTTATACTGTGTAGCAGCTTATAAGTCTTTCACATGTTGGCATGCTTTGAGCTACTCAATTAAAAATGAGATGTTTTATTAATGTAGTCAGCTGCTGACACAGAGCATCTTGTACTTTTCATATTCAGCAAAAATGCAGCTAAACTCTCTCCATTAACTTCTCTTATTTAACAGCTAAAAATGGAAGCCTAATGTAATGTTTACAGTGCAGAGCCAATGATAAATATAGAATTCGAGTTTTCTGCCGAACAGAAATTTAAGCTGGGGTAAAAGGCAAGTCTTCAAGTTTCTTATGAGTTGATGGTAGCTAATGCTTGCTCTCCCATTAGATATTAACTTGTAAAATCAGACACAAGGTCAGAAAAGTCATTTTCTTGTATCTGTGCAGCCATTGAGGAGGTAGCGCAGGAAGCTTGAGTCACAGCAGTGTCTACACTCAGCCTCTGCCTTGCTCGTGGTACTTTCCTGCTTAGGGGTTTTTATAGTAATATATTAAGAAATCTTCATAGAATTATATTTATCAAAAGATGTGGCAGAGTGCTTCAGGGATATCTTTGTGACTAAAAGTTTAGAGTATCATCTGTGAAGAGCAGCCTTTGTACCTTACTGAGCAACCGTGGGTAAGGGAGGTAAGGGATGCTGGCAAAATTCATCAGTGTCGACTGCGAGTCGCGTTATGGTATGCTAGAGTCTGTGTCCTTCATCCAGCCTGTTGCTTTCATCTCAGTAACTCACTACATATGAAATAATAAGAAAATGAAAAAAAGAGGTAAGATAATGAAAAAAGAGGTCATTGATATGTGAAATAAAAAAAAAAATCAAAATGTTGAGTCACACAGGCTACAGTGATAGATTTGGGACAAATGATAGGAAAATCATGGCCAGATACTAAAGAAACTACATGTGAACTAGGGATTAAGAGCAGTTGTTGTGGACAAAGATCATCCCACGGAGGCTTTAACTGACCACAAGTTTAAAAGAAGTGAAAAGACGAATGCAGTACCCAAACGGTCTAACAAAGCCATGGTCGGTGGGCAGCTTGCCATCTCAGAGCGGGCATGGGAGGGGCGGTCCGGGGGTGCGCATGCTGGTATTTCTACCTCAGTATCAGGGTCTGGAAACTACCTGATCTAAATTGCATTCCTGAGCTGAAGTGCCCTTTATAAGTTCATTTGAACTCTTTACAAGCAACCATTCCGTTGTGTCCTCCAAACCACGACCTGGGAGCTCAAATGCGCATCTGAGTGTTATCAAGAGTCACGATCCTAGCTGAGTTTGGTGTGTCAGTGGGGATGCTCAGGGCCTTCCCGATTTAGAAGTCCGAGTGTGAAACTGGGAGGGAAGTAGACGATCGGAGTGGCAAAGTCAGACCGAAAGCTGCATAGATGAGGAAAAGAACAGAATCTGAGGAGTGGGATGGGCGCTGCTTTTTAAAAATCTTCACACTTGGCAAGAGCATGCTTTTCTCTTCCATGCCACTTCTATTCCTGCCCCCAACTCCCACACTGAGAGGACACAAATGCCAATCACACAATCGCCTTTTTACCTCTTCTAACTCCTCTCTGAGTGATTCTCGACCTTCCTAGTGCTGTGACGATTTAACACAGTTCCTCAGGTTGTGATGCTTCCCCCAGCATGTTTATTTTTTGTTGCTACTTCATAACTGCTGCTACTGTTATGAATTGTAATGTAACTATCTGATATGCAGCCTATCTGATCTGTGACCCCTCTGAATGGTTCGTTCATCTCCAAGGGGTCATGAGAACCCTGTTGAGACCCTCTGCTCTAACTTGATGACTGGTACTTTCGTATGGGTAGTAATCCAACACTTTCACATCAATATGTGCATAAAGACCAATGGTACCAACTCAAGCTGTGATGAGCTTTGGGATTATCATTTCTAGAATTCCCATATTTTCTCCACAATCTCATCAATTTTCTGCTGTCTCTATCTTTTGGTCTTCTAAGTTATATTCTGTGTGTCAAACTCATCTTCATTTCTCATCTCTGTACTTGGTTCATTTCATTATTTATCTGAGCTCATTTCCTCATTTATAAACTGGCAAAGTAATACCCACCACATATATATGACATTGCAAACAGAGATCAGTCATGCAAATAAGCATTGCTTCTTGCTATGAGTAGACATTGAGCGGCCCACCTTATTCACCCATGCCTATAAATCTTGTGACTCATTACTTTTGAAACCCTTCTTTTGAGACTGTAATCTTTCTTTCTGTCCTTCCTGAAATGCCAGAGCTAACTGTAGATCAAGCACTACCCCCCTTTTCCCATCACTTATTTGGCAGCCAAACCCCAAAGGGGGGGAAGTGCCAGGACAGCATGGACTGATGCCACAACAAACTCACAGTCCCCCACATCAATGGAGACATTAGCACTACACAGCAACACTTCTAATTGCTCTGGCCCATTTCCTCTTTTCATAGCCCACAATAATATTTTTGAGCCTTCACTACTTTGATGGTCTCCATCACTCCTAGCAAATGAACTCTACATCGGAGAGACGATGCTGACACTTTTACAAGATCTTTTTTTCCACTTCCAGATCCTCCCATGATACATACAGCAGAATAGCTACATTGCTTGGTTCATGTCTTTCTATTTCTTTAGAGACTTTGTTAAATCAGGTATGTTTCAGTTTTTTTCAAATTCTCAGTGGCCATATCCCATTTTTTTTCTCTCTCCCTCAGATAATTACTTGTTTCTTCAGAGTACTATGGACTCACAGCTACCTCCTCACATCCTAAGACTCTCTGATGCCAATCTGTGAGTCATTATCTCTGTCAGAAGTCCCACCTTGTAGATGTTACTAAACCCAAGAGGCATATTTCAGTCCTTACCTTATGTGCCCTGTGGTCACTGGAGATGCTTGCCTTTGCCTTCTGAGCCCCCTTTCCTTGCATGTTTTCTGTGGTATCACTCAGTCATGATTCTCTGCTGTACTCAAAATCTTGCCCACTTATAAGATATTAACCACATTTAACCTAGATCCTCTAACATCTAAATTTCTATCCCTAGTCATCCCCATATCCTTATAGCTAATGAGCAATTCAAGGGAATTCAAATGAAACTCGCTTCTGGTGCCCTATATAGCTTTTCAAACATATGCTGCAGCAAACTGAGTTGTCATCCTCCTGGCATTAAATTTACATACCTTCTGTCTTTTCTAGCTTGGCAAATCAGGCCCTTCTCTTAAGCCAGAAGCTTATTTAATCTGCTTGTAGGGTCTTATCCAAATTTTCTATACTGTCTTTAAGTCCATTCTGTAATTATCATCCTGTAATTACTGTTGTATGCCTGGCCGTTGTTGTATTTTCTTCAAAAGCTTCCTCCTTGATCTCTGCCAGAAGGCTCTAGTGCTACTACCCATCATGTTCCTGTTAGCCATCCAGCTGGAGCAGTCCTCATGCTGCTTAGAACTTCCAACTTTAAAAACAGTTCAGTAAACACTAATTTGCATTATACTAAGTACGCACTATATGAGAGTAACTTTTTGTGTTACATATAAATTCATCCTAAAGATAATCTTTCAGAATAAAAATAAAATAGGAACAAATGACCTTATCCAGTATTAAACTACTAGGACATGTATTAAACTCAGAATTCAAAGAAAATACTTTATGACAAAACCGTAAAAAGAAGCCTCATAACATTTGTTACACAAATAAAATAAAGGTGGCCTCGTGTCTTGGTCTCTAGTTTGTTTATTTTCTTACAGGAGGCTGAGCTCCACTACTTTAAAAGCCTGTGCCAAACTCAAATTTATACATTCAGTTGCCTTAAAATAGATCAATCAAACAGAATTTTAGACATTTAGAGACCGCCAACTCTTGTAAAACTTTACCCTGCATCTTCTGGCCACTATGAAAAGTTTTGCAATTGCAAGATCCCAAAATCCGACAGCATTTTTAAACTGAGTGGAGTGGAGGCGGAGGGTGATAGGAGTGAGATTTGAATTTTACTCCTGGCTAGGTGGTAGCAGCTCTCAAGAAGTGCTGCCGAGGATTTCCCACACCGTGTGTGATGTTCCAGCAGAATCGTTCTAGGTTGACAGTAGAGTTGGGGAAGGAAAACAAAGGAAACAACCAAGACAAGTTGACGTAGCAAAGGGGCATCTGCAGCGGATCTGGTAATAAAGGGCCCCAGCCTGGAACTGTTGTAGAAATTGAGCTACTGGATTCGTTCACTGGCTATAACTGGGATGTGCAAGAAAAGGCAAAGGCTTAGAAGGACTCCATCCTCTCCACCATGAACAACCGGACGGGTGAGCAGCCACTGATTATGGCCATGG
The DNA here is from genome assembly GCA_907169655.1 of Acomys percivali. Classification (NCBI taxonomy): domain Eukaryota; kingdom Metazoa; phylum Chordata; class Mammalia; order Rodentia; family Muridae; genus Acomys; species Acomys percivali. Next base: position 83,227,721 of record OU015750.1, on the reverse strand, counting down.
AGAGAGACTCTGGGAGAGGGCTCAAGAGTTACTTTCCTTCTTCAATATTATCCTTTCTCCATGATGTCTAAAAGTAGTTAATGGGCGTATTGACCAGTGAAGAAAGATATAATGCAGAGCAAGCAATCTTATCTCCAATTGTAAAATGAAGTAATGGCAAGGCAGATGGTTCAGAATGTTCTAGATTCTATGGTATTCCACATGCTTCAAGGAGTTTTACAGCTCTGACTACATTCATGATGCATGACACAAGCAGGAGCTATTTAAGACTTGCAAAGATACAGCGCAAACACGAGAGTATATTTATTTCTGAAAAATCTAAGTTTTAGTTTTGTATTATAATCCTCCTTATCCTCTTATTTCCTTCCTTCCTTCTACATCCATCTGCGTTGTCATTTTTTTTCCCTCTTTTCTAACATTGGAAATTTTCCCCTTGGGTGTAACTGTGGCCTGGTTTGTTTCCAAAGCATTGTTTTAAATCCTGAGTTTGAAGTATGATTTGTCAAGTATGTATGGATGAAAATGCTCATCCAAATACTCAGTTTTCATGTTCCCATTCAATCGGCCTCTTCCTATTAACAATGCAGAAGGCCGCAAATCAACCGGAAGCTTAGTTGTCTGTTGCAATGTGAGCATCTCAGGAAGAGACAGAGTAGGTATGTAAGAGCAAAGTCTGGGAAGCCCTCTGCTAAGAGGAGTCATGCATTCACCAGCCTGAGAAGCTGATTAAGTTTTAACCAGCCTATTCGGGGACCGCGCTTTATAAACTGCAAAGCAGGTGGGCTTGGGCAAGTCACTTAACTTCTTTGACTCCCAGCTGCCTTAGTTGTAAAAATCACTACGTAGTTTCTACCACTTTTCTCTCTCATCTTTACTTTTTCCATTCATTCCTCTGCCCCACTTCTCTGTCCCTTCCTGTACTTCATGATATTTTGTGCCTGAGAGGTTTTGCAACATGAATATATCAAATAAAATAGTGGAATCAAGTATTGAAAAAAAATAAGGCATAGAGGGAAAGTAAGAATCACAGGCATCTTTAAGATGCAGATGTAAGAGCCAAGCTTTGGGGTCCACAGCTCTAATCTCAGTATTCAAGATGCAGGATCCTCCACTGTGAGTTTGAAGCTACATAAAAAAAATTGTACATGAATCAGAGCTACAAAGTAGCTCTTAAAATGTGGAGCCTGCATGAAAGTGAAAGTCAAAGATTTGGTATTAGACCATCACATTTTAGGGAGAATTGAGGTGTTCAAGATGCACTTTGTTGGACAGAAGCAATCCCACCAGGTCAACATCGGCAATTCTCTTTCTTCTCCAACATAGAATTTTCTACTGATTGCACGGCCTTCCTAATGTGTTCATGTGCTGTACACATTCTAGGTAAACCATCCTCGGCACTTTGTTTAATCTTTCAAAACTCAGTTTTGTCTTCTGTAAATACTGTGACAAGGTGTATAAGATAACATAATGAACATAGCCATGAAATCAACGAGCACAAACTAAGATTCCCCAAAGCAATTCACAGTCTCTGAGTGTCGGGAACCCTGGACTGGGTCAACTGCTTCTTCTGGTTTGGTTCTTGCCAAAAATGTAGGCCTTCCTCATCTGGGGGTCAGGGTCTTCTCCACCCTTAGTTAGGTTTGTAGTATATTCACTCCCCTGTAATTGTGTGGCTGACGCCCTGGTTTCATTTCTGACTGTTGGCTGTTGCCCATTCCTGGTTATAAGAAATTACCTCTAGGTCTTTACAGTGAAACTTCCATGTCCTTTCGCAGTATGCATGTTCACATTCTCCCAGCCCAGACACTCTGATTATCTGCTTCTAACAAGGTCAGCTAGAGGTATCTCCAGAGATGAATCAGCTGACTGCTTAGTAACCCACTTCTGAGAGTAATAGAGGCCATTGTAGAAACAGTTTTGTTTAATCTCCAAGGGTGAGAATGACACAAGGTCACAGGTTAGGGACTGCTGAATCAGCATACCAGGCTTGTTATCTCCAAATAGAACAACTGGAGTAAGATTGTTTTAGTGAGTACTGCTTAGCATGAAGTGTCTCATCACCAGAACTTTAACTACAATAAGGAATTCTGTCTAGTCTAGGTACTGTCACAACACAGTATTCACCACATGCTTCCTCTAATCCATAAGATTGTCACTCATGGGTCTCATTGTCATTGATCCAATAAATATGAGATGATGATCTATGCGCCAGGAAGAGTGCTAGACCCTGGGGACGTAGAAAGGTAGTCATGGAGTCAACCTTTGCACAATTCTATTTCCTAGGAAGAACACCCCAAGCCATAATCAAAGATGGGAAAACAATTGTCAGTAATTGTGTTAAGGGTTTCACGCTGCTGGGAAAAAGTTTATCAGCATAATCACACTCACTATACAGAATAAATTTTAATAAGGTGACACTGACTTTTGTGGACCCTTGATTTAATGGTATTAAGATATTGGTACATATTGAAAAGACTAAATCTATTCATAAAATGAAAATTATGTATATATCCCAGCTCCAGGGAGTATGCAAACTTCTTATAATGATGCCTTAATTCTTATGAACTGGCTACCAAGATGCTGGCCATCGTAGTCTAATTTTGTTTTAAGTCTCACAATACAACTTTAGGCCTCAGTGCTAGTGGGTGGGATGTGGTCACTGAAAACCCTTCTTGGTACTCTTGGGATATTGTTCAAATTGAATGTGATCTTATGTAATGGTCTGCCTTGAATTCTGCTTCACTTAATATTAGCTTGGCTGTATATAACTACTAATAGTTGCTTAAAGAAAATAGGTGTTGTTTCTGGTTCATTATGCAAAATAAACACATTAAACTCCAGGACAACAAGATGGTTTATCTGCACCAGATATACACACTAAGTCTGACCACCAGAGTTTGATGCCAAGAACTCACAGGTGGAACACACACACACACACACACACACACACACACACACACACACACACGAATAAATAACCTGTTAAATGTAATTTAAATAAATCAATGTAAAGAGAAATTTCTGAACATTTGTGTTGCTGGGCTGGCTCAGAGCTCTCTAGTGTCATAAAGAGCTCCATTAATCTGAGTTCATGATGTCCACCTTGAGATACAAGAGATACAGTTAAATTCCAGCTGAACTGTGCTGCAGCCACAAAGAGGAGTGCTTGAAGAAAAAGAGAAAGAACCAGTATTGTCAGATTACCATCTAAAGAGATTTCTGACCTGAACTTAGCCACAGGGCATCTTAGCTGTTGCAAAGATTGAGAGAACACCAAGCCTTACCTTCAGGTGAACATATGCTGAGATAACTTCAGGGTTTCTATTATAAGTGGAAAAGTGAGACTACAATCTAAAATGGGTATATTATTGCATATTCCATGCAGTGAAAGCCAAGAAATGGATTTGAGCAGAAAGGCAAGCTCTACAAGTTCTGGATTTTCTCTAAGTAATCTAGGGCTTATCAACTCTAGATACAAACAGGTCTTCTCCATGACTAAACCTCATCAACCAAGTAGGAGTTTGGTCCTGAAGCTTCAGTCTAAAACACTGTAATGATGTTTTTATAGGGAAAATTGAATGATGACAGTCTTAGAACATCAGGATTCTAGTAGATATATGTGCCAAAAGGCTACTTTAAACCAGATGAAGCAACAAAGACTTACTGAAGTTAGTTTTTCTTATGTTCAGAAATTTTGCAAGACTTTTGAAGACACTGAAATAGCTTTGGGGATAAACTGGATGCTCAAGGGATCTTTTCCACATGGTAACATTGTCATAAAACGTTCCGCGCTGCTCGTTTCTGTGCCTTTACCAGGTGAGGCCATGCAAATCTGTTCTGGAAGATTTCCTAACACATTGCTTTCACTAGAAGCAACTTAAGGGAGAAAGAGTTTGCTTTAGCTCATGGCTTCAGAAAGGATATGTCCATAGTGGCTCTGAAGACATGGCCACAGGAGCATGGTCACATTGCATCTACAGTTAGATAGCAGAAAGCAGACAAGAAGTAGAGTCAGGTTATAGAACCTCAATACCTTCCCTTAATGTACCTGCTCTCCAGGAAGTCTCCACCTTTTAACGGATCCGCAACCTTCCAAATCAGCCCAGTTAGCTAGGGATCCAGTGTCCAAACATATCTACCCATGTGGAATATTCCATAATCATACTACGGCAATAAATATGTGGTACCTTTTGATTAATAAATCATCTCTATGTCTTTATAAGGTGAAGTTATGCAAATATCTGGTCCACAATTCCTGTTAAGAGAAGAAATACAGATTCAATTCCTAATGCGCTAGTTTGAGAAACCACTCATTCATTGAACTTTCACTGTCAGCCCCAAACTGGATGATGCAAATAAAATAGTAAAACAGGATAGAAGAGATGGTTCCAACAGTAAAGTCTGTCTCACAACAAGAAATAGGTAACAAATGAGAGTTGTGTGTGAAGAACAGGGAAGTTACTGAGAATACAAACTCAACAGAGGTCTGTTAAACTTAGAGTTGACACTCTAAACATTGAAGATGATGACTGCCAATTCTACCAGCAGGATAGGAAGCAAAGAGAAAATAAATGCTGCTGTGGAACTTTAGAATTTTAACATTTCTTCAGGAATACTTTCAGAGGAGGGCCAATTGTAGATTGTACTTATTTCTCCATCAGAAAAAAGAGTGTTCTTGTTAATTTTGTTTGGTTTTATAGAAAGACAGTGGTTTTCATGCACTTTAAATTTCTGGCTTCATATAAATGATGGGGGCTTTTATCTGGTTGCGTTGCACAACCCTGGCTAGTCCTTCCACCCAGCTGCACAGGAAGAGCCAAAGGATCTCCCTTGAGCCTCCTTCCCAGCCAAGCCCCAAAACACAGAGGGTTCTAAGAAATCCAGCAGATTCTGCCCTGCATCTGGGGCCAAACACTTTCTTGGTTTTATGCACTGATGTCCAGTTTTTTAATAGTGTGTTCTCCTTGACTCAAGAACTGTTGGCAAAATTTAGTAGGAATGGAAGCCAAAAGAAAAAGAAAAAGAAAAGAAAAGAAAGCAAGTGGCCCTCCTATTTAACCTTGGTCCTTGGTTCTAGACTACTTAAGTCCAATATATCAAACTAAGATAATCTTCAAATGTTCAAAGCTTGTTCAAACCACTGGAGATCCCCATGAGAGTGTGAAGACAACCCCAGAGTAATGAAGTATTATCATGTTTGTTTTCATTTCCAGTGAATATGTGTTTTCCTTGATATGTGGAAATGAGTACCGGTGAAACTAAAATTAAGTTTCTATACACAGGTTAGCCATGTCCCTGAACACAAATCTCTTATGGCATCACAGGCTTACAGATACATAGCCCTTCATGTATTGTACCGTAACTAAATCTATGCATATGTGGCAAAGTGCATATATTAAAATAATATACGTTGTCTTTTTCCCCTAAGGAATCCCAAGATCCCCTTGGCCAGTTTGGATATCTGTACTGTTCTGGGATTCTACAATGTTCTTTACAATGGCCCTGATAGTTTTACCAGGCCAGTTACGCTGGGATTTGTGCCATTCTCATTTAAAAGCCCTCGTTACTATTTTGAGAATCGTATTTTTTTTTTTATCTTTACATGTTCAGCTTTTCTCCATTGGCTCATATCTTTATAAAGAGTCGACTCTTCTTGTTTGTTACACAACGTACTTTCAGCCTGTGCATTTCTTAACCTTGAACTTCTTTCTCTCATTTTTCCCCTCCATCTGCCTTTTCTCAGCTAGGTATCTGTAGGGAGGGAGGGAGGCAGGGAAGGAGGAAGAGAGGAAAGGAGGGAGGCAGGGAGGGAGGGAGGCAGGGAAGGAGGGAGGGAGGCAGGCAGGGAGGGAGAGAGCGAGGGACGAGGAAATGGACACAGATTGTGCATGTGTGTTCCTTGAATGTGGAGGCCAGAGGTCAACATCAGGCATGTCCCTCAGTCATTCTTTACCTTGTTCTTTGAGACGAAGTCCCTCCCTCGCTGAACCCAGAGCTCAACTAGACAGGCCATCCAGCAAAATCACCAAGATCCAACCATCTCCATCTCCTTAGCGCAAAGATTACAGGCCTAGCCGACCCTTCCTGGCTTTTTCACACAGGCACTGAGAGTCAAACTCAGGTCCTCACACACAGGCAGCAAGCTCTTTACCATCTGAGTCATCTCCCCAGCTGAATTTTTTTAAAGCATTATTAGATCAAAATGTGCTTGTCTTTTAAAATTAAAAATGGTAGTATTATAATCTAATCATTTAGCCAGAAAGTAATACAAGTTATTTTCAAATGTGAGAAGTGAAATGGGGGACAGTCAGGAACAGGACAGAGAAGCACAGACATTTCTGCCTCACGCAGCTTCATGAATTAATTAATCACGTCCAGATTAATGAAGCCAAGTGCTCATCACTGAAGCCTCTGAAACTCTGAACCAAAACAAAGTCTTCTCGTCAGCTGACTCATGTTTAAGGTGCTCTCAGCAACGGGCAGCTAACATAGGAAACTGGTGGCCAGAAATAGGGTCGCTGCCCTGATTACACCCAAGCATGAGATTTAGAAGCCACTGGAACATGTTTATGAGCAGAATTTGGAAATTGGAAGCAGGCTAGGGAAATGCTTGGAACATCGCAAGTTAAGTTTCATAGGTAGTTGTGGGTGGTAGTGTTTGCTGTGAACCCCAAAGGCCAGAACGCTGTCAGGAGTGTGGACAACTATGCTCAAGAGGTTTCAGATGGAAATAAGTGGTCCCCTGGGGATTAGACAAGTTCGTTCGTGTTGTCGTGAGGCAAATAACTTACCTCAGATATATGCCAAGGACTTTGTTGCAAGTTGTGTGTAAAGTGAAGGCACTAATTAATCTGGTGGAGATCTGGCAGAGACTTCTAGGCAGACCATAATTCATGCTCTTATGCAGATATTGCTGCCTGGCTTTAGATACACTTACGGTGAAACTGTGAACAAAAGGAGTATAAAGATTAGGAGGGGATGTGTGGTACAACTAAGTAAAAAAAAAGTGGGTGTGATGTTGTAGTGAAGAAAGGAGAAATTGCTAGATAGTAGTGTCATTATAAAGAAAAGCTCAATACTTTGCTGAGACACAAATGAAGAGATGGCTTGTGGCCATCTCAAGGAATTGGTCAGATTGTACCCGTTGCAGGCCCAAGGGTATAAAAGTCATTCAAAAGACATTGGGGAAGACAGCTTCAAGCAGCCTTCTTGCACAGGGTCTCCGAGAGACGCATGTGCTGGTGTGTCCAGCTAGAAGACTACTCAAAGGACACTGAAGCCGTGAGTCAAGCCGACCGTGAGACTGATGAGGTGGCGGCTGACTCCGGCCTTCTCCAGATGCTGCCGCTTTTGCAGGTATTCACAGTGCTGCAATTATGTGGTCACAAACGCTGGCTTTTAAAGGAAGGTCCCTGGTCGAGGTAATGTGCAACAAAGTCAGAATACGTGCTAGATGACCATGAGAGGCCAATGGGTAAAAGTATGAATGTGATATCTAAGCCATAAGGAAGATTCCAAGAATGTGGAACGTGCACCACACGAAAAGGAATGCCGTGTGCAGAGAACACATCAGACTGAAAAAGAGGCAATGTGGACTATAGCCCGAAAGACCAACGCCTCTGGAGCTCTAGACGAAGAAATGCAAGATATAATATTTGCCCTGCTTTATTTATAACATGCTTTAGGCTCATTCTGCTGCTCTGTCCTCTCCTATTGAAATGGTAATTTTGTTCCTCTCACACCATTGTACCAATATAGACATATGTGATACTTTTAAAAATACAGGTTCCTAGCTAAGAGTTTCGTTGAATTATCAAAGAAGCATTTTAAGCTTGGAACAGTGCTAGCGTTCTTGCACTGTAGGGGCCTATGCTGATAGGCTAAGGGCACTTTAACTTTGGAGATAGACATGAGCCTCTGGGATCAAGTAATGAAATATGAAGTGTGGGTATACACTGCCTCCACGTAAATGCTCATGCGTTGAAAGCCTGGCCCTAGTGGTGCTGATGAGACGTGAGTAGATTAAGGGGATGGTAACTTTCTCAGTGGACTAATCCATCAGTAAGTTCATAGCTGAATGTTTCATTAGGAGGAGGGGAACCAATTGGAAGCGGGTTGCTGGAGGCACACCTTTGTTGTGCCCTCCTATGAGAATATCTTCCTTTGTCAGATGCACATAGGGACGAGGCCACAGCCTAAAACTCCTGGAACTATGGACAAACATAAATCTTTCTTCCTTCTACATCATTTATCTTGAGTGTTCTTTCATGTATATAATGCTAACAGAGTGTGAATGTAGCTCTATGTATCTTCTGGTCTGATTTGTTTTTTTTTAAATAAAACTAATAGTCAATCATCAGACACAACCCCAACAACTTTATCCAGTCCTAATAATCACCCTGTGTCTCACCTATGAGCACCAAAGTCATTAAATTCCCAGCCCCAGTTCTTCATAATGGTCCACACGTTTATAATTTCAACACATGAACTTCCTGTGACTATATTTAAACCATGCCCAGTTCAACATCACAGCAATGGCCATGTTTTAAAGGTTTTGAGTTCTGGCACAATTTGTCGTTCTTTATGTTTCTGAATTATCTTCAATCTGTAAATATATCTGAGCACATACACTTCACCAATGTTCTACTTGCTAGTTGACAGAGGTGAGAATGGATGCATGCCAGCATATGACTGACAACTAAGTAATCATATTAGGACTAATTCCCCTTTCTGAGCAACATTGCAGTAATGCAAACCAAGTAAGCAATGTGGGTAAGGAATTCATTGTGTAGTTCAGTGAGAATTGTAGGAACTACAAGACTATAATTTGCTTAAACAATGTTTTTAAAAGGTTACTGTTACTATGTTCTGGAGTTTTGTAGACGATTCAACAAAGTATACATTATGCATGTAAGAGTCATTCAGCAAATCTCAGTAATCATTTTGAATACCACATCCCAGAATATTGTCATGAAAGCAGGGAGCAAGATGGAATAATAAGACGGCACAGACCATAGATACAGTCAAATCTATATACCTGAGAGATTTAAATTCATAGATGAATATAATAATACTCATAAACCTTTTTGGAATGTACTGTTAAACCTAGCTGATTCCTAGCTTCCACTAGCACTACACTAAGAATGGAGTTACACCACAAACATAGATTTTCCCATTTTGACGCAGCTCACCTACATGATTCCTTAACAACATACTTGCTAAAAGGAGTAGTGGGTTTACCCATTTTATCCTGAGGCTACAAAAATTCATGCACCTTCTTTCACAGAAGAATTTGCCATTCAGAGTAATCTGAGTCCATATTCTGAGGCTATACATGTCCATATTTGGCTGGGAATAATCCTTCTCTTATTGTTGTAGGAGTAACAACTGCATTTGATGTTGATAAAAACCAAGAGACAGCTTTGTACATGGGGGGAAAGGCCAACAAAACAATAAAATGTCATAAGCTGTACACACAATCCAGACAGGTGTTCCATTACTTTAGAATACACCCATGTCACCAAGCAGAGAACACTAGCTTTTCTGTACAAATATTTCTACATGACTGCTACACATATTTTTGTGCTATGCTATTTTAGACAACTTGAATTACTGTAGTGTCTCTAGTTTTCACCCAAAAATGTGTCATCTAGTACTAGATGACAGAACTAGAACTAGATATTGTCTAGTTTCTGGACCAGTGTGACCGCAGAGAGCAGCATCCAGACCTGGAGATAAAGGTTGCCTGGCTCCAGCCCAGATGTTCTGAGTGAGAGAGCCTCTAGGAGGCCATAGTCAGGGATCCATGTGAGAAAACTCTTGGGACCATGTCAAAGCCAAGTTAGAAGAGAAAGTGGGGGCCTTTCTCGTGTGTGTGTGTGTGTGTGTGTGTGTGTGTGTGTGTGTGTGTGTGTGTAGCTGTAAATAATTATTCTACGTAAGACCTGGACCAAGAAAGACAAATGACATGTTTTATTTCTCATTCATGAATGTTAGCTTTGAATTTTCAGCTGTCTGTGCTTCATCTGAAATACTCACGAGGTCAGAGAATTAGTAAGGGGCCACACAACAAGATGGCGCTCAAGGGAGAGAAAAGAGAACATGGGTACAAATTGCTAAAGGAGAATACTAAAGCAGAAGTGGCATGCCAGAGGAGGGAATAGCCAAAGAACACATCACACAAGACTTTTTTAAAGTCATGAAAACCTACTACTGATTAAAAAAAAAAAAAAAAAGAAAAAAAAGAAAAAGAAAAAAGAAAAAAGAAAAAAAAAAGAGAAAGCCTACTACTGTAGAAGTTTCGGGGTCTTTGTATTTTTTTTCTTTTATCTTTTTGGTTTTTCGAGACAGGATTTCTCTGTGTAGCCTTGGCTGTCCTGGATTTGCTTTGTAGACCAGGTTGACCTCGAACTCACAGCGATCAGACAGCCTCTGCCTCCTGAGTGCTGGGATTAAAGGCGTGTGCCACCACCACCTGGCTAGGGGGTCTTTCTTCTGGATCTTTGTTTATTAAATGAAAAGCTGGGGCCATGAAAAAGTACAGTAATTTTTTTAAGTTGTCTGAACCATTTAGAACTGCAAGAAATTTTAATTCAATAGTCACTTAAATATTCCTGAGATCAGGTCTTAAAACAAACAAACAAAAAAGTGTCTACCAAGTAGAATTTGCGGTCTAAAATATAGTCTGATTTTTTTTTTTTTTTTTTTTTTTTTTTTTTTTTTGGCAAAGTGTCAATGACCCAAAAGCTCTATCCTAAAAGGGACTCTGGAAAGGTTGCAGTAAATGGCTCCTGGGAAGGAATCTTGTGGGATGTGCCCTTTCCTCCCTCTCATCTCTCAGCAGACAGCCACAGACTCAGGCAAAAATATACAGAGGGGAAATCTCCCTCGAGGTGTTTAATTTTTGTGATAGAATCCTTCCTGCCCATGCTGTGACTGAGAAAAACACACACCCATGTCTTGTTCCTGAGCTTAGGAAGCACCGATCCTCCACACCAAGTACTACATCAGCTTAGGTTTCTGTACACGCCTTTAAAAAAAAATCAGGTTAAGTGTGGAAAGGGAGCTGTTTGTCCATTCAGTTGGTTGGTTGGTTTTACTTTTCAAGTCAGAGTCTCAGAATGCTCTGCTGGTTTCAGACTTGCAACCAAAAGGGGCCTTGAACTCCTGCTCTTCTTACCTCCTGCTCCAAGTTCGAGCACCATTGCACTTAGCTTAACGTATTCCTGTGTTCTTTCTTTGTCAGTTTTTTTTTTCAGGAAATGATCATAGGATTGTGAGTTTTCTCGGTTCACTGGGGTAAGTTGGAAGCATGTTATTTATTTATTTATTTATATATTCAAGCCTACAATATAGTATGTCTTGATTAGAAGCAATCCATTGCTTCTACGATAGCCCACTTGGTTACTGTGCATTACATATTTAATATGTCTTGGGATCAGTTTTCTATAATGTGTTTAGTATTTTTTTATCTCTATATAAAAAATATTAATCCATAATTTTTTCTTGTTGGGGCAGTTATTTTTTGTTTGGGGCTTTTTTTTTTTCTTTGACCAGCTTTGGTTTCAGTTAAAAACAAATGGCCTCATAAAACAAATAGGAAAATATTCCATAGTTTTGTAAAAGCTTATATTATTTTCTCTTAAACAGTTGTATAGCTTGGTAGGTAAGCAAAATAGACACAAGTTAACTTGTAGGGATTCATATAATAATTTGTTCATATTTAAGAGATTATAGGGATATTCAGACTATTCATTTCTTTGTGAATCAACATGGGCGAGGAATACTTTTTATAGAGAAATTTGCTATCTCCACATTTCATGGCCTGTGAAGTCTTTTAATGCATTAAATTACAAAAATTATAGACTCGCTATATCACTTCTCAGCACCATTACTGTTCTTAAAACAATGAAAGAAGGAAATACTTTAGCAACTTGAGAGCCCTCTTGGTTTGGACTACGCACACACATAGCTTCTAACAATAATGAGTTTGACAGCCTATGGCTCTTGTCTGCACACACTGTGCACACATGCCCCATGCCTCACAATGCTCCTGAGTTGCTAGAGCCTCACCTGAATCCAGCCGCACAGACATCCATGCCCAACAATGAAGAAAATTTCTCCTTCTCTTAATGACTACCAAATTTGGACAGTTTTAATTAAATTTAATCTAAATATATTGTTCCAAGGGTTGATAGTGTACTCTGGCCTAGTCTGGTTTCACAATATGGTGAAACTGTCTCCCAGTGAACTTCTTTTTCATTTCTTTTTATTTTTAATTTATTCACTTTACATCCTGACTGTAGCCTCCTCCCTTTTCTCCTCGCAATCTCACCCCCTTCCTTTATCCCCCTTCTCCCATCCCCTAGTCCTCAGAAGGGGCCCCTTCTCCCCTATCATCTGACCCCAACCTATCAGGTCTCATCTGGACAGCCTGAACCCTGTTCCTCTGTGGCCTGTCATGCCCGCCCTGCCAGGGGGATGTGACCAACGAGCTGGCACCGGAGTCCACATCAGAGGCATCCCCTATTCCCCTTTTTATGGTCCCCACGTGGAGACGGTGAATTTTTAGAGAGAATCTACTATGTACCATCTCATGTCTGTTCAAAACTGGGCATCAGCATGATCAATGATGTGCTATGAGAGGGGACATTCACAATAGAAAAGTAGTAGTATACCTTGTCAATCAACACAGAAAAACCGCTTAGACTGCTCCTCTTAGCAGCCATACTCCTCTTTCTCTTGAACCCCATAAAAGGAAGGCCTAAACAGTAACTGGGGTCCTTGGTACCTTCAACCATGTGACCTGCTGACACTCTTGACAGTATATTTCTCACCTGTACTATGTTTTGGATAAAGCGTTTTCTTACTTAGCATTCTGTGTGAGCATTTATTTATTTATTTATTTTTTAATTTTGTCCTGTATAGGAAACCAAGGACCTGGAAACACCTGGCCTATGTCTTCACCACTGTCAACACCTCTCAGAAATAACTGATGCTTTGTATCATACACTTTTATGTTGTTTCATTTGAAAACATAAATACTATTCCTGTTTCTTCTTCTTGGCAAGAAAAGGTCACTCATCGTTCCTACAGTAGCCTTTTCATGGTATATAGTGTTCCATGTGTGCCTGCCGAGCCCAGATGAGGGCACTGGATCCTCTGGGGATTAAGTCATAGGCAGTTGTGTGTTGACTGATATAAGTGGTGGGAACTAAACTCAGGTCCCTGGAAAAATAGTGTGAGCTCTTAACCACTGAACCATCTCCAAGCCCAAATGCCAAGTCAATAAATAGCATAGATTTGGGCCTGATTCTTTTTTTCAAAAAATCAATCTGAATCTGCTTGTGTGTGTGTGTGTGTGTGTGTGTGTGTGTGTGCACTCATGTGCACTTGTTGTGGAGGTGCACATTCATGAGTATGTACACAGGCACGGAGGACAGAAACCAGGCGTGTGTGTGCCCTTCCTCAGGAGCTGTTCACCTTTTGTCTTGATACAGGATCCCTCATTGGCCTGGAGCACACTGGTTATGCTAGGTTGGCTGGCCAGCAGCCCTCGGGAGCCACGTCTCTTTGCCTCTTCAGCAGTGGCATTACAGGACTATACCATCATTTTTGTGGGATTTTGTTTGTTTTTTATATGTGTTCTAGAAATTGAACTCAGGTTATAATGCTGGAACACCAAGCATGTTACTGTACTATGTCCCCAGTTCTGCTTTTTAAACTAATGTGTTGGGCTTTTTATATTTAATATAAGCACCTGTGTGTAGAGGTCAAATTTTTCTAATTATTTGCTTCATTTTGTTTTACTTCTTTTTCTTTTAGTCTTTTTTGTTGTTTTGTTGTTTGTCTGTTTGTTTGAAGACAAAGTCTCTTGTTGCCCCAGCTGGCATTGCATTTTTTTGTATAGCTAAGACTAGTCTTGAACGCTCAATCCTCCTCCTGTTACCTCTCAATTGCTGGGAATACAGGTGTGCACCACCATGCCTGGCAAACTACTGGCTTTATAACTGTACCATTTAAAATTCTATCCATTGGTTCTATTGTTTTGGATTATCATTTTTACTTTATTTTGTTGCTATTATTGATTGTGTATGTATATGATGATGTATACATAAGTACACACACAATTGTGGTAGCATTACTTACATGTGTGTGTGTGTGTGTGAGAGAGAGAGAGAGAGAGAGAGAGAGAAAGAGAGAGAGAGAGAAGGAGGGAGGGAAAGAGGGGGAAGGGAGAGAGAGAGAGAGAGAGAGAGAGAGAGAGAGAGAGAGAGAGGGCAACTTTAACTAATATATTAATATATTTTATTTTTAAAATATTTTAATTGTATTTTTATTATGTGTGTGAGAGAGAAAGTATTCCATACACCTGGGTAGAAGTCAGATGACAACTTGCAGTCATCCATCCTCTCCGTCTACCATGTGGATACAAGTGCTCAATCTCAGCTCATCAGGCTTTGAACAAGCAACTTCATCTGCTGAACCATCTCACAGGCTCTAATATGTTTTCTTCCTGCGTAGTCCAAAGTCTCTGTGGACTGCTGATCCTCCTTCCTTGGCCTACCAAGTGCGTGTGCTACAGGGATATGACAAGACGGGTGGGGTTTGATATTTTTCAGCCTACACACTACCTAAACACCATGAAATAGTAAGTCCACATTCCCCACCTTTCCTCTGTCATATATTTAATCCTCCCATTCTGTCACATATTTTAAACTACAAATGCTTTAAATATCACATTTAAATATCACAGCACATCACTACTCTGTTTGTTTAACACGGTCTCTATCTTTAAAGGTACTGAAAAGCTTATTTAATAATAAGATATCCATCTTCTGTTTGCTCTTTTAGGGGCTTTCCATTGCCTAGATTAAATCCACATTTCCTTCCAATGATATTTTCCATCTGCCCAGGAAGTGTCTCTTATAATTCCTGGTGCACATGTCTGCTGGCAAGGAATCCCTTCAGCTTTTTTAGTCAGAGAAGAGCTTAATTTTGCTTCGGCATTTGAAACATAGTTTTACTGACTTGCAAATTGTGAGCTGACCATGTTCATTTGCTGAACTCTGATGCTATTGCTGCACTCCTTTTTTGGGTCAAGACGAGTCTACACTGTTAAATGTTCTTTGTGTTTTTATTTCTTCTCTGACTGTTATCAGGATTTCCTTTGGAGGTTTTAACAGTTGAATTATGATGTGTTTTGGCATATTTCTAATGATTTTTAACAAGATTCCTGGATCTTGAGATGTATAGCTTTTGTTAAAATTTGGTGGGCCCTGTTTACAGATATGTCTCTAGCACTTCCTCCTTCACTTCTTTCTTCTACAATTTTAACTGCACTCACGTTATGTCACTAGATGTTATGCGACGAGACACTGACTTCTGATGCACTTTAACCCACTCTGTTTCCTCTGTGCTTTCTTGTGAATCATTCCCATCACTGTTTTCATGTTTACCACTTTTCCTTCCAAGATGCCTACCGGTCTTAATCCCGTGTTGTATATTTTTCATCTTTAGAAATTCTATCTGGGCTATTTTTACATATTCTATTTTACTCATCATCCCATGGCATGTTCTACCTTCATGAACGTAGAGGTCAGATTTGTAAGAGGACTACATACGTGATTACTAATCTTATCACTGCTGTTTTCCTGCATTCATTTCAATTAATTTCATTTTCTCTTTGCTAAGTTGGGGTTTTCTGTACCTTATGGTAAAATTTTCATCTTGATTTTGTAGTAAGTATTGTGGGTTTTATACTACTGTTGCTATCTTTGCTATCTTTTACGTTTCTTAAGATGGTGGTAGCTGTGTTCTGGAGTACAGCTGGTAATATGTAAACTGTAAAATAGTTAAGATTTTGCCACCCGTTGTGTATGTGTGTATGGTGTTAAATTTACATTTCAAGTTCTGTCTCTGAGTCTCACATTTCTCCAGGAACCAACCAGCTCCAGGGACCTTATTCTCATCAACAAATCTTCTACCAGTGAAAAATGATTTTTCCCTGCCAGTACGACAAGCTGCACCCGCCCTGTCTTCAACTTAACATATCTTACTTCACTGTCAACCTACAGAATCATTCAAAACAACCAATCACAACCTGCCTTGCAAACTAATGGGTACCACACCAGCCTTCCTGTTACTGCAAAGCCTACCTCTTTCGGTGCTTTTGGGTCTACTTATCCCCACGTGACCCATCTGTCATTCTCCACGGCATTCAGTGTCCACTCCTGGGGTGTGAAGATATGTGCCCAGTAAACCACAACTAATATCTTCTGCCTAATACCAGGCTTCAGAATTTGAGGTGGGGGAGGGGAGCAGGGGTTCCTTTTTTATCAACCAGTAGATCAAAGGTCATGAGACTAGTAACCAAGTCACCCTCACTAAGTGCCCCACCCCCAATGCTCTTTGCATTATAGGGCCTTCGCACATCCACGTCTACGGATGAAGAGACTTTCCAACCCTGTGTAGTCTTGGGAATTGTTCTGTCAGCTTCCCTGGTAGTGAGCCATGCTGCGGTCCTTATGAAGGGTCACCTGTCACTGTGTGCAGGTCACTTCTCAGCTGAAGACAAGGGGTTCTGAAGAATCTGCTAATCACTCTCCGTGACCTCTTCCCTCCTCATGAACCTTACTAAGCAGAATGGCTTTCTTTCCTTTTTCTTTTTGTTGTTGCTCTAACTTAGCAGAATCACTGGACTCTGTTTGCATTCCTATACCTGACTTCCACATGAAAACTGCTTTTGTATTGTTATTTTTTGAATGAGTGAATGAGTGAGTGACTGAGTGAGTGAATGAATGAATGAATGAATGAAAAAAAACCTAGCCACTAGGGAAAAGGTGAACAACTGAACTGTCTTTCATACCTGCTGAGAGAGGGAAAGTCACTTTTCTCCAGTGGAGTGACATTGGGTAGATCAACCACTCCAGGACAGGCCTCATGGTCAGGAGTAGTTAACTTTGGTGTGTGTGTCCCTTTATTTGCTTACAGTTTAGTAGGGTTTTTTCCCCTTTAGTCTTTTGGTGTTATTTTGTTTTATTTGTTTGTAGTAGAGATATTATTATATGTAAACGCTGTTTATATTTCAGATAAGGGGAGAAGATGAAACCCATTCTTAAGCCTTTCTAGTTCTATCTGGACTCTTTTTTTTGTTTGTTTGGTTTTTGGTTTTTCGAGACAGGGTTTTTCTTTGTAACAGCCCTGGCTGTCCTGGACTCACTTTGTAGACCAGGCTGGCCTCGAACTCAGAGATCTGCCTGCCTCTACCTCCCGAGTGCTAGGATTAAAGGCAGGCATGCACCACCACACCCGGTTGTCTATCTGAACTCTTGCTGGCTGCGTCAACTCACCTGTTCTGGCCTAAACTCCCCTCAAATCTGACTGATTCCAACAGGCTTCTCTTGGCTTCTAGCTGAATTGCTCTACCTGGCCTCAAATTCTGGCCATGTGTTTCAATGTTCTGGCTCCTTCTCATTCTCCAGTTTGCTTTGTCTTCAACTGTGCCTAGGTTCTCTCTACAACCTGTCCATGTAAAACTGTCCTGGCCAAAAACTCTTAGTAAAAACTCTGTTCTGTTCTCATGAGAGTTGGGTATATCCTATCTCTGACTTATTCTGTTATATCTTTCTCTGATTTGTCGCTTTGTCGCCCTTTGGTTAGACATCACTTTCAAACATGGTTGCTTCCTTCTGTAAACCAACCTTACCTTCATGGTTTTGGATTAAAAGTGTGTATACTAAGGGTGTGTCTATATTCCAGCCAGAACACACTGTAATACAGAGCATGTCTGCACTGCAGCCAGATCACATAGACTTAGAAGGTTTTGGATGAGATCCCTTGCCAGAGCAGCCATGTTGCTGGATTAAAAGTCATTCAATACAGTGGTATTGGGTTTTTGTTGGCCTACTTGAGAAAGAAGTTAAAGTTGGTTGGGTAGAGTGGGTGAGAGGATCTTGGAGGACTTGAGGGAGGGGAAGAATATGATCAAAATATATATAAATTTAAAATTTGTTTTAAGTAATAAAAAAAGAGCTATGAATTCAGAATGCATTGGTTTGAGTTTGTATCAAATGGGGAATTACACTGAGCATGTGTTAGATGAGCAGTATTTGCTTTTAAATAGTTTTTCATTTTACAGTTTAAAGTAAGGCAATTTACCTAACAGAAAATGACCATTTCCACAAATACCCCTCTGCGGCTCTTGGCAGCACCTTGCTGTCTTTTTCCCTGAAAATTCTTGAAGTAATGTTGCTTGTAACTTAACCTCTTTCTTTTAATACTTCATTTATTCCGTGCAGTTGTATGCCAGGAGGATTCTTAGGGGAAAACATAATAAAGAAGGCATCATCTTTTGTCCACAGATGCTTATAATGCTAAAAGGAAAGGAGATTTAATGACTTTGAGCTTTAGGTTTAAAAAATGTAATTTCTGCAGCAAAGCAAAGTAGGTAAGATGGTATAGATTTTGTGTGTGTCTGTAGTTCTTTATGTGAGTGTACTTTCATATACCAAAGTTACATACTAATATATGTAGTTAGATTCAGATAATATGTGCATAAATAGCAATAAATTTTATCACTGATATACTAATGAACATACTAGCCAGGCCTGGTGGCACACACCTGTAAACCCACCCCCCTGGGAGGCAGAGGCAAGTGGAACTCTGTGAGTTCGAGGCCAGCCTGGTATACATAGTAAGTTCCAGGGCAGCCAAGGATACACAGGAATACCCTGTCTCGAAAAAGCCAAAACCAAACAAATAAACAAAACATAATTCCCCCAAAAGTACCTCCAAACAATAAGCTGATATTGAGCTCTTCTTGTGTTTGTCTTCTCTCAGGGATCCCCATCTTGCACTGACTGTAGCCTAAGATTTTCAAAAAATCTTTTCTCATGTGCTGTTTTGTAGTTGTTTAGCGATGGATGTGGGTAAAACCTGCTTCCTACTATTTCAGCTTGAACTAATTCAAGCTCACCAAAAAGAAAGTTCTAATTCAAACATTTCAAGTATTACTTTTAACCAATATTTGCTCATAAAGCTCTTAAAACGTTTATTTCTTAAATTGAAATAAAAGCTAATCTCCCCTAAGAAACTCTCAGGTTTTTAAGGCATATTTTTTCTTTTAAAGATGTATTCTGAAGTATTTATAAAGTGTGTGTGTGTGTGTGTGTGTGTGTGTGTGTGTGTGTAGTACAGGAATGTATGTACATATTAATGTGTGTGTATGTGGGTTCATGCGCACATGTGTACAGTGCAGGGATGTATGTACACATTATTGTATATATGGAAGCTAGAGGTTCATCAGTGGTCAATGTCTAGTGTCTTCCTCAGTCTCTCTCCACTTTATTTTTGAGACAAGATCAATCACTGAATGTGGAGTTCAATGAAATCAGGAACATACCTGTCTCTGCTTCTGCAGTGTCAGGATGACAGATGCACACTGCCATCTCTGGCTTTTACATATATGCTAGGATGCAAACACAGAGCTCATGATTGCACAAGTACTTTACCAAATGAGCCGTCTTTCCAGTCCTAAAGTGCTTACTTTTTAAAGAATGGCTTTGAAACGTTGGAAACTGTTGTTCTCACTTGGATCTGTTATCCTTGGCAAAATGTGTATCTGTTATTCTTGGCAAATTTCCTCATTTGGGGCTATAAATTTATTGTCATCATATATACATATATGTATATATATACACAGGTGTAGGGTAGTACATATATGTGTACATATGCATATCTAATGTATAATATATATGTACACATACTATACACACATATACATATATATGCATATATATATATGCTTCTTATAGGTTCAATCTCCATTCCAATTCAGATGTGAGCATAATAAGCCTAAACTCATTATTTCTCCTCTCACCTTTGCCATAATATTAGCTTATTCAAAACTAAAATGTGTATCTATAATGCTTACAATCTTACTTAATAAAAACCTAAACAATTTGTACTATTTTATAATCTATGCAAAAAAGATAGTGCTTACTAATATTGTTTTGTTCTTTTAAGAAACATATAACCTACCAAAATACACATCACAAACAACAGAACTAAAAACGAATCATGAAGATAGTGAATGGTTTAAGAATCTCCACATTATTTATCAAAACAAAATAAGCAGGCTCACATGATCTACAAATACATTTTACCAAGTTTTAAATTGGCTATTAAAGTCTAGATCCCAGCACAAAAGCATCAGGATCAGCTGTGTGTGTCATAAATGAAGACTCACTGTCTGATTTATACTTACTAAATTAGAAACCCTGAGTGTGAGGCTAATGAATATGCATGAGGATTCACGCTGACGTCTGAGGATTACTATTTCAAGGAATATATCATCCCAAATTTATACGAACTGTTCTACAGAATAGAAAAAAAATGGCACCCTTGAGTTGTCTCATTTTATGACAAGATAGCATCAGTTCCAGAATCAGACATAAAATACTATGAGTAAGGAAAAATTATAAGCTAATGTTACATGGAATATAAACTTTCTAAACCAAATATTAGCAAGTGGAAGCTGTAATCCTTGGTGTGTGTTTATGAGTCTGCTTGCCTTTCTGTCAGAGTACCATGGCTGTTAGGAATGCCCCATGGAGTTTACTCATGATCAGATTAAAGCTATCTATATGAAAAGCTATTTTTATATCAGAAGATATACTACTACAACAATCAATAAACAACTCGAGGTGAAAATCACATTATAATCTTCATTAGTGTATAAACACATTTATACATCAATACTCAATTGTGGTAGCAATTTCAACTCATGGTAAAGAAGAAATGAAAGTGTATTAACCTGGTCAAAGCTACCTACTATAAGCCCTCAGCAGATTAACTTCTATGACATCACAGGTGTGCTCCTTTTAGATTAGAGATGAGACACGGCATCTATATTCATGCTCGTACTGGAAAGCCTACCTTGTGTATCAAAATAACAAAATGTATATAAGTATAGGGCAGAAATAGATTATGTGTGTATCAGGAAGTTCAACAAGGTCACTTGTGATAAGATCTCTATATAAATATCAATAGAGAAAGATCGAACATGGCAAATGGCTTGCAGGTGTGGTCTACTAGGATCTCCAGGGGAGTAACTGAGGAAAGTTGGACAACAGCTCTCAGAAGTGGATAGTGGCCAAAAATATCTTTTCTTTGTTTTTGTTTTTGTTTTTGTTTTTCAAGACAGGGTTTCTCTGTGTAGCCTTGGCTATCCTAGAGTTGCTTTGTAGACCAGGCTGGCCTCGAACTCACAGAGATCCACCTGCCTCTGCCTTCTAAGTTCTGAGATTAAAAGGCATGCACCACCACTCCCGTCTTAAAAACCATCTTTAATATGAATCTTTAAAAAAAAATAGGAAGAGTATGCAACATCCATCTTGGAAGGAAAGTGGGTCTAAGGACCTCCATATTTCCAATGATAGAGAGTGATTAGAGGTGTGACGAAGACCGAGAACATCACAAAATCAACATGGTACTCAAGAAACAGACATTTAGGAGAGAAAACAAAACAAAACAGAAGAAAGGCAGACAAAAAGTGTCACGTGGCAAAGGCAGAGAGATGATATGCCGGGAAGCTCTGATTCTCGTGGTGCTACGCTCAAGCAGATGGCAAGACAGAAACAGAATCCCAAAGCTCTCTGCTGAGTGCACATTTCAGCCAACACTGACCCTCTGTGAGCCCCACCGTGGGAGCCTGGAGCAAGCATCAGGCTGCGGAAAGCCATGGATGAATGAAGACTGTTCAGTGAAAATTGAGCAGGTGACTACTTTTGTCAGGATAAGTAGTCAGATATTTAGATTATTTTGTAGAGATTTTGAAAATTTGTGCAAAATTTCAAAGATAGTAATTTGAGAAGGTGATATCTGAAGGAAAAGAAAAACCACGCTACCAAACGTCAAAACAATTGAGCTGCATAAATGTCTGTCTCCGCTACAATATTTAAATGTTTCAGCCAAGACTCTGTCATAAAGCTAGCTCTGTGGCAGCATAACTGGTAACACAAGTCTGGGAAGCACATACTAATGGCAAGTGTGTGAAACACGCCAGAAACGGTAAATTCTGGGAGATGAGGGGAGTGGGCGGGGGCAGGGGGAGGAGCGGGATGGGGGATGGGAGGGGTGGGGGGGAAGTAGGATTTTCGTGTTTGCTGTTTGTTTTTTGTAATTGGGCTCTCCCATCAGACTACATTCAGGCGAATTGAAGAAACTGAAAAAAAAAACTCTATAGCTAGATCTACCACTCTGGATCTGATAATTTTATGTTTAGGTGATGAATGACAGCACTATGCTGTAGATAAGGCTTAACTTGCCATTTTGTTTAGAGTCGTTGGTGACATAATGTCACTCCAGTAATGGCTTCTCTAGTTCCAACTAAATCAGAAGATTTGAGAATCTTAAAGTAATTTTCTTTGTCTGCTGTCATTATTTCTGATACAGTTGCTGATGGTGCCCCAACAACGGCAGATGAAAGAGAAGACTTGCACAATTAATAAAATAAAAACTCATGTTAGAAGAAGTATAATGGCATAGTAAATAAAAATGTATGTTCATAACGTGTTATCAGTGAGTGATGACATGCAATCCTCATCAAGACTGAATTTCCTAAACGCCAAGGGATGAAATCACTGTCAATTCCAGGAAATCTCTGAAAGTGTTCATGATGACTGTGATGAAATTAATTTCTTTTCAGAAAGGATATGATTTATGAACTCTGTGGTATGTGTGTTCACACATCTGTGGGTGTAAATACGGGCATGTCAAGGGTGCACTGTGCACATGGAGGTTAGAAGACAACCTTAGGTGTCAGTTCATGCCTCCCATTTTGTTTGTAAAAACGGGATGGAGTTGTCTGTTTTTCTGCTGCATCTGTGAAGCTATCTAGGCTTCAGGTTTCCTGAGATTCTCATGCTTTTATCTGTTGCATGGATCCTGGAAAGAACAGGGGAAAAAAATCTACTCACTAGCCAGTGTTAGACCAAAGTTCAACTTGGAGAACCAATGAGTTTTATTTGGGTAACTTTCAGAAGTATCAGGTGAGTAGCTACTACAGGACATGATAGTTACCTGCCGTCTATAACTCCAGTTCCAGGGGATCCATGGCTTTGATGGGCACTGTACACACATGGTGCACAGACATATTTGCAAGCAAAACATCCACATACATAAAATAACATAAAATAAATCCTTGAATAATCGAACATGAGTTTTCAAGGTGAAGGCCATTATTTATGTAATGTTTTAAACCTTAACAGCATTCCAAATGAAATTATGGCAAGCCAAAATTAGGATGAACAATCATATATTTCAACAGCAAAACAAATATTTGGATTACTTTTAATTTGAATTACAAGTTCTTTTTTTTTTCAGGAAATAATATTTTGGCATACTCGTGATTCTATATTCAGTTAAAATAAAAATGCTGCCTGTAAACTTTCAAGTAAAGTAGAAATTATATGGAATATATAGAGCTACAATCTGATGTCAACTCAAAAAAGAAAAGCCCCTTCTCTTTACTAGACACTTTTAGGTCCTATCTTCCCAGAGACAAATATTTCTCACCTGTCAATCATGTCTTATGTGTTTGTTCTTTGGCATCAGCTGCACTACCAAACAACTATTCTCAAGAGTAAAGCATGCTAAGTAACTTAGAGCAAAATATATGATAAGCATCTTGAGGACTCACTGAGAGCTGGAACTGCTGCAGTCAAGATGGATTATTTATTTTCTCAAATTTAAGGTCCAAAATCTCACTGGTTTTATGTTGCCAGTTTTTATTTTACTTTTATAATAAAACATAAATACTAGAGGAGCATCTGAGTTAAATGACATCATAGATCAAGAGAGTTATATTTCAGACTGTAGAGACAAAGGGAAAGAGAACAAAGTCTGACTTCCACAGACACTAATCCCACTACCAGCAGGACTTTCAATCATAATAGATGGAGAAAGAAAATGACTCCACAGCAACCCAATTTACACAGTATGCCCCTTCAAATCCAGTTCTACAGAAGACACTAAAAGGAAAACTTCAACCAGAAGAGGTTAATCACACCCAAAAAACACAAGGGGAAATAAGCATACCATCAAATCAAATGAGGAAGAAAAAATTCACATCTTAACAAAATAACAGGAATCAACAAGTACTGCTTATTAATAGTTCTCAACATCAATAGTCTCAATACCCCAATAGAAAGATAAATATGAACAGACTAAATTCAAAAACAGGATCCATCCCTCTGCTGCATCCAAGGGACACACCTTCATACCAAGAGTAGACATGGCCTCATGGCAAAATGATGGGAAAGGATAGTCCAGATAAACGGACCCAAGAAGCAAGCAGATATAGCCATTTTAATATCTGAAAAAATAGACTTTAAACCAAAACCAATCAGAAGAGATAGGAAAGGACACTAAAGATTCATTATAGGAAAAATCTGCCAAGTGGATATTGCAATTCTAAATATCTATGCATCAAATCCAAGTTCATAAGAGAACCATTACTACAGCTTAAATCCCATATTTACTCTTACGCAGTGATGGTGGCTAACTTTACTACCCTGCTCTCACCAATAGACAGGCCATCCAGACAAAAGCTAAAAGAAATGTTGGAGCTAAGTGGTGTCAAATGGGCCTAGCAAAGAAGTTAAAATAGCATTTCACACAAACAAAAGGTTTCATTTTGTCCTCAGCAGCTCGTGGAACTTTCTCCAAAACTGACCACTTACTTGGATGCAAAAAATGTATCAACAGATATAAGACAATTGAAGTAGCACCCTGCTTCCTATCTGACCACCATGGGTTAAAAGCTGGATGGTGAACAGCAACAGGAAGTTTACAAACTCATGGAAACTGAACAATTCACTTCTGAATGAAAAATGGATCAAGAAAAAAAATTAAGAAAGAAATGACTTTCTAGAATGTAGTGAAAATGAACACACAGGGTGCCTACTCTTGTGAGTACAGTAGAGATGGTCCTAAGAGGCAACATCAAAGCACCAGTGCCTACATTTAAGTGGGGGTAGAGTGGGGTGAGAGATATCTAAGCAATTTCATGGCACACCTGAAAGATTTGGAAAAAGGGTAAGAAATAACACCCAAAAGAAGTGGATAAGAATAAATAATTAAACTCTTGGGTGAAATCAATAAAATAGAAGCAAGCAAAGAAAATAAAACAATACAAAAGAATCAATGAAACGAAGAGTTGGTGGTTCTTTGCGAAAATCAATAAGACAGATAAACAACTCTTAGTCAAATTATCTAAAAGGTGGAGATGAAAGATCCAACTTAATAAAGTTAAAGAAAGTTATAGGTGAATAACAATAGATGATGAGGAAGCCCAAAGAGTCATAAGGACATACTTTAAATATTTGTATTCCAAAAAACTGGAAAGCCTGGAAGAGATGGATACATTTCTTGATATATACAACCTACCAAGGTTAAATCAAGGTCAGATAATCATTTTAAACAGACCTATTACCCTTACTGAAATAAAAAAGGTTTAGGAAGAAACCCATGCCTAGATGGATAGAGGATAGAATTCTACCATATTTTCAAAGAGAAATCAATGCCAATAATTCTCAAATAATTCTGTAAAACAGGAACAGAAAAATCATTGCCCAATTTTTAATGAGACCACAATTCCCTAGTGCCTAAACCACAGAAAGACTCAACAAACAGAATAACAGACCAATTTTCCTTATAAACATAGGTACAGAAATGCTCAACAAAATACTTGCAAACCAAGTCCAAAAACACATCAAAAAGATCACCAGAGATGCAGGAATAGTTCCACGTATGTAAATTGTTAAACATAATTCACCTTATAAACAGACTGAAAGACAAAATTACATGACCATGTCATTAGATAGAAAAAAGGCCTTTGACAAAATCCAACATCACTTCATAATAAAAGTCTTGCAGAGACTAGGAATATAAGGAACATATCTCAACATAATAAAGGCAATTTCTAGCAATCCCAAAGCCAAACTCAACCTGAACAGAGAGAAACTCAAAGTAATTCCACTCAAATAAGAAAAATGACAAGAGTGTCAATTCTCTCCCTTCAATGCAACATTTAAAGCCTTAGCTAGAGCAATAAGACAAAGGAAGGAGATCAAGATGCAAATAGCAAAGAAGTCAAAGTATCTATTTTCAGACGATATATTGTATCCATAAATGATCCTAAAATCTCCACCAAAAAACTCTACCACCAGCAAACATTTTCAGGAAAGTAGCAGTATGCAAAATTGATACACAAAAATCAACAATCTTCCTATGCAAAAGACAGGTAGACTGAGAAGTAAATCAGGTAAACAATACCTTTCACAATAGCCTCAAAAAAATCATGGAGGTAATCTCTGCAAGTCAGGGATTTGTGTAGTAAAAACTGTAAGACACTAAAGGAAAAAAATTAAAGAAAATATCAAAAGACGGACAGCCTTCCCATGCTCTAGACCAGTAGGGTTAATACAGTGAAAGTGATCATCCTTCCAAAAGCCACCTAACAGATTCAGTGCAATACCCACCAAAATTCCAACACAATTCCTCACAGAACTTGAAAGAACAATTTCCAGTTTCATATGGAAACACACACACAAAAGCAAGGATAGATAAAACAATCCTGAATGGCTGCCCTACTCCTCGCTGACTGCAGCACTCCAGAATGGCTCTGCACCTTGCCTGGGTGGCACAGTAGAACTGGCACTGGACATGTAGGCGTGAGAAGAGCCAGCATCCCACACCCACCCTAGGACATGAACATAGGAAATCCCGGCACAAGCAGGAGAGCTGGCCCCTCCCCTCACTTGGGCAAATTAGGAACGCTGGCCCTGGTGGTGCCTGTGAAAGAGAACTGGAAAGCTGAACAACACAGCTACCACCCAGGTCAAGATTTATGACTTTGAGTTGGAGCACCCCAACATCAACCACATCTGTGAACTGCTGGAGCACACGAAGGGTCCAGTCCTGCAGATCCAAAGCTACAGGATCTCCATGACTGAGAGCAACAACAGGATATGCCTGAGAGGAGTCCTGGTGAGGATCCAGTGTTGATAGTGTGAGCAGAAGCCAAAAGCCTCAAACCACACTAATGACTCACTGCAAAGAGCTGGGAAGCTATTTGGGACTGTGTGACACATCGTAACACACTGCAGCTTCCACAGACTTTTTTAATGTTATTTTTTTCTTTTTGCTATTTTTATTTTTTGTTTTCTTTTGGGGGCTTGTAAGGGCTAAGGGGCAATATGGAGGGATGGAGAGATAAATTGAATCGGGGTGCATGATGTGAAATTCACAAAGAATCAATAAAAAGTTATCATCCCAGATCTCAAACTATAGTAAAGAGCTATAGTAATAAAAACAGCATGGTATTAGTATAAAACCAGACACATTGATCAAGGGAATTGAGTTGAAGACACAGACATAAGTCCACAGACCTATGGGCACATGGTTATTTTATGAAGATGCAAGAACTACACATTGGGCAGGGGAGGGGGCAAGACAGCATCTTCAAGAAATGGTGCTGGTCAAACTGGACATCTGCACGTCAAAAAGATCCATACTTATTACCAAGCACATAACTTAATTCCACATGGATCAAGAACATCAACTTAAGGCAAGACACACTTCATCTGGTAGAAAAGAAAGTGGAGAGCAGTCTTAAACTCACTGGCTCAAGTAAGGGTTTTCTGAACAGCACACAGAGAGCACAGATATTAAGACAAGTAATAAACGGGACCTCATGAAATTGAAAAGCTTCTATGTGGCAAAGGACACCATCATTCAGTTGAAGCCACAGGCTAGAGGATGAGAAGAGATTTTTTTTATCAAAGGTTAATTTCTAAAATATACAAAGAACTTGGAAAAGCAGACATCAAGAAAAACTAATAATCCAACTGAAAGTGGGGTACAGATCAAAATAGTTATCAAAAGCTGAAACACAAATGGCTGTCAGATACCTAAATGATCAGCATCCTTAGCCATCAGGGAAATGCAAATCAAAACCATTTTGATATTTAATCTTACATCAGTCAGAATGGCCCAGATCAAGAAAACAAATGATAGCTCATACTGGCAAGGGTGTGAGGCGAGGTAAATACTGTATTATTGGCGAGACGGTAATCTTACACAGACACTACAAAAAGCAGAGTGATGGCTTCCCAGGAAGCTGGGGATAGATCTCCCTCAAGAATCAAGCTATATCACTCTTTAGCATATGCCTAAAGAACTCTACATCCTACTACAGAGATATTTGTTAAACTATGTTCTCTATTCATAATATCCAGAAATTGGAAACAGCTTAGATATCTGGCAACAGATGACTGGATAAAGAAAGTGTGGTGCATTTACACAATGTAATATTACTTAATTTTTTAAAAAAAATCATGAAATTCACAGGTAAATGGATGGAGTTAGGAAAAACATCATCCCAATGCTGGGGACCCAGATCCAAAGAGACAAATGTGGTATGTATTAGCTCAGATGTCGACTTGAGCCTTTAGTCTTCAATAATCAGGCTATTCTATGTAACCGCAGAAGGTAGTTGTAAAGTAAGGGACTAGGAAACAGATAAGGGTCTCCCTAGGAAAAGGGAACAGAATAGACAGTTGTGCATGGGCCATGGGTATGGAGACTGGAATGGGAGGATCAAATGGGGGGAGGGGAGAGGGAAAACAGGGCTAAGGGAGGAGATTGGGGAGGGACAGGTAAAACTAAGGGCTCTTTGAGGGGTCATGTGGAAACCTAGCACAATAGGATCTTCTTAAAACAAATACATATGTGAAATAAATCTAAGTGTGATCACCAAATAAGAGGGGAGTCAAAGACCCAAGTAGATACCTCTCACCACCAAATGAAACCTCCAGTTCTGGAAATGAGTTACAGCTAATGGGGCTGGACAGGGACCTACAGAGGAACTAAATACCATTGTTCTGCTAAAGACATGTAGCAATAAAATGACATTCTGCTATACTTGTAAATCAGTGTCTTGCTCAGCCACTATCAGCAAAGCTTCCTTCCTCCTGCAACAGATGGAAACAATACAGAAAGCCACAGCTGGAAAACATGCAAAAAGTGAGAGAACTTAGAACAATGAGTCCTAAGTGGGATGTCCACATCAATCTCCCACCACCACCCCCACTACCACCACCACCACCACCACCACCACCCTCAACACCCCCAACACCAACACCAACACCACTACTCACGGCTCAAGGAGCTCTGCAGGCAGAAAGATTGGAAGCTCCAGGGAAGAAAAAATACAAGGAAACAAGCCCTTCTAAACACAACAGGACTGACACACACAAGCATGCACAGGGCCTTCTCAGGTCTAAGCCAGATGGGTCTCAATGCTGTCAAGATCTCATTCTTAAGCCAGAAGCCATGCCCAATTGATAACTGCTTGTAAGAGAAAAATTCATTTATTCTTAGTGGTGTCTCGCTGAGTATACAAGCCACACTCAAGGCCAGACCCAATGCCTACCACAAAATGAACTCAAGGGTATTTTTGAAGATGTTTTTGTCTCACAATGTTTTGATGGGCTTTGTCTATTTACTTATTTATTTAATCTATTTCTGTAATGTTACAGATATTTTGCCTATATATTATGGTTTCGGATTTTGTGTTTATGAGTTTTCTGTGGGTGTAAATTTGTACATCTTGGCATCTTTGTATGCTTCTTGTCCTTTTTCTTTAGCTCTTCTTTCTTCCTGTATGCTTTTATTTTATCTTACTGTTGTAATTTTGATTATGTCCAGATACCTGTTTATATGCCTATGAAAAAGAAAAAAAAAAAAAAAAAAAGGAGTGTCAAGTTGGGTGGGTGAGGAGGTGGGGAGAACCAGGGAGGAATTGGAGGGAAAACTGTAATCAAAACATACTTTGTTAATAAAAGCTATTTTTTATTAAAAATAAATAAATAAAAACAAAAAATTAAACTTGTCAGTCAGTAGGAAAAGACGTAACAATTCAATCAACGAGTCAATAAAATAAACAGTTCTCATAAGAGAAAATACAAATAGTCAATCACCTTATAAAATACTGTTAGCTTTATTAGCCATTGGAGAATTGCAAATTAAAACAACACTGAGATTCCAATCTTACCCTAGTCAGAAAGGCAGTCACAAAACAAACAAACAAACAAACAACACCAACAAAACAGTGAGCCAGGAATTTGACACATGTCTTTAATTCCAGCATTCTGGAGGCAGAGGCCAGTGGGCCTTTGTGAGTTCAAGGCCAGCCTTCTGCGAATGGTAAATTCTCAGCCAGCCAGTCAGTACCGCATAGACTCTGTCTCAACATAAATTAATTCAGTAATTAATTAAAACTTTTTAGATTAAAACATGATATTGGTGGGACAGGTTGCTTAATGGTTAAGAGCACATGCTGATCTTACAGAAGACTTGGTTAGGCATCCAGGGCGGGAGGATAACAGCTGCCTGTAAACTCAGCTCCAAGAGACCCAGTGCCCTCTTTTGTCCTCTGTAAGCACTGCACTCACTCAAACCCACCATATCCACATAATTAAAAATAAAAATAGTCCTTTCATGATGGCACAGACCTTTAATCCCTGCATTTGGGAGGCACAGCCAGGTGGATCTCTATAAGTTCCGGGCCAACTACAGATACATAGTGAGGTCCTGTTTAAAAATAAAAATAAATAGTAAAAATAAAAGCAAAATCATAAAACAATTGACATTGAAGATATAGACAAAAGAACACATTTATATACTGATTATATACTGATGAGAATGTAAATTAGTCCAGCATTTTTGGAAGTCAGTGTGGAGGTTTCTTCTAAAACCACCTAGATCTTCCGTGTTCCCCAGCTATAATATTTTGAGTATTCATCTAAAGGATGCTAAGTTAACACGTCACGAAGACACCTGTACATCAGTGGTTATCTCAGCACTGTGCTCTGAAGGTAAGTCATGGAACCAACCTAAGTGTCCAACAACAAAGGAGTGGATTGAAAACCGTGGTGTATAAATAAATACAGGAAGCTTTTCAACCATAAAAAAAAAAGAATTAACTTGTGCCATTTGCAGGAAAATGGATGCAACTAGGTAATCATATACTAAGCAAATTAAGCCAGCCCCAGAAAGGCAAACACATGTATTTACTTATTTGTGGCTCCTAGATTTGTAAAAATAAAAGTCATGTGTGTGCGTGATGTGGAGGCAGAAGAGCAAAACTGTACAGGACGAAAAGGAAGTTGGCGACCTAGAGGAGCAGCAGAAAGGGGAGGCATGAACAAAGATTTTGCTCAGTATGATGTGCACCAGTGTGAGAGTGTTCTCATCTGACACAGTACTGTACACACTGAGTGTGCCAATGGAATCTGAAAAGCTGTAAGTCACAATGATTTTGAAAGAAGAGGCCTTAAACTCAGGAGAGGTCAGGAGACAGGAGAAGTATAGAGAGGAGAAGGAGGGGCGGGAATAATGTAACTATAGTACTCATGCATGAATTTAAAAAATCAGTGGAGGGGCAGGATGATGGCTCATGGGTAAAGGCACCTATCATAAAGGCTGAAATGTACATTTGGTCCATAGAAGCCACATGGTGAAAACAGAACACTGACTCCCACAAGTTGTCATCTGACCTATACATATGCTATGACATGTGCGCAGGAACGCATGAAAACACACACACACACACACACACACACACACACACACACACGTTAATTAATCAATGTGACTAAATCAATCAAATATACTTTAAAAACTTAACACAAATTAAAATACTAAACCAGTAGGAAGCACTGGCAAAACCGTATCTTTTCATAATATGTTTAATCTTTCTAAGTCACTTGGGAATACAACTGACAAAATTAAACAGCCTACATACCCCTAAGTGACGTTGTGTAATAGGAACCCTATGATGAAAGCACAGTGTATTTTTGAAGATAGTGAAAATTCTCATTTATCCTAACATTCAGACTAGCAGATTCCCGGCAAATAAAAACACCCCAGCTAGGGGTGGGAGGTGGAAAGAGACGTTTGTCATGCACGTAAGGGAAAAGTAGGATCACAGCAAATCTTTCCCCAAAGCCAAAAAATAAAACAACAACAACAACAACAACAAAATCCACCCGCCTACCCACAAAACAAACAATGAGAACCCAATCTAAACAATGAGGAAAAAAGAAAAGAAAAACAGATGAACAACAACAAACCAGTTAAATTTTAACTTCAGGGCTGATGAGACTAAGGGCTAGCTAGTTCAGGCACTTGACACTAAGCCTGATGACCTCTGGCCCTGGGACCAGACCCCACATGGAGGAAGAGAGGAACTAAGCCTACCAGGTTGTCATTAGATCACCATGGGAGCATAGTGGCAAACCACACAAACCACACACACACACACACACACACACACACACACACACACACACAAACAAACAAACACGCACACTAAAATAAATGTAATAAATTTTTTATTGAGTTTCAAGTCAACAAAGAATACATTTTCAGTACTTTGGTACAGTTCTTCTTGGAAGGAGGAAGGCAGTTTATATGAGTCAGGAAGTAAGATCACTAAGAAGCTCAGGAAACTCACTAAACTTACAGGACTCACGAAGCTCAGGACTCCGTGACTCACAAAATCCTTTCCCAGGGTTACATCAGCACTACAAGATTGATGGGGCAGGTGGGGTTCCATTCATTTAGATCGGTCTGCATGCTAGAGTGGGTGCCCAAGGGGCAGATTCTGTGAGCTGTTACCTGGGTTGCTGCGCTAGGTCTTTCAGTGAGTCACCTGTGAGTAACTCCTCAGCCACGCCCTATACATAGCCCCTGTGAGGTTCCTGATCCTCCAAGGAAAACTTGGGTGGGATTGTTTCTTAACTTGATCTTTGTTGCTCTACCTGGATGAACAGACATTCGCTCACATCTTCCCCAGGAAAAGTCACATAACATTAACATATGAGTCTATATCTTGGTATAGAAATAAAACTCAGTAAGTGGAAACTTGGAGAAAGGACATAGACGTGGTGATAAACTGAATCAGTTAGGATTTCTTGGGTGCAAACAACAGAACCTGAGCTAGCCCACGAAGCACAAGAAATAGATAGGACTGAAGAATTCAGGCCATATATATGATCAGAGAGTCATTCTTGAAGTTAGGAGCTGACATATGTCTAGAGGGGGGAAAAAAACCTAAGGACAATTATAACAGGCTGAGATAATTAATGCCAACAGCTTTTTATACCCTTCTCCACATTCCTTGGAGCTCCAGATTTCCAAGGGAAAAAAAAAAACACTGAATTCCTATATTTTGGGCTATACGTCCATTCCTTGGCTGGAGAAAATGGGAACATTGTGTTCAGCAAACTCATGCCTGTATACCATAAGGAAGGGGCAGCCTTCCCAGTGTGATTTTGGGGCACCCTCTCAAAGGAAGGGGAAATGGAGTTTTGGCAAACATAAACAGCAGATGTCTACTGCGTGACTGAAGAGGCACAGATTATACGAAACGTGCCAATGTACCACAGTGTTGCGATTGCATGCTTGGTGCAAGATTTTTTTTTTTTAAGTAAAAATTCTGTCCAGATGAGTCATTCTGGGAAATCATTAAAGGTGGAACAACAGATGAAGCCAGCCTGCATTTTGATGAGAAAGAGTCTTTTCTCACTCTCTGTGGTGGAGTAACTCTTCTGAGACCAGGCTGTTGTAAAGCTGTCCCTATGTGTGGTGGCTGCTGAGGCCTATGTATTGGGTCAGTAGTAACAGTTAACACTCTAAAGCTTGCAGTATCCACGACTGGTTTGTCAAGTCTCATGTGGAAGAAGATACCTTTGAGCGAATAGTCAGTAGTTGGTTCATAGCTAACCAACTTCCATCCTTCTGAACAAGATACGAAGAAACATGCCCTCTGTGTCAAATACACACATTACAACAGTTAAAGAAAAAGCTGCCATGAATTTGAAAGAGAGCTCTAAGGAGGGGGCAGTGTGGGAGGGTTTGGGAGGAGGAGAGGGAAGAGGAAAACTATAAAACTATAATCTCAAAAACTGAAAAACCTAAAAACTACTTTTAATGTAAAAGGAAAAGCCGGGCGGTGGTGGTACAAGCCTTTAATCCCAGCACTTGGCAGCAGAGGCAGGTGGATCTGTGTGAGTTTGAGGCCAATCTGGTCCAAAAAGCAAGTCCAGGAGTCCAGGACAGGAAAGGCTACACACAGAGAAACCCCGTCTCAAAAAACCCAAAAGAAAAAAAAAAAAAAAAAAAAAGGCAAAAAACTCTGAAGCAATAAAATGTCATTTGGCCCACAGATGAAAGAGTCACTTTGCTCAAAATCAAGATGTGGTTTCTCCATGGGTGACCACAAGAAGATGTGCCCAGAAAAAAAAAAAAAAAAAAAACTGTCAGGACAATCAACATCCAGGGCAGCACAATGAGAAAGCTACATGAGAAAGCTAGAGCCATGGGCCACAGTTATGCCTGTGCTCCGTGTGGACCCTGCACCAAGTGAAAATTATCTTCGTCTTTCCTGACCTGGGCCTCATGCATTTTAGGCAGGCATACTACTGAGCTATATTCTCCAATGTCCTTTAGCTATTTTGAGACAAGGTTTCACCACTAAACTGGCCAAGCTGGCTTTGGATTCATGGTGTATCCCAGGCAAGCTGTGAGCCTGTGCATCTGCGGCTTTAGCACCCTGTGCATGCATCTGGGATCACAGGAGTGCCCCACCAGGCCCAGGTCAGTACAGTCTGTGTACATCACTAGCATTAAAATATTAAGAGAAGCAGGATGTGGTGGCCCATGCCTGTAATCCCAGCACTCAGAGAGGTTGACACAGTTGGATCTCTGTGAGTTGAAGGCCAGCCTAGTCTACAAAGCGGGTCCATGACAACCAAGGCTACAGAGAGAAATCCTGTTTGAAAAAACAAAACAAAATAATAACAAGAACAAACCCTAAAACCAAGCAAACAAGACAAACAAAAAGAGCAGAAACAGAGTATGGGAGCCAACATGGAATTTCTGTCATTCTGGAGAGTGAGGTGCAAGGATCACCCATCAGTTCTAAGCCAGCTAGCGTGCACAAAATGAGACTCTATGGCAAATAAGAAAAAAAAAACAGAAAAAAATGTAGTATTTGCATTGTTTTATTAGATATAATAAAGCATGGTATAGATTTCACTTTGGAAATATTTACTAATATTCTCCAGCAATCCCCTCTCCAGGGACAAAATCTGACCATTTTTATTGTGTTGAACGTATTAATTTGTTCTTCTGTAATTGGTTTCAATTGTTTTCTGCTTGGAAAGCACTTCCCTGCAGAAGATCAATACCTGTGATTCACTCTTATCTTATTATTTGTTTGCTTGCTTATCTGCAGTATTGAGGATCAAAACCAGGATCTTTGGCCTGATAACCAAATGTTGTACCCCTAAGCACCATGCCCCGTTCTATCATTCATTTTTCCACATGTTCATATGGAGAATGTGTTATTTCATATGAGCACTTGGCTCCAGGCTTATAGAGATCTTTAGTTTTCATCAGGAATATGCATAAAAAGATTGATTAGTTAGTATTTTAATCAGAAAGCCTTTGTTAGAAAGACTGAAATACTGCAGCTAATTAATCTGTGCACACCATAAGAAACTTTGGTAATTAGGACATGAATCATGTAAGATGGTTTTTGTTTTGTTTTTTTGTGAAACAGACTTTTATTAGTTAAATTAACAGTACCTGATATATGTCTTACATATGCAATATATAAATATATACAATAGTAAACATGTATATATATATATATGATTAAAGCTTTCAGAGATATGAGATATTTCCTGTGTTTGTATGAGCAGTATTCAAGAATCTAGTAAACCTTACATCCTGTTCCCCTTCTGATAAGATTGTCTTGCCTGCTTTCCAATGGTTCTTGGCATAACTGACGTTGTTCAGGAATTGTTTTCTGAATAGCCTAGTAAAAAAGTATATTGTGATGAGGCTTTCCTTCAATTTATAAAGCTACAATCTAAACTCTGTTGGCAGCTTTCCTGGAAAAAGAGTAGGAAGCATGGAAACTTCTTTTGCAACGCAAGTTCAAAACAATGAAGTTCGTATTTCAGCCTTCTTAATCCCTTGATTTAAAAGATGTCTATGAGCCAAGCAGTGGTGGGGTACACTTTTAATCCCAACACTAGGAAGGAAGAGACAGGTGGATCTCAATGAGTTTAAGACCAGCCTGGTCTACAGAGAGAATTCCAGGACAGCCAGGAACCCTGTCTCAAAAAACAAAAATAAAAACCAACAAACAAAAACCAAATAAGATACAGTAATAAAATAAAAACAAAATAAAAATATTGTTATTAGTATTTACCTACAGGCATATTTTTAAATCTATTTTTATTTTGGTTTCTTGTATCTCTTTTTCCCTTCTCTACCGGAATCCCTTCCAACACTCCAACGAAAGGTAAGAGAGAAAAAGGTTTAGTGGGGAGAAGGGGTGTGTGGTTTTCCTTATCTACTTCCTGCTGTTTAGGGTAGCCAGATTCCTTATGGCAAGTCCATTCCTCATTTTTAGGATATCTTCAACATCAATATCAACAAGGAGCAGCAGTAGTGAAGCACCAGCAGACTTCTTTCTCAGAGCCCCAGTCTCTCTCCAGATCTGGCATTTATTCCCACTGGCAAAGGCCATGCCCCCACACGAGGCAGTTCCCAGGTGACAAAGATCACCTGCCCTCTCATGAAGTAGTTATCAACTGTGTACAACCTGGAGCAGCCCCCATATCCCATACCTGGGATTAAAGGAGAAACATGTCTACTTATCATAAATGAAAACATCCACAACATTTACCCTCTTCAAAATTAATCAGCACAAATAATACAAGAGCTGTACAAGACCATGTGACCTCAGGCCGGTTAAATATTCACCTTTATTGTCTTTAATTTGTTTTATGATTTATCTTTTTTTAAATGCTTGACTTCCCTGGAACTTTTTCTTCTCAAATCTCTACTGGAGGAGAGCTATTTATGTGAAGTCATGAGGCAAACTGACACCAAACAGGCATTTGGAAAGGCTGTGCCAAGTTACAGATCCCCAGGGGAACTGCCACTCTTATGCTTGGACCAGATGCTGCCATCTGGAAATGTGAGTCCAGGGTTGCTACTTATACTGCCTTCCTGTTTCTTCCAAGAATTCTTGAACCGTTTATATTTTGATGCAAATGTTTTGACTTTTAAAATACTAAGGCACAGGCTATGCATTTGTAGCTCAGTAATACTGCAAGGGTTGCCAGCTTATCTTTGGTTTATAATGTAAGAGCTACGTGTAGTATGCATTTTCCCCCTTGTATTTGTGATTTTTTTTTCTTCAAAATTGCCTGTGGAAAACTATAGGTGCACTAAAATCTTATTCTGTAGCCAATAAATAGCTAGGAGCTATATCCACGTTGAGCAATTCCTCTATCATTTTTAATGACAACCACATAATACTGAATGCTAACTAATAATTTTCACTATGATTAATTTTTTAGCACTTTAATATCTATGAGACAAAATATAGACATTTAACTCAAAACTAAGATTTCTTCATGGATTCTGTTTTCCAGTGTTGTCTTGCTTATTATCTGCACATTGGGGTAAATTTAAAAATAATTTTGTTAATCCCCAACAATCTTCTTTGATATTTGATGTGAAATTTTATTTTCTATGTAGTTATTACTAATATGTAAATATGCTCTTATGTATTTGTTGTTGTTCTGACTATCTGACCTAAGCACCCTCTGATTATGAGAAATTTTAATTCATTCTTTTAGAGGCTGCAATCATATAATTCAGTATCTGGTAAGCAATTATGAGCTATAAGATATTTTACATAACATGAATAATTTTCCTTCATTGGCAACTTGAGCATACATAAGTTAACAATTATGTCTTAGAACTACTTTGAGGTAATTCTATGATTATTAAATATATTGTTTTCAATTCTACTCAATTTTGTGTTCTTTAAAAATTAATATACTCAATCCACTTATTGATACCAAAGGTACTATCTACTTTGAGTACAGTGAGCAATAGACACACAAAACCCCGTTCTCAGGAAACCAGCTTTCTCAGAAGGGAAGACAGAAAATAAACTGAAATTTGTAAGGCATTATTTACAGCTGTCAGCTTCCACACGCGATATTGTTTTCTTGTCATCCATGAGCAATGCTTCTTGGTATTCTTCACTGCCTTCCTAATGAAGTTTAACCACGATTTCCTGCTATATTGTACATTTATTTATTCTTAAGTATATTTTGTTCATTATGATGTGTATGTACATATGTGTCACAGTGCCATTGTGATGGTCAGAGAAAAAAATTGGAGGAAGTGATTCTCTCCCTCCATTGTGTGGGATTGAACTCAGGTCATCAGACTTGCACAGCAAGCGCTTTTAAGGCAGGTTAAAAACACAGGAGATAGTTCAGCCCGAGACCCTGTTTGATTGTGGCTCTGCATAGCTTCCCTCACCCTTGCTCATGATTTGTGTATGTGTGTGTGTGTTTGTGTGTGTGTGTGTTGTATAAATCTCATGTCTGTAGTCATGTGTGTGAGTTCACATGCATGTATACACACACCTGTGTAGGTCTGAGGTTAGTGTAATGAATTGTCCTTGGTTTCTCTTCCACATTAATCAGTGAGGCAGGGTCTCTGTCAAAGCCAAGTATTTGATGAGGCTAGTCTCCATAGCCATCTTGCTCTGGTTCACTCTGCCTCTGTCTTGTGCGGTTGGACTCACAAGTGTGTAACCATCCACCCAGTACTTCCATGGGTGCTGAACTCCGGCTCTCATGCTTGTGCAGCAAGTGTTTAGCCATTTAGCCATCCCTGAGCCTAGTTTCTCTTTTGTAATAATGCACTTGGCAGCCTAGTTCTTTCACCTGCACATACTATGTCTATAAACCTCCACATCCCAAAACAATTCACCTACCAACCTTGGCCTCCCATCCACATGTAACTACAGGTTTCTCTGCATTTAGTAATAATTAAAATGTAGACAAAATTTAGACCCAACATATCTGGTAGGAAGAATGGAAAGGACCATCTGGCCTGGATTATGTTTTTCTTGTTTGGTTGGTTTTTTGTTTGTTTGTTTGTTTGTTTGTTTGTTTGTTTTTTGCAGTAAGGCAAAATTGTGTCCTCAAAGAAACTTTTAGGGTGAGTACCCTATTTACCATCTTATGCCTATGCATGATGGATGTGCATATGGTTAAAGTTAGGGAACAGACATCTGAAGCAGAAAAATAAAATAAGAATAACTATATGCCCTAATCTATAAATCAGTATAGAGAAGTACCAAGCTATGCCCCTCAGCAGCCAATCTCTTCCTCCTGAACACAGTTCACTGAACGCTGAACAATAATCAGGGCTTCTGAGCACCTCCACTCAGGAGGGCCCTTGGGTACCACCCCCAACTCTTGCATCCTGCGGTCAATCTTGGTAGCATGTCCCTCTCGAGCCAGAATTACAGCACAGTTCCAAATAAAGTTATCATGCTGCTTTTGCAAATCTGTCTCAGCCCTTACTTTTAACTCTTTGGATAAGACGCGCAGGACCTGCCAATTACATACCTCAAGCACAGGCAACATTTTTTCCTGCTGAGCCATTTCTCCAGCCCTGTATCTTTGTTTTAGGATCTAGATAAAAGTATTTGGGTTATCAATTCTGCTTTGGTTTCTATATTTATGTTTTGTTCCTCTATTCTTTCCTCCTGTTTTAAGAAACATTCATTGTTTTTGGTAATAAATTATAGCACTATAGCATTTTATTTAAGTTTCACTTTTGCCCACATTTAAAAATTACGAATGCCTTCCGTTCTTGCTATTCTTGTTTTAATATCATCCAAAATTATAATCTTGATTTGATGGGTGGCTCAGATTTTGACTTTAAACTTTAGAAAAATAATTTTGTGATTAATAACTAGCTAAGATACAGTGTGGTCAAAATATATGGCCTAACAAACTTTTGATTCACAAAGTATCTTTGTACATGAATTTCCTCCTGTCCTCCTCCTCACCCTCCCTCTCTGGATCACTTCTATTTCTGTCTGTTTGTGGTGACTATTTTGTGAACATCTAAATATAGATTGTTCTAATGTGAATAAAAATTGAATCACAAGCCAGGCAGTGGAGGCGCACGCCTTTAATCCCAGCACTTGGGAGGCAGAGGCAAGTGGATCTCTGTGAGTTCGAGGCCAGCCTGGTCTACAAAGCAAGTCCAGAACAGTCAAGGCTACACAGAGAAATCCTGCCTCAGAAAAAGACAAAAAGCAAACAACCAAAAAACCCGAATCACACACAAATCTGTAGATTTAATCCTAGCTTGTGTCGTTTCTTCTTACTCTCTTTCCTACATTATCAAAGACTGAGAGATGCATCAATTTCTTCAAGCATCTGAGACAGGAGGAGGAGAGCCAGGGATGCGCTAGCTTGTAACAGGTGTGCGGACTTGTCTGCAGCCAGGTACAGGAGCTTTGCAACAGGAATCAGGATGTCCTCTAGCAGCGAATCCTGCCCAGGTGAAGCCAGACTCAGGCAAACAAGCAGGGGCAATCAGCTGCCTTTCCACTGGTGTAACAAACTGTGGGAGGGAAAGGCAGCTTACAAAGAAAAGCTTACTTGGGCTCAGGGCCTTGAAGTTCTTGGTCCACCAGTGGTTTTATCCCTTACCTCTGGGCCTGGAGTAACACTTTATTATAGAGGCAAGAGAATGACTGACAGAGAGCAATCCCTACTCCTCATAACCAGGAAGGAAAGAGAGAAGGACCAGTGTCTCACAGTCCTTTGCAAAGCAGGCCTCTGATGACCTAAATCCTGTCACTGGCCCGCTCTTCTTAAAGGTTTCTACAATCTTCCAATCATACCAACCTAAGGCCTCGGCTTAAGCTCATGCTGCTTAGAGGAACATTCCAGGTGTGAACTATAACACAATGACGTGACCTCACATAATGGAGACACAGAAAACAAACACCCTTCAAGAAGCTTCAGCGAGGACTCTTTTTGCCAGTTTGTTGTTTTTTAAATTACCATTATTAGTAGTATGGTCTAATAGTTTGTTATCAGGCCTATAATTAAGATTACTTCAGTATGCCTGGCTAGCAATCAATCATGACATTGACACTTGTTAAATTTAAAATAGCCTTATTTAACCTGGGGCAGGGCAGATATCAATCCTCTAAACTACTTCCCATGGTGGGGCAGGTACGGAATCTCTGGCCAATCCCATGCTATCTGTTTCTAATAATTTCTATCAAACTACTTCCCATCCATAATCCCATATACTTGCTAATGTTCTTCATCTGGGCCAAATCCCCATCCACATCGGCCACATGTTTTTCTTCCATCTAACCCATGGCGGCCTTTGTCTCTTCTCTCTCCTCCTGTCTTTTTCTATCTCCAGTCGTCTTCTTCCCAGGATCCCTCTGTCTTTCTAAGCCCAGGAAACTTAATCTGCCCAGGTGATTGGCCTTTTATTGATTAGGATCAAAACATTCCAGACCATCCCCCGCCCCAACACCAGTTTTCCTCACCATGGAAATTGAATGAATCAGCTGGGGGTGTGACACTGATGCCAGCGGAGAGTTTGTGACCTACATTCTCCATAGGCGTCCTGCCGTTTCGATAGCAGCCCTTTATCTCAAATGCCCATGCCCTCACAGATATTAACACACTGGCGTACAGCCATTGCCTTAACCCATTGTATATGCTCCGCTTATAAAAATAGTGTTTCCTAGAATTTCAAAGACTGTGACAGAAATAAGGGACGAGGAGGCCACAGGGTTCTTCCAGAGGGAAGAACCAGTGACATATTTATAGCTGCAGAGAAAGAAGTATTTTGCTAAGCAATTGCTGAAGTGTGTATGTGTGAAGGCTTTGATATTCAACAGTCTGTCATCTGCAAGCTTGAAGCCCAGGATGTTGATTTAGTCTCAACCCGAGTGTCTGAGACCCAGAGAGTCCATTGGGGCGGCGATAACACCTGGAATGGCTAAGACTGTCCACCTGGATAATTATTTTGTCAAAGTAATGAGTAGTGCTAAGCTTACCTCTGCTTGATGGCTGCATGCAGCCAAAGTGGAGTCGGCATGTGTTATGTGAATGAACTGCTGTGTTGGTTAGCGGCAGCTCTGGTCCTGGGACTGCTCATGTCCTCACTGTCTTGTGGCGACTCATGACATTCTTCTCAGTCAGGCTCCCTCTGGCGCCCTGCAGCCTTCCCTTAATCATACTCAAGCCCGGGTTCCCACGCTGAATTTCACATGTTTTTCATTGAAATGGTTATCATAGCAACTTCTGCGACTGGATAAGAAAAGAGCAAAAGATAATACGCATTATCACATCAGGTAAAAGAAAAAGAAAAAAAAAAAAAAACACTGGCTCCTATTACTGACAGCATACTTTTGCTAAAAGGAACAAGTATTATCTGATGACTTTTAAGACAGGAGGCATCAAGGAAAAGGTGGGGGCCATGCTATGTATTGGTTCTGAGAGTAATTATTCAATTGAAATGGAAAACTTTGTTTTCCAAAATTCCTTCTTGCTTTATTCCTTTTCATCTGCTAGCTCTAATGACTGATACATTCCTGAGTCTGTTTTTGTTCTGTTTCCAGACAAATGAGAAAGCCATGTCCACAGCTATCAGAACATTGCTTGCATATGGAAAGAAATCTAGTTCACAGTTACTTGGTACTTGAAATAGCTCCAGATCAGCACTCCTTTAAATATTCAAAAATTACACTGGACGCTAAAGACTTTTTATGTGTGTGTGTCAATATTTAACAAATAAAAAATCAAAATTAAGGATGGTTTAAAATGTATCAATTAACTTAAACCGTGTCATTGCTCTAAGTATATAAACAGCATGCTATGAAAATAAGTATATTTCCAAAACAAAGATAATTAAAAGACAAGAGTGACACTATTTTATATTTTTCTAAATGTCTTTCGTGCCTCATTTAATAGAAACAGTCAAACTCTCACATCTGCTTCAACATTCATTATTTAGCTCCATTCTATATTTTGT
The DNA here is from genome assembly GCA_907169655.1 of Acomys percivali. NCBI lineage: Eukaryota > Metazoa > Chordata > Mammalia > Rodentia > Muridae > Acomys > Acomys percivali. Next base: position 83,184,683 of record OU015750.1, on the reverse strand, counting down.
AGATTCAGGGAAGCACTGGATATTCAACAGAACTGAACAAGGGCACTACCGTCTCCATATTATTAAGGGGAAAAAAATCACTTTGTAAACCTCTGCAAGTGCCCAGGGTTTGCTAAATATCGTTTCTAAAATCTTTGTCTTCTATATGCACGACACTGCAACATACATGATTTTCTCATGCACATTTTACATGTCTTTCAGGAAATACAATTCATTTTGTTCTTAAGCTGAACAAACAAGGTAAGAAAGTTTGATGGTTGGGGAGGACAGTTTGGGGAAGAGTTGGCTACCTGAAGGTGTTGGATCTATGAAAGTCTTTCATAGACTGGCATGGAGAAATAAATTACAAATCTAGGCACTTCCTTGATGCCAGCTGCATCTCCTTTATCTTTAATTCAGTGACACAAAACAGAATGCCAGTGACGGGAACATCATCAGAGTGATGTCTTCAATCTGTTAGGCTCTAATTTTATTCTTTAACTAATTTGAATGCTTCAGCCTTTAATAATGACTGGGAGCTAAGTACTTTAAAAAACACTCCTGATCATGTTGGAAAATGTCATCTCGTCTTATACAAAGATGAGAACACAACAGTGTCTTCCAGGAAGTGGGGGATGTGGTAAATAGTATCTCATAAACTCAGTGACTGCACAATTACCGACAAAGAATAAATTCACAATTGCACCTACAATTACTGACAAAGAATACATTTTCTTTTATGTACTATTCAGCATTACATGGAGGGTATACACACACACACACACACAGACACACATATATTCTCAAATGCATACATGAATTAATTTATCCATTTGAGACTTGTAAGAAACTTGTCTAAATAATGGTAGACACTATTCCTGCGATTGGCATATGTATTTGTTGTTTCCAGTTGCTGGGATAAAATAATAAGTCTTAGGGAAAAAAAGGTTGGGTTTGGCTCACAGTTCTAGGGTACAGTTCCTTGGGCAGGGAAGTAACAACAGCTAGAGGTGGCTAGTCACTCTGTACCCAAAGTCAGGAAGCAGAAAGGGTGACTACGGGAGCTTGGATCTCTTTCTTTCTATTGAGACCAAGATGGACTCAGGCTCATGAAACAGTACCACCCAAACTTAGAGCCGACCTTCCCACTTTAATTAACCTAATCTAGATTATCCAAACAGGTGGGCCCAGAGATTTGTTTCCAGGATGACTCAAAATCCCAACAAGCTGACAAGATTAGCCAACATACCATACAAACAGAATGGAAAATTTTGCGCTTGTGAGTTCCATGCTGTGGCTCAGAGAAAAATTCAATAAATATGGGTTAAGTCAAACATAACAACCATTACACTGGATGTACACATAGAAAATGAGTGGCAGAGAGAGTAGTGCAAAGATGTTTAAGCACAAGAGGGAGAGAACCAAACGTTGTGAGAAAGAGTGATCAAAGGAGGGGAAGTGGCCTGCACAGAAGGTGACTGAGCTTGTGTGTGGTGTTGTGGGAACAGGAAGCCATCAGGGATTTGTGTATGTGGACCACATGGAAGTACAGTGTGACCTCACATTTTTTTCTTTTTTATGTAACATTATTACACATATATACAATAACTACCTACAACAAGAAGAATCACGAAACAATCAGGAATTATATAAATGTAGCATTCATAGTGTTTGGCTATTTGTATTTGGCAACCTTGAAGAAAGCATCTTTCCTATCTTGGTGCATCTATCCTTTTCTCATTTTGGAAGCTGCTAACCAGCACTTCCTATCTACTCAGATTTTATTCCTTCTCAAGTCTCTGATGGGGTTGAAGACCAGATAGTTTCATTTTACAATTAAGCTTAAAGATGAGCTATGATAGATACTGATTTATACTCAGAGTTTTTGACCTCACTTTTTAAAAAAAATTTTTTGGTTTTTCGAGACAGGGTTTCTCCTTGTAGCCTTGTTTGTCCTGGACTCACGTTGTACACCACGCTGGCCTCGAACTCACAGCAATCAGCCTGCCTCTGCCTCCCAAGTGCTAGGACAGGGATTAAGGCATGCACCACCACGCCCAGCTTTGACCTCACTTCTTAATGCGTTTGGTTTAAAGATAGTATGATTGAAGTCAGCATAAAAGGTAGGCTCATGGGTGTATTTTGAAGATGAAAAGAGCCAATGAATTATTTGCAAAATGTATATGCAACAAAAGAGGAAGAAACTAAAGACAGGTTGAGACACAGACACACAGAGGCATTTATTGAAATGACAGTGGTTGTATGCATGGGAGAAGCCTGAATCTGAAAGTCTTTTAGTTATGTTGTTTTGGTGCTTCATTTCTGTCTTACGTTTTCCAATAGGCAGACAAAATGGAACTCACATAACTTAGATAAGCCATGCCTATTCCAGAGAAACCGGAGGATAGCATAAAAAAGCTATTTCATAACAGATGCAGGAGCCAATAAACATATTTACGGTCTGTCTGATTCTAGCTCTCTCAAACAGGACTTTCTTTATGGAAGTCATTTCCTCATCCAGAAAATTTATTGGAGCATGCATCTTCATAGAGTCTCCACTGGAATTAAAACCCCAGGCAGATGCCAGTGCTGTAAATGAGAGTAGTAATAGAAGCCACATCAGATTATTGTGGGGAGTAGACAAGGGTAAAGCACCCACCCAGAACAAGGCGGGCACATTGGTCGTCCTGGTATTGCTTCTTCAAGCTTGAATCTTGAAGTAAACATCACAGGTTTGCTATTATTGTATACATGGATTGTATACTTCAGGGGTTAAAGATAAAAGGATATGGTGGGGACCAAAACGTAAAGTTAGATGACATGTCTACCAGTATCTGAACATTAAAATTGTTTTTAAAAAATGGTATTACTTAGAAAAATTTATTGAAGTAGTTGACACCAAGAGACTTTTACACATTGTGTGTGTGTGTGTGTGTGTGTGTGTGTGTGTGTGTGTGTGTGTGTACATCTTTGTGACTGTTTGGTATGTACAAACCTAGCTTGTCAGTAGCTTCCATCAACCTTTTTTTTTTTTTATCCCTGTGACCTATCCCGTTCCCCCTCAATGGTACTAGGGATTGGCCCTAGATCCTCCAGCATAAGCAAGCACTCCACCACTAAACACCTTTGACATTAAGAATGTTATAACATCTGAAGCCTACGAAATAGATCCATGTGCTCACTCACACCCATCCACCAATCCAATATCTTATCAATGTATTTGGCAAATACATTATGTACAACCTTTTCTTTGGCTGCTATACAAATTCATGTAATACTTCTTATGACAACAGATGGGAGTAAGCCGAACCCATGCTCTTGAATCATGTCTGAATTCACATCTACTCTTGTGTGTCGCCAGATAAATTCTTCCGCCCTTTGGAGCATTAGAGGCTTTGTAATTATCCTGTGTAAGTACAGGTTAACATTTTCACTCCTGAATTGAAACAGTTAATGAAACGTCAAAATGCAACATTGTTGCAAGCACAATGCAACAGTTAACAGGATGCGGAACTACTTCCAAAGATGAAAAGGCCCACGGGTCCACCTTGTGCCAGTTCAAGATGAGAAAACTCTCTGCTGTGGAAAATAGACCGTGTGCCGGTTAAAATGAACAACGACTAGATTTTTGATGTTTAAAACTACACGCTTGCCACAAAAACTAAGCCATGAAATTTGTTCTAGATTTGTAAGGCGATTACTTTGTTCTTCTAGCTTCCTATGAAGGTTCAAAAGACTTGCTGAAACTCCCAACCCATGCCCGCCTCCTCTCCCATTACATCTTCTAGCCATTCGGGAGATGAATAAATTGGAGCATCCCAGGAGACCCTCCAGTTTCACGCCGTGCCTTTACCGATGACTTCCTAATAAGGAACAAGCGGAACTCTCGCTAAGGGCAATGCAAAACGAAACTCGGCACTGGCCCTGAAAGGCTTCGTGGGGTCGGTCACGAGGCTAGATTTCGTGAAAGCTCCTCTTCCTGGTCCTGAACACCTAGCTCCCTCCCGCAGCCCTCTCTGATGGACCTCCGCCGGTTCAGAGTCAGGAGGTGACCAGGCACGCCACGCAGAGGGCGTGCGAGGGACCGGGACCAGAGAGCACCGACACCGCTGCCAAGCGCAGCCAGGCCCGCGCGTAGCGAGCGTGCGGACAGCGGAGGGCCGCGCGCGCTCGCCGTGGGGGCGGCGGGGCGGGGCTTCCGCCGGCGCGGCCCCGCCCCCTCCCCGAGCGCCGGGAGGTCACGTGACGGCCGCGCGCGTCCCCGTCCGCTGCGGGCTCGGAAGCGGAGGAGAAAAGGCTGCGAGGCGGCTGCCGCGGTGACCGTGAGGTGGGCGCCGGGCGGGATCGATGTGTGGAGCGCGGGCATTCGTGGGCCGCGGGCCTCGGCGAGCGGGCGCTGCGGCTTCGGCGGCTGCGGGGCTGCGCTCGGGGTCCGCGGTGGCGGGCGGCGGCGGGTTGGGGGGCCGGTAGGACAGGGACGCCCTTGGCCAGCGCGGCCCGGACGGGCGCGCGGAGGGAGGCCGAGCTGGCGCAGCCCGGACCGTGACGGGCGCGGCCCCGGCCCCGGCCATTACTGCGCAGGCCGGGCTGCGGGCAGCGCAACGGGGCTCGGCCTGGCCTGAGTCGGCCACCGGCTGCATTCCGTCTTCCGCCTGCCTTTGCTGCTGCTGCTGCTGCTTCTGCTTCTGCTGCTGCTGCGCCTCTGGGTCTTGCCCAGAGCCCCGAGACGTCCCCTCCTCTCGCGCTGGCAGAATCGGCTGAGTGTTCTTGTTTTGATGGCTACCAAAACCTGAAACCACCGGGAGGTGTCGGAATACGCCTCGGGCCTCCCAACCCGGGTGCATCTTGAGAGCCCCGGCTGTCGCTTTGTTCTGGTTGCTGGGTGCGGAGTTCTCTCCTTTACCCTCCACCCTACTGAGAGCCCACGGGATCCCCATTGTTATCGCAATCTTGTTTGTTTGTTTGTTTGTTTGTTTGTTTTAGAGAAAGGGCTGTGTTATGATACTGTTTTTGAGGATGTGGAAATGGAACCGTCCTCTAAATTAGGTAAGGTGTTCCAGGCTCTTAAGTTAGCACACGCATTCTGACAACTACATTTTGTCTTTTCTCTGGCTACTCTTGAAGCACGTCTCAAGTTTTCAACATTTTGTTTCCTTTTTACAACACCGAAATACTAGAGAACTTGGGGAAGAAGAAAACCAAGAGGAGATAGAAAAGGCTTTGTTCTTTGATTGGCATTTCAGGTGCCAGGGTGTGTTTACTCCCCTCCCGTGTGTGTGTGTGTGTGTGTGTGTGTGTGTGTGTCTGTGTGTGTGTGTGTGTGTGTGTGTGTGTGTCTTGTTTTGCAAATGAAATGTGTACATGGAACCTGGGCATTGACAGCCGTATATTATCATCGAATTTTGAATACGTAGAACATTTCAGTAAATGATCTATATTAGACTTATAAAGGATATGGCATATTGAAAACAAATGACCCGTACCCGTACAGACTAGCAGCTATTGCTTGTAAAGCGTCTGGGTGCTGTAAAAAGGCATGAAAATAGGTCAAGTAAATTTCTTTTTAAAGAGAACACTCGAGTGACTGCCACACTAACAGTGGAGTTTTGGATGTGTTTGCTTGGGTCCCGGGTATCATCGAATCGAACGCTTGGGTTTATTCATGTGTCAAACAGGCCTATTTAATGTGCGCAGAATGAAAATCATGCTACTTAACCATTTGAAGTTTTCTGTTTTATGCTGGCCAAGACCTGAGTAGAGTTGTAATCTTGGGGAAACCACCCAAATAACTGGTCATTAGATAAGAGGACTGCAAAAATAAATGTTCTTTTTATCTTTTAGGAGACATGTCAAGTGGTAAAATGTCACTTTTGAACTGTTGGGCTTTTTGGTTTTGTTTTGGTTTTGGTTTTGTCTCTAAGGTGATACCTTGCCCTTGCCTTGGAGGAAGAAAATAATAATAACTTTTCATATTTATCTGTTTACAACATATTTTCTGTTAGCCACATATGAGTTTGAAGGATTTAACACTTTTTTTTTCTTTTCTTTTCTTTTTTAATTTTGGCAGTGATAGAGATGGAAGGTATTGAATCTTTTCTACCCTCTTGCTTTCTTTGGAACAGAGTCTGGATTTGTGAAACTGCTGGCTGGATTAGAACCAGTTTTCTGGTGTACAGACACTATGTTTACATCATTCAGTCCGCAGCAACTTCTTTTGCTTATTCTGTTTAGTTAATACAAAGCCTGTCGTTAAAGGCCTGTTAATTTAAGCATTTTGAATTGTATAGGATTACAGAGGGGAGGATGAACTAACAGAATCATAAGAGATGACTTGACCAAGGTCACACATATTTTCTTTTCTTTTCTTTTTTCTTTAGGTTTTTTGAGACAGGGTTTCGCTTTGTAGCCTTGGCTGTCCTGGACTCGCTTTGTAGGCCAGGCTGGCCTTGAACTCACAGCGATCCACCTGCCTCTGCCTCCCGAGTGCTGGGATTAAAGGCCTGGGCCACCACTGCCCTACCTTCTTAATTAATAAGAGAACTTTCTTATTAACAGAGTGATTGCTGACCAAGAAACACACTGGTGTTTGTTGAGATTAAATGTATCTCTTGACAGTTATTATTGAAATAAATGCAAAGGACACATTGCAGAGGAGGAATTTAAAGGTTTACGCTTAAATATGAAGACTGCGATGGCAGTAAATAGAGTCATAGGATGATGCTTCTTAAGGGCAGTGATACGCAAAACAAAAACATCCTTTGAAAGTATAGGACCCCATTTTCCTGGTGAGTTTTGTTTGAACACTTGTTTCCAAGTTTCATACTTAGGCTTTTTTTGAAAGCTGATTTGATGGTGAAGTACAAAGCTTGATACATTATAACAGTTACATACCTGTCAATTTGCAAATCTTAAGGAAGTTTAAGAAGGGGGCATGGTGGCACAGGCCTTTAATCCCAGCATTCTAGAGGCAGAGGCAGAGGCAGGCAGACTTCTGTGAATTCAAGGCCAGCCTGGTCTACAAAGAGAGTCCAGAACAGCTGGGACTCTGTGTAGCAGAGAAACCTTGCCTCAAAAAACAAAAACAAACAAAAAACAAAAGAAAGAAAAATTTAAAATGCATGTTAAATTCCATGTGACCTCTACTCTCTTGTGCTTATGTGCTTATAATAAATATATATGTAAGTAAAAACATATACATACTAAGGCTGGAAGTAGTCCCCTATCCTTGACACCTTTTCCATACAATATATACTGTTTTGTGTATTTTGAATAAAGAATAAACTCTTATTTCATCAAACCTTAACTTTAAATAGGAAAACATAGTGTATGTAATTCAATATTTTTATTTATACTGTTGTTATATGCTCATCTTTTTCTTTGAGTCTCCCTTTTGAAAACAGTTAAACCTATTATCTAGAGACATGAACACTTAAAAGATGGAATTGCTATTAATCTTAAATTGTTACATTAGGAATTAACATTATATTCAAGTAATTATAGTTTGAATTTCTTTAGTGGTTACAATTTTTAAGTAATCCAATATGACTATTTTTCAGTTTGCTTTTTAATTTAGTTGGGTTAATGGATAAATATATAAATTCATTGCTAACCTATAAACCTATTTATATAAAATTAGTCTGTTACTTTTTTCTCCACAATTGCTAAGGTGAAAAGAACCTCGTTTCATTTCTGTTTTCATGTTACTTTCTTAATTTGTGTCGAGTTTGGTGTATCATTTAAAAATCATTGTAGGAGGAATTATGTATAATTGAAGCATCTATGTTTTTGAAACTATTTCTAGCACTAGTTTGAAATCACCTTCCCCGCTCCCTTAAAAAATTCTCTTTTGATTAAAATAAAAACACTTTTCTGACTTTAAATATGTTTGAAATAATGTGAAAATCATTTTCTTGTGTCTTCATAGGACTCTTCTGAGTGTCACATGACATGTATTCTCCCTCCCCCCCTCCATTTCCCCCCTTTTGAGGTTGTAATTTGTGAGATTGTAGTTAGTGGGTTATTTTGGGAGCCTCACCTAAACCCATTAGCTTTGATCACAACAGAATGTATACAGGTGTTTTGTTTGTTTGATTTTAAATCTGTGTTCAGCAAAGTAAGCTATCATATGGAGTTTAGTTTTTCTGTTCAGGAATTAAGAGTTTGTCAGCTTCATCTTTTAAAGGAGCCATCTTAATACATGAGACACTAGATGGATGCTCTTTGATGGGAATGGGGCAGGCTTACTGAGCATATAGAACTGAGTAGCTCAGAGCTGTGGGGATAAAGTAAATGTGGATTTCGGATACACACACAGATGTAAAGTATCCCACTCATGATTTTCTATTGCACACATAGTAAAGTATAAAATGGCAATTCTAGAGCTACATTGAGTTATATGTGAAATACATTTTAAAAATTAATTTAACCTGTCTCTTTTATTAGCCTTAATGTAACTAGTAGAAAATTTAAAATTAGATGTTGGCTTTTTACAATTTTCTTTTAGAAAATGTTTGCTTTTCTAAAAGAAAGTTTTTGTTTGTGATGCATTCCCCCCCCCCC